>MUAA02000108.1:0-1200000 GCA_014180765.2 Marchantia paleacea | reverse complement strand
GAGCAAGATGATCCATGTCAGGTCCATAATAAAACAATTATTGCACCAAAACATGCTCGCATTTGCATTGATATAGTTTTAACTAAACATGATTTAACGACAGTTTGCATCATTGATAGGGGCACAGGGTTTACTAACATGTTTTAGAAAACCTTATTTGGGCTATTCAAACAAAATTGGCCATGTCTAGAGCTTATCATCCTCAAACCAATGGACAAACCAAATGAGCAAATAGAACTATTGAGGACATGCTTAGAGCTTTCAATTTGGATGAATAACAAGGTTGGGATGCGATTTTATCCTTGATTGAGTTTGCTTCTAATAACTCAATCAATGCATCCAAAAAAATAAACATTTTCTTCCTTATGTATGGAATACATCATATCATAACGTCTAGCTGGGCAAAAGTGGGTCATATGCAAGAATCATTAATCACAATCGCAGTTGAAGTTATGAACAAGTTTGTGGCATGAGTCCAATGAGGAGTGCATCACGCAAAGCAAAAATTAGTCATTGCATAGAATTGATAAAAATAGTATACCAATGTTTATTGACGAGATGTGGAGTTTCAAGAAGAAGATCAGGTGTGGTTGTATACCATCAATATGGCATTAACATGGATTTGAAAGTTTAGTTAGAACCCTTCCCAATCGTCCAACGGAATGGAGTAATTGCCTACAAGTTAGAGTTACCGACACACTTAAAAATACATCCCATTTTTCATATATCTCTCATCCAAGATCTTCTTTCTTTGGCAATCCACATCAACCATCTACTTTACCAATGAGGATTGATGATGTCGAGAAATATGAGGTAGAAAGGATCCTCATGAAACATTCTAGATATCAACGGAATCCAGAAGTGAAAAATCCAGTCCGATGGAAAGATTACCCATTTGTCACGACTTATGTAGTGGCATCTCTAGTTAGGTAGGTGCACGTATGCAGGAGTAGATATAGCAATTAGAGCCGGTTTTGCAGTTAGCGCCGTTCGCATTGGAACTGCCGTTAGGGCCGACAATGCCGTTAGGGATCCTAGGGCTCAAGGGGTTGAGTTCGAATAAGGTCTCCTTGGAAGGCAGTTATCAAAGTTGAGCCTTTGAGAGTATGGCTATGGTGGATAGTAGCTACTGCGGGAACTTGGAGTCTTGGAAGCATAAAGTGGGTTTGGTTTGACTGTAATCTCTCTTTTATGCTATGATTATGAGCATATTGTCCTTGTGGATGTTTTGATAGTAGAAAAGATTACTTCGAAAATTGAAATTGGATTCTGTGGTGAGAATTGGGAGTTCTTGGAGCGCTGAAAGTATTTTGACGAGTTTGGATCGATGGTAGTTTCGATCCGTTGGCTGTTGAGTGTGCAGGGCGTTGCTGGAGTGCAGCCCGTGGTGATGATCTAGAAGTAGAGTTGATTTGAGATTGATCTTATCGATTTCGAATTTTTTGTATTTTCTATTTTAGTATAAATCTGAATCGGAAATTTTTGAGGGCGGAAGCGCTGCTAGAAATTGACGAAATGGATTGATGTTTATAGTTGTCATGGAGCATTAATTTGAGATTGGCTGAAAAATATTTCGGACAAAAGTGCTCGAAGTCCAAGATTGGTTTTTTGAAGTTTTCGGGTCGAAAATAGAAGCAGCAAGCTATCGGATTATCATATAGTGTCCGTTTAATCTGAAATTTGGTGGGGTGATAGATGATGTAAAGTTTGTCGCGCAGGGGAAGAGATGTCAAGCCCAAGGCAGGCAGAGTCAGAATTGCAAAATTTTGAGATTTAGGGGTCTGAAATTGAAGTTGAAGATTTTCGAGTCCAAAGATAAGTTTCAAACGATTAATACGTTTGTGAAAAAAAAAAAAAATCGTGATGGATGTTTAAGGTAACGCCTTATACAGCTGGATTACCAGTGTCAATTTATCGATCTGGAGAGCAGTAGACCTCCAAATCAAGTTTTTGTGTTTTTAAATACCCTTCTGAGGCTATGTTAGTCCGGGTTGGATTGGTTTGACCCCTTTGATGGATGTTTTTGAAATGGAGTATTGTGCTTTATGTTTCTTGTGATTGATATACCTCCATCTCTGCTTCCTTTTTGTGCACCATGTTTGTTTATGTTGGTGCTTTGTTGTTTGGAGTGTTGGAGCTTCTGTGCGCTGTTGATAGTGAGGTTGGATTTGCGGACCAGCCAGACTATCCATGTTTCTCCCCAGTGAGACAGGACTTGCAGATCTGTAGATTGGGCGAGTGCATGTGGTGATGGCAGGTTTCAGGTTGCCCTTGTGTTACTACCTTGTGGTGCCTCGAGTACCTTACATTTGCGGTTTTACGGTTTCGATTCTTTGTTACAGTTTCGATTCTTTGCTCGGGTTATAGTTGGGGACCTCTTTTTGAACGGTTGGGGAGGTGATACATTAGTATATTGGTGAAGTTCTCTGGAGATTCCGGAGGAGAGACTGCTCGGGTTAGCATTGGGTGCACCCGTAGCGGAGTGCGGTATCAACCTTTGCCTTTGAGATTCATAAAAGACTCTAATTTGGTTTCACAGAGTGACGGAGCTGAGCTCCGTGATATCTTGGAGTGTGTATCCATACCGTTGTTGTAGGACATGGACGATATCTATGGGACCACCAAGGGTCCTAGACGATATTCGGATACAATTGGCACTATTGAGTTGGATGACTTTATCCAAGAGTTTGACTCATGGCATGATTTACAGCGGATGCGTAACTCTACGTTGTTAAGTCCGTTTATGACTTGGAAGGGATTATTCCAGCATTTGGAGGATCCGCCGATGGATGATTATCATGAGTTTTGGCGTTTGAGAAGATAGAGTTTTGGAGACAATCGCTCCAAACTACATCTCTATTACTTAGATGTTTGATGATTCATCCTCTAAATGATGATTTGGAGTTAGTAGAGTTGGGAAGAGTTCGAGAGGTCCCAACCTTTAACCCTATTATGGAGTTCTTCGAGTTTCAAGGGGTGAGAACCCACAAGCTACAAGGCTTGCGGGGTTTCAATGGAAGACCAGGAAGAGTACATCTCTTGGTTGATCTGTTACCCATGGGGTGACAAAGTTTGGTATGGGATATTGGATAGGGAGTTGAGACGTAGAGTGAGAGATGCTACCTTACTACAGGAGACATCACCTACATTGGCCATTGTGTTTTGTCTTACTGAGTGTATTGTACTCAACATGCAAGAAGAGAGGGTGGTGACTGCTGGGTTCAGCAAGGATTCACCTATTCCTTAATCAAATGGATATTTTTTCATAGAATTTTTATGTGAATCCTTTGATGAAGTGATCTTTATGTGACAATCATAAGATTTTATGGTAAAGGGGAAGGAGAGAATGATATGCATGTTGCTTACATGCTTGTATGGGTTAAAGCAAAGCTAGATGTCATCAACTTCTTCACGTTACCAGTCTATAACACAAACCCGGAGTGGTTATGGTAGATGTCTTGGATGCCTCGACCATCCGGACAGTGGTAAAGGTCAAACATCGGCACCATTGCCATCCTTTTCATGTCAACAATCAGTTGTTGGGATGGTGTGTTGGACATGTGGTGGACCTCATCACAAGAAGGATTGCCTTCAAGGTCGAAGGATGGATCCTGTTGGATCAAAATCATGTGAGCATTTTCACAAACATGGTCACATGATGGATCGATGTTTTGATCTCCATCCAGAATTACGATCAACAAGAGTTGCCATGGCAGTCCCTAGAAGAGGACGAGGAGTTCAAGGTGGCAAGGGTGGTGGTAGAGGACCAACCCCTACTCAAGTGTTAGCCCATGAGGCTAGTCATGAGGGAACATGGCATCTCGACTGGAGCAGTTGGAGCAGAAGATAGCAAGTATGGCTATAGCCCAACAAAGATCAGATTCTGGAGCTGGTGTCTCTACATCATATGATAGAGACATTGTGGAGTACATGTCTTGTGACGGCACAACCATGTGCGGATTCTTTGTGACTCAAATAAGCAACACATACTATTGAGTCTAGAGGAGCGTCTATGGAGTTGGATCCACAAAGAGTGGAGGCAAGCCGACATGTTAGACTTCCTCAATCTTTCACATTGTCTGAGGCATTGAACACCTCATCCATGGCTCCTAGACGACCTATTGGAGAGATGAGGGTGCAAGCCAATGTGGATGAAATTGGAGATGGAGCAAGTAAGGACCAATCATCAACATCATCTGAGGTAGCATCCAGCGCAATGTTGGGGGCGGCAAAGACTCTTGTTCATTCTCATGTTTTCTCAGCCAAGGATTTATTGGCGTTGGGGGTGTCATCATCCCATATTCTACAATTGGCAGCCACACTTTGCGAAATCAAAGAGGATGTGTTGGTCTCTTCTAGTAGTGTGAGCACTAGTAGTGTTGATCGTGGGATTAGGATAGCTACTAGTGGAACTTGACAAGCTGCTGATGGATGATGGAGTTGATGGAGTTATCAGCGAAGCCGGCATACGACTGTACCAAGGTGTCACCAAGTGCGGTGATGTTAGATAACAGAAGCGGTGTCTTCTGTTTGGTCGGACCTTCAGGAAAGGTTTATCAACCTCAACGCGTGTTGTTGGATTCTAGTGCACAACCCCTTATGTTGGGTAAGGATGCACTGCTTGGTCTTGGTTTGTGAAAGACCGATGTGGAGAGATGTCCATTCCAGATTCAGACATCTCTTGGAGGTTCTAGTGATGCCTCGACACCATACATCACCCGGGTGGGGTTGACTGTGCAAGTGCAACCGGATTATATCACGGATAGCTCTACAACACGAGCACGTGCTGTGGTTACACTTGCAGAGTTCTATGATGTATTGGTGGGTGCGGCAGTGTTATACCCTATGGAGTTTTGTATTGATTATTGGGAGGAGACAGCCTCTTATCGGCCAGGTTGGCAATATGGTGAGGGCCGAGTGAGTCAATTATCTGTACAATTCATTACTGGTTCTAGGCCTTTACCAAGTGGAGGTTTGGCGTATGTTGCAGCCTTCAGGACTTGTGTTACTTGGCCTGGTGATTTTTTGGAGGGTAACATGGATGCTCATGATAGTCATGGTTGAGAGGATGTGGCTATCATGCCAAGTCTTAGTGTAGTAGTGTCATCCACGTTAGATGGAATACTAGGTACTTCATGTATGCAACTACAAGAGATGGCTGATAAGCTCATACATTACGCTTGGAGTGAATCTTTTGCTCCGGAGAAGGAGGAGACGAAGGAAGTTATTCCCACTTCCACTATGTTGTCCCCTTTAGATACAATGCCTATTGCTTAGCAAGATCTAGAGGTTGGATAAATTTGGAGGGGATCCGTTAGAGGATTAAATTTTGGCTGCTATTTTGCAGTCCGGAATAAGAATACATCGATACTTGTATGTGGAGCGAGATGAGATTGCAAGACGCGTCTCATTACGTCATGTGACACAGTTGATGCGGAGATATCTAGATCTTCTACTAGTGTTGGCAGTTCAAGGACATTAGCAGGCCTTGCCATCAGATATTTCGTTGTTGGGGGCGTAAGACCTTGCTCGGCATGACACCATACATGTGGTTATTGCTGGATGGTCATGTCAGGGACACACACATGCTGGTAATGGTCATGGGCTACAGGATTCATGTTCTAGCATGTTTTGGGAGATGTTACGTGTGTTACGTTCTCACTAGTCACAGCAAAACTATTCTCTGGCATACATTTTGGAGAATGTTCCTTTGTTGGGTGATCCACATGCATGAGTGATGACGAGTGCACATCACGTGCAGTCATGGATTGGACCAATGGTATTCTTTGATGCAAAGAAGAGTAGGATCAAGACACCAGTCCACATCTATGGTGGACAAACCTTCTTCCAAGGGAGGTTTTATTGGAAGCATATGACAGAGTGGAGTGGCCCTCACATCTTACAGTGGAGAGTATTTTGGATGTGGGTAGACACTCCCAGGTAGTGGTCTATGCTGACAAGTCACCCATGGCAGTGGTGAATCTTGTGGATCAGCCAAGAGCTACATTACCCACGTTGTTGAGTTACCCAGCTTCCCATGCTTACAGAGAGGGAGGACCTGAACTTGTATGGGATTCTCGCTTGCAACGGTTGGTGGAAGCCAATACTGAAGAGATAGAACGAGCTATGGGATTTTGTAACGGTACTACATTAGTACCTACATTGTCAGAGGTATCACGACGTCAGGTGTTGGGTCAGGCTATGGACCTGAACTATTTGACATGGATTGTGAGCTTTGGATTGGCTGAGCATAGATTGGTAAGCTCTTTGCCTACCAAGACAGTGGAGGCAAAAGGTGGGGGGGCAAAAAGTGCCCAAGATCTCAACCTTTGTTTTATGGGGATGTTAGAGAAGGTGAGGTAGGGTCTTCTTCGAGTATCATTAGAGTTTTTAGCACTGAGCAAGCGGTGGTTACCACTTTAGACCATTGTGATACAACACAAGAGGTTTTAGCTACAGCAGCAGGAGTTGTTCACACTTAGAAGGTGGAGCCTGGTATGAGAAAGAAAAAAAAGCTTTCAGCTCAAGAGGTTGTCATTTAGCAACCAGATACTACGTCTTCTATCTCTAGTGTTGATGGAGAGGAGATTTGGGATATTGAGATTGGTCCCAAAGTGATAAGAGAAGAAAGATGTAGGGTGTGGAGGTTTCGGAGGAGTTTCAGAAACTGTTTTGCCTTCAGTATGAAGGATTTAGGCTGTTTGAAGGGACCTGGCATACGGATTGACTTGACAATAGATGCAGCAGTCTTCTGTCGTCCCTATCGATACAGTGATATGGATAGAGATTTGATCCAAAGTATGTGTCAAGTCCTTCTTGAGGTTGGATTAGTGGAGATTTCATATGGAGATTTTTTGCTGTGGTGATGCCAGTCAAGAAGGATATACATGGCAATTATACAGATAGACGCATGTGTGGTGATTACCGATCTATCAATCGACAGACAAAATCTGATCGATATGCTATGCATACACCTAAGGAGATCTTTGATGCTGTTGGGCATGCAAAGGTTTTCAGTACATTGGATTTACAAGCATATCATCGGTTCCGGATTCGAGATGAGGATAAGGTCAAGACAGCCTTTTGGGCAATTGATTCACATGGCAAGGATGTGTTGTATCAGTGGAAGTTCATACCATTTGGGTTGAAGAATGCACCTGTTGAGTTCCAAAGAGTAATGGATAGGATCCTAGCCGGACTTGATTGTGCCCGAGCCTACATCGATGATATTCTAGTGTATAGTGCTATAGTGAGGGAGCATGAGATACATTTGCAGGAGGTATTTGAGCGACTGATTGCTCATGGTCTCAAGTTGCATCCTGGAAAGTGCAAGTTTTTTCAGGAGCAAGAAGAGTACTTGGGTCATATCATATACCCGGGAGGATTGGGAGTTCAGCAAACCAAGGTGGAGGCAATCTTAAGTATTCCACATCCCTCAGATGTCACTAGGGTGAGAGCTTTCTTTGAACTTGCAAACTTCTATCGTCGATATGTGAGAGGATTTAGCACTATTGCCAAAGCCTTGATAAAGCTGACAAAGCTAGATCAAGAGTGGAGTTGGGGAGATGAACAGGAGAAAGCTTTTGTTGAGCTCAAGGGAAGGTTGACATCTGCCCCTATTTTGAGGAGACATGTGAGAGGTCGTCCGTTTCAATTACATACCGATTGGAGTCTTTTTTGGTTTGGGAGCGCGGCTTACCCAACATGATGATGAGGGGAAGGAGTTTGTAGTGGCTTATGCAAGTCGTTCCAACAATGCAAAGGAGTGGAAGTATAGTTCTTATGAAGGAGAATGTTTGGTAGTTGTTTGGGCGGTGGCACATTTCAGATGTTATTTGTTTGGAAACTCCTTCACTCTCATCACTAATCATCAACCATTGAAATGGTGGATGGAATTAGACAA
This sequence comes from Marchantia paleacea, assembly GCA_014180765.2. Taxonomy (NCBI): domain Eukaryota; kingdom Viridiplantae; phylum Streptophyta; class Marchantiopsida; order Marchantiales; family Marchantiaceae; genus Marchantia; species Marchantia paleacea. The sequence continues at coordinate 1,192,097 of MUAA02000108.1, read as the reverse complement.
GCTTACACCAAAGCTTGCACGATGGACTCTTATCCTACAAGAGTATGATTTCACGGTTGTTCATAGACTTGGAGTGTTGAACCGTGATTCGGATGGGTTAAGTCAAAACCCATGTACAAGTCAAGTTGACGAAACCGAGACTCAATGGCACGGTGATACTGATGAGGAGATGGTGTTGGGTTGGCATGCATATGCCTTTTTGAGTATGTTGGCACTTAAGAGCTATATGATATCTCTCTTGGGTCAGAGAGCAAATATGTTAGTCTTGGACGCTGAGACTGAGGACGGTTTGATGGTAAACCGATACATCCATGATGATATGTTTATGTTGAAGTATCTTCGTACCGGTGCTTTGTTGGGCACCTTGAGTACAAACGAGCGGGATCAAGTTTTACAGAGAGTTCGACGGGATAGATGGGAAGGTAGACACCTTCTTCGAGTATGGGGAGATGGAAGCGTTCGTGTTGTGCCACTTCCATCTTAGAGAGCACAGTTGGTCAGACATGCTCATGAGGAGTTAGGTCATTTTGGAGTAAAGCGGACATATAGCTTACTTCAAAGTCATTATTAATGGAGAGATATGCAAACTGAGGTGCAACAGTTTGTGGCTAGATGTATGGTATGTGATCTTGTTCGAGCATCATTCAATGCCCCTATACCACAACTACATCCTCTACCGATTATGGGATTTGGTTATCGTTGGAGCTTGGATTTTGCAGGACCTTTGCCATTGACTATACGACATCATCGATTTGTGTTGATCATGGTAGAGCATTTCTCCAAGTGGATTGAGTTGGTGGCCTTGCCTGACAAGTCAAGTGAGAGAAACGACTTTTAGCGGTCTTAGGCTTGCGATTGCTTAGTTGAGTTGGTGCACCAGCCCGAAGTGTTGATTAAGGGTACCGAGTTTTTTTTTTGAAGTTTTAGGCTTTGTGTGATCAAGCGTTGATCGATCATCGTACCACCTCAAGAGATCATCCTCAGGCTGATGGTCTAGCAGAGAGAGTTGTTCAGACGGTGAAGAGACGACTAAAAAATTTTGGCTTGGACAAAGGTCATCTGGGAGACTGGAAGACTGGGACATCCAGCTACCATGGTTGGCCATGGGTTATCGATTTAGCCGGCAAGCATCTCTAACGTCATTCTCATAATACTTTTTATTATATGGTAGAGATCCAGACTTACATGCAGCTATCCGTCGAGAGTCAGGTGAAGAGTTGGACTTGGATAACCCTGATGTTTGGGTTAAGGTGTGTTCTCAAAGGGCTTAACTCTTCCGTAGAGTCATGTTCATGGCATTTGAGAACCTGGCTATTGCTCAACATAGAGATACTTTGCGTTATGCTACCATCCGAGGAGGTGGATATTGACCTTCAATTCACAGATTTCATGTTGCTGATTATGTTAACTTGAAGTAGAGTGCATCGACCATATTGGATATTACGGCTGGTCTCATAATTCTACGAGTACGTAAGGTTTTACCTTCTGGAGTTTTGATATTGGAGGGTCGTGATGGTGTGATTTGGAAGGATCATGTGCGTAATTGTGTGCCATGTCACCTTCCAAACATTGATGGTATTATGGATCCAAGCCTAGCAGTTGTATGTGAAGGCTTGAGATGTATGTTATGTGGATCAACTGGTGGAGCAGCCAATATGTTGATTTTTGATTCTTGTTCGAGAGGATGGCATATGTCATGTTTGATACCTCCTCTCAATGCAATGCCCAAAGGGCGTTGGAGATGTCCTCGATGCGTTTAGCTAGCAAGCAGGTCTGTCCGTTACATGATATGGATTGCAGATAGGCGACTAACGATGGGATATTGTAGCACTTGGCCTCCTGATCTTAGCCCCACGAAGGGCATATCATGTTATGGACTAGATGGCTACCTGGTGTTAGAGGGCTTGAAGCGTGAGGGACAAAGTAAGAAGTTTATGATACAACAAACAATCCGCTAGGAGTGCCAAGGCTACTGATCAATGCAAGTGAATCGTACAGGGCGTTTAAAGTAAAAACCGCACCTACGATGAGTTTTCATTGAGTAGGGCCGGGTGTGATTTGGGACACGATGAATCGGTGCATGCCCCGATCGGCAAAGGATCACCGGAGTATAACACAGGATCTAAAACCTTGCATTAGAGTCAAAATGTCAACAAGGTAAACCCAAACAAAATGAAAACGGCTCCTACATAAACAACTAAAAAAAACATAGCAAAGAAGTCAAGACCTAACAAAACAAGTAAACCGAAAGTATTGAAAAAAACTAGGATGAAAAAGACAACAGAATGAACGGGATTTTTGACACGTATACCGAGAGCACCCGAAACTAAAGCGAGAATAATAAAAACATAAAAAAGTATCATGATGAAATTTTCAATTTATTTTATTATTTTTTTTTTAGCTGTGTCATTGTATTCGAGATTGTAAATTGAAAGCTTTCTTTCGTAAAGCCCATTTTTTTGCCGCTTGCCATTTTTTATGGAATTAAAAAAAAGGAGTCAATCCAGCCACAGGTTCCCCTGCAGCTACCTTGTTACGACTTAACCTCAGTCAATGGCCCAACCTTGGCCCGGAAAATAGGAAAGAAATATATTTTCCTAGAGCACTTTAACCGAGTTGGCTTTCAAAACAGAGACTATTATTATGGATCTAGTAAAATATTTAACATTTTCTATGATTCTTTTTCTTTTAGGTATTTGGGGAATTTTCTTAAATAGAAAAAATATTCTTATTATGTTAATGTGTGCGCCGTAGAGTAGAGTGTGCTCGCATTTAAACGCATACCATGAATATGTTCATCATGTAAAGCATCCCGCTATCCTTTAGGGAAATCCCAAGGGGTATTGTAGCATCTTTGGGGAAAAGGGGAGCCGAAACCGAAAAAAAATTTTTTTGTTTGCCCCGAGCTATTAGGTGCTATGGATTCGTTTTCAAGTTAAGCGGAGGGTAACCTCGGTCAACGAGCAACGACGACCGTCGATCGTGACTATATGCCGCCAAAGAAGAAGAGCGGCCTTCTTACGACCACCGCCTTTGGCATTAGGGTTAGTTGAAAAGAGTGGAAACATATTTGCATGGACGCCTACCACAAAAATGTGGGTAATGACTTGAATCCTAAAGAACCTATTTTGACACACAAACACGAAACGTGGGAATGCCTAAGGCCGGTGACGGCTAATCTACTTAGGGGGTGACACCCTATCTTTTTGGGGACCCGTCGGAGAGAGGCATCGGGTGTTCCGTAGTGGCGATTATCGCAAACCTTGATGCTGCGACTCAGTATTTATTAAATCGTGGAGCTAGGTTAACTGAGATACTTAAACAAGCACAATATAGCCCAATTCCTATTGAAAAACAAATCGTGGTTATTTATGCAGCTGTCAAAGGTTACTTAGACCAAATACCCGTCGCTCTCATAACGCACTATGAACAAGAGCTATTGAAATCTATTGACCCAGTCTACTTTTCTCGCTATTGTACAACAAAAAACATCATCCGAGCAAATTAGTAGTCAACCTGGCTACCTTTTTTGCAAAAATTTACGCAGAGCTTCTTAGCAACTCATCAATCATAAAAAAAGAAGAGGGGCGAAGCTATTTGCTTCACCCCTCCCCCCTCCGGTTACCGAGTAGCCATGGCTTATGAAAAAGGTAGGCCATGGGCTGGGATGGGCGATTGCCTGCAAGGATTAGAAGCTTGGCGTTAAGAAATGTCGATCCTCGTACGAGCGCGGCGAGCTCCTTCGGCGGATCCCTCCAAAGACACAACTACAGTTCACTGTCAAAAAAAACTTGAGGGCCGCCGCGGAGGTGGAAAAGCCCGAATTAGCTGGTAGATGCGCGGAGAAGCGAACCCGGTCAACACGAGACCTAATACCTTCTGCATAGAAGATGTGCAAGGCTAAAGCGGGCGTGAGCTCGTCCTTTCACTTGGAGTCTCACGACTCCATAGCAAAAAGTCTAGCAAGGAGCGTCATTTTGAGCTACGATTCAGTCTTTTTCGAATCTTCGGAGCTACATTTATCTTTTTCATTTTATCTTCTTCGTGTGATACACGTGCTTGCCGAGCCTGCATCAACTTTGGCCAAAGAGTCTTCCAGAGCCCGAGAATTTACTCGGAGAGCTTCATGGACTTACCCGCCAGTTAGGGGGGCAATTGTGGTACACTTATGTTGGTGTATGACGATCTATGTGTTGTGATGTTTGATGTGACAGCGATGTATGTTGTGATACAATATGTATGAGCACAACAGCTGTCACGACTTATGTAATGGCATCTCTAGTTAGGTAGGTGCACGTATGCAATAGCAGATACAGCAGTTAGAGCTGGTTGTGTAGTTAGCGCCGTTCGCACTGGAACTGCCGTTTGGGCCGACAGCGCCGTAAGGGGTCCTATGGCTCAAGAGGTAGAGTTCAAATTAGGGCTCCTTGGAGGGCAATTTTCGAAGTTGAGCCTTTGAGAGTGTGGCTATGGTGGATAGTAGCTAGTGCGGAAACTTGGAGTCTTTGAAGCACAAAGTGGGTTTGGCTTGACTGTAATCTCTCTTTTATGCTATGGTTATGAGTGGATTGTCCTTGTGGACGTTTAGAGAGTTGAAAAGATTATTATGGTACACTTGTGTTGGTGTATGACGATCTATGTGTTGTGATGTTTGATGTGACAGCGATGTATGTTGTGATGCGATATGTATGTGCAAGACATATTTTATGAAGCTATTGTTAGCATCTTTAGTTAGTGAAAACTTAAATAGAGATAACACAAGATGGAGATAAATAATCTTGAGTTGACTATTAATGGATTATTTTAGATTCCACATTAGCAATCCATGTGCTCATTAGATGTGTTTCTAGTGTGTTAGTTGGAATTACATGTGGCAAGCCATGTGCTCATAATGATGTTTGCCACGTCATTGATCCACGAGGAATTAAATGGATGGTGATTGTGGGAACTTATTCATATTGTATCTTTTTTATGACTATATATGAAGAAGAAAAACCATTGAAGTATCTCTCAACTTCAAAATTCTTGAGCTATTTGAATGTTCTCTCCTCACTTAGCTAATGTTACAATGGTATCATAACTAACTTGCTCTTTTTTTTAGTGTGAATTACTGCTCTTGGAATAGCAAGACTATGATGATAGCTTTAAGTTCTGTCAATGTTTATACCATTATATAGAGAATGGCAGAGATCATTGGTCTGCATGTAAAATAAGGGGGAAAGGGAAAACTATGAATTGCAAATATAAATGTGTCTGAGAAAAATCTTGTATCAAAATTTCTATATCCCAACTTGTTCAACATTTATATTCGATTCATGGGGAAAGATGTTTTCAGATTATATCTTGTGTGTGGCCAATTGGGGTGCAAATTTTATGGTTCATGTAATGGCCAACCTCATACCAATATTTCTGATTGTAAGTATAGAGAAACATGGGATTGTACCATTTACATTATAAACTAAATGTTGGATGGATTTGAATCGCGAATAGCAGATTGATTCCATTCAATACGTATGTAGAAATTAGAATGATTTACCGACAGAAGAGAGTGTGGACAGATTTTATTGTTAGAAATTATAGTGAAGAATACCACAAAGATGTAATAGGATCAACTTGGCCTTTTGTGATTACTATTTTAAGAAATTAGTTTCTTATTATATTTATATTGTATAAGTTTGAGTGGTTGAGAAGCATAGAGACATTAATTGCTATTAGTGAAATTTTGAATTCAATCATGATAGAGATGAAAGATTTGAGAAAAGCTATTGTAGATGGACATACAAAGCAACAAGCCATGGAGTACAAGATCTCTCCATAAGAGAGTGAGAAGGTAGAGAGAGAAAGAGTTGGTGAGATGGAAGTGGAAATTCCAATACAAGAGACTCAACCCCAACCGAAAGCAACTCTTATTGACAATGAAGAGCAAATATGAGACGACCACAAGAGATGGAAAATAAAACCAATCTCTTACTTTGTATGGGAAAGGCATGTAAGGTGAAATCCTACAAGGGTAGTAGAATCATGGTAGTTTTGGAGGGATGGATCATGATGATGAATATACATCTATCACAATTCATGTTTCTGATTTTACTGAATGAATGTTCATGAGGTCTTATCTCATAGATAAGACTCTTACATGATACACTACCTAGGAACAAATACTTTCAGAACAAGATGCTTCTATTTCATGGAGTGCGATGCAAGAGTATCTTCTTCAGAACTTTCAAGCGGTGGATTCTCCTCAAAACACCAGAATGAAGTTGTGGGATTTGAAGCAGGACGAAGGCATACATTAATACATTGAAGAATTTTATGATCTTCAAGTATCCATTATGGATATATGTGGAGCAAAAACCTTAGATGTCTTCAAATGAGGACAAGAGGATGCAAAAGAATTTGATGCTGAGCAAACTATCCACAATAATAAAGCAATTGCAATTGATCAATAAATTTCAGAAGCTTATGAGATCACACACGTTGAACCATCAAGCAATGTTAGAGATCCAATTGGCCCAACACTAATGGAATTAGGAAACTTTTGATGTAGGGAATGATATGCATCACCACAAGGACCACCACCCAAGTATGGAGGTGATAATTGTTGATTATTTATTTCAAATTTTCCGGATCTTCCTGCAAATTATGAAATGATAAATCGAAGAGAAATGGAAGTTTGTGATAATCGCCAATGCTATGCATGTGAGAGGATATGTCACATTGCCAAAATTTCTAGATTTTGATCAAGACCACAAGGAGAAAAATCCATGTTGTGACGGTTATTCAATAATATTGAAGGAGGAGAATACAAAGATGAAGATGAGATCTTGCAGGAAAAACAAAGATCAAAAGTAAACTTGTCTTGGAGCCTTACTGGTTTCACTAAATGAAGAAAAGGCAAGGGTGGAAGAACGATTAGAAGCTCATGGGAGGAGTAAGATACAAGCATGATTGATTGTCACTGATGGGATGATAGAAGATGTCATGCACATACATATCGCATCACAACATACATCACTATCACATCAAACATCACAATACATAGATTGTCATACACCAACACAAGTATCCCCAATCGCTCACAATCTTTCTACTCTCAAAACATCCACAAGGACACTCCATTCATAACCATAGCATAAAAGAGAGATTACAAAACGTCCACAAGGACACTCCGTTCATAACCATAGCATAAAAGAGAGATTAAAATCAAGCCAAATCCACTTTATGCTTCAAAGACTCCTGGTTTCCACAGGAACTACTATCCACCATAGCCACACTCTCAAAGTCTCAACCTTGAAAATTGTCCTCCAAGGAACCCTAATTCAAAATCTAGCCCTTCATGACTATGACTCCTTATGACGTTGTCGGCCCGAACGGCAGTTCAAGTTTGAATGACACTTATTGCATAATTGGCTCTAACTCTTGTATCTACTCTAGTATATGCGCAACTACTGAACTAGAGATGCAGCTACATAAGTCATAACAAAGGACACAAGATGAGAGTCCTAATTGATCCTATAACAACAGAAAATTTTGTGTCACAGTCTGTTGCAATGAAATAAGGATTGACTTTGATGAAGTATGTGAGTGAGAAAGTGCATATTCCAAATGGGCAAATTGAATCAATATAGACATTAGCACGGAGTGAATATCTAATCATAGGCGAGTATAAGGAAAAGATTGAATGGAGAATAATCCTATCAACTCGATATGATGTCATCCTAGGAATGCCATGGATGGAACAATACAACCCGGAGGTATATTGGAGAAGAAAAATAATAAAAAGTAGTGGATGGAAGATATATGGAGATAAGATCAGATCTCAAAATAGAAGCTTATACCTCTTTGTGATTGACAAAACTACCATTTCAAGAGTTGATGTATGTTTCTTGGGACTTATAAAAGATATTGTTGGTTCTAAGGATAATCTTTACATTCCGGACTCATTGAACAACTATAAGGATGTATTCTCATATGATCTACCTTCATGATTGCCATCTAAGAGGCGCATAGATCACAAGATCAAGGTGATACCTTGTAGCACACAAACTTGTAAAGCTTTATATTATTTGGCTCCAAACGAGTTGAAAAATATAAAGCTCAAGTGCATGGTGTATTTGGAAACTCAAAAAAATCTCTCAAAATGATAAATTTGATGGGTTGAATGGCATTAATCATTCAACATGAAGATAGTGTATGTGGAGTGCAACTTGTAGATGCCCTCACTCAAACAAAATAATAGAGGATATGCTCCGAGCATTAGCCTTAGAGGAACAACAAGAGTGGGATACTCTTTTGCCTCTTGTGAAATCTGCATATAACAATTCAATTAATGCATCCACAAAAGTGTCTCCATTTTAATCAGATGTATGGTACTCATTCTTTGACATCTTCTAGTTTGTTGAGAATTTCTAAAGATATTGGTTTTCAACCAAAGTTACGGCGATCAATGATTTTGTGAAGCACATACACAAAGGATTGCATCAATCAAGCAAAGGTTGATAATTGCTCAAAATCGACAAAAGTAATATAGAGATGCTTGTCGTAGAGTGTTGATTTTTCATGTAGGATATCAAGTTTGATTATCCAAAATCAATTTATCACTTGTACCAATACCAAAATTGAACCCTTAATTCATTTTTCATTTTGTGATGTTGAAATGCATTGCCGATGTGTCTTACAAGTTGGAGCTTCCACTGCATATAAAAATACATCCATAATTTTATGTGTCATAATTACGAAAACATGTACCACAACCCAAGCAGTTCATAAATCCATTAGTATCTCTTCCTTTACCTACTATGGTAGCATATCATAAAGAATTTGGGGTTGACAAGAAACTCAAAAAATGGATTTCGGCTCATCAATACCCAAAAACTGAGTATTTGGTTCAATGGAAAGAATATACATCATATGAGTAAATTTGAAAATCGAGTAAAAATTTAGTGAATGCACCTTTGATCGTTCAAGAGTTTGAATACAACAAGGATGTTGCACCTTAAAAGGAGAGAGGTTTGTAACCATCTTTAGTAAGTGAGAACTAAAGTAAAAGTTACGTACAATGGAGATATAATAGTCTTGAATTGACTATTAGTGGACTGTTTAAAAATTCCATGTACGCAATCCATGTGCTCATGAGATTATGTTTCTTGTGTGTTAGTTGGATTTATATGTCAGCAATACATGTGTTATAATGATGTCCTCCACATCATTGATCCACAAGGAATTAAATGGATGATGATTGTGGGACCTTTTCTATATAGAACTTTTTTTTTTTAATATATATGATGTATGAACTTAGTTAGGAATTTGAAGCCTGTTTTTTTGTTTTTCTAAATAAAAAGCATGATATTCGGAGAAAATGAGTAAGGCCGAAGACGAATATGCGAGAGGAGTAGATTAAAGATGGTGGGAGAAGTCCCGATGTCTAGGGTAATGTTGTAACCGTATTGACGAGCAGCTACGAGCAAAACTATCAAGGCGACACAATGAACAGAAGAACGGCAATTCAATATGGAGCAAGAGAGTCTATTCAATTTCTCCCACACATAAGATGGTGGCGGGAGTAATTCAACCTTTGGTGCCAAAACCGGACTGAAAGGTGGACAAGTTGATGAGATTAAACAACCTGGGTGGTACGTTCTTAGCATGACGATGGGATTATGTATGCCTCGAGTTGTGTGAGGAGGTGAAAACCAATAAGGTTGCCAACACTATTGGATTGAGAGTACATCCTGACACTTGGGATGTGATTCTGTCGGGAAAAGCACATGGTCAAAATTACGTGAAGGATATGGACGGTATCGATTTGGAGGGGTCTGCATTGCATACGGGATTCGACTTTATCAAAGCTAAGTGGTTCTAAGGGAAAGGGGAAGAAACGGGATGAATGGTTTTAAGATTGATTTGATCAAGGATGATTTCCAACGAAAGATAATGTATACATTGAACCAGCTATTTTCACCACAAAAAACTACCTATGTAGAAGGGTGAGGATAGTAGAAGGGTTTTCATGAGGTTCGATCAAAGTTAATTGGGGAGAGATATTTGCTTAGAATGTGCAAGCAATGGGGCATAAGCTGAGAGCAGGAGTGAAGGGAGTGGTGTACATTTCCTCATTTATTGTACACATGTACTCGAGGATGTGAAGGCTAATCCCAAGGGAAAGAGTGAAGTAATAGTAAGATGTTGAAGATTTTTTAAGGGAGCCGAGATGTCTTAGAAAGAATAAAATAAAGTAATACGGGAGATTGAGGCGATTGTATTCGGACGGGAAGATTCAACAGTAATTTCGGGAAGGAAGGTGAGAAGTCCAAGTGTGGAAGAAGTATGAGCATCAGTAAGTAAGGAGCGGAAGTTGAAGGAAGTGGCTGTACCAAGAAGCCCTGTATCAAAAGTATCGAGGCCTAAGGTGAAGACATCCAAAGCAGATGGTGGAGAACCGCTCTCTTCGTTATTGCAATTAGCACAGAAACTTGAAAATGTTATTGAGGAGATTGTATTCGGACGGGAAGATTAAACTGTAATTTCGGGAAGGAAGTTGAGAAGTCCAAGTGTGGAAGAAGTATGAGCATCAGTAAGTAAGGAGCGGAAGTTGAAGGAAGTGGCTAAACTGAGAAGCCCGGTATCAAAAGCATCGAGGCCTAAGATGAAGACATCCAAAGCAGATGGTGGAGAACCGTTCTCTTCGGTATTGCAATTAGCACAGAAACTTGAAAATGTTGTTGTACCTGTTCTCATGGAACTAAACGAGATGGGAACAGACTACATCCAAGGGTGGGATCCTCAAAAAGACCGTTACATGGACGTGATACATGTAATGAACCGCACCACAATATGGAAGAAGTACCAGATGTAGACAATCATGCAACTGACAGAATCAGTGGGACGTCTAGAAGAGGAGAAAATAGAAGCAAAATAACAAATGACAACATCAAAGCAGGCCTAAGGTGAGATATAAAAATATCCGGAGAGCAAAATTGAAGTTTGTGGAAGTAGAGAACGAGAGGCTCCGAAGACAATTGAAGGAGATGTAGCGGCAATTGCATGAAGTCGATGTAGAGACACCAGCTAGACTAGAAGTTTTGGCAAGCAAATGTTTACAGTATGTGTTTGCTCGATGTGACGAAGTTGAGGCTGATCGATTGGAGAAACTAACAGTGGTGATAAACACTCCTTGCGATTCGAAGGAGAAATGAAAAGAGATGTACAAGGCCATGGGTCGCGAATGTCTCGAACCGATGAGTGTCCATCAGAGGGAGATTAAAGAGGACATCAGAGAATTGCATATAAGCGTTGATGCTTTCGCCTAGAGAGAAGAGTCGTCATCAAAGGGTGTAACATCTTTCCCAAGATATAGTCGTGCATGATCTATGTACGTAGCGATTCAAATAAGACGTCAGGATTGTATACAAATAAAATCAGAGTAGTAAGGGGAGACATCTTCAATTTGCAAGAGAAAGACAGGAATTGTTCATGTGTAGCTAGGGTAGAACAGAAACTCTCGAAGCCGAGTAGAGGTCGCGGTGACCTACCTAACAGGAGATCGATTTCTTATGAAGATACCCAACAATTCGTCCTACAAATTTAGTCATCAAGGATTTTTCCGGAAGAACTTCTGCAAGCTTACGCATGGTGAATGTTTGTCTCTTATAATTGGGATCGCCCAATATCAGTAAAGAAATTACCTTGGAAATTTCATAGTGCATTAAGTTTCTTGATGGATTTCAGTTGAACTAATGACACCCTTCGGACAGTGATCGTCCAGAGTTGGTTAAAGATGCCTTAACTCACATATTTTCCACCTGATATTCGTTTAACATCCCATTTCCTTGGAAATGAATCAATAAACACTACAATCTTAACTCACATATTTTCCACCTGATATTCGTTTAACATCCCATTTCCTTGGAAATGAATCAATAAACACTACAATAACTTGCTTCTAATGTAACTTGTCTGTTACATATGAAAAAAGAGAAACCGTTAAGGTATCTCTCAACTTCAGAATTCTTGAACTATTCAAATGATCTATACTCACTTCCCTAGTGTAACAATTTGTGAGAACTTAAATACAGGTTAAACAAGGTGGAGATAGATTGTCTTGAATTGACAAGTAGTAGATGTCACATCATCAATTCATATGCTCATTAGGTTGTGTTTCTAGTGTCTTAGTTAGTATGTTAGTCGGAGTAACACATCAGCAATCTTTGTGCTCATAGTTTTGTCCACCATGTCATCGATCCACGAGGAGTTAGATGAATGGTGGCTATTGAACCTTATCTATATTGTATCTTTTTGGAGACATTATATGAAGACATAAAAATCATTGAGGTTAATTCTCAACTTCAGAATTCTTGAGCTATTCGAGTGGTCTTCCTTCACTTCCTTGATGTAATAACTACTTTAGAATCTTTGACAAATTTTACAAATAATAAGATACTTGTAGAGACTTTTGAGTCTTCTTGCAATGTCCTCATTGCATCTTAAATGGAGGGAGGTTTGAAACCAATCTTGGTTGCTATAGTAAGTTAAGCCAAATTTTAGATTAGTCATTAAATCACTAAAGGAAAAGATAGTGTTGTGCATGATCCAAAAAGTAAAATGTAAAAATTGGCTTGTATGGATAAATCACAAGATGGTTTTCATGTATTGGTGAATTAGATTAGTTGCTAGATGTCTTTTAGAAATTTGCTAGGATAAGATAACAAAATATGCAACAAATTCATGTTAGCCATGAGGCATAGTTTGGATTTTGGACTATCCTTGTCCTATAATATATAAAGCAAGGAAAGGTCTTGCAAAAGTATTTCGACTTGAAAGCCATTCTTAAGTCATTCCCTTCAATGTTACATCTTTTTTTATTACCAAATTCATCACAAAAATACCAAATATCACTATTTCTTTATTAAAGCTCTAAAAAAATCGTCCTAAAAGTTTGAACCATGTCACTACAAATTGCTAACAATAAAAAAAGATTTGGGTATCATTGCACCAACTATGACACATACAAGTATTGATGTACACATATGTCAAAGTGCAAAATATATTATAGTGTGAACTTTGAAAATATAGTGTTGATTCTTCCAAAAATATCAAGCAAATATATGTTCTTCTTTGGATACTTCCAAGAAGAAGATGTTTTACTCAAAGATGACAACATAACAGAAGTGGGTATAACTTTATTTGTCTCCTCCACCCCTCAAAAAGTCTCACTCCAAGCATGATGTATAATCAAATATGCCAACTATTGTAACTTTATACATAAAGTACTTGATGACTCATGTGATATGGATGAGACTACTCCCTAAGACTTCAAAGAAAACAACATCTTAAAGACATATACTATCATTTGTATCTATCTTTCCCTCCAAAAAATTACCATCCAAAGAAACACATGCATTGAAGGCTGCAACATATGTGAAACCTTCATTGAGAAAAGAGTTAGAACTTGTAATGACTCCAATCTTGACAAAAAATCAGCATTTTGGTGATGAAATCTCTTCTTCGTTTGCACCATGAAAGAAAATTCCTTCAAAAACAACATCCAACATGCTAACCATACCAAAAAATTGGCCTTTTGAACAAGATACTTCAAAGGAACATGATCCACATGAAATACAAATTCAATCCAAGAGATAGACTTGAAATTTTTTTGCTGCATAAACCATTCCCAAAGCCTCTCATTCTGTTGTGGAATATTTCTGCTCTATAGCTATTAACATGTGACTAGCAAAATATATGGTATGATCCTTCCCTTGCTGATCTCTTTGTCCCAACACCACTCCCAAGGCAATCGACAAGGTATCTACATTCACATGGAACGGCTTCTCCCAATTTGGTGGTATCAACGTTAGAACTGTCACCAACTCTTTCTTCATTTGCTAAAATATTTCCTCATGTTCCATATAAACTCCACTTCTTTTTTAAGCAATCCAGTTAATGGAGCTGCAATAGCTGCATATGATTTAACATATCTATGATAGTATCCGGGATGTCTGAAGAAAGCTTTGAGCTCTTTGATGTTCCTAGGGGGTTCTAACAAATAAATTACCTTAACCTTATCAACATTATCTTCTAATCCTTGAGTTTAAACTCGATGATCCAACAAAATGCCCTTTGTGATCGTGAAGTAACTGTCTCCGCACTTTTTAAAAGTTTGATGAAGATGAAATATGTGGTCCGGCTTGGATTTGAAGACACAAAAATTATCTATGAAGATTTCAAGAAACTTTTTCATGTAGTATTGAAAGATATGAGTCATTATCCTTTGAAAAGTAGCAGATGTATTACACAATACAAAAGGCATCTTGTGATAAGCAAAGGTTTTTCAACATGTAGTGAAAGTAGTCTTATCAGTATCTTCCTCTCATATGAAAACTTGATTATGTCATGAAAACCCGTCCAAGAAACTATAACATTCATATACTGCCACATGATCTAGAATAACATATGCAAAAGGTAAAGGATGATGATCTTTACTTGTAGCGAAATTCCATTTTCTGAAACCTTGGCACATACAAATCTTCCTTGTATTTTTCTTAGTCACAATCACAATAGTTGCAACCCATCTACTACACAACACACGGTAAATAATGCATGCTTGGAGGTACTTATCAATTTCATCTTTAATCAACAAAAAGTATTTTGAGTTCAATTAATACTAGCATCATCTCAAATAGACTACCCCATATATCAAGTATATTTGATGCTCTTTCCATTTTTGGGGTATCCCCTTCATATATTTATATTTTTTATGCAAACACATCTTCAAAACATCGAATAAGTGTCAACAAGTTACGGAGATCAGCTGATGGCAAATTGCGTTTGATTTTCAACTAGTGTCCAAGTGTTAGCATTATCTCTTTTCATGCATCATGCCCTACTACTCCATCAGTGTGGATGGCTTCACTTCTCCCCACACATATATGTAATTGTTATTCATCCTTCAAAGATAAGTCTTCATCCATTCGACTAAACTTTCTTCTTTATGTGACATACAAGTTACACACAAAAATGACAAATTGTAGTGTAAATTGATTCGTTGCCAACATAATGAAGTGTTAGACAAATATCTAGTGGAGAATATATGAGTTAGACATCTTAATGCAAGTTTAGACAATCACAATCCAAAGACTAGAAAGATATACAAACTAATCCTATCACTGAAATTAAATCTTCAAGAAATTTCCAAAGAAACTCTTTAATTGATTTTGAACGATCCTTAATTATAAAAATTCAATGTACATCATGCGCAAGCTTGTAGAAACTCTTCAAAGGAGACTTTCAATGACTAAACTCGTGGATGAAATAATTGGTTATCTTTATAGTAACAAAACTGCAATGTTCATCCAACTTCATGAGGTTCCATTCTACCCACCTACTCAAGAACAATTTCTTGTTTCACTCTTGTGAATTGAATATATCTCTTTTAACTAATCAAGTTCTATTTATACATAATTCAAATGTCTTATCCACATCGATATCTACACGAATCGTGCCCAATTCTTCTTTGAGAAATCGTTGCACGCTTTGATGATAACACCACTCTCCACGTAAAAGCATCGACGTTTATTTGTAACTCCAAGATATCTTCTACGATCTTCTTCTGATGGACGCGCATTGCTTCTTGACATTTGCAATCCATGGTGTTGTACATCATCTTTCGTTTCTTCTTTGAATTGTCATAAGTGATCATCATTACACTAAATCATTCCATTTTTTCATCTTCTACTTTCTCACACCGAGCAAAAAGATATTGCCAGCATTTGTTTGCCAAAACTTCTAATCTAGCTAGTCTCTCTAACTCAATCTCATGCAGCTATCACATCACGTTCTTCAATTATCTTTGGAGTTTTTCATTCTCCAACTCCACAAACTTCAACTCTTGTACTCTTATCTTACAAATTTCACCATATGTCTACTTCGCTTCCTTTTTTTTCTGTCTCTTCTGTGTCACTAGGCACCCCACATATTCTGTCAACTGCTTAATGATCTGCGTTTGATCTTTTCCTCTTATTGCAATGTGATTTATTACCTGTATCATGTCCATATAATTGTCTTCTTGAGGATCCCACCCTTGGATGTAGTTCAATCCCATCTCGTTCAATTCCAATACCGATACTAACTCTTATTATCCTAAACATCAAGACTTCTCCTACCCTATTCAATCTATTCAACTCACTCATAACATCCATATTTGTTTTACAAAGCTAATTCATATTCGGCATCCCTCATTTCCTCCGAATATTTCATATTTTATTCCAAAAAACAAAAAATACATGCTTACAACTCCTACCTAAGTCGCTAAATTTACAACTATGCTTGATTTTATATTTTTGAGTTTTGGTGATGTGATGTGATGTTGTGATTTTTATACATGTTGTGATCATATGCATAATTGTGTGTGAGTCATCATCAAAATATTGATGGTATTATGAATCTAGTTATGCAGTATGCTTGCAATGTACCTTAGGTGGATCAACTATTGAAGTAATCAATATGTTGATTTGTTATTCTTGTTTGAATAGATAATATATGTCATGTTTGATATCTTTCATTGCAATATTTTTTGGGTGAACAATAAAGTTGTTCTTGATGTATTTAACATCATAAATTGATTCCAAACAATCAAATAAGGATAGGGCACTATATCATCACGTTCTTAATCCCACAAAAAGTATTTTTTAAGATAATAATTGTTATATACTTGAGTAAGTGTATAACACTATATGTAATATGATGTTTGATTTGTTAACAATGTATGTTATGATACAATATGAAATTTTATGAAAATTAATAAGTTGTGTGCATATATATATATATATATATATATATATATATATATATATGCACACAACTTATTAATTTTCATAAAATTTATGTTCCTACACCCCTTGTTAGGTATGTTTAAATCCACTAAATGAAACTTATAGTACGGTTAGCGTTATTGACACTTGAAGTGTCATGAAATCCAGTTAAATTATTAAGATATTAAGGCTCAAGATGGTAGTATTTGAATAAAATCTTTTTTTACTATAATTTTTAAAAGGAAAGTGCGACTATGGTGGACATTAGCTAATGCATAGATCTAGATTATTTGGCTCACATGTAAATTTGGCTCAACTTTGATCACTCTTTTATGCTGTAATGATAAGCATAATGTGCTTGAGGATATTTTTAAAGTGAAAATTATTTTATTGTTGGATGCGATTGTGATACATTCATCTTAATATTGTACAACAATTTATCTATTATGAAATTTGGTATGACAATAATATATGTTGTGATACAATACATGCATGACATATCATCCAAAGTAATAGACATTGATCTTCAATTTGCAGATTTTATGAAAATAATTATGTTTATTTCTAGCATAATGCATCGATTACATTAAATATGAGTGCAAGTTTAACAATTAAATGCATACATGATGTTTTGATTTTGAAATTTTATTGTAAGAATGTCATGATGATATTGTATGGAAGAATCATATTATATTATATACATTGATGGAATAATTGATCAAAGTATGTTGGATGTGTTAGCAAATTTTTAATTTATGTTAGAAAGATAAACTTATAAAACATATGTTACATAGATATGTGATTTTTATTGAAATGATGACATTTGACATCTTCTTTCATTGCGATGTCAAATGTGGTGGATATATCTTCAATATTGTTAGCTTGATAAGCTTTTTAATCATTATATATGGATTGATGACATGCAATTAATAATGTGATATCATAGCATTTAGACTCTTGACATAATACCATGAAGATAATATTTTGTTGAAAAAATAAATGATCATTTGGTTTTTTAGAGAATTTTTCACTAATTAGGGAGTAATATTGATACACTTATTTTGATGTATAATTATTTATGTATTATGATGTTTGATATGACTATGATGTATATGCATTCCCATTGTTATAAGTTATGTAGTTTGTATAACATATTTGGTATCATATCTAACTAGTGCAAAATGTAAAAAGATATATACATCATTTGATGCAATTTGTATCAAAAGAATTGTTCACCCAATATTGATATTAAGAGACATATGGCTCAAAGGATGATGTGTAAATTATGCTATATGTATTTTAATTTATTTCATTTAGATCTGAAAATTATGTTTATGTTGAAAAATAGTTTGTGTAAGAACTATCAGTCTTTAAAGCACAAAGAGGGTTATGCTTAATTCAAATTTGTTATATGTCACAATGATAATCAGAGTGTTCTTGTAAATGTTTTGAAAGTGAATAAAAATGTTGTGTTATACTAGTGTTGGTGTATATGTGTTGTATTTTTGGATATGATAGTAATTTATATTGTGAAATTATAAGTATGTATAATTTTTTAAGTCATATCTTTTGTTTGTGTTTTGTAAGATCATATTCAATCATGTTTTCATCTATATCTTCACCTGTCCCATGATTTCACATGCAATAGGAAGTACAAAGCATATCATACATTTTAGTCACCTTGCACAAATACTTAAATCTTTTACCATGTGACATATTATTATAGTTCATACATTTTAATCCAAAATATATTAAGATGATAATTAAATATCATGATATAAATTATTTTAGAAACTAACATTTTTAACATGTTATATATTACATTTTGAGACAAATTACTCCAAAAAATTAACTTGTGTGCAATATATATGACCTTTATATTTTTTAAAAATTTAAAAAAATTAAAAATAATATATTTATATGAAAATAATATATTTATTACAAAAAATTATTTTAATTTTATAATGTTTGAAATATAAATTATTTTAATGTTATAATGTTTGAAATATAAATTATTTTAATGTTATAATGTTTGAAATATAAATTATTTTAAATATAATTTTCAAAATATTAAATAATTTATAACAATTATAAATATTTTGTTAATATAGAAAAAATGGGGAAAATAATTATTAATTTAACATTAATTATAATTATAATTTTTTACATTATTATTGAATCAATTAGCAATGTAATGATCATAAATTGATAAAATCCTCAAGTTCTTATATGAAAATAGATTTTTAAAAATTCAAAATAAAAAGTATTTTGCCATAAGTTGAAGATTTTATAGACATTCAATGATATATAAATAAATATAAATATAAATATATATAGATATAGATATAAAATCATTTATTTTTCATATTTTATACAAATTAATGTTGTATAAATCATATACTCATTGTTATTTTAATACACAAGTTTTGTTATTTTAAAAAATTATCAACTTTGCACTTAGTTTTGAATATATATTATAAAATCAATATATATTTATATATTTTGACTTTTTCATGTTGGAATATTTATTTCTTTTTTTACAAAAATTAAAAATTATTATAATTTATGTTTGAATTTATTGCATGAAATAATTATAAATAAAGTGCTTAGTTTGAAATAAATTTTAATATGATACAAATACAAATATATATTTCTAAAATTATATATGAAATATTACATATATTTATTTAACAAAATAAATATTATATATATATATAAATATATATAACTAAATTTTATCTTATAATGTAGTTGAAGATCACGACAATCATTTAAGTTTGTGTACAATCTAATTGAATTTTATCAATCTAATTTTTAATTTGCACCTTACTTGTCATGAATCTATGTTTTCATGGTTCACTTGTATATGTCTTATAACAGAACCGGTTGTCAAGAAGAATACATCATTCCAAAATAGATATTGTAGAATTTTGTGATAGTTACCATTTTTCTTGAAACATAGGAATGTAACAGTAAAATTATTTTCAATTATATATCATATTTAAATCCCAAAAACCTACTTTAGATTGTCTCAAGATTGAAATATGTCATAAAAATGAAATCTTCCAAGACATGAATGTCTTGGAAGTCTAGAGTCACATCATGATCCATGAGTTGCCTTTAGATCCTTCGACAAGAGTAGAAATTTGATTTTCCCTGGTGATTTACGCAGACAACCGAATTTTAATCAGGCTTAAAAAAATTGGCCATAGAGATTTGGAAACAACTAAGTGTCACTTTATCACCACGTTAGATTTTTACCTCTGTTGGATATTTTCGAGGTGGGGAACATTCTTCTGATTTTCTGGAGGTAGAAAATGTTACAAAAGCAGCAAGAATGCGGTCGTCAAACGAATACAGTCGGAATGTTGGTCCATCAATGAGATAACAACATTCGAGAAGTGAAAGTTGCAGCTTTTAACTGCAACGTAACAACCATGGCTCCATCTCATGGTTGCAAGGAAGAAGGTTCTTGCTGAATAGCTGAGGCTTGTCCGTTCTTTCTTGCTCACAACTTGTAGGTTGTGTTGTTCAATTTCTTGCCCGCCCGATTTTACTTTTGCTTTGCATCAATGTATATATAATATGTGAAGATTTGGTGATCGGCAGCTCTTTTTCAATCTTGAGGTCTTGTGAAGGATTTAGCGATAGTCGCATGTGCATGTGTGAAGAAGGTGATTTTTCTATGATCTTTGCAATTCTCTGTTGTGTGCGAGTCTAGGAAATTTCTTGATTAATATAATCATGCAAGACTGGGATGTCAAATTTTGTTGCGCAAGGGTTGTGTTGCATGTTGCATGACTTGGTTTCTATTGGTTCACGCATGGTTTTGGTTGCATGTTGCTTGTGGGCTTGAACTTGACCGCATGCTCTTGCTTGAAGCTTTATTCATGTGAGTTAACACCTTTCATTTTCATTGTGCATTCACTTTCATCATGGTGGGACCTGAAATTTTCACTAAGACTTCAAATATAGTTGTGGATTGTGTGATTGAGTTTCCTCTTAATGATTGGTGGTTTGTTAGAGTTCTTCTTTTTCTATGTGGATCATGTTGAGTAATCACAAACATCAGGATCTGACGGGAGCTATTTTGGATCTCAATTCGTCACTTCAGAGTGTTGTTTGAGTGATATGCTCTAAGAGACATAGTTTTCTATCGTAAAATTTTATGTTTTACTGTGTATTTTCTTCTCGGTACGAATTTTTATGACAGTTGATTTTTATCAAACCTTAACATTCTGAAATATCCCCTTGAGTTAAATTCTGACACTCTTTTGTTCAATACTTGCAGTTTAATACATGCCTTGTGTTTAATTGATAGCATATTGATTGATTGAAAACGTAAATGGATTTTTTGCTGAAAGAGAGACAAGCAGTAGCGTAGCATGTAACTGTTGAATCTTTGCAGATCCTCTTTTTCTGAATCACTTTCTCTTATAATCTTCATCATGGAACAGGAAGACACATCTGATTATCATACAAGTGTTGGTGAATGTGGAGATGATTCAACACCATTACTTTGGAAAACAAACATTTAGTTTATTATTGTTGATGTATTTTATTTGTTGCACATGTAGAACTATGTGCATATTCATTGTAATTTATTTTTTCTCAAGCTAAGATTAGGAATGATGGTTGACTGCACATGGCGTTCTAAGTGTTGATGGTCTCTATCCCGATCACTGCCTTCTTACTTGTAACTTAAGAACAACTTGGAGGGTGTTTCGTATGCTACGTTGTCTACTCCGACTTTTTAGAAATGATTGAGGATTTCATTTATTTCTGAGAGAACAAAAGCTGCCATCACCTTGCACACATCAGTTATCATAGAATTCGATTACGCATAATGTACTGTTGTACAAAAATATATTAAAATAAAGCGATTTAGCCTAGGAAATACAGTCCTTTTATGGTGTATGGGTGTTGTAGGACATATTTCCTAGTGTGATACTATTGGGGCCTAGCCCCATGTTACCCGTTTGGTTCCATCCTTGTACGATTTGTGGGGTCTTTCTATCCATTTTGTTATTTACTTTCTCGGGGTCTTTTATGCACATGTGAAGTATATATTTCTACACAGTTATTAATATTTATGTCATTAAATAAAAATATTTATCAATCCATAAATATTTAAGATTTAAAATATCTGTAAATATTTTTTTTTTAAAATATTAATAAATAAATTCAATTATATATATTTATATTATATATATATATTTTTTAATTCATATTAACATATAAATTCAAACATATTTTAATACATGAAAATATGCTTAAAATTTTATATATTTGTATTACAAAATTTTATTAGTCATTAAGTCCAAAATACTGATCAAAATTTTTTTCCTTCTAATTTTTTTATAAATTTCAATTATTACATCAATATTTGATGGTTCTACTTATTTGATGAATTTTTTTATTGGAAAAATATTTAAAATATAAAATATAAAATTTTTAATTGGGCATAAAATTCATGAATGAATGATTATAAAAATGAAAAATTAATCAATAAATTATGAGACAATATTATTGGAGTAAATTCATATTATAAAATATAAGTGAGAAAAACTAAATTAAATGAAATTATCTCTAAGATATAACCCTTATTTAAAAAAATCCATTATAGTTCTCTTGTATTGGAAAATATTTATGTATATTATCTCATTGCATGATCATATATATATATCTATCTATCTATCTATCCAATAAGATTATGAAAATTGATTTCTTTGTGTTGTTTCATTCATCTGATTATATGAGTTATTTAATATTTATACATTGTCAAATCATATAATCAATATCATGAGCTTTCATATTGAGAGATCATGCATCATTCAATGTATAAATTTTACAACTCTTCATATAATCTGATAAAGTTTTAGATGCAAATATAATAACATGTATTTCTTCATATGCATGTCCATAATATAATTGTTGTTGTCTAACACTAGGATAATTTTATGATGAAATTTATAAAATAATCTTTTCTCTTCACAACTAGTTACTTGTCACTTTGTTCTATTCATATTTGTATCAAGTTAAATAAAACCTAAAATAAAATAAAATATTTATAGTTAAAATATATTAAAACTCAAATTTAAATAATCAATTATTTGTTAAAAATATATATTATATCACACAAGATCTATTTTTAATCATATTTTACAAACATTGAAAGTTCAGTTTTAATAATATTACCAGAAATCAAGTAATAATACTGAAATTTATAATATCAATGCTTAATTGAAACAAAAAAATAAATAAAACTTACATTTTTAAAATTATTATTAATATTTTATACCATTATGTTCATAAATATGTTAATAATTAAATATGAATTTTTTTTAAATAAATAACATACAAAATTTATCAAGCAACAAAAAACTATGGATAAAATTAATTTTCAATAAAAAATATTATCAAAAAATTAATTATACATGAAAATAAAAAACATTTGTTTATTATAAATTTAATTCAAATTATATGTATATTGATGCAAAGTGCGTTGAATATTTGTACAATTTTCTTAATCATAATATTTTTAAAATGATTATTGGATGGATTATGATACACATGTTGAATATATTTTTATTGCATAAAAATTGTATAATTAATTATAAGTAAAATTTTATATTAAAAATGAAACAGATCAACTAATCAACTACTAAAAGTTTATCTCATAATATTAATAATGATTAATTTAGATGTATATCTCATATAAAATATATCACATATATATTAAAAATTATATGAAATATTAATTAATATGTGTACATCAATCACATAAAATATTTTTTATATGTTAAAATATAAAAATTTTTATTAACATGATAATTTTTTTGAATACCTCTCCACCAATGGTAACTTTGAAGTAAGCTATATGTCTACTTCATTCAAAAATGATCTAACTCCTCATGAACATGTATGACCAATTGCGCTCTTTGAGATTGAAGTGACACAATAGTAATGCTTCTATCCCCCTTACACAAATGAGATGTTTACCTTCCCATATGAACCTTAGAGCTCTTTGTAAAAATTGATCTTGCTCCTTGACACTCAAAATGTCCACCAAGGAGCATGTATGAAGATATTTCAACATCATTATGCCATCATGGATGTCTGAGCTTACCACCAAATTGCCAACAGTCCTAGTGTCCAAGGATAAGATATCCACTTTCTGACCCAAGAGAGATATCACATAGCTCTTAAGAGCCAACATACTCAAAACGTCATATGGATGCTAATCCAACACCATCTCCTCATCCATATCACCGTGACCGTGAGCCCCAATCTCGTCAACTTGACTGCTAAATAAGTTTTGACTCAACCCATTAACATCAAAATTCATCACTCTAAGTCTATGTACAACCAATGAAATCATACTCTTGTAAAATAAGAGTCCATAGTGCAAGCTTTCATGTAAGTTTGGTTGATGGAATCAACCACTTCAATGGTTGATTAATGATGAGAGTGAAGGAGTTTCTAAAAAAAGAACATATGAAATGTGCCATAGTCCAAACGGATACCAAACATTCTCCTTCATAAGAACTATACTTTGAATATGCTACATTGTTTGAGTGACTTGCATAAACTTCTACAAATTCCTTCCCCTCATCATCATGTTGGGTAAGCATTACTCCCAAACCTAACTATTTCAATCAATGTGTATTTGAAAGGGATGTAAACTCACTAGTCTACTCAAAATAAAAGCATATCATAGATGTATGACTGGAAAAATCAAGTCAAGATAGAATCATATCCATCAATTTTTGGAACTATGGAAGTGCATTCTTCAACCCAAACAGTAAAAACTGCCACATCTTATGAAACAACACGCCCACTAATTAGGAATTCAACTATATATGTTATGATAGTTGGTTTGGTCTTATCCTCATCTTGAATTTGCAATTGATTATATACTGCTTGTAAATCTAATATATTAAGAATCTTTGCATGACCAACTACATCTTCCATGGTGTAGGCATAACATATTAATCAGATTTTGTCTGTCGATTCATAGATCGGTAGTCATCACACATGCATACATTTGTATAATTGCCATGTTTATCATTGTTGACAGACATCACCACAGTAGAGTCATTCTCTCCATATGACATCTCCACTAATCAAGCCTCAAGAAGGTCTTGACAACTATTTTGGATAAAATCTCTCTACATATTGATGTATCGATGGGGATGATGGAAGACTGATGCATCAATTGTCAAGTCAATCCAAATACCAAATCCCTTCAAACAACCTTAATCCTTTATATTGAAGGCAAAAAAGTTTTAAAACTCATCTACTGTCTTGTTTCTCCTATCACTTTGGAACCAATCTCAATATCCCAAATCTCTTCTCCAACGATACTAGAGATAGAAAACGTAGAATATGATTGCTAAACAATAAACTCTTGAGCAGAAAGATTATTTTGCTCTCATACTAGGCTCCACTAGATCGGTGTGAATAACTCGAACTATACTAGTTATATCATAAAGCTACGTAGTGATAACCACCATTTGATCCACACAAAAAACTCCAACCATATTAGAAAAACTCCACCTTTCCTTCTCTAACATGGGCATAAGACCAAGGATGAAATCTTTGGCACTTTTTGCCCCAAACTTTTACCTTCACCATCTTTGTAGGCAAAAAGCTAAAAAATGGTCTTGTACTCACACATGTGGATCTCATGTGTTTATGCGTAGCCAATCTAAGGTTCACAATCCATCTCAAACAGTTTAGGTCCATAGCATGATCCAACACATGACATCGTGATACCTCCGACAATGTAGATATTGATGTAGTTCTAGTACAAAAACTCATGGCTTGCTCTCTCTCATCATCGTTGGATTCCACCAACTACTGCAAACGAGAATCCCATACAAGTCCATGTACTTCCTCTTTATATGCATGGGAAGCTAAATAACTCAACATTGTGGGTTATGTAGCTCTAGGCTGTCCCACAAGGTTCACCACTACCATGTATGGTTTGTCAGCATAGACAGTGGTCTATGCTGACAGACCATCCATGGCATGGGATTGTCTACCCACATACAAAATACTTTCCACTATGAGATGTGAGGGCCTTTACACTCTGTAATATGTTTGTTATAAAACCTCCCTTCAAAGAGAATTTTTCTATCATGGACGATGTGCACAAGATCTTTCTCTCATTGCATCCAACAATACCACTAGTCCAATCCATGAGCTCACTTGATGTGCATTCGTCATCACTCATGCACTTGGATCACCCAACAAGTATTCATTCTACAAAATGTATACTAGTGAATATGTATGCTATGAGTGGAGAGATCATAATACACATAACATGCCATAATTGAATCGTGTAGCCCATGATCATTACCAAGTTGTGTGTGTCCATGACATGGCCATCTAGCAATAACCAAGTATGTGGTGTGATATCGAGCAAGATCATGCGCTCCCTACAATGAAATATCTAACGGCAAGGTATGTTGATATCCTTGAATCACTGACAATGATAGAAAATCTTGGTTTCGTCACAAAATAATACATGGCATAATGAAACATGCCTTGCAATCTCCTCTTGTTCTACATACAAGTATAGATGTACTCGTATGCAAGAGTGTAAAACAATAGTCAAATCAGTGTTGATCTCTCCAAACAGATCCAACACACATATGCCCTCCTCTAGATACTACAAAACAATAGATTTTGTATCCAAGGATGACAACATAGCGGAAGTGGGAATAACTTCTTTTGTCTCCTCCATCTCCGGAGCAAAAGACTCATTCCAAGCCTAATGTATCAACTGATCTGCCAATTGTAGTAGATGTATACATGAAGTACATAGTGATTCATCCAACGGGGATGACACTACTACACTAAATCTTGGTATGATAATAACATCATTTGTACATAGACTATCATGTGGATCCATGTTTCCCTCCAACAAATTACCATGACAAGTAACACAAGCACTAAAGGCCGCAACATACGCCAAACCTCCAGTTAGTAAAGTGATAGAATCGATTATAAACAACACTGGTAATTGACTCACTTAGTACTCACAAGATTACCAACCTGGTCAATAATAGGATGTCTCCTCCCAATAATCAATGCTTAATCCTATTGGGTATAACAATATCGCATCAATACATCATAAGACTCTACAAGTGTAACGACAACACATGCTCGCATTGTAGATCTATCAGTGATATGATCTAGTTACACTTGCATAATCAACTCCATTTGGGTGATGTATGGATACCAAATACAAATAAGCCTTTTAATGCAAATATGGATGCCATGAATAAGTGTGGTGTGTTAATGAAGTAGAAATATGACGGGAGGAGTCTCGACATTTAAGGTAATAGATGTTGAGAATTATCATCGAAGTGTAGAAGAAGTAACTATGTGCATGATTCTTGAACACCACAATGAAGAAACAAGTGCCGAATCGATCATATCAGCATGAAGGAATACGAGTCTTGATGCCAAAGCTCAATTGGATAGTGGATGAATTGTTGAGGTTGAAGAAGCTTTGCAACCCGTTTTTAGCATGGCAATGAGATTATGTATGTCCAAAGTTGTGTGAAGATGTTCGAGCTAAGAAGGTGGTCAATCCTATTGGACTTAGAGGGCATCCATATACATGATATTCAATCTTGTGGGTAAAAGCATTGAGGATAGACTATGCTAAGGAGAAGGATGGCATCGATTGGGAAGGATTAATTTTGCATATGGGGTTTGATATCGACGAGATCAAATGGTTTGATCCTTGGGGAAGAAAAGGAACCAATGGGTTAAGATTAATTTCATGAAGGATGACTTCAAAAGGAAGATCATGTATACCTTGAACTAGCTCTTCTTATTGCATTGAACTACCTATGTGAATATGCACAAGATGAGAATTGTGGAGGCATTTGTTGGAGGATCTATCATGGTGAATTGGAAAGACAATTTTGCTAGGAATATGCAGGCAATGGGAGAGGAGCTCAGAGTAGGAAAAAAGAGAGTAATCTATGTGTACTCATTCTTGGTACACATGTATTTAAGATATGATGGTTGATTCTGAAGGAGAGAAGGAAGTACCAATTCGATGCATATGATGTATTGAGGGAGCCAAATATGGATGCAGCGAGTA
Organism: Marchantia paleacea; assembly: GCA_014180765.2. Classification (NCBI taxonomy): domain Eukaryota; kingdom Viridiplantae; phylum Streptophyta; class Marchantiopsida; order Marchantiales; family Marchantiaceae; genus Marchantia; species Marchantia paleacea. The sequence goes on along the minus strand of MUAA02000108.1, from coordinate 1,164,167 downwards.
ATGGGTCAACAAAGAGACTAGAAATCAATGTTGGGGAGACACTTTGATCATATATAGTGGAGGTAAATAAAGACAAGATGACTTCTAACGAATTGGACATTGCAATGTAGAAGATTGAAGAAATTGTACATGGGTGAGAGGAATCAGAGGGAAATTTGGGAAAAATATACCAGAGTAATAGTGGAGATATCATTCAATAGTCTATTCCAAAGAAGAAAAATCTAAAGAAGATAGCCAAGCCAAAAGGTCATGTATCAAAAACATTGCAACCTAAGGTTAAAGCTTCAAAGGTTGGTGGTGGTGAGCCACTCTCCTCAGTGCTACAGTTGACACAAATTTTAGAAAATGTTATTGTGCAAGTTTGACATGTACTAGTTACATCACAAGGGATGGAATCCTCATGAAGACGGTTACATGGAACTAATTCAAGTTATGAATTGGATGACCATATGACGCAAGGATCAAACCCATATGATTCGACAGTTAACTAAAACTATTGTCCGTATGGAAAAGCAGAAGTCACAAGTAGAGAAGAAATAGAAGGTTGCAAAGCTCTCTTACTTGGAGATTTGCAAGATATGCGGAGTTGAACTGAAATTTGTAAAGTTGGAGAATGGACAACTTTAGAGCCAATTGGAGGGTCTTAAGCGATAATTGCATGAAGTAGATGTAGAGAGTCATGCTAGATTAGACCTATTAGCAAATAAGTGTATGCGATATTTTTTTGCTCAATGTGACAAAGTAGAAGTGGAAGTGTTGGAGCAATTAGCCAAGATGATGAACACTTCTTACGATTCGAAGGATAGACAAAAGGAGATGTACAAAGTCATGGGACACGAATGTCAAGAAGTAATGCATGTCCATCAGAGGGAGATTGCGAAGAACATAAGAGAGTTACAAGTGAGTATGGATGACTTTGTGTGGAAGTTGAAGATGTCATCAAATTGTATGAATGCTTCTCAAAGAAGTAGCAAGACATAATCCATGTATGTAGCATTTGAGTAAGAACTCTAGGATTATGTATAAAAAATATAATATAGTTAGATGAAATATCTTCAATTTGTAAGAGTTATGATGGAAATTGATCATGACTAACCAATGTGGAATGGAATCTCTTGAATCCGGGTGGAGATTTCGTTGGCATACAAGACTAGTGCTTGGATTCTTGTCAAGATACATAGGAATTTGATCCATGGGCTTGTTCATCAGTAATTTCCATGGGAATACTTCTATGAGCTTGCGTCTAATACACAATCGACTCTTGTAATTTGGATCATCCATATAAGTAAAGGATCTTTAGTTGTAAAGCATTCTGAATTTAACTCTGATGGAAATTGTGTGATGAATGGTTGACTCTTCGGACTGCAATGTCAAGAGTTTACTAAATACGCTTAAATTTATATATTCGTCTTTCTTGTATTTATTGGATATCATTCATGTGAAAAAGAATCTAAAGCGTGTTTTTCTTTTTATATAACTTATCTATTATAGGCTTTGTAAGGCATTGATTTCAACTAGACTTTTTCAATTCTTTGTCTTAGTAATTTTCTTCGCAAATGGACATTTTTTATAATTTTTGCAGAAATCTAAAATCATATACTCTTATTTCGGTCCCATAAATATCAAAATTTTGCAATTCTAACACCACTGATCATGTGCATGATGTTCCTACTCTTACACGAACTATTTTACAACTTTCATGACCCCACAAAGTTTTGGATCAAACGGACATTATATGTGCATGATGTTCCTACTCTTACACGAACTATTTTACAACTTTCATGACCCCACAAAGTTTTGGATCAAACGGACATTATATGAATAATCCTATAGCTTCGACCCAAAAACTTTGAAACATCAAATCTTGCATTTGCTGAATTTTTTTTGGGTTCAAATTTCACAAGGGTGCTTGGTTGCTCTAGACGGACTTTGGATGTTGGGATGCTAGTGAGGTCCCTTGACTTTTTCACATGTTATATGGATGAGAGTTTATCACATGATCTTTTGCACATGGATGACCTATCATACTTAGAGGATGTTCAAGTGGCATGAGTCATTTTATCCACTTGTCTCATGGGGTGCTTCATATTCTACATGGACGATTCCATTTTCTTCTCCCTTCATGTTTTAGCTTGCTCATTTTAATAAGAGATTTTTTCAGATCTAAAGTGATATTATGGATACTTGAATTTGGAAGTCACCTCAGGCTCATTTAACTAGCCGCCAAGCTCGATTACCAATTGCTTTTGAAGGCATGGATCTATTTGCCATAGAATTTTGTCACTCATAATCTTTTTTAGCTTGTTGAGCCCATATGATTCCCATATTGTGCGCCCAATTTTAAAATTATAATAAGTTATTCTTTAAGAAGTATGTTTTAAAAGTCAAAAGTGGTACTCACATAGTGCCATCTTTTTTACAAGATTGCATGTGATAATTTTTCATCCTTGGTTAGACATGAACATCTATCTTTTGAGAGTCTATAAATCACATTGTCAAACTCATTCATGACGCACCTAGAGTACAATCATCACTCATCGTCGCATACCATAAAACTACATTCTTATATAAAGTGCATGACGATTTTACCCATGTGGTAGCTAAAACTCTCCTTTGTTCTTGATTGACAAAGGCTTATGGTTGATTTTCATATAATTTTTTGGTATTGCACATTTTTTATTTATCACATCGATACACTTTTGATTGAGTTTGATCCAACTTTTGGCCTCTATCATGCTCATATGGGAATGCACTTGGGGCACACCTTGCATGTTGCCCTTTTGGAGATAAAAAGATTATTACACATGCCGTTGATGGAGAGAGGGTCATTGCTCTCTTACATGTGTGGAAGAACTGTGTTAACATTGCTGTTGTGGTAGTTACTGATCCAACTCAAGATATCATTGCTACCAACGTAATCAGACGTCACACTAGAGGAGTTGTGGAGTTTAACATTGTTGCTATGTTTCACAAATATTGAGTACTACATGATGGAACTTGGAGATGCATGGAGCATCAAGATGGGACATGGATCATTTTGTATAAGTTAAAAAAACTTGAAAGTTATCTTTACTCAAATATTTAGGTTAACATGTCAGCAACAATTTTCTCTTGTTCATGTTTACAATGCAGTTTTTACCATAACACCTTGCATATTATACAACAAAAAGATCTAAGCTACCATTGATCAAAACTCGTTAAAATATCTTTAACGTTTCAAGAACTCATAATTCTCATTATAGAATCCAATTTGAGTTTTCGAAGTAATATTTTTTACTTTCAAAGCGTTCACAAGAACAATGCGCTCATAACCATAACATAAAGAAAAATTACAATCGAACAAAATCCACTAGAGGTTTAACTACTCCAAATTCCCACACTAGCTACTGTTAATCATAGCCACAATCTCAATGTCTCAACTTCAAAAACTTCACACCAAGGAGCCTTAATTCCAACTCTACCCTTGAGCCCTAAGTCCCATTACGGTATTGTGGGCGTTAACGGCAGGTCCATTGCAAATAGCACTAACTACACTATTGGCTCTACCTGTGCGCACCTACGTAACCAGAAGTGCCCCCACATAATTAGTGGCTCTACCTGCGCACCTACGTAACTAGAGGTGCCCCCACATAAGTAGTGACATAAATGAAATTGATTTTGAATGTCTTGGTTTACATGGATGTAAAGAGAGACACGCATATGTCCTCATTTTATGTAGTGTAGATTGCATACTGAATTGGGTTCACGGCTATGTGCCGCTACATAAGTAGTGACATAAATTAAATTGGTTTTGAATGTTTCGGTTTACATGGATGTAAAACGAGACCCGCATATGTCCTCATTTTATGTAATGTAAATTGCATACTGAATTGGGTTCACGGCTATGTGTGGTGGAGTAAGTACAGTGCGTGTGGTGTGTCCTCACTTCTGAGATGGTTGAATTGATTATTTGTTAGCAAGGGTTTTCCCCTATTTTAAGCTTCTTCGGAGGGAAGATCCAACATACCCAGAGTAAATATAGATACGATGGATTAAGCTTATTCACAGGCCACTTCGTGGTGGTCACCACCCAAAGATTCGAAACCGTGGGCCACTGGTGCGACCGGGTAATCGGCAGTAGATTCATCTGAGGGAATCCTCGCGGCGTTCATTTCTGCGAGCTAAACCGCGAATTGCAAATTGAATCATTTCTCTCCGCTCTCCACAGACAGCAGGGTACAGCATAACGTTGCGTTCCGTAAAGAGTTTGAAATCAACAAGCACGTGTCAGCCCTCTTCATGGACGGAAAGCAGACGAGACTAGCAGAAGAACGACGGACGGACGACTGAAAGACACGATCAAACCGGAGTAGGGTTAGTCATGCGAAGTCGACCGGCGAGCATTTCTATGAGAGCGGACACGTGTCAGGCCTGAGGTGTCCTGTAAGGGGAGCAGATACCATGCGAGTGCTGGAGTACGTACTCGGGGAGAAACCTACCGTACCCAGTGCCAATGGGAGTAGGACGGGGAGGCGAGGGAAAGAGGACAGACGAGACCGAGGGAAAGAAAGCTGCTGGTGCTGGCTCGCCCGCCCAGATGTGAGCTGTATGTGTGTCGTGGTGTTGGGGTTGCGTTTTAAGGTACAGAGTTCGAAGAACTCGGTTCTTTGCTGGGTACCTCGCAATCTGGTCTAGACGCGGGCCGGGGACCGAAGGGTGCAGCACGGGATCGACGAGGAGGCGCCAGAGAGCAAGAGAAGAGAAGGGAAGGGAAGAAGAGCAGAGCAGAGGAAGTCGGGGACGGTGGTGGTCGTGTCACCCCAAGGAGAGGAGAGGAGAGAGAGAAAGAAACTCTGTCGAGAAGGAAGAAGAGAGGTGAAGGTTAGAGAGAGATTCGGCTGCGTTTCGGCGGGGCGAATTCGAGCAGCGAGGATAGCTAGGGGTCGTGGAGGTGTGTATGCACGAGGCAGCGGGGGTTCTGCTGGACTGCTGCTGCGGGGCACTGGAAGGGAGGGGTCGTATAATCAGGGCGAGGTGTGGGGAGCTAGGTTTAAGGGAGGAGTATTTCAGAGCTTCGATCTCGAGGTGCAGATTTTTATTGCTCAGTGCTAGAGCCGCTTATGGGGTATGCTACGCCGGTTGCTTGATGTCCAGAAGGTAGGATGTCGGGACGCATGGAACTACACAGCTTGCTTCGTCCATGTGCGCCACCTTCAGTTTATTCCCAGCTCTCTCAGTGGGACTTCCACGGAGGCTCACAATAGCTTTCTCAACCTGTCCAAAGTTGTTGAACGAGTGCCGCTAAGCTCACGAAATACAGCAGCGTACGTGGCATATCCATCTGCCAATCTGGCTCAAAAAATAGGAAAGTCGATTCGGCGGCCAGGTGTGATGTCCAAGGCCCGAGTGTATGCAGATGTTAACGTGCAGCGGCCCAAGGAATATTGGGACTACGAAGCTTTGATAGTTCAATGGGGGTATGTGTATACCCGTCTTCTCTTCCGGTTGAGCGATTTTGTTCGTTTGTTTACTTAGGAGGCGTCGTGTGCCTGTTTTCTCGCATCGAAGATAGAACTCAAAGTCAGTGATGGCGATTGGCTGCGATCACTGCACGAACTGTGATTTCGTCTAAATTTAACAACCCTATACTCCGAAATGATGTTGTTTTGCCACGGATCTGGGTGATATTATGCTTGCAGTGATCAGGAAGATTACGAAGTGGTTCGTAAGGTTGGACGCGGCAAGTACAGTGAAGTTTTTGAAGGCATCAATTCCGACAACAATGAGCGTTGCATCATCAAGATTTTGAAGCCTGTTAAAAAGAAGAAGGTAGGAGCTGGGAGACCATCTTGTTTTAGCTTTGTTTGAACTGGGTGTGATGTACCTTTTCCTCACTATGCGGGGATCTCAGATGGTCTTGTGCTAGTTTCAGTGGGCTGAAGGTACGGTTAAATTACCTGTATCTGCTAAGTTTGAAATCTTAGGGTCAGTTGTTAGTACAATTCTGCCCTGACTTTAGCACAATTGTTAGCAAGTAGAGTTAGCTGAGTATTCGTATTAAATATAGTAGTGTAAGAGTGTACTGAGCTCATGCACTGACTATCTCAGAGAAGTGAACTGGGTTAACCATTCACTGCAGTATAACCTTCTAACCCCATATTTCACGAAATCACATCTCTCCGGTGAATATTGTGGGTCTTGGTTGTTTGATTTGTTGTTGATTGTGAATAAAACAGAGTAGAAACTAGGTTGAGCGGAACGGGAGAAGAAATTTAGCTATCCACTTCAGACAGTAAAATTTACTGTTTTGACCTTTTTTCTTCTGCGGATTGCTGCGGTTGCCAAGAGAGCCGTACCTGTGAGCAGTCATATCTTCAGCGAAAGTATATTCGGGTGGAACATCTAAACGGCTACATGGCATCGTTATGTGAAATCAGTGAAACACCTTGATTGAATCTGGGTTTGTGCATCAGCCGGTCGGAAGGGCTCTGAATATGCTGGAGTTTAGTGTGACATGAAGACTGAGCGTAGTCTCTTGGTTTCCTTTCACTGGAAATCAGTTAACGGTTTTTGGAGGAGTTGATTTCATGAGCTTCTAGAATACTTACAAATTATAAGAAGGAAATATTTGAAGATGAGATCAAGGAAAATTTATGACGGTTAGTTTGAATCTCGGATGATGTCATATTACGACGATGAAGAATGGTAAACGAGCTTTCTGTTGCGGATATTTTCGTGAAGAGTGATCTCTCAGCGGTTCCACCGGGACTGATACTGGTTTATCATGTTTGATAGAGGGATACGGAAGGGTGAGGAAAAATGCATGGGTAGATGCCGTAGAACGTGAAGGCTGAGTTAATGTGTCGAAATCAGTCTGTATACACCCGAAACAAAAGGAGGATGAGCTAGCAAATATATGGAAAATAATGAAACAACACAAGCAGTTTTTCTGTCGACTTTTAATTGTTTTAGGGCTCCTTATTTCCGTATCATTCGTGACCAGTTACTCTTGCTACCACACTGTCATTCCACTATTGATTTTCATTGTTCGACGAAGCGTAAACATTTGAAATTATTCAAATTGTTTGAGCTACTCATGGGGTTTACTTGCGGATGTGTGCCTACATCGAACGGATATGGTTTCCACTTCTCAAAATCCACTTATGCGTATTATCATCTCTGTCTACACGGCCTCGTTCGCCTTTAGTTTTTCAATTGAATGTGTTCTTGCCATAATCTCCACCCACTACCCGGGCCCCCTTCTCTTGGAGTGCTTCAAATCAAAGTTTTTCCTTCAGTACTTTACATCCACCACAGGGCTTAGTAGAAAAATTATGATCTTAACTTGCTTGGTCTCATCTCAGTTACACGGATAGTTCTGGACTTTTTATATTCCTCTTATCACTCACTTTCACCTTCACTTTAGATTCATGTCTCGTATTTCTGCCGATAGATAAACCTTCACTCCGCTTGGGGTTGCATATTAACTCTTGATCACATTGTCATTATCCAGATTAAGCGAGAAATTAAGATTCTTCAAAATCTTTGCGGAGGACCAAACATTGTGAAGCTTCTGGATATAGTTCGTGATCAGCAGTCTAAAACTCCCAGCCTGGTATTTGAATACGTGAACAATACGGACTTCAAAGTTCTGTATCCCACTTTGACGGATTATGACATTCGTTATTATATTCTGGAGCTTCTCAAGGTAATTATGCAAAATACAGCTGCATCAGTTTTCACGCTTTGATTTCAAATGCCCGAGCACTCTCGACTTCTGAGAGTCACGAGCTAATATACACTTATACGTTATGGTCTGCAGGCGCTTGATTACTGCCATTCCCAAGGAATTATGCACAGAGACGTCAAGCCACACAACGTGATGATTGACCATGAGCAGCGGAAGCTTCGACTTATTGATTGGGGTCTTGCTGAATTTTATCATCCTAGCAAAGAGTACAATGTTCGAGTAGCATCAAGGTAAGATGGCACCTGAATCTGAGTATTAAGGTTCCTTTACATTGAGACTTTCACCCCATTTGATGCTTACTGCTCTGCTCACATGGATGGTGAACACTGTCAAATGTTGGAAATTTATGACACGTTTGGATTAGATCTGCAGTTCCCAACCTTTTCTAGGACCAGCAGTATATAACACATAAAGGCTAGAGGTTGAGATGAAAGTGCCAGTATTTTAAATTTTATCAAGTTTACAATAATGTATCTTTTACAAGCTACATACTTGAGGTGGCAATGGGTGGCGTTTACGGATTAGAAAGTGAAATTTATTTTGTGACAAGTTTAATATTCTGTCCTGGACATGTCAAGAGGAGCTTGTTGATCTACCGCAGATGACCTATTATCAGATTCAAATTATCTTCAGGTACTTTAAAGGCCCCGAGCTTCTTGTGGACCTACAAGACTATGACTACTCTCTGGACATGTGGAGTCTGGGTTGCATGTTTGCGGGGATGGTAAGCTCGACGCTTGTTCATCGTAAAATATGGATTGTCTTGTGGTTAACAATTTTTTGTAGCCTAGCCGAAGGAGGTCTTGTATTGCATTCTCACATCACTTTTGCCCAGTGTCTTTTGGTACTCTCATTTGACTCTTCAATTCTAAATGATTCAAGACGCAAAAGCCTGCCCAAGCCGCGAAGTTCTGCCGCTAATTTGCATCTGTCGTTTTCTGTAATTTGATAGATCTTTCGGAAGGAGCCTTTTTTCTACGGGCATGACAACCATGATCAGTTGGTCAAGATTGCCAAGGTATTGTGCATAAATGTCTTGAGAAGTCTTTGCATTGGTGGATAAATTCATGTATTTTTTCACTGGAAAGAAGTTGGGGTCGTACTACCTGCACTCGTCTGTAGTTATTACACGCTCAAGGAAACCATTCCGGATGCATGTCTCGCAAGTCTATTGATGAGATGGCTTCAATAGTTGATTTATTATTGTCATTGTGGTTATATTCATTTCAAATCGGACATCGGACGTACATTTCCTCTTGATTCTTCATACGGTCGATCAATTGCGAATTCTCTTCCAGAATACTGGTGCGGCAACGTCACCTCTTACATGTCAGATGTATTGGGTAGATTGTGCTGCGTGTATAACACCTCTTGGGGGCACGAAGGTCTCTGACCACTGTATCATCCGTCTGTTTTAGGTCTTGGGTACAGATGAGTTGAATATGTACCTGAATAAGTACCGGTTGGAACTTGATCCTCACTTGGAGGCACTGGTAGGAAGGTGAGATTCTTCCACGATCTAACTTCATGTTCACTAGAAATTTCTGTGACAGCAGTTAGTAATTTATGTCGTGGGAAGACTTCCCTCTGGAAAGAAAAATGTTTTTTCTATAGATTACTTGATTCAAGAGTAGTGATGCGACTTTTCAAGTACTTCGTTTGCTTTCATAGTCACAGTCTTAATTTCATATTCATATTCATATGCTCGGCTTATGACGATGCAAATGTTCTGAAAGCAGATTCCCTTGAGATCTCATAATAATATTGATGTCTTTATGTCCAGGCATAGTAGAAAGCCGTGGTCGAAATTTATCAATCCAGACAATCAGCATTTGGTGCTTCCGGAGGTTTGCTTAACAATGTTATCTTCCTTCTGTTATCTTTGGAGGAGATAGTGTTATGTTTTATTCACTTTCCGGATCACTTTGTCATACGTAGCGAGAACCATTCATGTCTCCCTCTGTGAGGTTTTTGTGCTGGTAATTTTTCATGTGTGCCCTCATCTAGGTCTAGGTCAGTTGCGACACGGAATATACTCTCTGCATATTTTGCACCTTCGATGTAGCCAGTTGTAAGATAGTGACGTACGTTTGTTAATTCTTGTCACGCAGTTAATATGATGGTTAACAATCATGTACTTTGTATCTATAAATGACGTAACATGTATATAAAGCATTGAAAATGGTGGTGTGAATTGCCATCATATTTTGGTCAATTATGATACTCTCTCCAAAGTAGACTCTCTGCATATTTTGTGCATCGTCCTGCGTAGCATCCTAGTCGTAAATTAGTAACCAACTTTGGTTTAGTCTTTTCATGTTTTTGATCCGATGTTCCGGAATCAAGTGCATTGTAATTATAGACGCCTTTATATACTTCTACACCTTCGAAGATATGAGTGTGAACTGTGAATTACATCCTGCTACTTCGTCAGCAGAAACGCATATGCGCGTTGTTTGCCCTACCCTAAGAGTTTTCCATTTATTTGCAGGCTATTGACTTTTTGGATAAGCTTCTTCGCTATGACCATCAGGAACGGTTAACTGCCAGAGAAGCAATGGTATGTTATCCTTATCTTTCTTTTTCGGGTACTTTTTAGTGTCGTTCTTATCGAGATTCGCATTTCCTGGTAAAATGGTCAGTTTGGCTCACGTTTTGTCGTATTTTATGTTTTTCAGCTACATCCTTACTTCAATCCCGTTCGAGCAGTGGAGGCAAACAACCGTAACCGGATCCTATAAATGTTCGAGGTATACTGACACGCAAGGGCTCATGTATTATTTTCATCATCCTGATGTTGAGGCCAAGTCGTTCACCTTAATTTTGGGTAGTAGAAGTTTAAGCGGGGCTCTTGTGACCGATGTGTATGAACGTGCAGGCTGATCAGTATTGGGCGATGTTGATGCTTCTTGGACAATGTCACTCTTTATGCGGTTATTGTGAGTGCACTAGATAGGGAGTTACTGGTTGGTACCTGAAGCGGCCTGATGAAGTCAGTACCACTGCGGTTATTATGTAGCCTTTTGTGTGTCTACTTCATTGTCAGCATAACTAAGGGGAGCAGGAGTGGACGCCTGTGATTCGGAAAGTTTTCTTTCAGCATATCGGCAGACAGAATTTGGGGGATTTTAAACTCGATGTAGCTGATAGCATATTGTTTCGGCTTCTGTGTGGACATATGTCATTCTATTCGGGATGTCAGATCATAAGCTCGAGTGCCTTTCTGGTTTGACAAGCTGGTTGATTGGGCTATTAAGATCATATGAGTACCTTGGGTAGTCAAAATGATGCCGAGAATTCTTCACATGTGAAGATAGCCATCCGTCTTATGCGTAAACATTTTGAGCTCTATGCTTTCGTAGTAAACTTCAGTCGTTCGTTGGATGTCGTCTACAAAATGGTATCAATGTACAGTCCTACATCAGCAGGATCCACAGCTTGTGTTCCATCGCTGCTGGTTCAGTCGGATTGTCTCTCATTATATTGGAAGCGCAGTTTCCGAGTCGGCAAGAGGCCAAGGATGCCAAGGAGAATGGACAATTCAAAACGGAGAAGGGCTAAAGGATACGTAGGAGTATTTCGTTACATCACTTACTGATAGAACGTGTGCATCGCATAACACATGGGCCTTCTCCCCTCAAGGTACAGTGTAGCCATTCCACAAGGACCACTTGTTTACAGGAGCCCACATTGCAGTGTCGTGTAGACTATCCCTACAGCTAGGTTACCAGTGGACTTCTGTGTTAAAACAAAGTTTGCCAGATTGACATCTTCAGACAGGTAGATTTCTAGCTTATGTTACACAATTGTCTCGGATATATTCACCGCACAGGGTACGGTGCCTAGTTGTAGGTTCTACCAACCGTCGCATTGTGCAAATAGTACCGAAAAATGTGAAGAAGAATATATATTAGCGATAAGGAGTTGTCTACGTCTTCCTCTTCAATGAAGATGTATTTTGTCAAACGAGTACTACAATTGTCAACGGTTTGATTGTGGAACACTCGTCGGAACGGTAAAGGGCGAATAAGGTTACAGGCAACGGCCCATGCACACTAAACTGTTGTCCACAGGCAAGCTGATTACGACCGTATAGAGCCAACAGAGTTAACACTCTACAATGCAGATTGATTTTCATGGTATGCCTCGTCTCCAGAGTTGAGCAATCAAACTTCTCTCAATGTGCAGATAATTTATAAAAAGTTTCGACGTTAGCAGTAGCACTTCTGGAAATAGTTAAAATTTTATTCAGGTTCAAAAGAGGAATTACACTTTTCTTGAGAACTGCTCGGTCATTGAAGAAGGTTGGAGGACTTCTGGTATCAAGAAGAAACTTGTCTTCTTGTTGGTCTCAGGATTCAAAACATACAACCTCCCGAACCTGCAATAATTTCGGAACTTGTATGCCCATTGATTTCTTTTTTCCACACCTTTATTTATTGTGTTGGTGTGACATATCAATATCAATTAACTTGAGGCCGTATTTAATAATCATGAACGTGAATGCTACTCCACTTTTCAAACAGAAGACATGTCTTCTGAATTCTTCGCCTAATTTTCCTCTTCATTTGGACATATCCTACAAGATTTCATGTGAGATGAAAGAAAAATCACAAAGTGAGTATGACGTTTTTTCTTTAGGCATGCAATATTTCATTCAAAATATTTGTTATATAATTGTTGAGAAATTACGAAGAATGAGATCAACAAAATTTACACAACAATAATTTCTTGCGTCATACCCTTATTCATACAAATTTTGGAGAGACAAATCTATAACATGAGCTTGTATCATATTCATCAGAATAAACTTAAATCTTTATTGATTGTACATTTCAATTTGAATATTTAACAAAAGATTATGGCTCTATTAAAATCACCTTAGGATGTTTTTTGGTTTTTAGCAGAATTTTTCAGCACTAATAAAAATAATTAATCATTTCAATCAATCACTAATACATAGCCATCAAAATTAAATTTATATTTTTCTTTGAAATATATCTCAATAATTCACATAAATAGCTTAGATGTTGATTCTTAATTTTCCGTTTAACATATAAAATTCAAAAGTAAATATTTTAGATGTGAAAAATGTTCATTTGTTGCGCATACACATAACTTATCATAAATTACATTTCTATCACATCACCACAACATAAAAAAATCATACACCAACACAATTGTACTACATTCATACTCTCTACTTTCAAAACATACCTAAGTACATTTATCATAACATAATGAGACATAATAATGAAATCAAATCTACTTTGTCTTGTATAGACTCCATGTTATTGCACTAGCTATTTTACATTATGGTCACACTCTTGAAGGTACAAATTCAAATGTACTACTTGATGGGGTCTTCCTCATCCTTTTTGTTATTTTACTGTCCCCTTAGACTGTTGTCATTTGAGGGAGGGACATGTGTCAAAATCTTCCGATGGAAATGGGTTCGTCAAAATCTTCCGTCTTCCATCGCATCTCAGCCCCTCGTCTCAAAGCCAAAGACTCTTGTGAATTGTACTCTCTGTGCGGCTGACTAAATCGTCAGCTCTGTTTCGAGGTGTCGATGATGCCCAACTTGGTTGATGGGGCTGGTTGGGATATCACAGGAAACTCACATGACCATGGATTGAGATGGGAATATCTGCTCTCGGGTGAAAGACGTTGAAGTAGGTGACCAAATTTTGATCGACCGAGGGCTCGGAGCGAACATCGAACATGGTGCACGACCTGAATGGCAAGGTTTCCCTCGTAACGGGAGCGTCGTCGGGGATCGGCAGAGAGCTGGCCTTGGGTCTGGCCCTGCACGGATGCAATGTGATCGCTTGTGCTCGCCGCTTGCCGCTTCTCGAATCCCTTCGTTCTGAGGTGGCATCGCTACCCTGGGACCAGGAGACCGGGGCTCCGCGTCCGGGGAAGCTGGCCATCTTGCGTCTGGACGTCAGCGCAGAGGAAAGCGCGATTGATGCCGCTGTGGAGGAAGGGTGGAAGATGTTCGATGGAGGCATCGACGTCCTGGTGAACAACGCCGGAATTCGAGGCCCCGTCAAGGATCCCCTGGACCTCGACGAAGGGCTTTGGGATGAGACTTTCAGCACGAATGCCAAGGGGCCGTGGCTGATGGTTAAGGCGGTAGGAAGGAGAATGCGAGCGACCAAGAAAGAGGGGTCGATTATCACGATCACTTCCACCGCTGGCTTGGAAAGGAGTGTGCTTCCGGGAGGACTCGCTTATGGGACATCCAAGGCGAGCGCAAATCAGTTGAGCAAACTCCTGGCTTTGGAGCTGGGCAAGTACAGAATTCGATCCAACGCAATTGCAGCCGGCTTGTTTCGATCGGACATCACCGACAAACTTTTTGAGAAGTCCTGGTGGCCTAAGGTGGCGGAGAAGATTGTTCCCGTGGGCAGATGGGGTCTCGTCAATCCTGACCTGACATCGCTTGTAATACTTCTCGCGAGCGATGCTTCAGCTTATGTTACAGGAAATGTCTTCATTGTGGATGGTGGGCAAAGTCTGCCGGCTGTCCCCGTCTGGTCCTCGTTGTAGGGCATCTCTGTCGCGAAGCACGAGTGCCCTGTAGCGACTCCATTTGTGAATAGCTCATCAATGATCGTGTCCAAATTATCAGCTCCGGATTCCTAACGTCCTTAGTTTCGAGTGAAACATCGATTATTCACGAACTTTGAAGACTGCACCGAGTTCCAGCTCTGATGTTTTGTTGATCTCAGAGATCGAGAAGGCTCCGATCGTCTGTGATCCCCCTTCATTAGATGCAAGTAGGTAGGCAGGATCAGAAGGGACCATTTGCTCTCCTTGGCCGCAGACTGCTTCTGCGACTCCTGTTGAGGAGGCTGAGTTTTCAATAGGGTGCTTGTTTTAAAGCTTAGTGAGTGCAGCTTTCAAAATGATTTTGAAAGGAGTGCGATGAAAGAAGAAATCTCTAGACGGATGGTTCACAGTGGAGGTCAGTTCACAACTCTGTGAATGAACGACTGTTATCTCAAGTATGAAAGTCCAGCAGAAAATGAGTGTTAGGTTTGCAACCACATCATTTCTGCGATGGAAACAAATACAAGGAAGGCAGCTACCAGCCTATTCAGTCATCTTCCTTCCAATTTTTCTTCTCGCATCGAATTCAGAATATTTTCTGCACTCGTATCTAGACACCGAGTCCTCCTTGGAATGTACGCTTTTGTCAAACTGCGGTATATCCTTGTGAAGAAGATTCGCAAGGTCACTCCGGTTATGTTATCTGCTGTGGCCATACATAAGTCGGTGCAAATCTACAAAACATAGCTGAAGTTGCATTGAAGTGGAGCTGCGGTAAAATATCTGCAACCGAAAGGGTGTACAGAAGCTTCGGGATAATGATCAAAGGGACCTGGTAGGTTGTGGTTAAGATCAAAATTCACAGCTGTGAAGATGTGCTTGTGATAATTCGACGCACGTAAAGTAAATCTTACCTTTCAGGGCTTTATCTCTTCTTGGCGGAGTGTAGTGCCGTAAAAGTGCCAGGACCGCTTCCAGAACATGTTACTTGCACGTGGGATTCTCAGAGTAGTGGTTTTCTGATTATTGTTTACAGATTCTTGGCACTTTCTGGTAAAATGCATGCAGTCTAATCACTCCCTTGCAGCTGACGGTCTGCAGCATCGTTGTGGAAGTGGAATAAGTGGACATAGTACAGTCCTCGAAACTCAACGTTGTTTCATGGCATCTTCTTCCAGGAACATGCACTTCGAGACCAAACTGAAGCATGCAGCAATTACTAGACCTGGAGTTCAGATTCCAGCAGATTGTACCTATGACCCGTCTCCCATATGAAAGTGATAACCCCTACTCTTGAGAAAAAAGTCCACAGTTCGTACATATTCTGAACACGCCAAGCACCATATTGTGCATTTTGTATACAAATGTGTAAAAAAGGACTTCAGCCTTTTGGAGGTCCCAAACAATAAACAAGCTGTCCTAAATTCGAGGTGAGTTCGATATGAGGCAAGACAATAAACTGTTGCACTCTCGTACATATATATTCGCAAATAGACAGTGATTCACTCGAGCACAATCTATATGATGTTCACCGATCTTCACATTCGAAACTCCTAGATGGATGACAACTAGCTCTTAATGGGGTTCGCTTCTAAGCCGGCCTGCAGAGTTCAAAGTCGGATGCTTTTGTGTAACTCCTGTGGATCCACTGTCCATGTATACTGCAAAATGTTCAGGGATAGCCTCCTTCCATTAGAAGCTCTTCACAGGTTATGGATGCTTGTCAAATGCGTGAAATTCTAATATCAACAGCCTAACACCCAATACTTCTAACTGCAAAGGTACCGAATGATAAAAGAGCGAGAAACTACCGGGCACTTTGTTCAGAGGACTTTACAAGTTGTACAATTGGATACCGCCGAAAGGAAGTACAAGGACGCCGAGGATAACTACTAGTATCATGAAAGCAACATGAAGGACTGAAGTGGGCGCCGATGATGATGGTCCTGGAGCTGGTGCAGGTGCGAGAGAAACAGCGTGGTCCATCGCTACTGATGCTGCACTCACAGATGCATTTGCAGATGTTATTAGACGTCCTCCTCGGAAACTGGGTAAACCGATTTCATAGACTAGACATCCTTCCTTTCTTAGATTTGCAAAACTGCTTGGCCTCCCTAAAGGAATCCCTTGCCAGAACGAAACAGAGAATAATTTGCTAGCTTCTGCCATGCAAAACCAAAAGATCGACAGCTCCACAGGTGATGAAGGAAGAAGGATGGAAGCAGCACAGGAAGAAATTTGTAGCTCTGGACAAAGAATCACAAGCTGGAACGACTGGATAGAGAGAGATGAATCACTTGCCTGCAGAACTGACCTCCCACAGGCTGTCTTGAGTGATGGCCCAGAAAAAATATCCCCTCAAGTTCTTGCTATTGGCATAGTTGACCTTGGCAGTGATAATACTCGGATCCTCATACGACACCCACACGTTGTCGGCATAGCAGTAGGCTGTGACAAATTCTAAATCGTGCACGACAGTGGCAGTTTTCTCCTTGATGAACGTAGTCACCTCTGCGTACAGAAAAACTCCTTCGCTCTGGCTCATGGGTTGAGCAGGCCCTGCAGCCACGGCCGGGGCGTTCAGACCAGCTGCCTCGGTCTGGTTCTTCAATAGCCACGATCTCCCATACAAGGTCAGCCCCAACACGGCCTTCTGAGAAGGTAGTCCGGCCTCTAGCCAAGAAGTGATCCCAAAATCTACACTGAGATTGCTCGCGGAGTCGTAGAGGTTGGCATTAGCACCGGTGGCTGTGACATCCCAGCTCCCATGAAAATCATAGCACATTATGTTTA
This sequence comes from Marchantia paleacea, assembly GCA_014180765.2. NCBI lineage: Eukaryota > Viridiplantae > Streptophyta > Marchantiopsida > Marchantiales > Marchantiaceae > Marchantia > Marchantia paleacea. Next base: position 1,147,087 of record MUAA02000108.1, on the reverse strand, counting down.
CAAAATCAAGGTTCTCAGAGATGGCTTGGACCGAGTAGGTTCCCACGCCCACATTCGCCAGCACTGGTTTGTAGTATACAGCTGCAGTGAGAAGAAGCGGCGAGGTCGTCGATTCTGCATTTACTGCCAGGCGCCATTCTGAAAGGAAAGAGGAGAAGTTGTCCATTTCGCCTTGAGATTGTGCGAACTCGTAGTCCAGGTCCAGTCCGTCGAAACCATTTGATCTGGCGAGAGAAATGCTGGAGTTGATAAATGCTTGGCGAGATTGCTCCGTGTGCATGACTTCCTGGAGATCAGGACCGCTGGCACTGATGGAGATAAGGGTCTTGATTTCTGGGTTGATGTTTTTCACAATCTGGCTGAATGTCTCGATATCAGCATCATTGGCGTGAGGCTTCAGCAGGCTGGTGTTTTCTTCAATATGTGCAAAGGCGTAAAATATGTGAGTGAACAACGTTGCATTGATCGATGACGCTGGAATTCTCAAACTCCCTGACTGCCAGTATCCTCCCTTCACCGTTGCTGCTGAGCCATCACTCTGTGCTCCTCCTCTGCCCATCACCACAATTCCGACAAGGCACCACACGATTGCCAATGTTTGCGCCATGGCTCGTCCGTCTTATAAATTTTAAAATTCCACTCTCGACTGTGTCCACAATTTTCAGCATTCAGCCATCAAATTGTGTCAGGCCTTCCTTCGAATTCCACCCAAACTCAGACCTATACTCCGGCCAACATGAGATTCCCTGCCTCGCCATGGCTCCTCCTCCTCTCCCCTTGCGCCACTGACAAAAATCTCCACTGGATTTGGGACCCACTTACTGGCAGCACCTTAGAGTCTTTGTCCTCACATTCTTGTCCACAAAGGATGCAACCACAAGAAGGGAACATCCACCAAAGAACTCATCTCACAAGCTTCAAAATATGTCCCAAGATCCGAAAGCACGAAATGCAGACTTCTCTCCCACGCCCGGCTAGCCCTGCTGACTGGTCGATTTCTTGATCCGTAACAACAACTGGGCAAGGTCATAGTAGATCGTGGACTTCGTGGAAAATTATCCTTTCGAGCAGGGCTAGTTTTTTTGCCGTGCCTTGACCGACGGCCACAGGCGGGCGGGAGCAGCTTGTATGGATGATGGACTTGAGAAGCCCACTACAACGGCATCTTTCTAAATCCGAATGCAGATCTTGACGACATTGTCGACTAAAGGTAGCCATTGACTTCAACGACTGCACCGATTGTGAGTGACCTTTCCAACACAGCTTTGGATACATTAATTTGTGCAGAATGGAAGTGGAATGGCCGTTGACGCGACGAAGTCCATCCAACATTCCATGAGGTGTGCAACGTACAGCTACCGTCCTCACCTTTGAAGTGTGATATTTTCCTTCCGGTTAGGGAGAGATGACATTGGGTGTATTCCCGGGTACAGTACAGTATGTAAGAGAACGTCTGCGCAATGCATTACAGGGCGTCCAATATGATAAAATGTTCTGCTGTCCACCTCTGACGAAGGAGCTCCGGTTTTCCCTTCAATCTTCAGATATTAAAAATCAGAGTATGCCACATATTCTGCAACAACTGAATGAACTCGACGGGAGATACGGCGAAAGAGTGGAAGAGGGATCAAGTCCTCCCACAGACTTTGGCTTAGTTCTACTCATGTTGATGACAAGCATGTAGGTACAAGCTATCCCGGAGTCCAGTCAAGGCGCGAGAAAGATAGCAAAAAGGATGGGAAGACCCAATAATTGTTACAGGGATGAAACCAAGGGGGTAGGCCCAAATAGCATCATAGTAAATATGTACTAATGCACTGAAGATATCATAACCTTCTAGATGAAGCATATGAAGAAGCATCATCTACTACCTTGATTGCTCTCCTATGGATTGCCCAACCATGGCTCTTTGTAGAGCAATGGATACAAGCTCTATTAAATAGACTCCACAATATGATAAATAAAGTGATACCCTTGTCGTCTAGGGTAGGCTCTCGCACATTCTCTCATGAATGTGTAGAAGTAGGTGTCCATAGCTCCATATAACTCCAAGGCTAGACAAACAAAAATGTGACCTCTTTGCATAGCCCTATACTTTAAGACCCTAGATAATGCTGCTCCGCTTGCTACCCATCTAGAAGGATGCATAATCACCTCCTCCGATTTGTCATGTGTAGGATCTGTAACAACAATGTCAACTACAATAACCTGGTCCTTTCAAACTAAATATAGATATGTCCTGACCCAAGTCGGCTGCAAGACATATATCACATGGAGGGAGCGTTGGTATGCCAACGCTCCCTCCATCCTCTCGTGCCATAGCAAAAATCACATCCACAATGGCATCATGTGTAGCTATCCTCTATCCTCCAAATATACAATGAATTATATGGATCCCACTACATCTAAGATAATATCACATTAAGAGGTGAGTAATGAATATGGAGATGGTGGATCAAGCCAAAGCAGAACCTCATTGATGTAGAGAAGGTAATTATTGTGATTCTAAAAGTCTTAATGCATGGAGCCTACACCCTTGCCACAACAAGAGCATAGATGAGCCTTAGCAATACGAGAAATGATCGGATCCACTAAGAGAGAGTGTAGAGCATGATGAAAGTATTGGTCAATCAAGGTACTCTATGTAGGACTCTAGTCCAATCAGTGGGCAATTACTTTGTCGCCCTTTGTACCCTTTGACCTTTTGACAATTAATTTTACTCTTTAAGCAATACTATGAGAGCACATTACTTAAAAACTACTTCTCTTAATTTAGAGATACTTCAGTATGAGTAAGGATGGGAGCTCATGTCGTGCCTTTATGGAAAAAATATTTCTCGTCTATCGTAATGGTACCTATAGAGAATGAGCCCCCTCCATGTTCCTCACATACATCTCAAGGATGGGCATATCCACAATCACAAACTAGGAGGATAACAAAGGTGTTGAGAGTGTCTAATTATCCAAAAATGCTACAATTACCGTCTCTTCCATCAATAATAAGCATACCCCTCCACAAAAATTGGTAAAAATATTTGTCTCCTTGCCAAATTCTCTATAACACAATCGAAAGTCATGGTCCGATGATGTCACCAAACATGCCCATGATTCTTCTATCAAAGGTTGTCAAGCGTGATAGGAATGTAGATGAAGGAGGAACTGTTCGAAGTAGATAGATGGATTACACATCAATAATATAGGAGAGTATACCAAACGCCATGTGGATCCTTTAGTAGAGAAAGGTCATCTACATGTCATACATACTCGCAAAACATGTGTCTAGATAGCTTGAAACAAAGTCCTCTGACCCTAGTGACATTCCAAGAATGATTTTTCGATGTCATACATTCCTTTGAAAGCTAGAGATTAGGAGTAATGACCAAAGGAGACCATGCCCTATACTTTGACACCTTGACTCTCAAGCCTACAAGATGAATCTCAAAAATCAAGTAATCGAAGTCTTGCCTAATATTGTCTACAAGAGCCATAATATGTATGTCATTCACTAAGGAGTGGAACACACATAATGAGCCATGACAAATAGAGATTCTTCCAAAGGATCTTTCTATTGAGGTGTAGTGGCAGAATGTAGAACAGTGAATCCTTCATATGAAAAGACATATTGATTAAAAAGAGAAAAAGTTGAATTGTAGAAGACCCTTTCGTAGTCTCTCCTCAACCGTGCAAAGAACTCCATAACAGGCTTAAATGTTGGGACCTTTGAACTCTTCCCAACTCGACTAGCTCCAACTGTATCATCAGCGCCATGTATAAAGGATGAACTTGCACCATCAAACATTGTACCCGAAGTAATAGAGATGTAGTTTGGAGACCAATATTGTCTCATGAACTTGATCTTTGCATGGTGTTCACACCAAAACTCATGATAATCATCCATTGGCGGACCCTTCAAATGCTAGAATAATTCCTTCCAAGCCATAAATGGACTAAACAACATAGATTTATGCATCCGTTGTAAATCATACCATGAATCAAATTCATGTGTGAAGTCATTCAACTCAATGGTACCAACTGTATCTAAATATTTTCTGGGACCCTTGGGGGTCCCATAAATATCGTCTATGTCCCACAACAACGGTGTGGATACACACTCCAAAATATCACCAAGCTTAGCTCTGTCATTCTCTAAAATCAAATCAGAGTCTTCTATGAACCTCAAAGGCCAAGGTGGGTATTGCACTCCGCTACAAGTGTACCCATTCCTAACCCAAGCAGTCTCTTCTCTGAAACCTCCAAAGAACTTCATTGTGACACCAATGTATCACCTTCGTAACCGTAGAACAACATGTATCCAACTGAAATCGAAAACCACAAGAGAAAGTACTCGAGGCACCACAAGGTGCTAACACAAGGCCAATATGAAACTTGCCATCACCACAAGCACTCACCTAGTCTACAAGTCCGCAAGTTCTGTCTCACTGAGGAGAAACATGGATAATCTGACTAGTCCGCAAATCCAGTCTCACTATCAGCAACATGTAAGAGCACTAACATTTCAAACAACAAAACATCAACACAAAGAAATATGATGCACAAACAAGAATCAAAGACAGACATATATCAATCACATGAAACATAAATAATAATACTCCATCTCAAGAACATCTAGCAAAGGGACCAAACCAACCCAACCCATACTAACATAGCAATAGGAGGACAGTTAAAAATACCAAAAAATTAGTTTTGGATGCATTCTGTTCTCTAGATTGATAATCTAATACTGACATTGCTTTTTTTTTATTCAAATTTTTTTAATTCTCTACCTAATGCAATATTTTTTTTCGCAAAATGACAAGTATGAAACTTTTGCGGGATTTTGAAAATCTTCAACTCTCATTTCATACCTCAAAATGTCAAAATTTTGCAATTCTAACATTGCTAGTCTTGTGCTTGATGTTTCTATCTTCGCATAAAATTCTTTATATCTTTTATTACCCCACCAAATTTCAGATCAAATGGATACTATATGGTAATCCGATAGCCTGCCGCTCGTATTTTCGACCCAAAAACTTTGAAACATCAAATCTTGGACTTTGAACACTTCTGTCTAAAATCTTTTTTAGACAATCTCGATTTAGAGCCCCAATGTAACAATGAACATCAACCCATTTTGTCAATTTTTACCAGTGCTTTTGTCCTTCAAAATCCTCGATTCAAAATTGATTATCCCAACTTTGAATCGATTTTAATTCTATATCACCATTACAACATTCACTCCATCAACGCCATACACACTCTAGAACAAACAAATCAAAGCTATCATCAATCAAAACTTGTCAAAACATATTCTGCGCTCCAAGAACTCATAGTTTCTACCATAAAATTCAATTTGAATTTTTAAAGTAATCTTTTTTATTCTCAAAACGTCCACAAATACACTCCACTCATAACCAAACAAATTTTTTCTACATCTGCTGCAGAAACTCTTTAGACATTTCAAATTGTATATCTAATCTATTACAGTCAAGCCAAATCCACTTTGTGCTTCAAAGACTCCATGTTCCCGCACTAGCTATTCTCCACCATAGCCACACTCTCAAAAGCTTAACTTCAAAATTTGCAACCCAAGGAGCACTAATTCACACTCTATCCCTTGAGCCCTAGGTCTCCTAATGGCGCTGTTGGCCCTAACATTAATTCACGTGCAAATGGCACAAATTGCAAAATCGACTATCATGCACATACATATCGTATCACAACATACATCGTTCTCACATTAAACATGACAATACATAGATCGTCATACACCATCACAAGTGTATCTCAATCAATCTTTTCTACTCTCAAAACGGTCACAAGGACACTCCGATCTTAACCATAGCATAAAAGAGAGATTACAATCAAGCCAAACCCACTTTGTGCTTCAAAGACTGAAGGTTCCCGCACTAGCTACTATCCACCATAGCCGCATTCTCAAAGTCTCAACTTTGAAAAATGCCCTCCAAGGAGCCCTAATTCAAACTCTACCCCTTGAACCATAGGATCCCCAACGGCCCTATCGGTAGTTCCAGTGCGAATGACACTAACTGCTCTATCTGCTCCTGCATACACGCACCTACCTAACTAGAGTTGCCGCTACATAAGTCGTGACAGTTGTCGTGCACATACATATTGTATCACATTATACATCGCTGTCACATCAAACATCACAATACATAGATTGTCATACACCAACACAAGTGTACCACAATCGTCCCCCTAACTGGCGGTTATGTCCCTCTAACACAAGGTAGCCATCTAGTCCATAACATTATATGCCCTTTGTGGGGCTAAGATCTGGAGGCCTGGTGCTACAATGCCCCATCGTTAATCGCCTATCTGCAATCCATATCATGTAATGGTTAGACCTGCTTGCCTGCTAAACGCATCGAGGACATCTCCACCGCCCATTGGGCACCGCATTGAGAGGAGATGTCAAACATGACATATGCCATCCTCTCGAACAAGAATCATAAATCAACATACTGGCTACTCCACCAGCTGATGCACATAACATATATCTCAAGCCTGCACGCACAACTGCTAGGCCTGGATCCATAGTACCATCAAGGTTTGGAAGGTGACATGGCGCACAATTATGCACATGATCCTTCCAAATCACACCATCACGACCCTCCTATACCAAAACTCCAGAAGGTAAAACCTCACGTACTCGTAGAATCATGCAACCAACCGTAACATCCAATGTGGTCAGTGCACTCTGCTGCAAGTAAACGTAATCACCAACATGAAATCTGCAAATTGAAGGTCGATATCCACCTCCTCGGATGGTAGCATAACGCAAAGTATCTCTATGCTGAGCAATAGCAAGGTTCTCAAATGCCATGGGCATTACTCTACGGAAGAGTTTTGCCCTTTGAGAACACATCCTAACCCAAACATCAGGGTTATCCAAGTTCAAAACTTCAGCTGACTCTCAACGAATAGGTGCAGGTAAGTCTAGATCTCTACAATATAATAAAAGGTACGGTGAGAATGACGTTAGAGAGGCTTGCCGCCTAAATTGATAACCCATGGCCAACCATGATAGCTGGATGTCCAAGTCTCCTACATGATCTTTCTCCAAGCCAAACTTTCTTAGTCCTCTCTTCACCGTATGAACAACTCTCTCTGCTAGACCATCAGCCTCGGGATGATCTCTTGAGGTGGTACGATGATTGATCAATGTTTGATCACACAAAGCCTGAAACTTACCCAAAACTCAGTACCCTGATCAGTCAACACTTTTGCTGGTGCACCAAATCGGATAAGCACTGTAGTTAAGAACGCATAAGATGTTCCCTCACTTGACTTGTCAGGCAAGGTCACCAACTCAATCCACTTGGAGAAATGCTCCACCATGACCAACACATATCGATGATGTCGTGTCAATGACAAAGGTCATGCAAAATCCAGGCTCCAACGATAACCAAGTCCCATAATTGGTAGAGGATGTAATTGTGGTGTAGGGGCATTGAATGATGCTCGAACACGATCACATACCATACATCTGGCCACAAATTGTTGCACTTTAGTTTGCATATCTCTCCATCAATAGTGACTTTGAAGTAAACTATATGTCTGCTTTACTCCAAAATGACCTAACTCCTCATGAGCATATCTAACCAACTGTGCTCTCTGAGATGAAAGTGGCACAACATAAACGCTGTCATCTCCCCATACTCGAAGAAGGTGTCTACCTTCCCATCTGAACTGTCGAGCTCTTTGTAAAGCTTGATCCCGCTCCTTTGCACTCAAAGTGCCTACCAAAGCATCTCTACGAAGATAATCCAACACCACCATGTCGTCATGAATGTCTCTGTTTACTATCAAACCGTCCTCAGTCTCAGCGTACACGGCTAACATATCTGCTCTATGACCCAAGAGAGATATCACATAGCTCTCAAGCGTCAACATACTTAAAAAAGACAGATGCATGCCAACCCGACACCATCTCCTCATCAATATCACCGTGTCATCGAGCCCCAGTTTCGTCAACTTGACTTGTACATGGGTTTCGACTTAACCCATATGCATCACGGTTCACCATCCAAGGTCTATGAACAACCGTGAAATCATATTCCTATAGGATAAGAGCCCATCGTGCAAGCTTTCTTGTTAGCTTGTCTGATTCTATCAACCATTTCAATGGTTGATGATCAGTGATGAGAGTGAAGAAGTTTCCAAACAAATAACATCTGAAATGTGCCACCGCCCAAACAGCTACCAAACATTCTACTTCATAAAAACTATACTTCGACTCCGCTGCATTGTTGGAACGACTTGCATAAGACACTACAAACTCCTTCCCCTCATCATCATGTTGGGTAAGCACTGCTCCCAAATCCAACATACTCCAATCAATATGTACTTGAAACGAACGACCTCTCACAAGTCTCTTCAAAATAGGGACAAATGTCAACAGGAGAGAGCTCAACAAAAGCTCTCTCCTGTTCATCTCCCCAACTCCACTCTTCATCTAGCTTTGTCAGCTTTGTCAAGGCTTTGGCAATAGTGCTAAATCCTCGCACATATCGACGATAGAAGTTTGCAAGTCCAAGGAAGGCTCTCACCCTACTCACATATGAGGGTTGTGGAATATGGTGGAATTCACACCTCCAAACACTATACCCGAAGTAATAGAGATGTAGTTTGGAGACCAATATTGTCTTCAAAACTCTATCTCCTCAAGGTGTTCATGTCAGAACTCATGATAATCATCCATCGATCGATAATCTCCAAATGTTGGAATAATCCCTTCCAAGCCATGAATGGACTAAACAACGTAGAATTGTGCATCCACTCTAAATCACACCATGAGTCAAACTCATGGATGAAGTCATCCAACTCAATAGTACCAATTGTATCCGAATATCGTCTGGGACCCTTGGTGGCCCCATAGATATCGTTCATGTCCCACAACAACAGTGTGGGTACACACTCCAAGATATCATCAAGCTCATCTCTGTCACTATCTGAAACCAAATCAGGGTTTTTTGTGAACCTCAAAGGTCAAGGTTGATACCGCACTCCGCTACGGGTGCACCCAATGCTAACCCGAGCAGTCTCTTCTCTATAACCTCCAGAGAACTCCACTGTGATACTAATGTATCATCTCCGCAACTGTACAAAGCCATGTCCCCAACTAGAACCAGAAACAATAATTGGAACCAGAAACCGCCAGAGGATGTACCCAAGGCACCACAAGGTGCTTAGACAAGAGCAACTTGAAACCTGCCATCATCACACTCACTCACCCAGTCTACATGTCTACAAGTCTTGTCCCACTGGGGAGAAACATGGATAGTCTAACTGGTCCACAAATCCAGCCTCACCGTCCAACACACAGGAGCAACAACACTCCAAACAACAAAGCACCAACACAAATCCAGCCTCACCATCGGCAGCATACAAGAGCTCCAACACTCCAAACAACAAAGCACTAACACAAAAAATTGTGGTTCACAAATAGGAAGCAGAGATGGAACAATACTCCATTTCAAAAACATCCATCAAAGGTGTCAAACCAACCCAACCCGGACTGACATAGCCGTAGAAGGGCATTTAAAAACACAAAAACTCAATTTTGGAGGTCTTCTGCTCTCTAGATCTATAATCTGACTCTGGTAATCCAATTGAATAAGGTGTTGTCTTATACAGCCGGAATACCTAACACAATTTTTTTTTTCACAAACGGACACCGTTTGAAACTTCTGCAGGACTCTAAAATCTTCAACTTCAATTTCATACCCCTAAATGTCAAAATGTCAAAATTTACACTGTTAGCCTTGGGCCTGACATCTCTACTTTGGCACTACAAACTTTACATTTTCTATTAGCCTATCAAATTTCATATCAAATGGACACTATATGATAATCTGATAGCTTGCTGCTCCAATTTTTGACCCGAAAACTTCGAAACACCACATCTTGGACTTTGAGCACTTCTGTCCAAAATATTTTTCTCCCAATCTCAAATTAATGCTCCAACACAACTATAAGCATCGACCCACTTCATCAATTTCCAGTAGCGCTTCCGTCCTCAAAAATTCTTGATTCGGATTTACACTAAAATAGAAAATACAGAAATTCAAAATTGATAAGATCAACTTGAAATCGACTCTACTTCTAGATCACCACCAATTGCACTCCATCAACAACCTGCACTCTCAACAACCAAAAGATCAAAGCTATCATCGATCCAAACTCATCAAAACACCATTAGCGCTCCAAGAACTCACAGTTCTCACCACAGAATTCAATTTGAGTTTTTGAAGTAATCTTTTCTACTCTCAAAATATCCACAAGGACACTCCGCTCATAACCACAACATAAAAGAGAGATTACAATCAAGCCAAATCCATTTTGTGCTTCAAAGACTCCATGTTCCCGCACTAGCTACTATCCACCATAGCCACACTCTCAAAAGCTCAACTTCAAAAACTGACCTCCAAGGAGCCCTAATTCGAACTCTACCCCTTGAGCCATAGGACCCCTAAAGGCAATTCTAGTGCAAACGGCACTAATCGCACAACCGGCTCTAACTGTTGTATCTGCTCCTGCATATGTGCACCTACCTAACTAGAGTTGTCGCTACATAAGTCGTGACACGGCTCTAATTGATGTATGTGCTTCTAAATGCACACATCTACCTAACTAGGGATGCCACTACCTAAGTCTTGACAATATCTAGGAGTGCTTTAATGCCCAACAATATCGCTTCACAACCTCATGATGTGACGACTCCAAACTGATGTGGACAAAGCTGTTGTTAGAAGTGGAAATGATGTTGAAGGATAACAATATGTCTAGCAAGACACAATAAGATCTCCCCAATAATAATTGGTCTAATGCCGACTAGCACCTAATATTTGACTTACTAATTAAGGAATCTACTCTCTTGCAACTGATGCAATCACATGCAACAACTCAGTGAAACCACTAGAGGGATTATATGAATGAGAGCAATCTTTAAGATTCTCATAAATCATTCTTAACAAGCCCCTTGAGGATATGGATGAGGTTGTGCACGAAAAATGAGTAAAAAGTGATCTATCAAAGATCCCTTAAAGATCCTCTTGCTAATACTCTAAGACCTCTAATGAAACCACTTCGCCCATGGATGGATGCAAAAGGTATAAAGAGTAAATAGTCTCATCAGTAGGACTAGCCATAGATGGTGAGGTTAACTCGTATCTTGTTAACCATAGTTAGTTTAACCATGATTAAGTTAGTTATATGCTAGCCTCATGGCTATATATTTTGGATCGTCCCCTGTGGATAATGAGTCTATAGACTCCCACTATGGAGACTCATGTAATTTGAGTTTTAGTGAAGTGCTCGCTCATGCTAGTGGAGGTAGCCTATTGGTGAACCACATATATCCTATGTTTGTGTTCTGTTTTGTGTTGATTGCATTGTTGATGTGGTTACAAAAATCATTATTCATCCTTACAATTGGTAAAAGACAACTCTTATACCAACTTGAAAACTTGTTCTAGTCATGGACGAGAGGAGAAGAGATCAAAAATTTCATATTTCTCATCTCAATCAGAAATTTTAGGAAGCAGTTTGTGGAAGACGAGGATAAAAGATAAGAAGTTTCAGATTTCTTTATCAGAAATTTCAAGAAGCGTTGAGTCAAAAGAGAGTACAAAAGATCAAAAATTTCAGATTTTCCAAACAAAATTTTTGAAAAGCATTCAGTCATATGAGAGAAAAAGAGATAATTTTTTTTTAGGAATTGACGTTAGAATTCAATTGTGTCAAAATCACTGGGTTTCAGATTTTCTAGATCATGAATTAACATAACTTGTTTTGAGAAATTAGTCATGTCCAATCAATGGGTATCAGATTTCTTCGATCAAAAATTTTCAAAAATTGATAATTTTGATTGTAACTTTCACAGTGTTGCCACTCTAACCCTAATCGTAACTCTAACCGTGATTGCGATCACGGGCAACACTTTAGGCAATAGGCAGTGAGAAAATCAATATTATGAGTATTTTAATGAGGGCATGAGTGTCTTAAATGATAGTTTGGGTCTTGTCTCTAGCATGGAGGAAAACTATATTACCTTTGGTGCATCACAAGAGTTTCTTCAACCAATGTCGCTTACTAAGATGATTGACCCGAGGCTTGAAGTGGAGAAGTTTGATAGTCGAATTGACTATGTCTTGTGCGATAACTAATCAACATCATTTTGGAAATGGACTTAGAAAAAGTACTCAAGTCAAAATCAATAAATATGGATGATGAAGATTGGAGCGACATACAAGATCAAGCTGTGAGCATCATGGTGTTGTATCTCAAGTTCAACGTATTTAAACAAGTGGAAGAATATGATACAGTGAAGGACTTGTTTGAAGCTCTTTAGGCAAAATACAATCACAATTAGCTTTCAAATTAACTATACATTTCACTAAAGCTAATGAGCTTTAGGGTGGCACAAGATACAAAAATCCAAGATCATGTTGATCCATTCAATGATTTTCTTGTGTACTTGGACAACCTTGGAGAAGATCTTAGTGATGAATACAAAACAACTCAAGTTTTGAGTTCCTTTCCGACATCATATTAGTCATTCTCACATATGTTAATTCATCATGAAAAAAAGATAATCGCATACAACAAGTTTGTGACCTTTGTGACTGCATTGTTGACTTATGATATGCAACAAAAACTATTGTTTACTTCCCATCCTACTAGCTCTTCATCCATGTCTTTGATTGTTATTCGTAGAAGAACTCTCATCAAGGAGTTGGAGAAGAATAAAATCAAGTTTAATCTTAGGTTCAAGTCTAGATCTAGATAGAAGTATAGTAATGGGAAGAAAATTAAGTGTTGAAAATGTGACAAGTCTAGCCACATGAAGAAGGATTGTTGTCATAAGGATCATAGTGAGTCTTCAACTCACTATGATGGTTGTGATTGAAGATGAAGGATATGCTCTTTGTACTTCCATCTATGTTGGAAAGGATGAATAGACTATGGATTTAGCTTGCTTTTACCACATGTGTCACATTAGAGATTTTTTTAGCATCTACACACCATCAAACAATTCAGTTTTGATGAGAAATATCAGTCTTACAAGATTGTGGGAATTGGATTTATGAGGATCCAAATGTTTGATAGGAAAGATCTCACCTTGACAAATGTGTTGCACATTTCTATTATGTGTACGAATATAACTTCTCTTGGAGAATTAGATTCAAAAGGGTTCAAATGGGATGTGCATGGTGGGGTTTTGAGTGTTGTGGTTGGAACCCATGTCCTCATGAAGGCTAAGATACATAAGAATCTTTACATTATGTTAGGAACAATAATATTTGGCGAAATATTTCCTACTATATATATGAAAGAAGTTTCTCATTTGTGGCATGTCCAACTTGACCACATGAGTGAAATTGATCTTGCTATACTAAAAAATAATAATTTATTGCCTTAGATGAGGCAATGTAAGCTAGAGTTATATGGGCATTATGTGTTTGGCAAATAACAAAGAGTTGCATTTGGTGTTGGAATGCATAACTCTACGGCTATTCTCAAGTATGTTCATTTAGATGTGTGGGGGCTATCTCCTTCTTCCTCACATTCTAGAAAGGAATACTATGTTAGTTTTGTGAATGGCTACTTAAAATATGTATAGATTTATTTTATGTAGAAGAAGTATGAAGTATTTGTCATTTTCAAACAATAGAAAACCCTTGTTGAGACTCAAACGGGGAATAAGGTGAGATATATATTACACCTCAAGTGAATTTTAGATGTATTGTCAAAAGGAGAGGATTACTTGTACTCTCACCATAACACATGTCCCACCCATAGTGGAACAAGAAAATGAAGTAGATTTTTGGTGAACCACTCATTGAACCATCACATTTGAATCATCATGAATCTTCAACAAGAAGATATTGGAGAGATGCAATTGAATGTCATGTTCCTAAATAATATGATACTTGGTTTACTTCAAACCAAGTGATTGAAACTATTGAAGTTGATGTTGACAATTCAGGTGATAGATTGATTATAGAAGATGGAGACTGATCTTCATTCTTTGAAGCTCAAGCTTCTAACAAGAAGCAAGAGTGGGATGCATTAATGCACTAGGAGATGAAATTACTTCTAGACAACAAGACATGGGAGCTCACATATTTGCCTCTAGATAAAAAAATGATGGATTGTAACTGGGTTTACATGATGAAGAATGGAGTTACTAAAGCATATAATGAAATCTTCAAGGCCAAGTTGGTGGCCAAGGGATTCACATAAAGAAAAGTGTGGATTACCATGAAGTTTTTTCTCCGGTAGCAAAGTACTCTACAATATATTTGCTATGTGCCCTTGTAGTTCTACTTAATATGTTTCTTGATAAGATGTATAATATCACATCATTTCTATATGAATCATTTGATGAAGTGATCTTCATGTGACAACCAGCAGATTCTGTGGTGAAGGGTAAGGAAAGAATGGTATGCAAGTTGCTTAAATCCTTGTATGGATTAAAGCAAAGCCTTAGGCAATACAACAAGAGATTCAAAAATTTTATGTGCTCACAAGGATTTATACGAAGTGTATATAATCCATGTGTGTATCTAAAATAGAAAAATAGTCCAAGTTTTGGGCTCATTATTCTTGTCTTCTACGTTGATGACATGCTTATTGTGGCTGAGAACAAATTTGATGTTATTAAGCTAAAGGGTCAATTGAATTCAACTTTTAACATGAAGGATTTGGGTCCAACCAAGAAGATCTTAGACATAGATATTCACTGGGATTAGAAGGCATGGAAGTTGTGGGTGATGCATAAGAAGTATGTAGAAAAAGTTCGTTTCAAGTTCAACATGGCAGGTGCTAAGATTATGAGTACTCCTTTGGTAGCTCATTTCAAGCTTTCTATCACACTTTTTTCAACAAACGTGAATAAAAAAATCATGATGTCGAAGATTCCTTATGAGAGTGCAGAAGATAGTCTTATGTACTTTGACCGGATTTAGCATGTGTTGTAGGGAAGGTGAATATATACATGTCAAATCTAGGCAAGAT
This sequence comes from Marchantia paleacea, assembly GCA_014180765.2. NCBI lineage: Eukaryota > Viridiplantae > Streptophyta > Marchantiopsida > Marchantiales > Marchantiaceae > Marchantia > Marchantia paleacea. Next base: position 1,132,042 of record MUAA02000108.1, on the reverse strand, counting down.
GTTCTAGTAAGTAATGAAGTGGATACTTAGAAATCTAAAGGGTACCACTTAACATGGATTGTTGTTTGATGCAAGGTCAATCAAAGTCATGTCACTTTTGGGCTATGTGGATGCAAATTATGGTGGAGATCCAAACAACCAAAAATCTATAATTGGATATATTTTCACTATCATATGTGGATGCATCAATTAAAGATCTACACTTTAAAAGTATATTTCTTAGTCATCCATAAAAGTTGAGTATGATGCGAGAATATAGGTAGCAAAGGAAGCAATCTAGTTGAACAAACTAATCACTAAAATAGGGTTGTCATATGATAATGTGAACCTACATTGGGATAGCCAGAGTGCATTTCATATTGCAAAGAGCTTGATGATGCACAACAGAATGAAGCACAATATCATCAAGTATATTTTTTAATAATGAGCTTTATCTTATCAAGATTGATGGAGAGCTTAATACGGCTGATGTATTTACCAAAGTGATTTCGCTAGATAGATTTTCCAAATATTGTGAATAATTATAATTTTTACATCATTGAGTTATATAAATAGTTTTTATTTATGTAGTCTATATCCAACATAGTGTCCACTACTGCTTAGTTCTAGTTAAGTCTTGTTCATAGAAGGAAAGCTAGTTTCTTAGTTTTATCTTCTAGAACTTCCAAATGAGCTAGATATAGACTGCATGAATTATTCACCCCTAGACTACAGTTAAGGCGGAGTTTGTAATGTTAACTTTTATATGTTAACCATAGTTAGATTAATCATGATTAGATTAGGCTAGTAAATTTAGTTATTTGCTAACCTTAGGGTTATATATATTGGGTCGTCCCCTTTGGATGATTAGTTTATAGAGTCTCATTATGGAAACTTATGTACTTTGAGTTTTAGTGAAAATGATTGCTACTGTCAATGGATGTAGCCTATTGGTGAACCATGCATATATGGTATTTGTGTTTAGTGTTGTGTTATTTGCATTGTTGATGTGCTTACAAAAATTAAAATTGATCCGTAGATAGACAAAGGATGTAGGGTTCGTGCGGCTTTGCTATACTCTGTAATATGATCCAAAATCATGGTGAATCATGTATATCTGATATTTGTGTTCCATATTGTGTTAGTTGCATTTTTGATGAGCTTGCAAAAATCGAAATTGATCCTCACATAGACATAGGCTGTAGGGTTCATGTGGCTTTGCTATACTCTGTAGTATGTCCCAAGATCATACAATGTCGCAATCAAGAAGAATCTGAAGTATCCCCATGACTAAACCTAACATCTTGGATTTGGAATATTACAATAAGGATTTATAACATTGAAAAAATGGCCATGATGAATGGATGATTTCAAATGAACTATATATGCTTTTGAACTCCATCATGAAATGCCATTATTAAACTGATTAGAAATAAAAAACAACTAAAAGTTTCAGCTACAAGATAAAATGTGAACCTTCTATTCTTAACCTATATTTCTAAAATTTCTAAACCCATTCTATTTTTATATTTCTTGTACGATTTGATGGGATCTTCCCATCCCTTTTGTTATTTTATTGTGTCTCAAAAAAAAATTTAAAAAAATTTCTAAAATGAAAAGTTTTATGGTTTCAAGATTTTATATTCTTTCCATAATAATGAGGTTCTTTGCATTACATTGGTTAAATCTTATAGTACTTCTTATCACTTCTTTTCATCAACTTAACAAACAAAAATCAGACATGCTAATTAAAATGTAATATTAAACTAAGATATTTTTTAAAAAAAATTGCAAGAATTATTAAGTATATTCATGGATGCATGTGAAATTTCATAAAGCTAACATGATGATTTCTTATCTCTCATGTTATTTCATATTTTGATCTTTAAATATACTAGTTTATTTTAAGCTAGGTTTGAATGAAGTAACCTAAAGCCTTAAAAAAGACTAAAGTTCTTCTAGTTGCCATGAGGGACATCAAATATTATTGCTCTTGTTTTATGTGCAAGGTTAAAAACGGACTGTGTTCTAAAACACTCAAGACTTAAAGGGAGTTTTGTATTTTCATTGTATGAATACATGATGTAAATTAATAGATCCATCAAACTATAATCTTGGGATACATTTTCCAAAAAATTATGTGGTCCTAGTAAAAATCAACAATTTTTGCAATAAATGCATAAACTATATATGTTGTCTACAATTTCATGTGTGAAAGAAAGACATATCACATGTACAAACAAAACAATAATGATTTCACACAAATAAATATATGTTATAATATATGTTAGAAATAATTTGTATGGTTTCAGAAATAAAAAAAGTATAATTTATTAAATACCCATTGCTAACTTGTTTTTTTTTTTCAAATCAAATTACATAGATTTGCTATCGATGTTATGCGTTCTGTAAGTGCATGTCATGATCATTTTTTATTATGTTTATTTAATACAAAGAAACACTATTTTCACTCTTTGATCATGCGTTAATGATGTATCATATAATACGTATTATCAATGAATGCACAATCATGACATGTTTATATGCAGGTTTTGGATTTAACAATCTTAAAGATCCAAAAAATCAATATTTAATTTTTAAATATTATTTCATAATACCGTACTATAAAAAAATTTACATGAATGAAAAAAATAAATTTAAATGAAATATTTCTAAATTAAAACATTGGATTATTTTTGGTTAAAAATTAACTATGGTAGGGTCCATTCTCATTACAAATGGGTAAAAAATTGGGATCCTTTGTTTGAATCTTGTACTCTTACAGTTCAAGATAATAAAAAAATACTCTAATTGTCCCAAACACTTGAATTTCATGAGAATAATAATATTTAAATGACTGTATCACACTCCTTGAAACAAGAGATGCGTTGGTAGCGTTCACCGTGTAACAATTTCTCAGTTTACAGTTGACTCTAGAAAACAGAGGTAGAGTGAAAATGGAGGAAGCATAAATACATTTATTTCAAGATTTATCGGTTTTCATATCTTTGTTCTATCACTGAAAGAAGTTTAGAAAATCGAAGTAGGCCACGCTCCTCTTCCTTTTTCTTCTGCTGTTATGATATTGTTAGCGAAAAGTAGGACACTGAACTCACACTAAAAGCAAAAGAAGGACTGAAGACTTATTCCAAAGTACCTTTATGAACGAGATCTTCTCTAAATTAATTACTTTTTTTCTCCCTCACTTTTCCTTTACCTTTTTACGCCTCTTCTTCCTAAGTTTCTTGGTGACCTTCTCATCCGTGTAGACTCCTTTTACACAGTGGACACCCAGCTCGAGTTAAAGGACCTCTATTCAATACCTAAGTAGTCTCTATGTGATCATTTGATCCCTCTTTCAGGATAAATGTGAGAATAACCTTTTGCGATGCTTTCCAAAGCTCTGTGACACTTTTACAGGGGAAGAATCTAAAATTTGTGTCCTTCTGTTCATCTTCTGGTACTGCTTATAATACAAGACCACTTAAATAAAATTATTATTTACTATTATTTGTATCTCGTCCCTCTTGTACCTTATGCATATGTTTGCTATGTGCGATAGGTCTAGATAGGGAAATAAGGACAAGCATTTGGTTTCAAGACAAAAATAGATCTCTTGCCAATTTCCTCACATTATTGTTCAAATGATTTTGTACTTCTAGATGATTACCATTTGTAATCTACGGTGGAATCTAAATCAGATGGATCGTACTTTCCTGCCAACCAGTATGTACAACAGATATGTCCGCATGCTCTGTCTTCAAGATCGGATCTAAATGTGATAAGTAAATCTAGTACAAGGAGAAAAAAACAATTTCCACTTGTCTTGACTTAGATTCTATAAATGAGGATAATAATAAAATGAATTGATAGTTTTCAGACTCGTATTGAGTAGGGGTTGGAATCAATAAATCACCTAAGTACAGCTCCACCATAGAAGGGTCAAATGAGATATACACATCATGCTCATACTTTCATGCATCAATATTAGTAAAATCATCAATTCTTTTTTCAACATGATGTCAAAAGCATGCAAATAAATCTATTGCTGAATAAATTGATTCTGGTGCTTCTTATTGTCTCCTTAGTGCACCCACCATTTGTTTTCAAAGCAACAAATATGGCAAAAATCCTTCTAGTCAATGCATTTTTATTTTTTATATTGCATTAGAGAGTTCTCTCATCCAATATTTTAAACACTATTTTTTTCATCTTTTTTTTACAAGGTGTTGTTTGTATTCAAATCCAAAGTGAAATAAGTCTAAAATAATTACCACAAGAAGAGCAATTCTTTTTTATGATTGACTCATTATCATATTTTTTGGATTATGTAGTCTGAAATCCCTATTGGTTTGTTAGATTTTGAAGTTATAGTGGCAAACAAGAACTGAAAATTGACAACGGATGAAAATATCAAAATATTATTATGGTACAAAGTTCAATAATATTTATCTGTTAAGATTTGGTAGACTACAGCAGATTCATAAATTTATAATGGATAACTGAAAATTCAATTATCAACTTGCAACAATCAAAGGAGAAATAAACAATAAAGATTCATATTACGTATTTGAACTTTTAAATTTTTTTTAACAAATCGGTCATAAGGATTATTCTTCTTGGCTTTTTTTATTCTTAAAATAAGAGAAACAACTCTTGCTGATGATATACAAATTTATTGAACTAATAGTGTAAAATATTTGTTAGAAGGTAAAAAAAATTAAGTTCTGAAAATATTAAAATTATAATAATGTGAATGTAAAATTTTTATGATATTTTTTGAAATTTTATCAACAATAATTTTTTAAATCATTATAATTTATTAAAAATTCAAAATCGAATATCTTGAAATTTGGTATTTTATATTTTATGTCTATAATTTAATAAATTATTTAAAATAATAAGATCATATATATATGATTTTTTAAGATATTATAAATTTTATAGGTATTTTCAAATAATGTATACTATTTAATTAAAATCAAAATTAAAACCTTTATTTAGAAAAAATAAAATAAAAAATATTTTTTTTAATTTGATTTTATTTAATGATGGATGAATGAACATCACATAATGATTTTTAACTTGCATATGTTGAATTCAGACAATTCAATGATCTTGCCTTACTTCAAAAAATATAGTTATGGCAAATATACTGCAATTTATATACAAAGATCTGTAAAAAAAATAAAATCTTGAGTATAAAACTCCTTTTTTGATAAGACTAATTAAATATATTTTTTATTTTTCAATGTCATGAAATTTATATTAAATCAAATCAAAATTATATTAGGGATTTCAAAACTTGATCTAATGAATCAATCTTGTAAAATATTTTTTTTACAATTTTAGTATTATATAATTGATGCATAATTTGATATCTTCAAATTGAATTTCACACTCTTTACTCTAATTTAAAATTAAAAATTTTTACAGAATTTTTTTCCAAAACAATGTAAAAGAATTCTGATGGGTTTGTGATTTTTTACTTAGATACTAAAATAAAATACATCTTAAAATTATCCTAATGAAATAAAATATATATATATATATATATATATATATATATATATTTTTTTAGTTTTAAATATTTTAATCATTTTTAATTAAATATTTTATTTATAATTATTATCATCTTGAATTTTTTTGAAAGATAGATGAATGTTCAAATTCATCCAACATCTTATACTATTTAATTTTTTTTTGATAAAATATATAATACTTTTGTTTCTATAAAATTTTTGATATTTAATATATTAATTAGTCATTCTAATATATAAATGTAGTTCGTAATTGAGACATTTCATGCCCTAATATATATTCAAGGTGCAGTTTCATGGCACCCAATTTTTTTAATTGGCTCTTCAAAATTGGATTTTCAAAACTCTCAAAAGACTTAAGTGTTCATTAAAATTTTACACTCTTGTATGTCATACATCATGATCATTAAGTGTGATAAAATTTAAAATTTTGAAATGTTTAAGATGTTAGAGAAAATATATATTTTTTGAAAGTTAATTGTGACTTTCTATTTTTTTTCAAACATAAATTTTATGGAATACAAATTTCCATAATTTTTCAAATGCTAAGAGATTCTTATCTTTCAATACCTTTCCAACTTAAACCCTTTCAATCTTATAAAATCTTAACAAATCAATATTGTCAACTTTGTACTGAATAAAAATTTACATACTTTGATTTGTTGTAAACTTACATGTCTACATATTACTATAGTCTTCAGATGATCAAAAAATCAATTTGGTGTAACTTTGTGTCGTGAAAGTACGATTTTGATTTGTTAACCACATAACGTTACCCACATGCCATAATATTCAAAATTTTAACAATCCATTATTGTTTAACTTTGTATTATGAAAATAGCGTTATGATTAGTTGTCAATTTATCCATCTTTCGATGTTATAATATGACAAACCCAACCTTTTTAATAAACTTAGATTTATTATTTCATGAAAACATGACACCCATGATCTCACATCGAATATCATCACGATCAATTGTTGAGTGTTCATGAAAATTCCCCAAAAAAATATCTTCCAATCTTATAATATATTATTGTCATGAATATTCATCAAGAAGCATCACCTTCCAATCTTATAATATATTATTGACCTCTTAAGTCAATAATATATTATTATTGACTTAAGAGGTTGGATGCAAAAAATTAAAGCTAGAAACAGTGAAATAACCTATTATGATGAGAAGTTAGGTAATGGATTTCCCTTTCTAGATGCGGTTCCTCCTACTTCTCAAGCCGCAACCGGAGAATCCTACTTATTATCAAAACTGAACTTGGAAGCGCAAGGTCGGGGGATGTTCAAGTTAGCTCGTTTGGTTGTGGTGAGTTTGATAGCATATAAGAGGGCTTGATTTTGAAGGTTTTAAAAAAATAAGTGGTCTCTTGTTGACTAAATGATAAGAGTTGTGAGGATTTACCTGCGTGAGAGTGTATGTAGGATATCCCTTGTAACGAAGGTGATTTATGTTTTCCAATTTTGTTTGTACTGCTGATTTGGGAAATGAATGATTGATAGAAGAAGAGACACAGTAAAATAACAAAAAGGATGGGAAGACCCCATCAAATAGTACAAGGATCGAACCAGACAGGTAACATGGGGCTAGGCCCCAATAGCATCACATTGGGAAATATGAGATAGAAACATGTAGAGAATGACTGGCCCTCTTCTTTGGGTTGTGTTGCCACAGATACTCCATCCCCGAGCTTGAACTGCATGGTGATTTCTCACCGCTAGTCGTTATTTTCGGCGCCTCCTCTTTTTCTTTTGGAGGCGTACCAATGTCATTAAGATCATTGGTGGCTTAAGTGCACTGATGATCCAACAGTCATGCCCTCTTAGTATACACAACAATCACGTCTCTTCAACGGGTAACGTTGCGGTCATGTATTACACACTGGGAGTCAAAATTCGCCATTACATGTTAACTCAGCCGCACGCCATGGATTGCAACGTGAAGACTCTCAGACGCCCTCACCAGACTGAGGTTAACAACGAGATCTCGGTCTCCCAACTCTGCACCAGATTCGATCCTCCCCCCTTCTCTCCTATTCGGTGTACCAGGCAGTCGCTTTCACCCGTAATAGAAGAAAGGTCAAGTATCCTAGATGAGAACCCTAACGACTGTCAAGATGAAATGGAAAGAGTTTCGATCCCAGCCATGACGACTGATTGCGATGGGTCATGTCGGCTGGATACTGTTGATGTTGCACGTCTTGCTCCAAAAGCTTCGTACGCATTCAGTCAGCTTCAAAAATCGATGGAAAGGAATCTGGAAAGTTTGGATGTCGAACGAAGTTTAACGGAGAACAGCAGTCAAAGATCTGATTCTCCACAATATCTTAAGAAGAATGAATTGGAGACTTTGAAACCCTTATCATCCCAAACGTCAGTAGAAATTGAACTTTCGGGTGTCAAATTTAATCCAGTTTTGAGTGAACTCCTCGAACTTGTACCGGAAGACTCCATTTTTAAATCGTTGCACCAAATAAGATTTCCGGGCCCGTCGTCAAGGGTACCTGAGAAGGAATATAATGACGTCGACAGGCCCCGTGCTGGCGTTGTTGACGCTTCGGGAACAGTCAGAAAAACGTAAAGAACTCGGACCGAAAGGAGGAAGCTGATCCAAATGATGGGTTTGAAGGAGGACGGGCAGGAATCTTAATTTCATATTTAAGGGAAAATCGATCATGTCACCTTCAAACGAACAACACGTCCAAGGTCGCACACATAAGGGAGAATCTACCTGCTCAGTTAAAAACAAAGGATGTAATGTGTTCAATTTTACATCCATTCAAGTCGAAGAGGCAATGTGATAAGCAGAGTCAATCACGATAATAAATCAATTTCATTATGCGGATGAGACATTATCCTTCAAAAGCGCTCTGGGGAGTAAGAGAAGCCACGAGGATTGGACATGGGTGCGGTCTGTAAGCAAAGTCTCACAAACGCGAATCTTTCACCCGCATGCCGGAAGAGAAGTCAAATCTGCTGGGAATTTTGTTCCGAGAAGCCAAAAAGTCGGTTTGTGACATACCTACACAGTTCTTCCTTGAAAAGCAGTTGAACGTGACTACCCCAGCCCATTCGAGCTATGTCTCGTCCTTTTAATGGTGTTGCCACAGGCAAGCGGAAAATACACGCTGCCTGCGGCACCGACGAAAGCCGTGCCCTCTCCCTATCTCGGACGTCCGTGATAAAGGTGAAGCGGAGAGACTCCACATCATGACGACTCAATGTAACTCATAAACCTGATCGCTTCTATTCGATGCCCACCTCGCATTTTACAATCAGTTCGATCAAACAGTCTTTGCAGGAAATCATCTCCTCAACAACATCAACATCGGAATTTGGTTCACAGGATTACATCTCTCATCTGTCGGACATCCAGAAGGACGAGGTTACTCTTTTTCAGTGTCTGACGTTTGACGCTCAGAAGTGCGCTCGCATCGCCAGCTCGTGTAGGGAAATGATCATACATAGTTTGTCTTATTGTGAAGAAAGTATTGTCACGGTTCATTCACCTGTACATGGTACAGTGTACCATAATCTGATGTAGTCTGGATAAAACTATATGATATTCCCGGTTGTCTTAGCTGAATTCGGCTATTTGGCATGTCAAAGGTTCCCACAGAGGTCCCCTAGAGAAGTGTTTTGCATCCAAACTTGTAGTTGGGCCCTGGCATATGACTGATCCAATATCTGATGTGTGATCTGCGCTTCCTCGAGTTATATAAAGATGAGAACAATAATGAGCTAATCACAGGCAGGCGAAAAGACTGCTTGTGAAATAAGAGCCCCATCAGGACTGCTCTGCACAGAACACCCTCATGAAACCGATGATATGCCCACTCGAAAAATTTTCTCCCGATTGAAAACACTGAACTTTTAACAAAGATCATGTCCCTTCGGCAGTTGCTGCCGGTCAAACTTTATTATAGAAAAACTCATACCTCTGCATAGAATTTTGAGAAAACCGGGTAACCTTGCTCGGATACTGAAGAGTTACTCGAACTGCAAAAGTGATACTGCTGACATGACACTTACGTGTTGCTGCTGAACCACAATTGAGTAATACTCATGTACAAATTTCTTCCGACAAGTATTCCAGTTTGTGCGAGTCTCGACTGGTTCTTCTAGACAATGACCATTTGCAAACATGATACGAAGTAGAAGCAACAATTGTAGATATGGCTGACTAATCTCCTGACTGGCAAGTTCAGAGACAGCTCCAATGTACTTTTAAAGATATCATGCTTCAAGTGACTGAATACCGTAAATCCTTGTGCCCAACTGTCAACCGTATGGGGGAACTTTGACGCCCTCATCCAAATTACCGAACTGAAAACCACTGCGAACCAGGAAAAAAAGCCACGATGAAAACTACAAACCAACAGGAATTCTAACAGACAGCATCGTTGGGTCCCGTTCACAACAGAGACAAAAATGACAGGTCAGATACAGACGATTCCACAGTACGCTGTATAGCCTCGGGGAGATAATGTATATTCCATAATTCGAAATCATACGCAGCTAACTTGGTCCATCCAGTCTTGAATCAATGAGGAGGAAAAATGGAGCGATGTCTCAGAAGGAGAGGCAGGTATTTCGATTACAGATTTTTAAAGATACTGCACAATGCAAAGCTTCGTGTGCACAGCTCTGTAGAAGACAAAATCCTGATGTGATTGCAAGCATTCCTCTTTCCAAGACTTGCGAAAAACGGCCCCTAAACTCAGAAACAGCCGAGCTTCGTGTAGCATACCTAACCAATGCCCGAGATACGACGATCAGATAAACACTCAAAATTGTAATGGCAAAGGTCGCGATGGGCCTTTATGTACAGTGTGCAGTCAATTGGCGAGACAAAGTTCAGTAGTTATGTGGAGGTCCCTGGGTAGGAAGAAGACCAAAGCGCCTTTTGCATATAATCCTCTGCTTCGAGAACTTGTCGTCAGGGGAGAATCGTGCTGCAAGACAGAAAGAGAGCAAAAATTAAACGCGAACGATTTCCACGCGTTCACGGTATCTGAAATTAGAACAGAACATCACACAACGCTGATAAACACACATAGAAACCTTCGTTACCTGGATGTGCAGACATGGTGGGCGAACCATCTGGAGCTTCCTTCTACAGACACAAACCCCAAAGCTTAGAAAACGAATAACGATTTGACCAAAGTCGAACCATCGTTCACAAACAAAGCAACCCTAAAACCGTAAAAAACTGCGCATCTCACCTTCATCGTGTACACCTTGCTGCCATTCTCATTGATGTAGTACATGAGATACATCTTGCCTAATAGGCTACCAAAAACGGTGGGAAGGAGGAGTCGAGGCCGTCAATTAGAAATTCGATACCACGCGATTCCTAACGCGGCAGCTTCAGGTAGGAATTGGGAAGGAATTGCGCTGCGAAACTCTTGAGAGTATGTGTAGTCGCAAAGCCCTGGCTAAGCCCTTGGCTCCTTTGCGCAACTCGTGAGTTTGTACCCACGTAACTATCAAATGTCGGCTGCTAACTGTGTAACTGAGAGAACTTTGTAGTACACAGTTAACCTTAAATTAGTCTGGTCTACATACAATTCTAAGACGCACTCATGTTAGTGGGTAACACAGTATTTGTGCATCCACAGTACCGTATTTAACTGTATATATACTGTAATCACTAGAGAGTGAAAAAAAATAAACGCCAATGAACTCAAATCCTACTGAATATAATCCTTCATGAATATGGAACCTTATCGCTGTAGCTTGAATCATGAAAGTTAGAATAGGACTTAGCAAGAGAACACTTTTCTTCCGCACCTTATTTATATTAACACATGATAAATATGTGGATAGTTGCTCTTAGTATGACATTTTATGATTTTAAATCACTTGCATTTAATACTGAGTATGTCTTCTCCCGAATTCAAGAGAGCACAGAAAGAAGAGAAAATTGATGGCTAGCCCTAGATTAGCATTGTTGAGCACAAATATTGTATTAATTTCACTTTTTGTCTCGTAATCTTATATACTGTTTCACGTCCTACTCTGAAAACCACTACAAGCTCAGTATTTTGCGTCTTTAAGATATACCAAATAAATCGTTTAATTTTCTGTGAAATCGAGATATAAGTTGTTGTATGGAAGTGGTTTCCTGCATCCCATCTACCTTCCATTTATCTAACGAGTAAATAAATATACAAAACCCAATACTACAGTAGCGTTATCTGATAGCGTACATGTTAACATGTCCATATATATATCGCAGTAATGCAGCTTGTCGTCTTCGATTATAAATTCCATACTTTTACAATCAACTGATCAAGAGTCTCTAAGATAAGTGAAAAAGGAATAAGCAAGGAGTTGTTATTAAACTTCAGCGTCTTCTTTGACTAACCAGTGAAATGTGTGATGCAAACTTTACATACAAGTAAATCTGGAGAATCCATGTGATGCGAAACATAAGTCAAGCAAAAATCTTCATCTTGATTTTCGTTGGCATTACAATGTTAAGATTGAAAAAAAATTAAAAGCTTTTGACAAATTCTGGATCCGTAAGTGGGTTGGATACTTTGTAACATAATATAAATTGAACAGTCATTTCCATGTGTATTCACAATTGGAATGACTGTCCATAACATAATATTTATACATGTACAGTACATAAAAGATGATCAAACCTAAATTATAGCATACATCATAACATGAAAGTTTAGGAAATACCCATCGAAATAATAGTATGAAATAGCATACTACGAACTAGTTAATGAAAAAAAAAAACCCAAAGAAGGAAAAGACTGAATTCAGATGAAAATATTATTAACACAAAATGAGGTGCGAAGTGATATAACAAAAAGAATGGGAAGATTAACACAAAATTGCAATATTAGATTTGTAATTATTACTTTTATAAGATATAAATTTTTTATTAATTTGTGGTATTTACCATTGCAAATTTCATATCTGAGTTAGTTTTAAACTTTTTACTAGACTTTTTACTTTACATGGTGTCAGTATAAGATTAAATATGATCTTTAGTACTTACACGTTACGATGATTATGAAACGGATTGATCTTTTATTATGTGTTAGGTGTCAATAAAAAAAAGTACAAGTATTGTCTGAAGTGTCTTTTGTCAATCCACAAAAAAATGCACGAAGGATTTGGAGACTGATCGAAAGGTTTCAAAATAGAAATAAATCCACAACCCTTCTAAGATAAAATCACTACCAATTGAGCGAGATGGAGTATTTAACAGTTCGGAAAGTCAGAATAGTGCGACAAGTTTATCTTCTTCTGATACGTTATTGTTGTCAAGGAATAGAAGTTGTGAGAACTTGATGCTTTGATGATATTTGCATGCAGAGATGTGACACTAATACGGAGTCGATGCTCAGTAAAGAATCATGCAAAGAATTAAATAGGATAGAAAGATTTCAGAGCATAGAATGAAGGTGGACCTTGAAGAATACCGCTTTATTTTTTGTTTGGATATAGCGTTTGGACCTATATATGTAATGTGCATATATCTAATATGCACATTACCTGTCAGATCACTGCGGCTAACATAAAAGTAGGCAAGCGTGGTAATGCCTGGGCAGAACAAAGGAAAACACGTGTAAACGAATACGGGCACGCTGCAAAAGCGAAAACAGATGTGCAAGTGAAGAAGATGAAAACTACATAGCAGGAAAGAAGTAACACTGTGCTAGTCTATATAGATGTGTGCTCACTTGCAATGCTGGCTCCCATAACTACACTCACCTCATCGGGTTTATCCCTATGCGTTAGACTGCAACTTCTGAAATAAAACAGCTAATAAATAATCCATCAAAATAATAACTAAGATCTTGGTGTTACAAAGAAAACGGTATAGGTTTAGCACATAAATGTTATCCCAAACCCAAAAATCAGCTAACGGATATATTTACTCCATCAGTTTCAGTCAAGTTCCTCCCGTGCATTAGGTCTCCATACTCGAGATGAATATTTGAACAAGTGTACACAGGGATTAGTCACAGCATGAGAACCGTGTCAAAAGTATATCCAAGTGCAATCACCTAGATAAGAATTTATTTCATGAGCTCGCTAATGACTACACCCAAGAATTCTCATTGTGGAAACGTGAGAATCTCGAATTGCTTCAAAGAAGCTGAGTCAAAGGTCAAAAATATAAAAAAACTGAAGATTCTGAACAATATACATGGTCTTGTGAATTGATGTGCACCTCCAAGTACGCAACCCAACCATGAATATAAGAAGCCTGCACTACCAATCAACCTGATTCCTGCATTTAAGTGAGGGCTGATATCTCACAATTTATGTCATGGATGAGTAAAAGGTATCATTCACAAAATGAGAGAGGGGACAGTAACTACAACCAAGTTTGGACGATCTAAACTCAGAGGAATCATCCGAATGTACCTGCTGCTATAGAGTGCATCAACTTGCTTGTTGAGGTTTTTTAAAATCTATTTTGTCAACTTTCACTTCCCCATCCACTAGTTCATATACATACACCACCACTCGCAACCCGTCAATGTCCATTAAAACGAAACTGGGGTTTACGTCGTATGTAATACTGCTGTAAGCACCTGTCGCAGATCCTGGGTTGATGATAACACCTCCCTCGTGTTTGTAGGCTTTAAATTGGTGGGTGTGACCGGTGATGAGAATATCTACATCCAGTTGTCGCTGCAACATTGCCAAAGAATCCAAATCTCCCCATGGCACCACCTTCAAAATTCAACAGACAGAGAGACTGAGCAATTTCAGTAGATTGGCGTCAAAACAAGGATTTTTTATATCATGAAAAATAGCCACCCGCAAATTCTACAAAAGGTCAATATCAGATGCTTGAAGTTCTCAACTTACCTCAAGTCTTCCATTCAAAGGTTTAGACACTGCAGTCCTAGGTGTGAGTTCAGAACTTCATGTGCTACATCTTGCACTGACGCCCTTTAACTATACCTTCGAGCATTGATGTGCTTCAAATAGTGGTTTAGATTTCAACAGTTATATATACCTAGTAGTGCTAAACACTTCAGGCTACTTCAATAAACAACTTAAAAACGCTAACAACAATAGATCGTGCGAACCATGGAGGGCAATCAGAGATTTCTTTGTTAGGACCTGTTGCTAATGCCATCCAGTGTTGAAGCTCAAATACACAGTTAATATCAAATAGATACAATGTGCAACTTTTACAGAAGAATCCCATATGCGCTACTATACGAGAAACATGCAATAATCTTCTTGTTTCTCTAATCGTTAGATGAACATGCTTCACAACAATCATCTGCCGTAGCTGCTCACAAATTGGCACAAAAGCCTAACACGTTCTACAAGCAACTATCTCATCCAGAAGCAACTCAGAATTGTCTGCCTCATTAAGTGTAAGGAGAGGGTGACAATCTGAATAAACATAATACAAGACCCACCTCGTAATCCTTTCAAGCATCTACTAATCTCTTGCAAACACATGACTGAGGCGAAAATTCAAAGACTCAGCTGGCTGCCTAGCTGAACAGTGTCCATCCTTTTTGATTTTTAGAAGCACTAATTCCTTCCATCTTCAACTGCGTTTTTCTTACTGATTTTCATTTATCACACATTTTTTGAGTGAAGGTGGCAAGATACAAAACCTGGTGCCCATGACAGATCCCCAGCTTGAAAGCACCAATTGTAAGCAATTTCGTCTCAGGGTAGCGAGGATCATCATCGTATTCTCCGCGAGTGACATGTACATCAGCGCAGAGACTCTTCAAGTAATCATGCACTTCCTGCAACGAAGGTATACACGAGGTGCGCACAGTAAATAAGCAATCGCCTATTTAAAGTTTGCAACTTACAACACACACGAAGAATTTCATTAGGATAAATAGAAGACAAACAATGCCACAGATCATAGCGAGCCGAGTAAGAGCACGGCACGACCTTGATGCACAAATTGCCAGGACTTAAAATGTGCTGAATTTTGCCAGGCACCAGCATAGACTTGAATTTCGCAGGCAAATCCGCAGCTCTGTGCGGAATGTGCATGTCGCCCATAGCCAAAACGAGCACCATGGCTCTCAACGTCCACTCTTCAAATAGAACAGGGCCTGATAACATCTATCAATTCCTCGATCAACCGATCCCCTTCAGACCTCTCCTCGACTACCCCGACCTAACCAACGTCTTTACTCCTCACATCTATCCCTCCCGCGCTTCGTCACAAGCCACAACACCAATACACCATCGTCATCCGCAGTCCTCCGATGACGACCTATAGAATCCCCATCAACTGGTCAATGGAGCACTCGCGGCACTCTAAGCGATGGGTGCCTCGATGCACTCGGCTGCCTGCAGATTTGGGGTGTCAGTGAAGGACTCTTCCACATCTTCTGCTGCACTTCGTGCTTCCCATTTGCGCATGTTCTAGTGTCGCACAGTCTCTAGTTCCTCCTAGCATTCTTTCTTTCTTACTAGAACCAGACTTGCTGAACGTCCTATTCCATGGAGGGTGAAAGTTGTGGGCCTCTGCAGTTCGACAGCGAAGACAAATTTACTTCTTATGAGGACGGTCGTCTATGAAACTCTGTTCTCTTCTCTCTGCCACTGTAGTCAGTTTACCAAGGCTGCAGTAGAACATTCGACTGGTGTATTATGAACACTGTACCGGCTCCTGTATCTGTACGTGGTTTGATTTTACCCCAAAGAGTTTACCTGTCAGCTCGTCAAAAGTCTCCACTCCCTGCGAGTCAATTCAATACAGTAACCTGCTTTGAAATGTCAATTTGACCATCTTCTAATTTAATTATCAATAAGATCGAAAAATATTGCATAATAAGGCTAAAAGTGATACTTTCAATATTCATCTCATCATATTTGCAAAAGAATATTTTCTTCTCACTAAAAATATTTTAGCAGTATAAACTTTCTTTGCTCAAAACACAGTTCTCTACATAATCTACAGTATCTCTAGAACCCAGAAAACAAAAGAATATAATTAAATTTATAATAATTTGAATTAATCACTGTTGTGACTGTTGTACATACAGGAATACATGTCCATCATGATTTAGTTGGGACGTTCTTGCATATATAGACAAAGCTTGTTATGAGTTGTACAAACTTTATCCTGATTGGCAATTACGATTCTCTCTACTTGGTTGGAAGCTTTCAAGTATCAAAACCGTTTCATGGTGTTAAAGTAAATGGTTCTAAGCATATAGATATCATATAGATAGATTTTTGAAAATCAAGGTATGGAACTACAGTCCATCTTGATTGAATCCAACAAGCCTACATAGTATAATAACAAAAGGGATGGGAAGACCCCATCAAATCGTACAAGGATGGAACCAAACCGGTAACACGGGGCTATGACCCAATAGCATCACACTCGGAAATATGTCATACATCACCTAAGATATCTTAACTATCCAGGTCAACCGGTCTATAAACAATAGAGCATCCGAAGAAACGTGATTGCTCTCCTATGGATTGCACCACCTAGTGCTCTCTATAGAGTAATGGAAACACGTTGCCTAATGGACACATGTTGTCTAAAATATACTAAATAATAAACTAAAGAGGGTGGGGTATCACTCTCTTTAGTTTATTATTTAGTGTGGTAGGCTCTCATACACTCCCTCACGAACATGTCAAAGTCAATGTCCATAGCTCCCTATAACTCCAAGGTTAGAGTGACAAAAATATGACCTCTATGTATATCCATATACTTGAAAACCTTGGCTGCACCTCCACTCAACATCCATTTTGGAGTATGGGTGATCAACCCCGCTTTGCTTCTTAGAGGTTTAACCTTGCTTATGAAAGAATGCTCCTAGATTCTCTCATTATGATAAAATTTCTTTGTTAAAGTTCTGTGTCATTCTTACGAGTGAGAAACACACCAGAAAAAAAACACGGATTTTTTCTGGTGTGTTTCTCACTCACCAGAAAAAATCCGTTCTCACAAATTTTTGTGATAATAAAGGGAGAGATCATGGCGGGGTTTTACTGTACCACAAGCACCTGCTTTAAATACAGAAGAATCAAGAAAATACTTTCAAGTCAGATATCGCGTCTCTGTATAAATAAAAGTGACCTTCACAATGAAAAGCATGAAGTGGTGATAAAATTTAAGAACTAACTTCCAAGCGTTCAATATCAAAATCTGATAGATAGAATATATCTAGATTATCAAGGTGAGCAACGAGTGGGTATCAGACTTCCTGAATACAAAATTGTGATAAACTGATATATCAAGATAGTTTTGAAGAAGAGACATTGAGTATGTAATAAGAAATGCATACTCAATACAGGTCTATTGACAATGCAAAAGCCGTGCTTATTAAAGCGAAAGCCTTTTGGTTATAAAGAGAATGTAATTAGGCTAATCTGATGATGCGAAAAATGTTAATTCAAGTGAAAATATTTAGAGATTCTTTGAACATGATGTGTTAGTTTTGAACTGAAATAAAAGAGTATAAGAATGCAAGTGATCTGATGTGAAGACTACTAATGTACAGGGGAGTTCTTTACGGAAATTCAGGGCCAATTCTTGTACATGTTTACCAGTTAGAGGTTATCTATGTACTGTACCTAAAGGTTTCAAGTTGGGATCCGAATATATTATATATATTTTTTCATTGAAGCTGTATCCTATACTAGAATTCACTTTAGAGAGCTTGTGATATATATTGCAAAAAACATGCCATCTGATGCAAATGAAAATTCGTTGAAGATCATCAGAAAATAACGGGATAAATTTTTGAACTCTTGATTCTGAGGATATTGATTTGAATTTTTCTTCACATTTGAACCAAGACATCAAAATATGCAATGTGACGCAATCTAAAAACGGTAACGGAAATCAGAATTCGGATTCTTTACATAATCTTACCTCATATATTGTCGGAAGTGTCGAGGTTTGAAAAGGTTCATCCGAACATTGCTCAACACTCTCATATACGGCGAATCTCACTTTGCATTGGAATGTTGCTCAACCCGGCCATATTCCCCGCTAATCCGCACCTGCGGCGACCGGTGGTAACGGTGATTTGGGGGACTTCCCCCGGCCGCTCTTTTCCGAACTTTTGAGGGCACTTTTCTGAGATGGCTAATTTTAGACCCAGATGATGAAGGGCCATTTGAGTAAACTGTAACTTGCTAATCTAAACCATAGGGTAATAAGAACGAAGAATGTGAAGCCCAGGTTCGGCGCGGTAGAAGAGTAATCTAGGTTTATGCTGAATGATCCGGCGGTTTAGAGGAGCAAGGTTAGCGTTACAGAGGCAGGGAGGGAGCCAGTGCTTGTGTGGTGTCCACGTCCAAAGCGAGAAATAGTAGAATGCAATGGAGAGGCAGAGGAGACGGTAGCGGTTGGGCGGTGAGAAGTAAGTTGTGCATCAGTGGACAGAGAGAGGGGGAGAGAGGATCTGTGGCCCAACCATTTTTGCTCCGCCCCTGGATGCAGGTTTGGGTGGGGATGCCGACTGAATATGATACAGATGTGGTCCGAAGGAATTGTTCAGGTGGTAGTGACGTGATGTGAATGGGATTGTACGATTGTTGACTGAGTGCAGCGATTTCAAGCACTTGTGACAATTCGTACTGAGCCCTGGCCCCAGGGAGTCCTCGGGCAGACAGGGCTGAGTAGTGAAGAACTATTTATTTGCTTGCTTCTCCGAGAGAGAAACACAGACACAGAGAGAGAGAGAGAGAGAGAGAGAGAGAGAGAGAGTGTGTGTGTGTGTGTGTGTGTGTGTCTTCGCGTTTGGAGTGGGGCCTCCATTCTGTGCGTTGCAGCTTGGAGTGAATCCTACAAGTGGAACTTGAGAAGAAGGCATTAGAGTAGCGGTAGCTGTAGACGCGAGAGAAAGTGAGAGATGGCTGTCGGAGTCCTTGCCTTGCAGGGGTCTTTCAAAGAGCACATCGTTGGTGAGTTGGATTTGAATGTGTATGATATAACTTGTGATGAAAATGTTGATTGTACAGAATGTGTCTAGCGGTGGAAAAACTGGAAAAAATGCGGTGTTTAATTCATCCAACTACGGTAGAAATTCCGAATGCTTTACAAATTCAGACATTTTTGGGTTCATTTTTCTTTTCAGCCTTGCGAAAGCTCGGAGTAGAGGCCGTGGAAGTTAGGAAGCCGGAGCAGTTGAGTGGTCTGTCAGGTCTCATTATTCCCGGTGGAGAGAGCACTACTATGGCCAAGCTCGCCGAGCAGTATAAGCTTGTGAGTCCCAAAATACTTCAGCTCTGATTGTGCTAGCATCCTTCGCATGAGACATATTTCTGAAAAAAATCTCTGGACCTAACAACAAGAAGTCTCGAATTGGTCTAGGTATACGTTCTTACGTAGAGGGTAGGAATTTGTTTCACATAATTTTTTAAATTTAGAGTCTCATCCCAGTTCTTTTTTATGAATTTCAGATTTTTCAAGATTTGGATGCTTTTATATTCCGATGCCCTTCGACTGACAGAGTTACATACGTATTCACATTCTGAGTTTGGAAGTTCTTTCCACATAGAATCTAACTGCAGGTTTGACGCACTCTTCGCAGATTCCAGCTTTAAAAGACTTTGGGATCAGTGGAAAGCCAATTTGGGGCACATGTGCGGGTCTTATTTTCTTGGCAGACAAAGCTGTGGGTCAGTACTCAGTTTCCTGAAGTCAGATCAATTCCATGGCTGTTTGAAGTGTTCGATGAATTTGATTTTTTTCCTAGTGGTGGCCCATATAATTTTTCCTTAGTTTTACAACTTAGATTCGGGACTTAGATGGTCTCTATTTGTTGGGAAGATGGTCTGGAGGAACTGGACATAACGTGTGTTGTATCATCGTTGACCTGCTGCATAATATTCAGGTCAAAAGATTGGAGGTCAGGCACTTCTTGGAGGGTTGGACTGTACGGTTCATCGGAATTATTTTGGGAGTCAGGTAATTGCAATCAGGAAGATTTTTTGTAGCTCCCTTTTGTGACTCTTTGAACGAATCCATACTTCTAATGTTTTAGCATAATCGTTTCATTCTTCACCTCATAGTGTTTACTAACAATGCTGATACATGTCTCGTTTCACCTCAGTTGAACAGTTTTGAGACAGAATTGCCTGCTCCTCCAGCTCTTTCGGAGATCGGAGGGTCCGAAAATTTTCGTGCAGTATTTATTCGAGCGCCAGCCATTGTCAATGCTGGTCCCAATGTAGAAGTTCTGGCTGCACTTAATGTACCATCAGGAGAATCTGGAGCATCATCACCAGGAAATGAGGTACCGGTGATATCTCTCAAATACAGAGAGTTTACGTCTTTTGCGTTCTTTGCAAGATCATTTAGTATCAAGATCATGTACAAACATTTGACCTCCGTAAAACATTGCAGGCAGAAGATCAGGGTCAAAAAGTAATTGTAGCTGTGCGACAGGGCAATCTCCTCGCCACAGCCTTCCATCCCGAACTCACTGGCGACACTCGCTGGTACCTCTCAGTCATATGTTTATTTCACTGGATCGAATTTTCTTGCCATATTTCTGTTGTTTATTGTGTGTCTGTGTTTAATATTTTGATCTTGTGTCATGTGTGGACTCGTAGGCATAGGTTATTTATGAAAATGGTTCCAAAGGGTGGGAAAGCGGATGTTCCAGTGAAGGCTGTGGAAGAGTCAGCTAGTTTGATCCGGCCTTTTACAGACCCCAAGGATCTTCCCGTTTTCAGGGACGCATCTTTTTTGGTATTTGAGTGAGGAGGTCACTTTGAAGTAACCTTCCGTAAGGACGTTACGATGGGTGTTGTACTTCTAATTAGACATCATTCTTTTTGTATCTATCAATCTTGCTTCAATAAAAGAAGGCGGGGTATTCTGTTCACAAAACAGACTCAGTCTGATCATCTGAGCTGAAACTGTTTCTAACCTCATCTGCAAACATCACCAGTAAAGATTGTGGTCATGACAGCCTCTGTGTGTGCAGTCATTGTTGTGCAGTCCTTGCGGTTTTCGCAGTCAGGTCAGTGAGACAATTACAGTTTACAATTGAACCTTCTCTTTCCGATATCGTGGATCGGTTTTATGCATTCAGATGCAACACAGTATGTTGAATATGTTGGGTTCTTCAATAAAGTTGGATTTGTTCAGTTTTATTTCTTGTACACTGGGAACTCAAATAAGTACAGGTCATTAAGTTCTCAGTCACTGTCATATCTGCTTGTCTCCAAGTGCATATCTGTCCGAACACTGAGGCCACAACGTTTATCCCATGATTTCAAAGCCCTGAGAGCGAGAAGATTCCACCTCTTATTCAGATCTGAGTACATAACTTCGAGAAATATGGGTATCACGAAGCAACAGCATAAATATAAATATTTAGAGGAAAAGATCCATCCTATCCATCAGAAGAAGAATTTTTCTATCTAGAATTTTGTGCAGCAAGAACTTCCAGCCACTGGCAGAACGTCATTATCTGCACTGACCTGCGACTAGCACTTAGCTGCTTTTCTGAATATGTGATGAGCCCATTTGTCATTATTTGTTTGACACAAACTATCCAATTAGTCGAAGGCAGAAGGCAAATAAAAGTGTCATTCTGCCTGATATGCAGAGCTCTGTGAGGCTCTGCATATCAGGCAGAATGATGCACCCGTTACTCTAGCATCATTTGATCAAGGGACAAAGTATAATAACAAAAGGGATGGGAAGACCCCATCAAAGCGTACAAGGATGGAACCAAAGATAATAGCCTTTGCAATTGTTCATACTCTGTATATGGTAAGCAAGTAAACCTTGTGTTTGTGCATGGTTGTATGTATTAGTGACGGCGCTCTTAAGATCAGAAGCGAATAGTGGTGGAAATGTTAACCAGCGCGACCCAGGAACTTTCTGAACAAAGCACCTTTTCACCTACTTTTGAGGCTGGTGACAGATTTTGCTGAAGTCAGGGGTGTGTAGTAAACCAACAGACTGCAGGTTTGTGGACAGTCAATCGATCTGCACGTCTTGATCTTCCAACAGCGGAACCGTTAGGAGACTCCAGTTCCAAAGAGGAACTACAGCCTCCAGGCATTAGTTCTGAGAAGGAAGATGGGACCCACTCAGATGTACTGTCGTGGCGAGCTCCGAGGGTATCGAGATACTGTACGTGAACGTGGAATATCTGAGGACCAACTAGATATTTATTTGATCGACCATTTTTTATTCAAGTTTATTACATCGTACCAACTACGCATTCCAAACTCGTTCAAGACCGGCCATCACCGACCGTCCAGTTCTTCAATCGGTCCGTAAGTTCAAGAACAAAGACACTCTATGCCCTGTTAACTGGTTCTCCAAAGTGCGGGAGCGTGACGAAGGAATGTGCGGGAGCGTGAGCGAGTGTTGAGAGTACCTCAAGAGTATTAGTTCCATTCTTCGGCCATACTTTGTCAAACATGGAGAGTGAATAGTACATTCTCTTCGTCTTTCAATTTGGGTTCCATTGGTATCTAAATTGAAGATTATGGAGAATGATATTGTGAGATATGATTGTTTTCATTTTTTTAGGGTTTTGAGTGCATTTTGAGTGATTTTTCTTTGATTAGACATATGGGTCGGGTTTTTTTTGTTCTCATCTCTTCATTTTCCTGCATTGGTTCTATTGGAACCTAGCTGGAAAATTATGGAGATCTGAATAAAAAGTTATGAGTATTTTTAGTTTTTAGAGTTTCCATAGTTAGCATTTTCCAATGTGAGATGGTGTGTTAGGGGGTTGTGGTTATGCAGGTGGGAGAAGATACATGATGGAGTGCTGGGTTTCTTTATCGTTCCCTTTGTGCTAGCTTTAGCTTGACTTTCTCTCATGGGACCGCCAAAAGCGGTGCGTGATACACCATGTCCGGTGTGTCATCGTCTCTTTACCTCGCAAGGGGTAAAGACCCACGTGGGAAAGATGCACAAAGATTATGATTGGACCACTTGGGATGCGCATGTGAGGAGGACGGTCACATCGACATCGGTTTTTGTCATTTCGGGGAACACGCACACTACATCGACTCCTTCGTTGAGCATTCCGGGTATACCGTCTGGGTCGTGGGAGTGGTTAGCTTCTCATGCAGGTTCGATTCTAGGGCTTTTTGAGACTAGATTTCCTTGTCCACGCTTATTACATAGGCCTTTGCATGACGCATGACGAGGCTGGGACGCGGCTTTTTACCGCCGATCCGGTTGGCCTGGCGCGATCCCATGGACGAAGTTAGCATGGTTTTTATTTTTATTACTTCCGCGATGGTTTACGTTATACTAGAGGGGGCGTCTTTGGACATAGGAGGTGGCGACTAGATTTCGGAGATTCCGAGCGGGATTGGGCTACATTGCAGAGGAGTCCGCTCGCGCCACACAAGTTAGGAGTCGGGTTCGGTCACATGATACTTCGATTCGCACGATTGCGACGGTGTAGGATCTTGGGGCAAAAGGGAGTATAGCATGGTCGCAAGGGCCCTTCATCCTTTGTCTATGGCTAGTCCTACCGATGAGACGATTTTCTCTTTCACACGCTTCTACATCCACCCATGGGCGTGGAGATACCATTAGAGGTCTTGGAGTATAAGCCAGGAGGAGCCATTATGTCTTGATAGATCATTATTTGCTCATTCTCTATGCACGCCCCCCACGTTTATCCTCCCGGGGTTTGTCGGGATGGTATATGAGCATCTTCGAGATTGCTTTTCGGTGCGGATGATCCCTCTAGTGGTTTCACGGAGTTGTTCTAGGTGGTCGCATCGGTTGCGAGAGGGGAGATTCCGTTGTCGGTTAGTTAGTCGGGGCTCTAGGGCTGAGTCGATGGAGAAGGATGGAGAAGGAGGACCGGAGGCGTCGAGATCGATTGCTATTGGAGAGGTCTTATTGCGATTAGTCACCGCGTCATGTTGTCTTGCGGCATCGCTCACACTTCAGGATAATTGACACATGGCTCATTCTGAGCTCTTGTGTCTATTGTTTTGGCCGTCTTACGGTTGTGTGTTCCCTCCTTAGCGGATGATACACACATTGTGGGCCTTAGACAAAGCGACATTAGCGGACCTTTGATTACTTGACTACCGAAAGCTTCATATGGTAGGCTTGAGAGTCAAGGTGTCAAAGTGCGAGCTTGGTCTCCTTTGGGCATTCCGCCTCACCTTCAACTTCCGAGGGATGTATGATATCGACAAATGGCCTACGTGTATTCTAGGAGTCTTGGTGGATTTTGTTTGTTTCACGCTACCTTGACGTTGCATTGGCCGAGGATGTTTTGCATGTAGATCTACCTTCCTCTACTAGGGGATCCGCAGTGGCGTTTGGTATACTATCATCTAGTATTGCTCGCCGACCCACCTATCTTGTTCAAGGTTTCGGTTCCTCCTTCACCTACATTCATATCACGTTTGACGGTAATAGAAGGATCATGGGCGTCTTTGGTGACATCATCGGACCAGGGACATTCGAAAGTGTGTGGACCGAGATTTGGCAAGGAGAGACGCACATCTTTGCCAATTTCGTGTGGAGGGGTAGGCTTATTATCGATGGAGGAGACGGCACTGCGGCTTTCTTGGCGAAGTTGGGCGCTTGTTGCACCTTTGTTATCTTCTCGATTTGTGATCGCAGATAGACCTATTTTGGAGATATATACGAGGGACGCCGATACGGATCATTTCCCTTCAGATTATTATTACGACATACGAGAGATGCTTTTACCACGAGAGGTACGACATGAGTTCCCATCTTTTTCCTCTTTTACTATCGATTGGACTAGGGGTCTACTAATCTATCTTGATGGACCGGCAGCTTCGAGACTCTACATTCACTTCTTAGTGGATCGGCCATTCCTTGTACTACTAGAGCTCGTCTACGCTTCTTGCTCTGCAAGGGTGCAAGCTCATGGATCTTGGCTCGACCATGCATCGGGGAACTTCCCGACTCAGCACTGCCTACTTTCTCCACGTGGCGATGAGGTTCCGTCTTGGCTTGGTCCATCCATCTACATCTTCATTACTCACATGTGAGTGTGGTATCTCTTTTAGATGCCGGTGTTCATATGACTTCGTTGTCCATTCGGAGGGCAGGATAGCTACCCATGATGCCATTAGGGATGTGGTGTTTGCTATGGCGGAGAGGATACCCTCACATGGAGAGAGCGTTGGTATGCCTTGCATGCGACTAGGTTAGGGGCGCACTGCATTTGGTTCGGGAGGACCAGTCACCGTGGCTCATGTGGTGGTTACAGCATCCTACTAGAGATACAAGCCAGAGGGGTGATCACCCATCCTCCGCGGGATGGGCGGGCGAGTGGAGCGGCAAGCGATAAAGGTCTCCAAGTATAGAGGTATGCAGAGAGGTCACTTATTTGTTCCTCTAGCTTTGGAGTTATATGGAGCTATGGACACCGACTTCGACATGTTCGTGAGGGAGTGTGAGAGCCTACCATACTAGGCGACATGGGGTATCACTTTCTTTTAGCTTCTTGTATAGCCTATTTTAGGCAACGTGTTTCCATTGCTCTGAGAGAGAGCACTAGTCGGGTGCAATCCATAAGAGAGAGCAATCACGTTAGTTGATGCTTCTTCGGATGCTCCTTGTATGTAGACCTTCGACTTGGATAGTTCGGATATCTTATCTTTGTAGGGACATATTTCACGATTGTTGATACGATTGGGGCCTAGCCCCATGTTACCAGTTTGGTTCCATCCTTGTACGATTTGATGGGATCTTCCCATTCCTTTTGTTATTATATTTTCTCATTGTTGCCCTGTTAACTTCCATCGGTTGGCTTTTCCACTTAACATTACAAATAAGGAAGAGGAGTAGCTAGAGGTTTTTTGAATTTTTACAATAACCTATTCCATGTGGGAAACAAAGAATTTTGATCTGAGAATTTGAGTGAAAAGTGCAATGTGTTGATTTAGTAGAGGCTGGAGTTAAATGTTGCTTCCACCTAGAATATAGGTATTAAACCGGGCACTCTTCCATACTTCTATAACACTCCCTCTCATCGAGTCAATCCACTATGCATTGAGTGTTGCATCTACAAACTAGATATATAAGTTCTTTGTCGTGCACATAATATTGCATTACAACATATATCGCTGTCACATCAAATATCACAATACATAGATCGTCATACACCAACACATGTGTACCACAACCTCCTAATTGACGATTATGTCCCTCTAACAATAGGTAAACATCTAGTCCATTAACTTGATATGTCATTCGTGGGGATAAGATCAAGACACCAGGTGCTACAATGCCCCATCATTAGAGGCATGTATGCAATCCATACGATACCATGTAAAGGTCAAACTAGCTTGCATGCTAACCGCATCTAGGACATCTCCACAAACCACTAGGCACCGTATTGAAAGGGCGTATCAAACATAACATTTTCCATCCTCTCAAACAAGAATCACAAATCAACTTATTGATGGCTCCACAAGCTAATCCACATAACATACATCTCAAGTCTGTCACAACTACTAGGCTTGGATCCATGGTACCATCAATATTTGAAAGATGATATGAAGCATAATTACACACATGATCCTTCCAAATTACACCATCATGACCCTCTAGTACCAAAACTCCAAAAGATAAAATCTTACGTACTCATACAAGACAACAATAACATCCAATGTGGTTGGTGCACTCTTCTACATCTAAATGTAATCGCCAACATGAAATCTATAAATTGAAGGTCGGTATCCATCCCCTCAAATGGTAGCATAACACAAAGTATTTCTATGCTAAGCAATAATCATGTTCTCAAATGCCATGGGCATCACTTTACAAAAGAAATCTACCCTATGAGAACACACCATAACCCAAACATCAAGGTTATCCAAGTTCAAAACTTAAGCTGACTCTCAAAGAATAGTTGCTGGTAAGTCTAGATCTCTACCATATAATAAAAAGTATGGTGAGAAGGACGCTAGAGATGCTTGCTGGCTAAACCGATAACCCATGACCAACCATGGTAGATAGATGTCTTAGGCTCCCATATGATCTTTCTCCAAGCTAAGCTTTCTTTGTCCTCTCTTCACCATATGAAAAACTCTTTCTACTAGACCATTAGTCTCAGGATGACATCTTGAAATAGTACAATAATAAATCAATCCTTGATCACACAAAGCCTAAAACATGTTCAAAAACTAAGTACCTTGATCAAATAACACCTTTGTTGGTGCAACAAATCGGCTAAGCACGGAAGCTAAGAACGCATAATCGGTTTGCTCACTTGACTTGTTAGACAAGGCCACCAACTTAACCCACTTGGAAAAATGTTATACCATGATCAACATATCAATGATGTCATATAGTCAATGGAAAAGGTCTTGCAAAATCCAAGCTCCAATAATAACCAAATCTCATAATCAGTGGGGGATGTAACTATGACGTAGGGGCAGTGAATGATGCTCAAACATGATCACATATTAATACATATGACCACAAATTGATGCATCTTAGTCTTCATACCTCTCCACCAACAGTAATTTTGAAATAAGTTATATGTAAGATTCCCTCCAAAATGACTAAAATCCTCATGAGCATGTCTGACCAACTATGCTCTCTAAGATGAAATTGGTATAACACAAACGATGTCATCTCCCCATACACAAAGAAGATGTCTACATTCTCATCTGAACCTCCAAGCTCTTTGTAGAACTCGATCCCACTTCTTAGCATTCAAAATATCCACCAAATCACATGTACAAAGAAACTCCAAAACCACCATGTCATCATGGATGTCTCAGCTTAACACCAAACCGTTCTTAGTCTTAACGTCCGAGGATAATATATCCACTCTATGACCCAAGAGAGATATCACATAACTCTCAAGAGTCAACATACTCAAAAAGACATATCCATGCCAACGTGACATCATCTCCTCATCAGTATCACCATGCCATTAAGCCTCACTTTTGTCAACTTGACTTATACATGGATTTCAACTTAACCCATTAATGTATAGACCCTTTCATCACAGGCCACTAGAATTTTATGCTGCCACATTAAACTTCTTACGGTGAGCAAGTGTAATTGTATGTTTAATAGTGTACTCTATCCAATCATAGTCGGACTCCGTAGGGGTCGATGGTAAAATACTGCTAGCTTCAGGGTTTTATAGAGTTTTTCAAAATAGAAATACTCAAGTTTCTTGTTCTTTGTGAAATGCAGTAAAATTCCACGTATGTACCATAACCTTTCTATCTATAAGTTTGCAATGTATCATGGTTCATCACTCCATGTCTATGTACAACCGTGAAATCATACTCTTGTATGATAAGAGTACATCATGCAAGCTTTCTTATAAGCTTGTATGATTCCATCAACCATTTTAATTCTTGATGATCAATGATGAGAGTGAAGGAGTTTCCAAACAAATAACATGTGAAATGTGCCACATCCAAAATGGTTGCCAAACATTCTCCTTTGTAAGAACTATACTTTGACTCTACTACATTGTTGAAACGACTTGCATAAGCTACTACAAACTACTTCCACTCATCATCATGTTGGGTAAGCACTCTCCCAAACCCAACATACTCCAATCATTATGTACCTAAAAGGAATGACCTCTCATTTGTTTTCTCAAAATAGGGTAAGATGTCAATCTTTCATCTAATTCAACAAAAGCTTTCTCTTGTTCATCTCCTCAATGCCACTCTTGATCTAGCTTTATCAACTTTGTTAAGGCTTTGAAAATAGTGCAGAATTCTCACACATATATACAATAAAAGTTTGCAAGTCCAAGGAATATTCATATTCTACTCACATATGAGGATTTTGCAATACATAAGATTGTCTCCACCTTGGTTTTTTGAACTTCCAACCCTCCTACTCCTGCAAAAACTTACACTTTCTGATACAACTTGATGCAATGAGCTATTAAACACTCAAATACCTCATGCAAATGTTTTTCATGCTCCACCATTGTAGTTGTATATACTAGTATATCATCGATGTAGGCTCAAACACAATCAAATCCGGCTAGGATCCTATCCATCATTTTATGAAACTCATCAAATGCATTATTCAACCTAAATGGTATGAGCTTCCACTTATACAACACATCCTTGCCATGTGAATAAATTACCCAAAATGCAATCTTGGCCTTATCTTAATCTTGAATTCGCAACTTATGATATCTTGCTTGTAAATCTAATGTATTGAAAAAAAAATCTTTTGCTTGCCCAACCACATCAAAGATCTACTTAATTGTAGGCATATCATATTGATCAGATTTTGTCTATCAATTGATAAATCAATAGTCATCACACATGCGCCTATCTATATACTTGCCATATATATCCTTCTTGACTGGCATCACCACATCAAAGCCATACTCTCCATATGATATCTACACTAATTCAGTCTCAAGAAGATCTTGACATTTACTTTGAATCACATCTTTCTCCATATTGATGTATCAATGAGGACAATGGAAGACTAGTATATCAATTGTCAAATCCATCCATTTACTAGGTTACTTAAAATATCCTAGTCTGTCATACTGAAGTCAAAATAGTTTTTGAAACTCCTCAAAAATCTCCACACCCTACATCTTTCTCCTCTTGTCACTTTAAGAGTGATCTCAATATCCCAAATCTCCTCTCCATCGACACTAGAGGTAAAAGATATAGTATTTGATTGCTAAATGATAACCTCTTGAGTAGAAAGCTTTGCTTTCTCATACCATGCTCCACTAGTTCAATGTAGAACTAGATCTAACCTCTTGAGCTTTGTCATAAATCTATGTAGTGGAAACCATTGCTTGCTCCATGCAAACACTCAAAGCATACATGTCTTCTTCTCTAACATCCCAATAAGACCAAGGATGAGATCTTGAGCACTTCTCATCACGAGCTTTTGACTCCACCATCTCAATAGGCAAATGGCTCAACAATTCCTCTAGCTTTTGCCATCATTTGTGGAGTGCATGTGTCTTTGCTTGACAATCCAAGGCTCACAATCCATATCAAGTAGTTTAGGTACATGACTTGATCCAACATTAATGTCGTGATGCCTCCTATAATTTAGGAACTGATGTAGTATCAGTACAAAAGATCTGTCCATGACATGATAAAATTGCACTTGCATAGTCAACTCCATCCGAATGATGTATGGTGGTTGTGCATCATTAGAACCTCCAAGAGATGTCTAAATTTGAATTTGAAATGAACATCTCTCCACATTAGTCCTTCATAAATCAAGACCAAGTAGTGCATCCTTACCCAACATAAAGATTATGCACCAAAATCCAACAACACTCGTTGAGATCAATAAATCTTTCCTTAAGGTCTAACCGAATAGAAGACCTCACCGCTCAATAGTACTAGTGTTGTTAATACCATAAGTAATCAACATATCTTATTTACTTTTGCAAAATGTGACTTCCAATTGTAATACATGGGATGATGACTACCCCAATGAAAATAAATCCTTAACTCAGAAAACATGAGAATGAACAAGAGTCTTCACCATCCCCAACATTGAGATGGATGCTATCTCAGATGATGTTAATACCGATCCATACTTGCTCCATCTCCAAGTACATCAACAATGACTTCCATCCCCATCTTTCTAATAGGTCATCATGGATAGTCATATTTAGTATCTTAGACAATGTGAAAGATTGAGAAAGTTTGACTTGAAGGTCACACTTTCCTCTTTGTGGATCCAACTCCTTTGACATTGCTCTAGACTCAATAATATATCTTATACAACAACTGCACATGAATTATATAACATATCCATCATATGAAGTAGAGTCATCAATTGTAGAATCTAATCTTTGCTGGGATATAGCCATACTTGCTATCTTTTGCTCTATTCAAGATGCGATGTTCACCTCATGATTAATTTCATGGACTACCATTTGACCAAGGATTGTTGGCCCTCTACAACCACCCTTATCACCTTGAACTCCTCATTCTCTTATGTGACCAACAAGACAACTCTTGCTGATCACAATTCTAGATGGAAATCAAAATATTGATCAATCATGTGACCATATCTATAACAATGCTTATATGATTTTGATCAAATATGATACACTCTTTGATCTTGAAGTAATCCTTCTTGTGATGTGGCCCACCACATGTCCAACAGATCATCCCAACAAATGATTGTTGACCTGAAAATCATAGCAATGGTCTTGATATGACATCTTTACCACTTGGTCCAGATGGTCGAGATTGTTTCACATGTCTATCATAACCACTTCGAATTTGTGTTGTAGATTGCTAACATGGAGTTGATGAAAATGGTG
Organism: Marchantia paleacea; assembly: GCA_014180765.2. NCBI lineage: Eukaryota > Viridiplantae > Streptophyta > Marchantiopsida > Marchantiales > Marchantiaceae > Marchantia > Marchantia paleacea. Next base: position 1,100,279 of record MUAA02000108.1, on the reverse strand, counting down.
AATTGTTGATGAATCTAGCAGTTTAGCAGACTCCCTCTTCCTACATGTTGAGTTCAATACACTCAATAAGAGAAAATATATTAACCAACGTAGATGATGTCTCATGTAAAAAGATGTCATCTCTCATTCTACGTTGCAACTCCTGGTCCAATATCCCATACCAATATTGGATAGCATGTGTCTCTATCACCCCATAAGTAATATTAATCAACCGACGCATTTGCGTACACAGCTCTCAAAGACTCTCCCCAATCTTCTGCTAGAACTTGTGCAAGCCTCTTAGCTTGTAAGTCCTTAACCCCTAGTAGTCTCTTCTCAACAAAAAACTCTAGAAGGTTGGAACATCTGAACTTTTCCCATCTCGAGTAGCTCCAACTATATCATCTGTTATAAATCCCCACCAAACATTCTATCATAAGTAATAGAGATATAGTTTTGGGACTAATATTTTTTCCAGAACTCAATATTTTCACGGTAGAATTCATGATAATCGTCCATTGACGGACCCTCCAAATGCTAGAATAGTCTTTTTTGTGTAATGTAACAATGTAAAATTGCGCATCTGTCAATCTCACCATGAGTCCAACTCATGAATGAAATCATCCAACTCAATGGTACCTACTTCATCAGAATATTGTCTTGTATCCTTGAAAAAACCATTATATATCATCCATGTCCCACAACAAGGATGTGGGGACTCCTCAAGATATCACCAACCTTAGCTTTGTCACTCTCAAACATCAAATCAAAATTTTTTGTGAACCTCAATGATCAAGGTTGGTATAACACTTTGCTATGGATGCATCCATTGCTAACCATAGCTATCTCTCCTTCGGACCTCCAAAAAACTCCACCATGACATCAATGTATCACATTCGGAATTGTATCAGCAACATGTCCCCAATTGGAAACATAAATCACACAACAAAAGATACTCGAGGCATCATGGGTGCTAACACAATCTAAAACCTGCCATCACCACATGCACTCACCAAATCTACAAGTCCACAAGTTTTGTCTCACTAAGGAGAAATAAAATTAGTACAACTGCTCTGTAAATCGAGCCTTACTATCGGTAGCACATTGGCACACTAACATTGTGAACATAAAACATGATACATAAACAAGAAGTCAAGATGGAAGTATATCAATCACATGAAACATAAATAATAATCCTTCTCATCTCAAAAATATCCATCAAAGGAGTTAAATCTATCCAACCCTTATCGACATAGCCTTAGAAGGTCAATAAAAAATATTAAAACTCAATTTTGGAGGATTTTACTCTCCATATTGATACTATAATATTAATAATGCATCTATATAAGATATTAAAACTTAAACTAATATTTTTCAATTCTTTATGTAATATAATTTTAATTTTTTGGCAAACAGACAACATTTGTAATTTCAGTAGGAATTCAAAAAAATTTGACTCTAATTTTAGTTCTCTGAGCATCAAAATTTTGCAATTTTAACATCGTTAGTCCTATGTTTGACATCTTTATCGTTACGTGAACTACTTTATATTTTTTATTCTATCATCAAATTTCATGTTAAATGGACATTATATGATAATCGTATAATATGTCGTTCATATTTTTTATTCAAAAATTTTGAAACAATAAATCTTGGAATTCGATAGATTAAAATCAAAATCTTTTTCAACCAATATCAATTTTAAATTCCAATGCCACTTTAAGCAATGATCCAATTGGTTAATTTTTAACAACACTTCCACACTTCAAGTTCTCAATTCGAAAATAAAACACTTAACTCGAAAAAATACAAACTCGAAATTGATCATAAAAACTTTGAATCGATTCTACTTTAAGATTACCATCAAGATCTTCACTTCAATAACTATCATATGCACTCAACAATAAAAAAATTCAAGTCACAATCGATAAAAACTCCCCAAAATATCTTCAATGCTCCAAGAACTTACAGTTTTTACCATAGAATCCAATTTGAGATTTCAAAGTAATCTTTTCAACTTTCAAAATGTCCAAAGGATACTCCACTCATAACCATAACATAAAAAAAAGATTATAGTCAAGAAAAAGACATTTTGAGATTTAAAGAGTCTAGAATTGTACACTAGCTAATATCCCTCAAAGTCATATTCTCAAAGTTCAACTTCAAAAACTAGCCTCCTAATGACACTATCAACCCTAACTCCACATCTAGTGTACTACCGGCTCTTATTGTTGTATATGCTCATGCCTACATATACCTATCTAACTAGAGATGCTGTTACATAAATCTAGACATATTAAGTAGGTTAATGTAATACTATTAATGATTTATCTTCCCTCTTTAAAAATCTTATGTGATAAAAATTTTCTAATTAATTTAATGATAAAAACTCACAAGTAAGAAGAAAAGAACGAAAATATCTAAAAACTAGTGGAAATTTTTAGATATGCTATCCTACGAATACATTATCCATATACAAGATTTTCATGGGTTTCTATAGGTATAGACTTGTAAATAACTATGTAAAGTTCTTTAATGACTAAATCTATTTCACATATATTTGAGAGTCAAACAACTCATGGATGGGAAAAAACTTCGCAGCAATGTGTTTAATCCAATGTCTCTTGATGTAACATATTTTAACTTGCACGATGTATGATGTATTGTCTTCATATAATAGGATTGGAGCATCCTCTACTTTTGAAAATCACATGACCGTCAAACAAAATCATCAATTCACCTCAATGACACATATTTTGATTCTTGTTATGCTTCATGTAACGTCAAGATCTTTGCATGATTGGAGGATTTAACCATTATAGTCTGCTTATTATGCTTCATGTAACGTCAAGATCTCTGTATGATTGGAGGATTTAGCCATCATAGTTTGCTTGTGTATAGCCAGCCATTGTCCAACTTGCCATATAAATATGAAATGACAACATCCATCAACCATACTTCTAAATTTTTGTCAACTACAAGACCTAGTAGATACCTATATATGATGGAATCCATCACAAGACAGTACGTCTCTTCATAATCAAAATCTGGCTGTTGGCTAAAGAGTTGAGCCACAAGGCGTGATTTGTATTGAGAAACATTACCTTCCTTGTCACTCTTTCAAACAATTATCCATTTACACCCCATAGGGTTAACTCCCTTAGGTATGATTTCTATTGAACCAAATACTTTTTGGTCCTTAAAGGATTAGAGTTCATATTTCATGACATCTTTGCACTTGATCCTACGACTACAAGCCTCAACTATAGTAGTTAGATTATTCTTATCAACACTAAGACATCGTGAAACATGTAAGAAAAGGATCTCATTAATTCTGATTTTCTCAAGGTTCCAAATCTTGCATGTTTGGACATAGTTCACAATTATCTATGTTGACTTAGCTTGTGCCTCTCTCTCAAAGTCCATTCCTCTTGTCTTTAAAGTCACCAACTCACTTGCATCACGTAATTTTGCATAAATACATGAGTGCTTCTTTTTTGTGGTTGTTGATCCTTCCCACGACCTCTCTTCAAGGGTGGGATATTCATTACAAGTGGCTGAAGATGAGCTAAAACATTAGTTGATGATGCATATGACATAGTCACATTTGTTGCATTGTTAAAAAAATCAAGTAGTCTTTTTGTCACATGATGAAGGTTAAAAATTTGTTCAACTATCCGCACACTCAAATTCTTGGGTGTTCGGGTCTAACTACATATTAGGTAAAAAAGAGAGAGTAAAATTTAAATCTTTACAAGGATTAGGCTGACAAATCAGACATGAAAATACACCTTCATCAAAGAAATAATCAGCAGAACGAACTTGTAATAGATTTTTAGAGTGGGTTTAAGTTACTTGATTATGTTGGGTGACTCATACCCAACATAAATCACTTCTCTACATTGAATACACATCTTTGTTCTTTGTGGAGAAGAGATAAGTACTAAAATCTTACATTCAAATATACATAGGTGATTTGCAAGAAACTTCTGAAGATATAATAGACTCTAAAGCAAATGGTCTTAGTCTAACTAGTGTCCCAACGTGGAGTATAACATAACCCCAAGTTGAGTAGTTAAGATTGGACCTCATAAGTAATGCTATGGCTATCGAATATAAATATGTAATAAATAAATTTGCCAAATCATTAGTTTCGTATACATAAGGTAGTGAGTGTTCAACCATGATGCCAATAAGGTCACAATATGATTCAAATACATGTGATTTAAATGTGCATGCTCCATCTAGTTTGACCGTCATGATAGAATGGTTTGAGAATCTAACACTTAGTTGGATAATTTGAGCTTATAAGCAAGGAAAAATTAAGTTTGTACTTACTAATAAGGAAACATATGAGCATTTAGTAGAACCATCTATCAAGATAAAAAAGAATCTAAAAGATTCATATGCATGCTTTAACGGACCACAAATATTTCTATGGATTCTTTGAAACATATTAGGAAGTTCATGTCAAAGTTTTTACTTGTGAGCAAATGATTAACTTCCCTAGTGCACAAAATTCAAAAGTTTGTATACCTTTGCTAATTTGAAAGACTTGAAACTCATGTCCTAGTGTACCATGGATGATGCCCTCATCATTCTCTCTCCAATCTATCCCATTTGGTCATATCATTTGTTCACACACATCACTATGATCTCTCCCTTTAAACGAGCAAGGGGAACAACATAAAGATAGGAGAAAGTAGGCATGGATTATCTTCACCAAAAGATCTTCATCATCCAATAATAATAACAATTCATAACATTCTTTGAAACATAGTAGTAAATTCATGTCAAAGTTTTCACTTGTGAGCAAATGATTAACTGCCCTAGTGCACAAAATTCACAAGTTTTTATACCTTTGCTAATTTGGAAGACTTGAAGCTCTTGTCTTAGTTTATCATGGATGATATGTCTCATCAATGTCTCTCCATGCTATCCCAATGGCATTCACATAGTCATCAAACAAAACTTTTCTAGAATATATAAAAGTGCGTAAATCTTTAGAGTAATTTTTGACACACTTAAGTAACAAAAAAAAATTTCTTAAAATCTGAAAAATAAAAATTGAAAATTTTCCAGAAACATGTGTTTTAGACAAATAGACGTAGTAGGGGGGAGGGGTTGCAATGAAGACCTCTGATCAAAAAAGTTGAAAAATAAAAATCATAAAATAAGTTTGAACATTTTTCATTCATTTTAGACTATAATTTTAATAAACTGGATCTCAATATTTATGAAATTTGTTACTATTTTTGCATTCATGAATTGCAAAATTACATAAACACAAAATTTGTGAAGCAATTTAAAGAATATGACTTTTCAAGCCAATACATGTAAGAGGCACAAGTATCATGATAAATTAATGACCTCTATCAACTAAGAAGCTAAGGAAAAATTCTTTGTAACTTATTCCAAGATATTGTACAACTTTCCACTAAAGACGGATAAAGATCTAAGGACAATTTCAAAACCGTTGAGTGACATGAAGAGGAAAGATGATGACTTTCCAAGTGAAATCAATCTCCAATCATAATTTAGATGATGAGGATCTTACAAGAAATTAAATATTTCTATTTGGTCTATTGACACTACATGTTTATGTGGGTTAGATCAACAACATATTGTGATAGTGAAGATTAGAAGATGTTGGAAGTTATCCCAATATATAAAAAATGCAAGATGTGTAAGTTTTATATTTCAAGTAATATTTGTTGAAATATAAGACTTAAATTAAGATAATAAAAATATCAAACATAAATTCATCCACATACTTGATTATGTGTCTTTTGAGAGATTAGATACTTGCTCATATCCTTGTCATTGACAATGCAAAAGTGGATTTTTTATGTATATACCTATTTGTGTATTTTATGTCTTTCTTATTTTTGTGTTTGTCAATTTGATTTACTTCACATCTTGCAAAAAATCAGCCCTAAATACAACATGTCAACATTTCAATAAGATTTTGATTTAAGCATAATCAACATCAAAGTTCATGAGCAAACCCCAAAATCATATTTACAAGTGCGAGCAATTGCATTTGTAGATATGAATGTACATAGTTTCAATCCACCTAGGTACAAAAATCTTTTCATAAATCTTCATCCAATGATGAAATAGACAATCTTAAGGATGATTCATAGCTGTCACGAAAGTTTAAAGATATGTTGCGCAAGTTCAAATGTGATACTTGTTACTCATATTTTTTTCAATCAATATCCAAGAGTGAAAAGTTTTTGATTTGAAAATTGAAAAACAATGTGTTGCTAGATTTTGTTGTCATATGGGTTGTCTAAATTTGATAAGATTTTCAAAAAATGTATAATATCATGTTTTGATGTTTTTCAAGATGTGTTAGCTTATTGAATACCTACAACAAGATTAGATCAAACAAGCACTTAAAAGAGTAAAATATTTCTTACAAAGTCGTGAAGAAATACATAAAAAAGGTTCAAATCTATTTCTTTGCCTCAAATAATGTTTTGTGCAAATTTGAAATAAATCCATATACTATTTTTCTGATTATACATCAACATGTTTTGTCAACCAACAAGCTATTTATCCATAAATTAATAGAATTTTTTGGTCACATTGTGAGAGACAATTAGCCATTAAAAATAAATATCTTTTTTTTGCAACTTCTCCAAATAGAGATATAGAAATATTACAAGAATAATGTGAACACTACTACCGGTTGTGAGAAGGTTGTGAGAAACACTTGGTCATTAAAAATAACTATCTTTTTTTGCAACTTCTCCAAATAGAGATGTAGAAGTATTACAACAATAATTTGAACAATGCTACCCGTTGTGAGAGACATTTGGACATTGAAAATAACTATCTTTTTAGCAAGTTCTCCAAATAGAGGTGTAGAAGTATTACAAGAATAGTATGAAGAATGCTACAAATTGTGACATGCAAGTAATTATTTATTTGTATACACTCAAGCTTGAAGGGTATTATATTCATTAATCAAATTATCTAGAATTAATTATTCTTCAGTGGGGATATTGTGAGAGTTTAATAGCCCTGGAGACAAGACAATCCTTCCTTTCAAAAAAGGCTATAAACTTCTTACAAATTTTACAATATGAGATGGGTTTATATATAGAAAAAAAAAGTTAATTTTTGTATTTTGAAAAATCATTATTAGATGTATAAATAAAATTCTATATAAAAAATTACTCAACATTATCACCTTACCTAAAACTCTCTCCCTGATTTGAAAAATGTTCAACAACACTAAGAGCCAAGACACCAGATTAAAAAACATGAATTTTATCATCAAACACATTATAGGAGCTTGATATCATTGGTTCTCAAAGTACACGCGGCCACCATCAGACGCGGTTAAGGGTGTCCTTTCTTCTTTAAATACCCACTCAAGCTTCATGACATTGATGATTCTATTACAAGTATACATATAGGACAATAAACATGAATTTGACGATGTTCATTCTTCAATATTATACTTTTATTTGCTTTAGTTTGAGCAAAAGACCTCTATAGCTTGTTTGAAATGATCAAGTTGTACTCACCGCGTGAATTGTTGTTTGAACCATATCCATTCACTTTATCAAGGGATTTGCACAGACACGGGGGTACACTTATCACGTCCCGAGTGTAATATCATAACTTTGTGTACAGATTAAGCAATCCGTGGAACCGATCTTCAACAAGCCATCGTTTACACGTACAAGCAAGCCAAGGTATAATAAGCATATCCTTGTCTTGTATGTATCAAGACGTGAAAAAGTAAATGAGTTTTTGTGCGATGGCCCAGTTGATTGACTGACTTCTCAATAAACCTAATCAAAATACAGGGTTGATTTCCAGCCATTATGTAACTGAGAGAAAAGATACACCATGACAATGAGCATCGAGACTAAAGACTTTCTCTCTGAGCCAGTGACCACATTGCACAAGGCTGACTGAAAACTTATGTACTACGAAGGAACATATGGCGGTTTACAATCCTTAGTGTGCCCAACTGTTTTGTACATGACCATAGATTTCTCGTAGAAATGTGGCATAGATATATATTTTGAATATCTAACATGATGCCGACCTAAGCAGATGCCACAGCAGGATGCTCTTCGATCACATCCGCCGCAGTTGCATCGCTAAGAGCGTCACGAGACGACTTCCAAACGATGGCAAAACCGACAGATGCACAGGCCTGTTCTTTACCATTAAGATCCAACACTTGGAATTTGAGCTTGTACTGACCCTGCAAGATGTGAAGGAATTAGGAATGCGAATTGGGAGACCTCAACGACGTTCAAAAATCTGATGGCTGCTATACTTTTTTCGGCATAACCTTAAAATGTATCACTTATTTCCTCCATTTAAATTACTAAGAGCATGTACAGAACCTCTTCAACACATGCCACATCCAAAGTCTCGACTTCAAGAGACGATTGGTAGAACTACAAATAGATACTTATGTACAGTGTTCAATAAATCAAACTCCTGGTTACATATTCTATATAAAACTATCCAATATATTTCACGTCGCATTGGAACACCCTTCACCAGAGTGATCTTAGACAAGGTCCCTTTAGTACAGACTAATCATTACAGCTAGCCATGATTTCGATACCGGCTTCAAATTACAGCCTCTGCAAAATCATGTACTTCCTCGAATTTCTCGTAATCTTCCATCGTTGGAAGATCATACAGAACGGGCATATCGCGTTCTTACTTGGTCTTACAGAGAAAGATAAAGTAGGTCAACCTAGTGGCGTAACGATGGGGAAAAGGTAAGAACCACTTACCGGCGGGGTGAATACCGGTAGCGCTTGAGAACTACTCAAAGCGAAGTCTCCCTTGATAGGGCATTCTGTCTTCCCACAGAGATCATCTTTCTCTGTATGCACCTTGAAACCGTAAAGAGATACAGTCACAACCACCGTTCCTCCTTTCAGCTCCTCACCTGCGGATTTGGACATGCGAGTCATGAAAAAAGCCAGTCACCAAGTTTTTTGGTAAAAGGCTCATGCGCCTGGATGTGGGTTCACGGCCCAGTTGACATGTAACTCACCCAGCCATACTCAACCTTGAGTGATTAAGGGGGTGCCAAAAAATAGAAAGCTCTTTATCCTTCAGAATGAAGTTATCAAAATTCGGCCAGTGCTTCGCGCCAACCAGAACCTCGCCTGTTTATAGGCAACACAGAACGCTGCTAAAATTGTCCAACTGCCCACTGACCTAACGTGGTTCACTCGGAAGCCAATTTTTCACTACTGAACTTCCTACAGATGTTCTGCTTATGTCATGGAGGAAGGAATTAAAGTGAGACACAATACCTTCTGAATGTTACACATGCTGCTTGGAGGAGACAGAGTCACGAGTGTTGAAGACTTACTTGCGTATGCAGGAACGGTGAAGGTAACAAGATCTCCGCTCACGACGGGCTCAGGATCAATCACAACATCCTTGATAGTGACCGGATAATTCTTCGAATCTGCACAACAGACATCTCATCTGAGTTAGGAGCTTCTCTGATGCAAACCCTTGATCTGTGCCGCATCACGGCCTACCATCTACCCATATGTTTACTCCGACTGCTTCAAACGCCAAGCACAAGTAATCAACACCTGACAAATATTCAGAATGCAAGTTTCCCAGCCTTTCTCCGAGCCAAACCTCGAGAGGTACCTCCTTACTTTCAAGGCTCACCAACTGAAAAAATGTATATTACGACGCCTCACAACCACGCACATGACATAACACAAGCTCGTCCGGCGAAGTTCAGGAACTCAACACTTATAATGATGGTCTACACAGTTGAAATTTCCGCGCATTCATGCTACTCTATTAAAAAATGCATGTCTGCTACGAGCCCCAATCTCGATTTAAAACATCACCCTGGCCAAATACGAAGATACACAAACAACAATCGAATCTAATTAGACCACTGTAAGTATAATTAAACTCCAAAATCAACATCAAGGAGCCTCCTTCAACGCCACGAAGCCTCAACTCACCGCAGGGGCGGAAGTCACTTCCGACAGCGCTTGCAGTGCCTGCAGCAACCAGAACTGCACCAAGGATCAGAATCACAAAGTTCATGCTGGTCATGCTCACAGCCATTTCTCCAACGCTCGAAGATCCGACGCTGTTAGTTGTTACTCTTCCTTCCTGTTTATACCCTCGTGCTACTGCCACGCACTTTCCTTCGAGCACAAACACACGCCCTTCATCTACTAGAGCATTATCAACTCACTCACGAGTGTACTTCGATTGCACGCAACGGAAGAGTTGCAGGTTCCCGGCGAGTTTTGCCAGTATACCGGTCGAACCATGCACCCACGATTCCATTGTTCTAAGAATTTTCGACGTGTGTCCAGGACTCCAGGTTTGAGCACGGACAACCTCCATTATTTCAACATTCTAACAAGTTTGACAGACTAAGGTTGAGGACTGACCCAAAAGGTTTCCATTTACTGATCATTTACGCGTCTGTCGTTTGTGACATAGCCTTGTACTGGACAAAAAATCAAGTTGGTTCGGGGCATTCTGTTCTGAGAGATAAGAAAAAAATACTCCAAAAAAAAAACAACATGCTTTTGGGTTATTTTTTTTTATGTCTCTTCATATGTTGAATATAGCATGAGTATATTCATAGCAGTTCTGAACTAGCACTCTCATTCTTCTTCCTATCGGTTGGATTCTCTGGCTTTGTTCTTACTTGTATGTTGATAAATTTCCCATCCTTCATCAATTTCGCATATGGTAATGTGCACAATTTTGTGCATGCCGTGGATAACTTATCCATGTCACTCTTACTCGCAGTCAATTATGCTTCGATACCCTGAAATATATTTATTTTATTATCTTCATGTAGAGTGAGGGGAAAGGGGAAATTGTGAGTTGCATGTATGGATGTGCCTGAGGAAAACCCTATACCAAACTTTCCATTTCCCAACCTATTCAACATCCATATTCGATTCATGGAGAAAGATATTTTCAGAGTGTACCTTGTGGCCAATTGGGGTGCAGATTTTATGGCTTGAGTGATAGCGTCATCAATATCAATGATACTTCCGATTGTCAGTTATGTAGAAATGTGGGATTGTACCATTTACATTCTATACTCAATGTTGGATGGATTTGAATCATGAATCATCCGTACTGGTTCCGTTCAACACGTATGTAGAAATTAGAACGTAGGGAAAGATATGCACCACCACGAGGACCACCGTCCAGAAATGGAGATGATAATCGTCGATCACTTATTCCAAATTTGTCAAATCTTCTTGCAAATAATGAGGAATGGGAGTTCGTGACAATCGCAAATGCTATGCATGTGGAAGAATAGGTCACATTGTCAAGTTCTGCAGAATTTGATCAAGATCACTAGGAGGAAGACTCATATTACAACTGCCTTTCAACAAGAGGAATACAACAATGAAGATAAGACCTTGCAGTGAAATGAAGATCACCAGTAAACTTGCATCGCGGCCTTACTAGTTCCACTAAACGAAGAAAGGTGAGGTTGCAAGCTCATGGAAGGAGCAAGAAACAAGCATGATTGATTGTCACATATGTGATGATGGAAGTACACAAGGTGAAAGTCCTAATTGATCCTAGAGCAACAAAATATTTTTTATCACGATCTATTGCAATGAAATTAGGATTGATTTTTATGAAGGATGTGAGTGAGGAAGTGGAGTTACCAAACTGAACCAAAAGACACATTAGTATGGAGTGTACAACTAGTCATAGGCGGGTACAAGGAAGAGATTGAATGGAAAGTAATCTGATTAGCTCGATATGATGTCATCCTTGAAATATCATGGATGGAGCAATACAATTTGGAGATAGATTGGAGAAAAAAGTGGTAAAAAATAGTGGATGGAAGATTTAGAGACATAAAAAGGATCTCAAAACAGAAGTTTATCTCTCTTTGTGATTGGTAAAACTGCAATTTCTAGAGATAATGTATGTTTTTTGGGACTTATAAGAAATGTTGTTGGTTCTAAGAACAATCTTTACATTCCGAACTCATTAAGTGATATTATAACGGAGTATAATGATGTATTTTCAGATGATCTACTTGCAAGATTGCCACCTAAGAAACATGTAGATCACAAGATCGAGGTGATACCTCCAACTTGTAAAACTCCATATCGTTTGGCTCCAAATGAGTTGCATGAATGTAAAGCTCAAGTGGAGGAGATGTTGAGAAAGGGGTTCATACAACCAAGCATTTCATCTTATGGGACCCCTATGCTGTTTGTGAAGAAGAAGGATGGGAGTATGAGATTGTGCATTGATTATCGTGGATTGAATCAACAAACCGTGAAAAACAAGAATTTATTACCTTGAATAGATGATTTGTTTGACCAACTTCAAGGGACGAAGTACTTCACCAAACTAGCAAGTTTGTTATTTAGATTATTTAGACCATCGAATCACAGTGGAGGGAATCCAAGTGATGAGTGAAAAGATAGAAGCCATACATAAATGAACAACACCAGAGGATCAAACTCAGTTGAAGAGTTTTTTATGTCTTACCAGATTTTAATGCATATTTGTTAAAGCTTCTGCCCGCATTGCCCAAGCCTTAACATCTATGCTAGGAATGGGTCAAAAATGGAGATGGGGAACTGCACAAGAGTAAGTCTTTCAAGCATTGAAAGATGATCTCTTGCATGCAACTATTCTCAAGTGGTATGATCATAATTGATCAATCAAGTTGGCTACTGATGTATTAGGTACAACAATGGGTGCAATTTTTCAACATGAATGGAAGGATGGTTGGCATTCGGTTACCTTTTTCTCCCTAAAGTTGATGGTAGCCAAACAAAACTATCACACAACTGAATGAGAGGAGTTAGCCATTGTTTTGGCCACCAAACATTGGAAACACTACTTGGGAGACAAGGAGTTTATGGTAGAAACCGACCTCAAACCATTTTTGTATTTGAAAACTCGGAAAGATCTCTCCAAACGACAAATTCAATGGACAGAATGGCATCAACTGTTCAACATAAAGATAATGTATGTGGAGAGCAAGAAACAACTTGCATATGCTCTCACACAAATACCGTGCATCAACAACATCACAGAGGTAAAAATCCAAGTTGATTGGTGGACTCAAATGATGGTTGCAACAAAGGGGGATGAGGAGATCATGAAAGCACTTCAAGCAAGGATGGCAAAGAAGGTTTGAGGTCTAGCATTTTAGGAACATCATATATAAATCCCACAAGATCCAGATTTACATACAATGGTGTTGTTAGAAGGCCATGATACAGCCATTGCAATGCACGTGGGAGCTAAAAATGCTTTGGAGAGCATACCGCGAGTTTATTATTGACCAAGGATGCGGAAAGATGGGGACGCATATCTTCGAAGTTGTGTTGTATGTCAACAAAATAAGGTAAATAATAAAAAATTGATAGGTTTATTACAACCCCCTTCCCATTCCTGAACAACGATGGGAACATGTTACTATGGATCTAGTATGTGAGTTACCAAAACCTCTTTAGGACATGATTCAATCATGATCTTTGTGGATAAATTGAATAAGATGATACACATCTGACCTACCACAAAGACAGTGACCGTACCACAACTTGTTCATTTGTATATAGATGCAATTTTTGTGAATCACATATGAAGCAAAGTCTTGATCAACGATAGAGGAACTCATTTTACTAGTTTGTTTTGGAAAACCTTGTTTGGTTTATTCAAAATAAAGTTAGCAATGTCTACCTCATCAAATTGATGATCAAACAGAGAGAGCCAATAGAATAATAGAGCATATGCTACGAGCATTCACCTCGGAGGAACAACAAAAATGGGATACTATTTTTCCTCTAGTGGAATTTGCAGATAACAATTCTTGTAATGTATCCACAAAAGTGTCTCCATTTTATCTTATGTATGGTGTTCACTCTTTGACATCTTCTAGTTTGGTGAGAATTCCTAAAGGACAAGAATTTTCAATCAAAGTTACGGAAGTCAATGATTTTATGGAGCACATACACAAAGGATTGCATCAAGCAAAGTAGAAGTTGGTAATTGCTCAAAATCGACAGAAGCAATATGTAGATGCTCATATCATGCTCAAGGAGGTGAATTTTCAGGAAGGAGATCATGTTTGGTTATCCACGACCAATTTGTCAGTTGTAGGAACACCAAAATTTAACCCTACATTCATCAGTCTTTTGTGGTGTTAAACCGTGTTGACGAGGTGTCTTACAAGTTGGAGTTGAAAATACATCCCATATTTCATGTGTCGCGATTGCGAAAACATGTATCACGATCCAAGCAGTTCACAAATCCATCAATCCCTCCTCCTTTACCTACTATGATAGCATATCAAATAGAAATTGAGGTTGACAAGATTCTCAAAAATTGGATTTGGGGTCACAAATACCCAAAAATTGAGTATTTGGTTTATCGGAAAGGATATCCATCATTGAGTCAACTTGGAAACCATCAAAGAATTCATCCAATACACCTTTGATCGTTCAAAAATTTGAACGTGGACACAACGAGGACGTTGCATCTTAAAAGGAGGGAGGTTTTTAACCATCTTTAGTTAGTGAGAATTAAAATAGAGGTTACAAAAGTTGGAGATAGATAGTCTAAAATTAACTAGTAGTGGACTATTTAAAGATGTCATGTCATCAATCCGTGTGCTCTTTAGGTTGTGTTTCTTATGTATTAGTTGGAGTTACATGTCAACAATCCATGTACTCATAGTGATATCCGCCACATCATCGATCCACGAGAAATTGGATGGCTGATGGTTGTAGAACTTTATCTATATTGTACCTTTTTAGGACTTTTTATGGAGAAAGAGAAACCATTGAGGTATCTCTCAAATTCAGAATTTCTTGAGCTATTCGAGTGGTCTCTCCTCACTTTCCTAGTGTTACATATAGTTTAGATATCTTAGGTGCAATATGACATATTTTCCATTTTGATGTTATTGGGGCTAATCCCATCTTACTCCTTTGATTTCATCTATGTACCACTTTATGGGGTCTTATCATACTTTTTGCTATACATTTCTTATTTCCATTTTTTTTCAAATAAAAGTACACATATTTTCTAATTAACAATGAGAGATGAAAAACCTTGTCACATTTCAAGAGAATATGAAGGGATATTTTACAAAATCGTCCATTATTTTAGAAATGATGAAAATGAGTATATTTTTCATGGCGATAAAATTCATACTTTACAAGTTTAATCCTTCAAAAGGTTTCATTACTTGCCCGAAGTGGAAATCGATCTTTGGAATTGTCTGTAGGGGGTTATTGCAAAGCTTGATAGAATTTATGGTGCTACCAAAAAAGTATTTATGGAGAGCATGTATAATTTATAATTTATTCAATTATGATCAACATCCCTACGAATAAAATATGACTTGCTTTGTGATTCAAGTAGTATGGATAGAATACAAGAGGATCTTTTACGGTTATATTTTCTAGTACAATAAAAGAAGTACAAATCAAATCCCAGGTTATAAAGTGCTAATGCCAAACATATAGATGACTCTAGTTTTAGATACAGTTATATAATTACCGTGTTAGTGGGGATCCTTAATTAACGTATATTAATGAAATATACAACTAAAGAGGGTAGGTTTATGAAAAATTCCTAAACAGTCATGAAGTTTTGAAATAAAGTTTTTGACATTTGTAATAGCCTTTATGAAAAAGGTGACATGATAAATGTTTGAATTTTATACATCTATTTTTTCAATTCATACTTGATATAACTAAATTTTAAATGATTGTATTTGTACAATAAGTATATTATTTGTTTGTTTTCTTAAAACTAGTCAAGGAATAGGAGCACAAAGACAATGAATATGAGGAATAGTAGCACAGAAAAAAAAATTCACTTTAATTAATGGTTCCACTATTAGTTTATATACTCTCAACCAAATTAACATACTAATTTGTTTATGTGTCACCATATAATCAATGTATGCAGATTGAACAAAACAAGACAGCAAATATTATAGTATACACGTATATATAATATTATTTGTAGCATAATATTATTATTTTTTAAATATAAAATGGATTGTTGTGCACATACATATATTCTCATACACATAACACAAGAGTAATAAATTATTCTCTAAAATCATGTAAATTATTCATTTTAATAACATAATAGATAATCATTTATTCTATCAACTTGATATGACTTTAGCGAGGCTAAGATTAGGAGTCCAAGTGTTACAATGCTTATAAGCCATCGTTAATTACCTTCTTGCAATCTATATCATCATGTAACAATCAAAGTAGTTGTCATACTAATTGTAACAAATGCATTTCCTCAACCTATGGGGCAACTCAATGAAACGAGGTGTCAAAGATAACAAAACATATGATATATTGTTGAACAAGATTAATATATTAACGTATTGATTGATCCGTCCCATTATTCATATAACATACATGGTAAGCATGTCTGTACAAATGACAAGATAGAATTTATTATATTATCAATGTATAAAATATTACATGTTGCACTATTATGCACATGATCCTTACACTTTACACCAAAACGACCATATAACACCCAAACTCTAGAAATCAAAACCTCACGTTCTTATAAAAGTGTAAAATTAACAATCATATCCAATGGAGTAAGTGCTTTCTATTACAAATAAATATAATCATCTATATGAAATTTGCAAATCAAAGGTTAATATTCACCTCCTCAAATGGTAACATAGTGTTAAACATTTCTATGTTCATTTGGGATCTCTAAGCTAACTCTCATTGAGTTTTACCTTATATCATTTTTTCAAAGCTCATCATAACTCTAGAAGGGTACTTTGAATTATAATAAATATAGGTGTTTAATATCATATATTTATTTTAACTTTATTATATTTATTATGATATTATGTTTATTATGTTTATCAAAACTCCACACTAGAGTTTTTTAGACAACTTTCTAATATTAAGTACTACTCAAAATACTACAAAAACATTACTTGAGATGTGTTTCTTAAACTCTTTATTTATAAAAATTGAAATTTTGCTATAGTTTTAAAACTCAATATCAAGTATTTTTCTCTTACCAAATTTAATAAAAATTGATATCATAATTTTCCATGAGACTGATACATGAAAACATGTCATTGTTCACTTAGACCTTGTAGAAGCTCAACCACACTCTAATTAACTTTGATATAACAAGTTTATCTTACAATCCATATTAAGTCAAACTAATCAAATAAATAAAAATCTAGAATATGATCATTGATTATCACAAAATAAAAAAATATTTGTTTTTATCTTTCATTCTATTATATCAAAAATAAATCTATCTATTACTACAACTTAAAAATAATTAAATAAATATAGTTATGACTAGTTGAACTTGGTAATTGAACTTAGTCATAAATAGAACCACATTTTATGTAAAATCACACTAAAAATTTTATGGGTACAACCATAGATACTACTTTATAAAAAAATTCAACCTTCTAAAAACACACCCTAATCTATACACCAAATTATCTAGATCCAATTTTTTGATTATTCTTTATAAATAACTACATATAAGTCTAAATCTTGACCTCATAATAAAATATAAAGAGGGAACGATCACTAAAAATGAATGGTGATTATATTCATAGTTAATAATCAACCGCGATAGCTATATATTTTAATATAATATTTTTTTAAATTAATCTTGTTTAGTATTTTCTTCATCTATCTTTAGAACTCTCTCTCAATTAAATCATTTATGATGATATAGTCTTTGAGTTAATACAATATTGATTAACGTTTGATCACACAAAGTCTAAGATTTATCAAAACCTTGATGAATCAACACCTCTACAGAAATATCAAATTAGCTACACATAAATGTCCATCAAAGCACTAATACAAAGATATTCCAACATGATCATGTCATTTTAAATATCAATTTTCTACCAAACTATTTTTAAGCTTAATGCTTGAGGATAACAAATCCATTTTTTGATCCAAGAGATATATCATATAATTCTCCATGTCAATATACTCAAAAAGATAAATGCATATCCATCCAACATCATCTCTTCATGAGTATCATCATGTCATTTGGTCCTTGTTTCATCAATCTTTCTAGTTAATTATTTTTAACTTAACTCATTCACATAACAATTCATCATTTTGAGTCTATGTTCAACCATAAAATCATACTCTTGTAAGTTAAAAATTTACCATGTAATTTATTTTGTAAGTTAGTATGATTTCATCAACCATTTTCATGGTTGATGATCATTGATAAGAGTAAAAAAGTTTGCAAATAAATAACATTTGAAATATACTAGAATCCAAATGGCTTCTGAATATTTTACTTTGTAAAAACTAAATTTTGCTTTCAATGTATTATCGGAGCAACTTGCATATTCTATCACACATTACTTTTTTATTATCATGATGTTAGATGAGCATTATTCTTAAATCCAACATAATTAAATCAAGATTTAATTAAAATAAACATTCTCTTATTGATTTTTTCAAATCATAAGCAAATATCAGTCTATATATGAGCTAAACAAAAGCTCTTTTAAGTTTATATCCTCAACTTCACTAATGATCTAGCTTTATGAGTTGTGTCAAGGCTTTGGCTATACTATTAAATTCTTATATATATTGATGATTAAAGTTTGCAAGTCCAAGGGATGTTCGAAACTCATTCACATCTAAGGGTTGTAAAAAAATTTTACATCATCTTGATTTGTTGAACTTCCAACCCTACTTGATATATGATATGATTTCAAGAACTTACACTTTTCAAGATGTAACTTGAGGCCATGAACGATTAATTGTTCGAGCATCAATGTAGCATTATAACAAATGAATTATGCAAATGTCTCTCATACTCCACCATCCTAGCGTTATAACTTGGATCATCATCAATGTAAGCTCATATTCAATCAAACCTAGTTGAAATCTTATCCATCAAATTCTAACTGCATTGCTCACCCAAAAGGTAAGAACCTTGATTAATATAACACATTATTGAGATAAAAATCAATTTTTCACAATTTCATATTGTACTTGTTTTCAACTCTAATTCACATTTGAAAATATATAACATAATGAAGTGGCATAGTTAGAAGTATTGGTAGAATTTTTTTGTGTGTTTTCATAATAAAAGATCATATTCGGGGAAATGAGAAGTGTATTCTTACGAATATGTTGTGGAGAAGAACCTTGACGGGTTGAGTAATCATGTGTCAAATACTTACAAAAATAGAACGTATCAAGAGCTAGGAAGGACCAAGGCAAGATGTCAAGGCAAAGAATAATATGAATACCTATTGTGCACAAGGCACCGATGGGGAGAATTCATCCACTCATCTTGATGGTGGATTGGACTCCAGCGGAATTGCAGAGACTCCTTGTCATGACACTAGAATTACGTTTATCTAAAATTATGCGAAAAAATACGTCGAGATTCACATAATTTTAGACAAACGTATTGACACTTAAAAACCTCCACACTCTAATTTCTCCTTATTTCAAATTGGAACAAATCTCAATATTCTATATCTCTTTTCTATTGACACTAGAAATAAAAGATGTAATATTTTATTGCTAAACTACAAACTCTTGAGTAAAAAACTTTTTGTCCTTTCTCACACTAGACTCCATTAGTTTGAAAACTCCATCTATATTAGCTATAATCTTCTAAGCCTTATCATGAAGCTCTTCAGTAGTCAACATAGCTAATTTTGCACAAAAAATTCCAACCATACTTATTGTAGACTTCATATTTTCTTATTTAATCTCTCAATAAGACCAAATATAAGATCTTAGCACTTCTTGTACTCAACTTTTGTATTCATTATCTTAGTGGGCAAAAATCTCAAGAGTGGTCTAATAACAATACATGTGGATAGTGTACATCTTTATTTGGACAATCTAGGCCTTACAATCTATGTCCAACAGTTTGGGTCCATAGCTTGATCCAATAATTGATATTGAGATGTCTCAAATAATGTAGCTACTTATGTAATAAAAGTATAAAAGCATATAGATTTCTCTTTCATCAAAATTGGCTTTCATCATCCTTGCATTCAAGTATTTCATACAAGTTAGGACATTTACTTTTTATATGCATATGTAACGAACAAGTTATACAAAAGTTTTGCCAATTGTAAAGAATTAAAGTTCGTTCCCAAGGGAAGGAGGTGTTAATTCACTACCAGCAACGAATATGTGAGTTTATGCATCTTTTGTAGACTCCGGACATGCACAGTCCGAAGAGTGCTGCGAATAAGCAGTATTCAACCACTCATTCTGATCATCAAACTACTATCCATCCATTAGATTACACGCAATTACACATGTAAATGAAATTCCACTCCTGATTTACTGATGGGAGATTGATCACTCCTTTACAAGTTGAAGTCGAGGCGATGTTCTCGATGAAGTTCTACTGTGAGGCGAATCCGACCAAGGCTCATGGGCAAATATCCGGATAACTTCACAGGTTTAACACACCAATCTAGGCCGATCGAACGTAACCCTCATCAGCTTCTTAAGCACTTTGTTCTACCCTGACTACACTCTTGATTCTCAATGAACACTTGCAAAAAAAGAGATAATCCTACTCTAACACTACTCCTATTTATACAATTGCTTGCATCCATTCCTAACCGTCGTCTACACGGATCGCGCCCGACTACTTCTTTGGAAAGTTGATGGTCCCTTTGATGATGTCCCTTCTCTAAAGGTGAAAGCATCTATGCTCATTTGTAACTCTCTGATGTCTTCTACGATCTCCTTCTAATGGACACGCATCGCTTCTTGGCATTCGCAACCCATGGCCTTGTAGATCTCCTTTCATCTCTCCTTCGAATCGCAAGGAGTGTTCATCGCCACAGTCAATCGTTCCAACCGTTCAATCTCCACCTCGTCATATTGGGTAAAAAAGTATTGCGAGCACTTATTCGCCAAAACTTCTAATCTAGCCGGCCTCTCAACATCAATATCGTGCAATTGCTACTTCGCTCTCTTCAATTGATGTTGAAGCTTCTCATTCTCCCTTTCTACAAAACTTCACCTCAGCACCTCTGATCTTGCAAATCTCACTTTAGGTCTACTTCACCGTGATGGCTTCCTGTATCACCTCCTCCTTCTATCTCTCCAGACGTTCCACCGCTTCTGTCAATTGCTTGATAGTCTACGTCTGGTACTTCTTCCCGTGAGCGGTGTAGTTCATCAACTGAATCAAGTCCATGTAACCATCTTCCTGTGGATTCCACCCTTGTATGTACTTAGTCTCCATCTTGTTTAGCTCCATAAGCACTGGCACTATCACGTTCTCCAGTTTCTACGTTAACTGTAACATCGAAGAAATCGGCTCCTCCCCTATTATCTTCTTAGCCTTGACCTTAGGCCGCGTTGCCATTGGTACTTGACTACTTGACTGAGCAATCTCCTTCAGCTTCCTCTTCTTGCTGACGGGTTTTGCAACTACCTCCACACTAGAACTTCTTCTCTCAGTGATCCCCACTGAGTCTTCACTCCCGAATACGGCTTCTTCAATATCCCGCATTACCTTGTTTCGCTCCTCCGAAGGCATCGTCTTTTGGTTCTCCATTATTGGTGACTGCAAGCTTTCTCCTCCGTGGGGTCCCAAACTCGTGGTCGATCCACTGCTGCCATCACTTCCCTCTGGCCCACCTAGAATATTCACGTTTAGTTGATATCTTTGTCTCTCCTGTGATGTCAACCATCCCATTTGTGAATACATGTGCACCAAGAACAAAGAGATGTAGATTACTCCTTTCTCTCCTGCTCGTGGCCTCTCACCCATCGCTTGCACATTTCGGGCGAAGATCTCTCTCCCAATTGACCTTGATGGATCCCTCGACAAATCCCTCCACTATTCTCACCTTGTGCATACTTACATAGATAGTTCTTTGCGGTGAGAATAATTGGTTCAAAATATACATTATTTTTCTCCTAAAATCATCACGAATAAGATCGATCTTAAAGCCATTTGTGACTTTCCTCTGCTAAAAATCAAACCACTTTGACTCATCTAAGTTAAAGCCCGTATATAGTGCCGACCCTTTCCAGTCGATACCATCCTTCTCCTTCGAGTAATCTCGTCCTAACGCTTCTGCTTAGAGAAGCGCATCCCACAAATCCGAATGCCCTCTCCATCCTGTCGGATTTGCCGTCTTCTTTGGCCGAACTTTCTCACATAACTCCGGACACACATAGTCACATCACCATGCTAGGAAAGCTCCGCCTAAGTTCTTTAATCGTAACAACTCCCCATCTGTCCAATCTGGCTTCAGCACCAAAGGTCGATACACCCATGTCGGCATCTTTCTTACTAATGATAATTGAATAGTCTCCCGAGCTCCTGAGCGAATGATCAATCTCTTCTTCATCTCGTCTACTTGGTCCCTCGGCTCGTTCTTGCTTCCATGCTACTAGTCGCACTTATTGATGTTATTGCTAACTACCTTAATCCGTTCGACACTTCAGACATTCCTTAACAACTCATTCGTCTTGGCCATATGTGCTTATTTCACATATTCGTATTCGGCATACCATACTTCATCCAAATATCGCACACTTTTATTCCAAAAAAAAAAAATAGTCTCAAAATCTCTAAGTAGGGTCCTACATACGTCCACCCCTAGCTGTGAGTGCCCCGTGAACATCACTACTCATAGTACTTCTTGATTCTCCACCCATTTACCCATGTGACAAACAACGCACCATCCAAATCCAGTAACTGCACCGAACCATTATCAAACACTTCCTTGATCTCATAGGGTCCCATCCAGCAAAGATGTAACTTCCTCGGAAATTTCATGTAGCGGCTATCATATAACAACACCTTGTCGTCCGCCATAACCTTATGGGATCGCATTCGACTATCATACTTATCCTTCCGTCAAAGCTGAATAATTTTGATCAGTTCATCCGCTTCATCGTAGGATTCTTCCAGCTTCGCCAACTCCAATAATCGATGAAGTTGGATGTCCTCTACTGATAATCAATCTTCGACCAGATTTCGATAAGTAGGAATTTCCAACTCCATTGGCATAATTGGGTGCATACCATATATGAGATAGAACGGAGTTTGCTTGGTCGTAACTTTTTCTGCCGTCCTAAAAGCCCACTACGTGGCTGGTACTTTGACATCCCAATTGTAAATGTGATTCATTGTTACTTTATTAAAAATCTTACACAACATCTCGTTAGACTTCTCCGTTAATCCATTAGCCTTGGGGTTGTACAAGGTAGTCTTCCTATGCTTAATCTGAAAGTAGGTGGTAAGTTCTTTGATAAGATGATTCAAGAAATGTGTACCCCTATCGCTAACTAGCTCCAGATCAACCATCTTGGTAGCGTAATCTATAGTCATCAAGATGTATCTCTTTCTAATACCTCTGCTAGCTGGCAAAATCGGTCCCATAAAATCAATTCCCCATTGTCTAAATTGATAATCCATGGCCAATCATGATAGATGAATGTCCCAATCTCCAAGATCATCTTTTTCCAAGCCAAACTTTCTTAGTCCCAAAGGTGCCAGAGGTAAAATTGGTTTTAAAGGCCACCGTGTGGTCTGTGTCGGTTTTCCAATTCTTTGGCATATGTCACACCGCTGGATGAACTTATGTACATCCTTAAACATGGTCGGCCATCAGTAATTCGCCGCCAAGATCTTCTTAACTGTGTTCCTCATAGCATAATGTCCTCCTGCAGCTTCTTCGTGCATGGACTGGATCACCCTGGTGACTTCATATGACTCCAAACATCTTCGTAGGACGTCGTCCGCCCCGAGTTTGAACAATATTCCCCTTTTCAATTGATATGGCGATGCTTTGTGTATAAACATCATGCATTGCTCAATCGACAATCCCTCAGGTAACTCCAATGTCCTCGGGTAGCAGTACAAGTCATAATACTGCGTTTCCTTGTACTCTGTCAGCTAGAACAATTGTTCGTCTGGAAATTCATCATCCACCGCTACCGCCGGTATCTTCAAGACATTTCAATCAAGACACAAGTTAACTCCTCTTGTATAAAATATTACTCTTTTGGAGAGCTTACATCTCTTATTAATCCCAAAAATATATATATTTTTGTGACTGATGATGGTTCTTCCTATCACATATAGAGATAATTATTTTATTGTTATCTTAGTCTATCTCCAAAGATCATCCAACTAGTAGTTTTCACTATCTTTATTTGCCAATCCACATCATGATTATATTTTTCTATCCAAAGTATATCCAAAATAGCATCATAGTGAACTAACATAATCACTCTTTGTTCCAACAATTTTTTGTATTGTCCAACCTTCAATTCTACTTCTCTAGGAATGCTTTCAATGCTTTATGTTTGCACGTCTCGCAATTCTACTTCTTCATTCTCATCATCCTCTAAAGCTAATCTCAACTTTATAGAAATGGATCTGGATATGAAGTTTTCAATAGCTCCTAGATCAATCAACACTTTCATTTTTACTCCTTTTATCTTACCATCCATCACAATCAAACACATTTCTCAAATCATTTAGCTCATGTCATTGCTTTCTTTCCCCACCTTTCCTCCTTTTGATCAAACTAGTAAGGCCGTGAGGCAAGGATTGCTTGGATTATTCCGAATCACTTTTTGTTGAATCTTTTTCTTCAATCCTCAATGAATATATCAAGGACTACAATTCCACTCATATCTCGTATTCTAAATTCTAATATCTAAATTCAAACATCTCAAAATTCCTCAATGTACTCCTCCACACTTCTCTTTTGCTCAAGTTTCCACAACCTCATTCATGTAATGATTATGAAATCAATTTCTTGAAAATTTTGAATAAGACCTTGTTTCATTACAAGAGTCCGAGCTCTCATCGATTCTTCACACTTTACCATAAATGACGATGTCTCTATCTCCATCTGGGTTTCTCTCATTTTTTTCATTTTTTATTCCTCTTGCTTTGATTGATGTCAATTCTTGAGCTAGATCTTGTTTTTGAGTTTGGTTTTGCTCAAATACATTTATCAAATCTCTCAATTCCTGAATCATTTTTCTCAAAATGTACTCAATGATTCAAAATCTCAAGATTGTCAACACAAAAAAGAATAGGTGATGATATCACCTCTTGGTAATATTTTTCTCCAAAACTTTTGACAAGTAAGTTTTGAAACATAGCTTTAGGATGATATACATAATACATCTCACCAGAGGTGACCTATTGAGTTCCATCTCTAAACTAAAATGTAGATAGTAAGATCCCAAGTAACATCGTAGGTGAGTATAGATAAGATAATTGAATCTTGAGAAATCATCACCTGGTCAATGAAGTTGACACCAAAATGATAAACTAAATATTGAGTCAACCTTGCTTGCTCAATATGTAATAGTTTGACATGAAAATGATTAAAAATGAATATCTCTTAATTATTCTATCTCCCACATCCATAACATGCATCCACAATAATCCATCTTTCACTATTTGAACCGCAATGGTCATTGTCGGCCTCTAATAAACACTCTCTCCTCAAATTATAGTATCAACCAAGATTACTCTTCCAATATGGATGATCCACACTTATATAAATAATAAACATGCTTTGATATCATTGTAATACTAAAGGCAATGACTTCGGAATGGCTTTCAAGATGAGATGTCTTCTCAAAACCTCTCCTTGCTTTATAAATTATATGACTATGATACTCCAAAATCCAAACTATGCCACATGACTACATGCAACCTACACATGTTTCATTATCTTATCCTAACCAATTTTTAAAAGACATCTATCAACTTATACAATCCATCAATGCATGGTAGCCATCTCATCATGTATCCATATAAGTCAAAGTTTACCTTTCGATTTTTGGATCATGCATATCATTATCTTGTCCTTTTGTGATCTAGTGACCAATCTAAGATTTGGCTAACAAACTATAGCTGATCAAGACAGGTTACACCCTTGAGTCATAGGTCTCGGAATGGCATTATCGGCCCTAACTGCAAGTTAAGTGCAAACGACGTTAATTACACTATTGGTTCTAATTATTGTGTATGCTCTTGCATATGCGCACCTATTTAACAAGAGGTGCCCTATGTAAGTTGTGATAATTATTGTGCACATACATATTGCATCACAACATATATCATTATCACATCAAACATCACGATACATAGATTATCATACACCAACACACGTGTATCACAATCATTCCCCTAACTAGCGATTAGGTCCCCCAAACACCAAGTAGTCATTTAGTCCATTAACATGATATGACCTTCATGGGGTAAATATCATGAGGCCGGGTGTTACAATCTTCCATTATTAGTCGCATGTGTGTAATCCATATCATGTAACAATCAAGTCAATTTGTCTATTAATCGTAACAAGAACATCTCCATCGCCCATTGGGTACCATATTGAGAGGACTTGTCAAACATGACGCATGTCATCGTCTCAAACAAAAATCACAAATCAACATATTGGTTGTTTCACCAGCTGTTCCACATAATATACATGTTAAGTCTATCTGCATAACTCTCATGTTTGGATCCATGATACCATCAATATTTTGGAAGATGACATGGTGCACAACTACACACATGATCCTTCCAAATCACACTATCACTACCCTCTAATACCAAAACTCAAGAAGTTAAAACCTCATATACTCATAAAATTGTGCAACTAGCAATATTATTCAATATGATTGGTGTATTTTACTACGAGTAAATGTTATCACCAAGATGAAATCTACGAATTAAAGATCAATATCCACCTCCTTGGATGATAACATAATGCAAATGATCTCTTATGTGAGCAACAATTACATTTTCAAATATCATGAACATTACTCTAGGAAATAGTTATACCCTTTGAGAACACACCCCAAGCCACACATCATGGTTATCCAAGTCCAGAACTTTAGTTGACTCTCGATGAATCATCATTTTAACAACTATCTCTACTAGATCATCAGCTTCATGATCTCAGAAGATGATTTCTTGAGATGGTATGATGATAGGTCAACACTTGATCACAAAATCCTGAAAATCATCCAAAAATTCAGTATCATTATAAATCAACACCTCCGTTGGTGCACCAAATCGGGTTAAGCACTAAAACTAAGAACACATAAGTTGTTCCCTCACTTATCTTGTAAGACAATGCCACCAACTCAATCCACTTGGAGAAATGCTCCACCATGATCAACACATATTAATGATGTTGTATATTCAATGGCAGAAATTCAAGCAAAATTCAAGCTCCAACGATAATCAAGTTTCATAATTGATAGGGATGTAACTGTGGTGTATGGGGATTGAATGATGCTCAAACATGATCACATATCATACATTTATCCACCAACTGTTGCATTTTAGTTTGCATACCTCTCCATCAATAGTGACTTTGAAGTACGATATATCTTTGCTTCACTCCAAAATTATCTTACTCCTCATGAGCATGTCTAACTAACTATGCTCTCTAAGATTGGAGTGGCACAACACGAATGATGTCATCTTCCCATACACGAAGAAGGTGTCTACCTTCTCATATGAACCGCCAAGCTCTTTGTGGAACTCTATCCCACTCCTTGTCACTCAAAATGCCCACCAAAGCACATGTTCAAAGATACTCCAACATCACCATGTCATCATGGTTGTCTCGGCTTACCATCAAACTGTCCTTAGTCTCAACGTCCAAGGATAAAATATCCATAACTTTCAAGCGCCAACATATTCAAAAAGGTATATGCATGCCAACTCGGCATCATCTCATTATCAGTATCATAGTGCCATCGAGCCCTAGTTTCATCAACTTGGCTTGTATGTGGATTTCGACTTAATCCATCTACATCATGGTTCACCACTTCAAGTTTGTGTACAAATTTGAAATCATACCTTGTAGGATAAGAGTCCATCATACAAGCTTTCATGTACCACTTCAATGGTTGATGATCACTGATGAGAGTGAAGCAGTTTCCAAACAAATAACATCTGAAATGTGTCATTGCCCAAATAGCTTGCAAACATTCTTCTTAATAAGAACCATATTTTGACTTAGTTGCATTGTTGGAGCGACTTGCATAAGCTACTACAAACTACTTCCTCTCATCATCATGTTGGATAAACATAACTCCCAAACCCAACATACTCCAATCATTATATATTTGAAAGAGACGATCTCTCACTAGTCTGCTCAAAGTAGTGGAAGATGTGAACCTTTCTTTAAGCTCAACAAAAACTTTCTCTTGTTCATCTTTCCAACGTCATTCTTGATCTAATTTTGTTAGCTTTTTCAAGGCTTTGGCAATACTGCTAAATCCTCACACATATCAATAATAAAAGTTTGCAAGTCCAAGGAAGGCTCGCAGCTTACTCACATCTAAGAATTGTGGGATACGCAAGATTGCCTCCACCTTGGTTTGCTAAACTCCCAACCCTCTTGGCTATATGGTATGACCCAAGTGCTCTATTTGCTTTGTAAGACCCATGGTTGTACATACAGGATGAAATATGAGTATATCATAACATAATCATGACTATATTTAGCTAGTTATGGTTAAGTTGGAAGAAAATATAGAGTAGCTCCTAGTGTGATAGATGAGAACAACTATTTTATTGTTAAGTAGGAATCAAGGAACAGATTCCATCACATGGGTATCTTGACTTTCCTTGACTTGGACTAGTTTTCATTGGTTGGACTTCGTGAAGATCCTAAAATCTAGGAGCGAGATTGACTTGGTACACTAAAGTCAATTGGAGGGTAGTTGGGCTTCTAGAAGATCCAAGTGGACCAATTGCATGTTGCCATGTACCCTTTTCATTGGGAGTTATGATCTCTACCTCTATTTAACTTGATAAGAAAAGGTTACATGATGGTTACTTATAGTTACTATGGTAAGATTCTAAGTAGTATAAATAGAGAGATTGAGAATCATCTCTCAAGTTAGTTTGGAGAGAAGTTAGTTTTTTGATCTTAATTCGGAGAGACCTTGTTTTCAAAAGTTTGGTTTTGAGAAGTCATGTTAAAGTTGGAGCCTTGATTCAATGAAGACTTTTGATCATCAAAGGATCACTTCCTTTTGAGTGATATTTTACTCTTTGTGAGAATTTGCATCATGGAGTTTAGAATTTGAGAGTTTGTGTAAGAGTGTGCATTAGGGTCATGGTCATAAGATGGGAACAAGTCCTTTTAGATTCATGATGAGCTTATTAAAAGCCATCAGAGGTAAACCTGAGTGAAAGTTAGCCCGGAGGTCACATTTTTGGTTCCGTTGCAAGGACCTCAATCTAGAAGGAGCAGAAATATTTCAAATCTAGTTTATTTCCCATGAGAGTGCAACAATGAGAACTCATATGGAGAGGACCGTGAGGGAAGAGCGAGCCGAGATTATGATGCATAGTAATGTTTCATTTGTGTATCCGGTAGTGTTATATGATAGCTTGGAAGTTATTTTGTTTACTTAAGTGTTGTTAAGGATGATGTGAGAGTGCTATAGTGCATATTTGGGAGGAAAATTTTATTTTCTAAAGTTTTTCCAAGAATTTTATTGATTTAAGATAGTAGATATGATACGTTTTGCACTTGAAATTACAGTCATATCACATCTACATCAAAAGTGATGATGCTTAGAATTTGCTAGGGTCGTAACGGATTTTGGAAGATAGCTCTCGGGAAAAAATGTACAGAGCTTATCAATTCGTGCGAGAATGAAATCAGGATTTAAAACTTAGCACGAGTGTTAATCAAGAGCTAAGCTATATGTGGGTTCAAATTTTGTTGAAAGATCATTTTAGAAAGAGAAAGTTATGATATCTTGAGTGTAAGGGGGTATCAAAGGGAGAAAAACCACTTTACTTTTCAGATTTGCTTTCTCTTTGTTTATGGTCATTCAGAGAGAGAGTTATTGCATGAGTATTTTGCATAATGAGGATGACTTGAAACCCATTGGAAAATGGAAGATCAACCTCTTTGGAAGATCTTGTTGTCTAAGATACCTCAAGGGATGGACGTGATTGTTTTAGCAGATTCAAACACGAGAGAGTTCAGAGTGGAGTTTGAGGAGAGGACACTAAAAATTTCTCCAATAGCGAAACTCAAGAGTTGCTTCTATTGTGGAGAGAAGTGACATAAGCTTGTGAATTATCCTTTGAGTATCAAAGATAGTAGGTTGAGAGAGAGAAGAAACGTGGGAGAGCTAAATCTTCATCTCAGACCATCGTCTCCTCATGAATCCAAGAGTGGAACCTATTGTGAAAATTGTGGAGTGACAAGATTTACCTTAGGACACGAGTGTAGTGGTGTGAAAGCTCTGTTGGAGTAATTAGTGGAGGGCTTTGAGGATAAATTGAGTGCATATATTGAAAAGTTGAAATTTTCAGGTGGCTTGAGTTCCAACTGAAGATGGAGATTATTTTCAGAATGATCGAGAAGATGTCGATGAAGGTTAGATTCATCATGTGTTTAGGAGAAGAGAGAGCCATGGCAATCTTGTACCAACCAATTCCATTCATTTTTCCATTGATGAATTACTCTAGAATGGAGCTAGTTTTGTTTGTGTTGTATTAGGAATTTCCATATAAATTTCCAACAATAACAACAAAAGAAGTTGGAAATGGGGAAGCTTCCGGTGTTTTATGGGAGAGAGAAAGAGGATGTAGAAGCTTTTGTGATGGACTTCAACATAGCATGTATAGGAAACAATGAGAGAAGAAAGACCGAAGGGGCTATCCTTTTCCCCTACTTCTTGAAGGATTCCGCATTGAAATGGTACAATGAGTACAAGAAGGAACATGTGGAGGAAGACACTTGGGAGAGTTTGACGGAGAATCTTGTTGAAAACTTTCTTCCAGATGAAAGCTACGAGAAGCTGATGTATGAAGTCATCTTTTTGAAGCAAGGAGAGAGTGAGAAGGTGAGATCATACGTGGAGAGAACAGAGAAGCTGGAGTCACGTTTTCGTGTGATGTTGACAAAGAGTGGAGACGAGGTGGAACCAACTATGGTGGGGATTTTGGCGATATTGACAAAGAACTTCATTGGCGGTTTGAAGCCTCAGATTCGAAGCAAGGTGAGATATGAAAAGCCCTCTTCTAAGGTTGAGACTATTCGCATTGCTATTCGAATGGAGGAGAGCCTAGAAGACGATGATTCTAGCTTGGTGGCTAGAGAAGCATCACCACCTATTGAGGTAAGAATGACAACTCCTATTGTTGTTGCTTTGCCAGTTGTAAATACTCTAGTGGTAGACTTGCACCATGAGTTGAAATCTATCACAAAAATACTCGCTGATCTCAAGATTAACGTAGTACAACTATGAGAGAGGAGGAATCAGAATGTAGGGGGAGGATCTAGAGGGTATAGAAATTATACTCCAAAAGGAAATCCACAGCAAGGGAACTTCACAATTTCATGCTTTAGTTGTGGAGGCCCTCATTTTCAACGGAATTGTCCTAATCCTCGACCGTATGATGGAGTTAGACACAACAATCCTACTTATGCTCCAAGTCAATTGAAGGATAAGGGAGTAGCATCTATTGATGTGTTTCCTCATAAGTGCATGTTTGAGAAGGGAGAGAGCTTTATAAGTATCAAAGTAGATATTCTTGCACATGAGAAGAAGAGAGCAAGTTTTGCAGAGGAGTCCATCTAAAGGGAAGATGAACCAAGCCGGAGCACTCGATCCAATGGTGTGAGTCAATCGAAAGCAGCGAGAAAGAAGTTGGGAATGAATGATTTCTCCATTTCATCTACATAACTCAAATACGATGTGGTGGAGGATATGGAAAATCAAAAAGTCAATATAACTCTAGGCCAATTGATTGCTCTAAATCCTACAATAAGAAAGGAGATGAGGGGAGACCTAAGCTCCAAAAGATCCAAGAAGCAACGATCCAAGGGAAAAGATTTCATGGCAAATGTTGGAGTAGGAGTGGTGGATACCGTTACCTGGAGGTATGTATATGTATAGACGTGATGTTTTGGATGTGCTTGTGGATGAAGGATCTGCGGTGAATGCCATGTTAGAAAGTTTGTTGAAGAAGTTGGGGATGAAGACTTCAAGACCTTCCAACATCATTGTTGGGATGGCCAACAAGCAAAATGTGTGACCCATTGGAGTGGTGGACAAGATGGTAGTAAGTGTGATGGGAGTTCAAACCTTGTTGTTCTTTCAAGTGCTTGAGGAGGCTAGCTATGACTAGATTATGTTTCTTGTGTGTTAGTTGGAGTACACATCAGCAATCTGTGTGCTCATAGGGATGACCGCCATGTCATTGATCCATGAGGAATTGAATGGATGGTGGTTGTGCAACCTTATCTAGTTTGTACCTTTTTGAGGACTATATATGGAGAAAGAGAAACCATTGAGGTATCTCTCAACTTTAGAATTTCTTGAGCTATTCAAGTGATCTCTCCTCACTTCCCTAGTGTTACATCAACGGTCCAAAAACTCATAGCTCTCATCACATAATCCAATTTGAGTTTTCAAAGTAATCTTTTCTACTCTCAAAACGTCCACAAGCACACTCTGCTCATAACCATAGCATACAAGAAATATTACGTTCGAGCAAAATCCACGTTGAGCTTCAAAGACTTCAAGGATCCCGCACTAGCTACTATCCACCATAGCTACATTCTCAAAGACTCAATTTCAAAAATTACACTTCCAAGAGCCCTAATTTGAAGTCTACCCATTGAGCTCTATATCTCCTAATTGCATTGTCAGACCTAACGGTAAGCCCAATGCAAACAAAGCTAACTACACTATTGACTATAAATACTATATCTACTCTCACATGCATGCACATATCTAACTAGGGATGTCGCTATATAAGTCATGATAAATTTTCCATTGTGAGATTTGGAGATCTTTGCAATCATTTCTACGCTTGCAATAAATTCTCCTTGTGAAAAAATCTATATTATTCATACATGAATAATATAGATATGATTTTACAATCAATGCATCTAAAAATATTGATGATCCAATTTATGACCATAATTTGATGTATAATTGTCATCACTCTTGCACAAAGATCATTCAACAACAAAATATTTGTTAGTACCATAGATTCTTGAATAGGTTTGATGTGTCCGAAAAGATCATAAAACATGTAAGATCTTCCTAAACATATCAAAATATGCATCATGTGACTCTTGATCATAACCAATCCATATATATATTTAACATGATCATTCAACAAAAATCATATGAATAGTCTCATTTTAAGCAAGATCATATGTTCCAATCAACAAAATATCCATTGGAAGGCAATGTGATATCCATGGACTACCTTTGTCAATATGACTTTTTGTCAAAAATGGTAAAAGATATAAATATCATTGCATATTTGTTGCACCGACTATATCATATTTCATTAATATAAATATCAATATATATTTGTTGCACAAACTATATCACATTGCATAATGAACATAACTAATAATCTCATTTTGCTTCATATACAAGTATTGATGTATTCACATACTAGACTACAAAAAAAAAACAACCAACACTTGTATAAAAATACAACTGTGTATAATTCCTTTGTAATACAAAAATAATAATTATACAACATAATAAGAAGAAAAAATGTATGTGATGAGAGTAACATGTAATTATGCATCAAGGTAAAAAGAATAAATATATGTAATAGAAGTTACATAAATACATATCTTTATAATGCAAAAGTAATATATTATGCACCATGGTAAGGAGAAAAAATATATATGCAAGGAATTATATGAGATGCAATGAACTTATCATCACTCCATGATGTGAAATTATAAATATAATTTGGATACTCTACATCATGTGAACAACATATATTTCACAATGTCATTGTCATTGAGTCATCAACCTATTGTTACCCTTTTATTTCTATCATAATGATGCTCATCTATGATTGTGCGACCCCATTCATTATTGCAAGGAAATTTTAGCATAATGAAAATATCAAGCAATGAAACAATGCAAATAGTCACAATAATGGAGGATGACACTCATGCAAATCTTTTGGATCTAACACGATTGAAAAATCCACTTTGTCATCAATCATACCTATCATTGCTTATGTTTCTTAGAATAATTTCACCCAAAAGTATTTTTGTTCCATATTTCATGATTTGGATCAAAACAAGCAAACATGACTTCTCTTTGAGGACATCTTGGCTTGTCATAGGCAAGATTTATCATATCAAACAATCATAGGTTGACAAATACCTATGGTTATTTCTATCATCATGTCAAATATTATTTGTGAGCAAGATTGTACATAATAAGGTTCATATCTTCTCAAGTGGAGGTTATCACAACATTTCATGATATAGA
Source organism: Marchantia paleacea (assembly GCA_014180765.2). NCBI lineage: Eukaryota > Viridiplantae > Streptophyta > Marchantiopsida > Marchantiales > Marchantiaceae > Marchantia > Marchantia paleacea. The sequence goes on along the minus strand of MUAA02000108.1, from coordinate 1,065,966 downwards.
TAAAAACTCATCTATCAAAAAAATGACAGCAAGTAGGATTATAATTGATTCTTTGATAATTGATATCAAACATTTTCAATGATGTGATTGATTCAATCACATATCAAAGTGTAACCAATCTTGGTTAGTCATAGTTAGTTTAGCCAAAGCGTAGAGTGGTCACTAGATCACAAAAAGACAAGATAGTGATGTGCACTATCCAAAAAGCAAAAGGATAAATGACGAGGTGGCTACCATGCATTGGTGGATCAGATTGTGTGCTAGACGTCTGGTAGGAATTGGGTAGGATAAGATAACAAAACATGCAACCTACGCATGTTAGCCATGTGGCATAGTTTGGATGTCGACTCCTCTAGTCCTACAGTATATAAATCAAGGAGAGATCTTGAGAAGACATCTTTTATCTTGAAAGTCATTCCAGAGTCATTGCCTTCAGTGTTACACAAAGAATCAATTGTAATTATATGGAATTCTATGAATATAAAAATTGAAAATATTCTATAAAATTCATATATGGAATTCTATGAATATGAAAATATGTGATTCTAAAAATATGATTTTGATAACTCCTTATATATATATCATATTCAAAATTTTATTACTTATCAATAAAGATTGTTAAAAAAAAATTTGTTATCAAAATTTTCAAATTTGGATAAAGAATTTGATTTGTTCATCAAACAAATAATTTTTACAACATCGGATAGCTCAAGGTAGGATGATTTTTTATCAATCATCAAAAATATAAGTTTAATTTTGTTTTTTTTTATTATTAAATTTTTTTCATAATACTTTCTCACTAAAAAATTTTGTAAGTTTATATTTTCAATAATTTTTTTTACCCTATTTTGTATTCAAATTTTTCATCAATTTTCATTAAAATGCAATACAAGTAGCTCACATATTTTGTTGTTGGGGATGCAAAAACTTACTCGGCATGGCACCATACATTTGGTTATTGTTGGATGGCCATGTCAGGGACACACACATGTTGGTAATGGTCATGGGCTACATGATTCATGTTATTGCAGGTTTTGGAAGATATTTATCCAATTTTTTATTCAAAATTTTCACCAATTTTGATCAAAGGCACTACAAGTAACACACATACAAACCTTCTTCCACCCCAAGCCTCAAATATGAGATATGTTTTTTTTACCTTTATCATCAAGTGTGATAAAGGTAATTTTCTTTCGCACTGTACAATCACACTCTTTAGCTGAAGACACATAATTGCATGTATCTCTCTAGTTTTAGAATCTAATCTACTTCATACAATAATGTACAATGCATGCTCCTTTTTAAACATAAATGAAATCTGTTTGAAATTGAGTCAATATAAACAAATATGAATCAGTAAAATCCACTTAAGTCATGAACAAATATTAGTCCGTTTGGAGTTTGATCAAGAGTGATGATCATCTTAGGGTTTGATAAAAAAAATATTCATAATTAGGTGTAAAAAAAAAATTAACATATTTTTTTAATTACATTGTAAGAAAAAATTCATGTCACATTATATATTTCTTATATTTAAAAAAATACAACCTTATATGACAATCAAATACTCCTTAAATATTTGAATATTATATAATATTCTAATCAAAAAAAAATTAAATTTTTTTTATCATGATAATATTTTACTCCATAAGTTGTAATTCATTAACTTCAACAAGCTTAAAATTTGATACTTGCCAAATTTTGCAAAAAAAATCACAAGCACATTTAGTTTTTTGCAACATACAAATTAGCTTGATGATAAACAGAGCTAGATTTTATTTAGTGTATTATGATAATATATTATACTCTAACTATTTACATGATAATACAAAAAATTTATATCTAAATTATAAATTTCGCTAAAGTCAATATATTTTTTATGAGCTAAAAATAAAGAGATAGATTTCATCCTAACAATCTAATTGATTCACATAATACAAAAAATAAAAATAGATATTTATGAAATCATCATAGCTACACAAATAATAGATTTCAATGATTTTGAAAAGAAATTGGTTGAAATTTTTTTATGCATTGATATCATGTGTAACTATGACATGTATTATTCAAATCTGAAATCAATTTGATTTATGTAGAATGTGAGTCCATTTTAAAATATCATCATCACAATAAATAAATAAATAAATAAATAAATAAATATATATATATATATATATATATATATTCAAATTATGTTAATCATGTTGGGATACGGTCTAAAGTGAAAAATTTTCAAATAAAATCTTATATTTATTTTTGAACTTTCTTATTCAATAAATAATTTTAAAAGCTTCTCATTGATGTAAAAATAAATGTTTACATAAGTTTTCACGGATGAGTGGTGAAGCTAAAATTAAGTATGATTAAAATGAATAAAAGAATGGACCGTTCAGATAAAATAAACACATACGGTAAATATTTGCTGGAATTTGTTCTTATAATAACATATTCAACCCTCTGCAGCAAAGGCCACACATATCAATTTAGGTTGCATCTTTCATCTTCAGTTCACTTACATAGTTTATCATGCCGCGCAAAATACGTCACGTCAATCCACTTTGTACAGCAAAATCCCGCCTTTAGAATCTTTTCTTTTTCCCTTTTCCCTTTTCCCCTTGCCTTGATGTTGGTGTTTTTTCTGCACTCATCAGCCTTTCCTAGATGTTCATTTTTAATCTATATGACATTGGGTAGACTGAGGTTCATATCGGCAGAAAATATATTTCTTCCAGCTAACGTATTCTCTCTTCACAGTCCCTCAGGACCGCATCCAGGATGGAAGCATCTTGGTTTGCAAAAGGAGCCCGCTTGTGAACAAACGCAGACTAACCGCAGGGACCACTCACTAGGAGTCTAGACAAACGAAAGAAAAAAACGTCTGCGTAGGCCGAAATCATCCCGGACGCATGAGGCCGGGACCTAACACTTGGGAATCCACCGCATGCAAAGTTGCAAACCATAGTAGAGATACGTACCACAACTGTAGGCCTTGGACTGTACGGTTGTGTTCGTACAGTAGATCAAAGTAACCAAGTTGTCCAAAAACTCAAGGCGGATTCGAACAGTCCCAAATTGGGGGACTCGGTTCTTCCACGCGACGTCCACGAAGAAGAAAACGAGGCCCCACTGGCCCAATGTCGGCAGGAGCAACGAACGAGGAAATGTGCATGAAATTGCCGCCCTGAGTGGGAGCCAGTTTGGACATCCTTCTACGATTCGCTCGGCTCGGGCTCGCTGGAGAAGGTCGGCTCAATCACTCGTGAAATTATCAGGGCTCGCTTGTTCTGACTCATAGTATGACGGTGACTGATTTCAAGTTTAGTAAATTTGGTTCAAACTTTGATCTGTGAATTCCAGCGCTTTGTTACATTTTTTAAATACTGCGTCGTCTACTTGAAATTTTTTGAACGGAGGAATTTATTTAATCTTGGAACATAGTAAGTAACATGCCTCACAAAGGAGGTGGAGTACGGGCTGCGACGTCGCGAGTTGATCGTGCTCTTTTTTTACTCTTTCTTTGATAGCTTGAAACTAAGGGGTGTAATTTGTTGCATGAGGAGGAGAATTTGGCGTGCAATTGCAGTCGTGTTCAGGTTTCTCGATCGGGTTAGGAACTGATGTTTCGATGTTTTTTGGTCTTTCGTCATAGGAGGAAAGAATCAGACTGAAGGTATTGTCGAAATCGATAGGACGATTGGAGCGCTTATCATCGAGTATACGTCTTCGTCTACCGTAAGGGTTGCCCCTTTTTCTCCCCTGATGGTTTTATTGTGGTATGCCACGATGTTATGTTTATAATTTGTAAGCAGAAGCTCTCAACTGAAGCCCGGCTTGCTGTTCATAAAGTCTTAATGAAGACTCTGTTGTGGCAAAGGAAGCTTACCTTAATTGGGCAGCTCAAAACATGCAGTGTTTGTAGACCGTGAGCAGTACTACCTGCACTGGACATTGATAATCGGAAGCCCTGGTATAGCAGAACAGGTAGAAAAAATTGATTTGCTGGTCTCCAACTTTTCAACCGAGCAATGTAACCTAGTAAATCAACTGGGTCATGAACCCTGCTCTTTGTGCCGAAGCTTGGCCATTACTTCTAAATTTTTGGCTATGTGTCCACTTCTCAACGAGTGTAGCAGCTGTAGAACTCACAATTGTTGAAGTTGTACGCTCACTTATCCCTCCCAGCATTCGGTGAAGAGCCCTGTCTACCTTCTGTGAAGTGGCATACAGATCACCTTGTCTACGATTACAGTTGGAAAAGAGATGCACCAAGCCTAAATTGAGTTGTTGATTTATTGAAGTTTTCGTTCTTCGTCGTTAGTATCTTGGACTAAGTTCCTCACGATGGAACTCGAGGCTGTCATGTATTGACAGGCAACTTGGTTTGTGAACGTACTGCAGGCCATCATGGCATTGGGTCAAGCTGGATGGGCTGCTGTGGCATTTACAGGGCCTGGATTATTGGCTTTCATATTTGCTATCGTGGCAGAAAACAAGAAGGTAAAGCAACGTCATCAATTCAGCTGTTGTGACCTTGGCCGCGACTCTTTATCGGTGCTATTCACTGAGTGAGCAAGTTTTCTAATAATCTGATTTGGCATAGATCTTACCGATGCCACTTTTACACACATCAAGGATTAAACTCTCTTGGATGGGTTGACATTGTTTGTCTAGTTCTTGCACTTCCTTACTTTACTATTGCTGATTGCTACCACCGTAGCTTTAGATTTGGTCACGGTAGCCAGTTTATATTTTCATGTATGGAATCGAAGATCTTACCTGGGCTCTGCGATGTTCAGAGCTTAATAGTCATATCAAATTATTAGCTAATATCAGGCTTAACCTTATGATATTCTCCGACCTTTTCAATTCATTGCAGCCAACAGATGATATGGCGGAGCTGGTTTTCGTCAATGGTGTAACCACTTGCAATTATCCTTCTGACCCTACGGTTGCTCTTGGGAGTTTGGCTGTCGTCTCTCTGTTCATATCAGCGATTTTGGCAACAGTATCCTTTTACTTTCCATACAATAAGAGGGCAGTTTCTAAATCCATTCTTTGGCGGAGTACGAGCCTCGTGATCTTTACTCTTTTATCTTTGTATGTACACTTCTACTTCTCTTCACTTTAATTTTAGTTGCTTGTCAGCTCTCTCTAGTGCTGAATTCAAAAATTTGATTGATAACATTCTAGATTCCTATGTAATCTCGGACCGTCGCTATGTGGAGCGTACTGTAACCAGAACGTTCTGCTGGTTGTTTTACTACTGGCTGTTACGTCATTTCCGGTATTATTCAGAGGGCTTCAAACGTAGTACTGGCGTTTCTTTGTAGGCCATTAGAGCTCAGATGCCTGTTTTCTTATAGACCAGAACCAATATTGAAAGATGATATATGTTTAACATGGTCTCTGTCTTGCACATTAGAGGGAACACAGTCTGTACAATGAACGAAAATTCCATTTTTTTTTCAACTTTTTCATGTTTGGGTGGTAACTGTCTGGAGAGAAACCTGATACATTTTTCGCATGTATACATTGTGCAGCTTGTTATTCATGGTCGCTGAAGGACTGCTGTTGTGGGCTATCCTGGTTGAAAACGACCACCGAAAAAACAACGTCCATGTTGGTGAAATTCAGGCCTGTCCAACAGCTAAAGCCGGTCTTTTTGGCGGAGCTGGCTTCTTGGCATTGGATGCAACTCTGTTCTTTCTTATCGCCCTAATGCTGACAATGAACTCTAGAAGCGACTATCTGGACGGCGAGGCCGATGATAGAGGCACATACGGCGAAGTGACGACAGATTATCCACCAGCTGTTGTTACACACCAAAACGACAGGGTTTAAATGCATCATGAATTGCAGTATAAGTTTCCAAGCTAACTTGGCTTGTCGTCGAGTCGCATCCAAGCATGTTGTAACCATGTTTCTTTAGCGGACAAACACCAAGATTAGGTACAAATATACGTAAGCAAAAAGTTGAAGGTTTTCTTCACCAATAAAGAGAAATGAGAAATTGAGAGCGAGAAGTTTTGCATGAAAGGAAATGATGTGGTCTATCTACAATTTACTCGACTGATTATGAACAAAATTGAGTACAAATCTGTTAAAAAGTTTGCTATATTGAAGTTAATGTGAATCATATGCTTCTCAGCTCAAATTAGATAATCGGCCAACTTTCTATTCAGAATGCGTCTCAGTTGATAATGTATCAGCTGACAATCAGATGTAACGAAAATACGATGAAACAATTGTCCAAATGTATCTACGATAGGGTGTTTGAAAAAATGATTTTGCTCTTTTGGAGTGTACACTGCAGAATGACAATGAGGAACGAAATGCGCGACTTGAATTTTTAGGAAACAACAAGGTTACAAGGTATGTAATAAGAGGAATGTAACTCGTCGTTCCAGTTCTGGGTAAGAAAGCAGAAAGCAGAACTTTGAAGAGTCCACCGTCAATTGTGCTTCATACGCTCATGCAAAGAATCTAGCAATTGTTACTTGCAGAATGGTTGATATTTTGCAGCCACAAGTAATGGTCAATTATGAAAGAGGAAAAGAAACAATTATGAAAGACTTTTGGCTAGAATCCTTGTTTTGTTTCTTCATCGCGTGCGACTTTGCACAGCGTCCAGTGTACACTGAATAAGGTCCGAGCAGGACCGTGTTGGGTGCGATAGATGATAAGACTCATGACCTAGTACTGAGTATACTGACAACAAATTCTGTACATCGAGGCTATTCATCCCCGTCTGCTTTTCCAAATTGATTGCTCTAATACAGCAGGAGGGAATTGCGTAGTTCAAACACAAGTACCAATACTCACTACTTGTTTTTGAGGAAGTGCTTGCGAAGCTGGAAGGCCCCACCAAGAACCGAAGAAACTACAAGAATAGTGTTGAAGCGACGGGCAAAGTCGGCCATCCTTCCAACAGTGATCATCACAAAGCGCTTGATAGTATTTCTTCTCTTATGCTCCTTCTTAACAAAGGCCGGAGAAGCCTCTTGCAATCTTCTCGCAAAAATCAGGCAGGCGACTCTACTCTTCAAGCCCCTCTTCACTTGCGGCTTCTTCTTACCCAAGATAGACCTCTGCTGCTGTGGGGCATGATTGTCCATGTCCATCATGCATTTCTGTTTTGATTGCCGGGGCAGCTTGTTGAACCACTTCATGCTCAGAGTAGCATGACACACCTCCACCTTCGAAGAACAAACCATGTCTTTGGTCGTTTCCTCTCCAGCAGCAATCATTCCCTTCGTCATTTCCGAACTTTGGACAGTAAATATGTTATCGATGTAACTCAGCAGACTGTGCTCTTTGACAGCCTCCAGAGATGAAATACCAAAATGGAAATTCAAGTGATGTTCCGCTGTCCAGCGGTTTACATCAGCGTACTCTAATTTACTGGTCTCAGTGTCGAGGAGCACCATGTGGCCAGCGAAGGCGTACCCATAACCAGATTGGTGAGAGAGTACCAAAGCTAACGCGCGATGAATCACAAACTGGAGAATACCTGGAACCCACTTTAGAGCTTGAGAACCTAGTGCTAGCAAGGGGATGCGTTCGGGTTTCATGCGCAGGCGAGGGTTCACCACCTGAACAACGAGAAACACAACTCGAGAGATGGACACGAGGTCCCCCCATGGTCCAACATGCAGGCCATACCAAACAGAGTAGAGTGTATATGCCAATGGCATCAGTTTAGGCACGATGTCATTTCGAGAGACGATGTGTACGAAGTGGTGCCTGTAGCGCTTGTTGATGTAACGAGCAAGCTCGGAATCTGCAAAAAAGGGGCAACCGAATGTGTAGCATTGGACCTGTTCATGGCACCACTTTCCTGTAGCCTCCAATAATCGCAGAGCTAGCAACGAGGCTACAGCCCCTCCCAGCGAGTGCCCTGTGAGGACAATTCTCTCATTTCTCACAAGAAGCCTGCGGAAGTACTCCAGAGGGATGGTTTTGGCACGGTCCAAAAATCCTGCATGCGCAGATCCAACTGCAAGACTCATAGTTCTGTGGATAAAATTGAGATCTGTAAGAGCATCGTAAACATCTGTGGTTCCTCGGCAAGCCACTATCAAGTGGCCTCCTGTTAAACTTCGGACAACGATCATAGTTTGCTTGCAGCTTCCGAAGCCATTGATGTCCAGCTCTTCGTCAGATATAAATTCATACTTTGCTGATGGAGGTAAACCATACTCTCGATCCATCACCTTCAACTCCTCAGCAGGATCCTTGGCATACACTACTGCTGACAAAATGACAGCATCTACCAACCACAGCGGATGTCTGTCATCTTTGATAATCTTCCCCAAACTCGCCATTTCACCGTTGCCTTCACTCCGAATCAGCCAACTACTAAATGTACATAGTCATGAGACAGATCCAAATTCGCATTCTAACGCTGAACTGCTCCTAAATTCCTAGCACCTCATCCTGCTCGGACTTCTAAAGGTTGCAGTTGCAATCACTCCTCGACCAGCACACACACTGTCTTCGAAAAAGCTAGACGTCATGTTGCAATCCCCGCTGAGCATTCTCCGCGCGACTGTACAAACACTTGTCGTCCTTCCTTAAGTCAAACCTTATCATCCTTCGCCCGGTCACAGAATCTCAGTTCCCAAACCCTCATAATCGAATCTTCTTCCTAAATCCAGATCTAACTATCTTCTGAATACGGTCTACAAAAATTTGCACAGCACGAATCTGTCGCTCCGATGTTCCAACCTTTCACTGAGCTGTTGCTAACATCAAGATGCGAGGAAATCTGAGTTGCCAAACCTATCATGTGAACCAATCTGACGACTTGTCCTAAACTGTATCAGATCAAAATCTTATAGCGACTTCCGGGGAAACAACGAATCATTTCCAGCCCCCTTTTGTTTGTCCTAAGGAATTCTACAGTATTTTAAAACCACAGTCCTCTGCGGTGCAAACTGTCACAACCACCGGAGTCATCTCCACACAAACCCCCAACGAATGCCACCTATCACTCTTCAGCATTCATCCAATGTGTACAACTGCACCTCTTTCGCTGTGAATCTGAACATAGACGAACAAGTTACAGTAAGACACATCTCACCAGCGATCGAACTGCCACGTTCTTCAATTTGGCCACCCTTTTGTCTTTGCCGCCCGCCACGTGCCTTTTGCGTGGGCCCATGCAGAGCAACGCCAACCTGATAAGCTGATGCTCTTCTTGCATTCTTCAAGATTCTCGTGGTGCTTTCGAACTCAATGAGTGTCATCTCCTGGTGCTCTCAATTGAGTGTCCCCTGACTCGTGGGTTTCATGATCCAACGAGACACACTCGCAGACTTCTACCTCCCCATCTGTCCTTGACTCTTCACGACAATTGTGTTCAAGTTTCATCCACATCATCCCTCCTGCAACTGATTCCTTATCTCCAATTGACCTTTGATGCACAACGAATTCCGACGTATGTCGCGCCGGCAAGCTCCTGGACTAGGATGTTGAATATCTTTTAAAGTTGGTGTTTCCTTGGTGCCAGCGTGAGGCGCCAGTCGAAATGTATTCAGTGCCAATTTTTAAACAGTCTTTGCTGGAAAAGAATGGTTCTGATCGCACGTGAAAGGCCATTTTTTGATGTCTTGACCTTCCATGCGATTGTCTTTCATGTCGTCCCTGGGACGTCATGTCTTGGAGCAGAATGCATGTGGCCAATCAAGAATGCCGAACCTGATGTGGGATCTCATCTAACTTGTCACTGCCTTTTTAGATTGATAAGTTTGAATATAATAATTTTCCTTCTGAACGTTTACATAGGAAAAGGGAAACCCAGTAATATAGCGAAAAGGATGGGAAGACGTAGTAGCACACATACGTTTACATACGTAGAAAACGTTTACATGGTAGCAGACAAGATTACTAAAGTGTATATATACTTTGCTCTTAACACATGTTTCTTTCGTTTTATTCGAAGGGCGGCACCAGGCCAACCAGAATTAACTACGCGAAGATGAGCTCGTTATACATCTACCGTCATTGTGATCAAGATTATGAGGAGAGTTGTAATTTGAAAATATTTAGGAAAAAGAATAGTACACTATATTCAGCTCATGATAGTTAATCAAAATGACGTATCTTTGGAGTCTTCCAAAGGTTACATACTCTAATGCTCCCACCATCGCACACACGTTATATTATACACGGAACCTCTGTACTCGCACACACACCAAGGCTTTGACGGAAAGTCCCACTCCTGCAGGGAAGAGTGAGGGGTAGATGTGGCCAAGGGGAATTTGAAGCCAACACTAAATAAGCTCAATGAGAGAAAGGTCTCCTTCATTGAGATACTTCATGTCCACTCTACTCCCTATTATTTTAGAAGGATTGAGATCTACATTGTGCTATTAACTTTATCATCTCTAAATCAAGTTTGATTTGTACTAATAGATTCTAGGTCACTTGGTACCACAGTTCAAGTCTCAGGCTGGTCACACTCGGGCAACTTTGTGTAATTTGACTCGGGGCCTGGCTGTTTCCATACATGACAATGTAGGGGGTGAAATGATTGTAAACGAAAATATTTCCGGCCTAATATATGCGATGCAGCCTCAAGTTGTGTCGCCCAACACAGCTACATACTATCTTATGAACATGACATGGATAGCATTCTATGGGCCTCTTGGTTGGTAATATGAGTAACTGGCTTTAGGCGATAAAGGTAGGATAGAATCCAAATATTAGGATAATGTAACTAAATTGCAGTGAATAACGGAGTAAAGTAAAATAACAAAAAGGATGCGAAGACCCCATCAACCCCTACATGGATGAAACCCAACTGGTAGCATGGGGTAGGTCCCAATAGCATCACAATGGAAAATATGTCCTACTGCAACTAAGATAGTGCAATCCATGGATTGCACTATCTTAGGTGAAGAATAGAAACATGTTAACTAAAATAGACTATACAATTAGCTAAAAAGAGTGATACCCTTGCCGCCTAGTATGGTAAGCTCTCTCTCACACTCTCTCAATAACATGTCGAAGTTGGTGTCCATAGCTCCATATAACTTCAAAGCTAGAGGAACAAAGAGGTAAACTCTCTGCATATTCATATACTTGGAAACATTGGCCGATGCCGTTCCACTCATCGCCCATCCATGAGGATGGATGACACTATGTGACGTGTAGGGATCGATAACCACCAGGTTTGCACTAGTATCCTAGTCCTCCCAAACCAAGTAGAGGTCTGCCCTAACGCTAGTTGACTGCAAGGCATACCAACATTCTCTTCATGTGAGATATCCAACCTCTTGCGCCATAGCAAACACCACATCCCTAATGGCATCATGGTATTTATTCTCTATCCTCCGAATGGACAACGAGCCATATGGACATCTGTTGCATCTAAGGTAGTACCATACTCACATGTGATTATTGAAGACGTAGATGGATGGACCAAGTCAAGGTGGAACCTCATCGGTATAGAAAAAGTAGTTAGTGCGAGTTGGAAAGCCTTGATACATGGTCAAGATCCACGAGCATGCACCCTTTCCATAGCAAGAGCATAGATGAACTCTAGTAGTACGAGGAATGGCTAGATCCACTAAGAGTGAATGTAAAATATGCTCAAAATATCGGTCCATCAAGGTAGAATGTAGACCTTTGGTCCAATCGGTAGACAAAGAGGAAAAAGACGTGAGCTCATGTCATATCTTGGGGGTAAAGCATCTCTCGTGTGTCATATAGTATATGTAAAGGAAATTATCATGTATCCACGTCCCTTGCATATATTTTAAGCATGGATCTATTTGCAATCACAAACTATGAGGATAACAAGGGTGCCAAGAATGCCCAATTAGCAAAAAATGTTATAGATGTTGTCTGTTTCATCAATAATAAGTCTATCCCTCCACATGAAATTTTCGAAGATGTATGTCTCCTTGTCAAATCTACTTTCACACACTCGAATATTCTTCGCAACTTAAGCACACGATATTCAAATGTTTTTTATTCTCTGTCGTCAACCATCGTAGATGATTGATCAAATTGTTATCGGCTGTCAAATGCCACCTTATTTTCATATTTAGGCTTCTATCAAACGCTGTGAAGCATGATGTGGGTAGAAAATATTTTATGTAGGGACACCAAAGGGAAAGCCGTTGGGCGAAGAGAGAGACGGACCAGCTCTCTTTCATCCGGTACGCCGACGATTTCGTGGTCCTCCACTCAAATCTGGGAATAGTCCAGACAACAAGCCCGTGTGCAGGTCGAATGACTACTTCAGCCGATGGGGCTGAAGCTTAAGTAAAGTAAAACGCACATCTGCCACGCCCCAAAAAAGATTTTGATGGCTTCCGATACCGTCAGTACCTGTGGGAGCGTCACATTGTGGGCGTACAAAACCTTTGTAAAGGCTAGTAAGAAGAAGAGAAAAAACTGTTTAATGAAGCCCGCAGGGTGGGGCACTGGCATGACCAAAATACGAAGGAAAAGCGCACTTCTCAGGAAACTGGCTCGATGGGATGCAAGGAGCCATAGGACGCGAAACTGTCGCGTAGGGTTCTGAGTTGGCTGATTCCAAAAGTTTGCTTCTCATCTTTTATCTTCCTATGAGCAAGGTCGGACAACAAAGACTTCGTCTTACGTCGTAGGGTCCAATACGTACTTATTGGCCAGTGTGAAATGATGCAATGCTTACCCAAGAATTCCTTCTAATTAATTGCCAAAGTTCAGAACAGGTTCTGATGTGAGTAACAACGTTTTACCTTACCACTCATACCAGAGCCATATTTGCGTATTTTCATATCGTTATGGACGTTTCCTTCTACTAGCCTTGATTTCAGAAAGAAAATTGCAGGATTTCATGACTAAAATAGGATGGGATGCAAAGCTAATAAAGAAAAAATGTTTTTAATTTTCTCCCCATCAAGGATTAAATGTACAGTGGAGTTGGTCGCTCTGTTCACAACACTATTCCTATCTGTGGTCTGCAGTGTGTAAAATTTCTATCAGCTCACACAATGGTGAACACCCACCACCCTGGAGATAAGTCCACCGGAATTTTCTGCTAATGTTGCTAAAATTTAATCTGTCAAGAATGTGAGAGACTATATTCTACAGAGCATCACAGGTATGTACATATCAGATTCTTCCAAACAGTTGTAAAATTAGGCAGCTGAGGCTCCTGATTTAGTCACTTCGGACGCTTCTTTGGCGACGTCAGTAAGAAGATTCTTGACCTGACCAGACATTATTTTTGCAGTATATGCTCCTGCACCGCTCGCTCCGAGATTAACATGGCAACACAGATTCAACAGGGAATTCTGTCAGCGATAACATTTACCAGAAAAGAGAGGAAACTTTTATGCTCTTACAGTCCAGTTTCTTAAGCCAAAATATAAAGCTTTTATCTTCACTGCAGAGACCTTACCTAAAGGACCAGGCGGCATGAAGGACGGCAGGACTTCCTGCTGAACGATAAGCTTAGACACCGTCGGCTTTCCTTCAACGGCAATGGGTTCCACAGTCCAAGATCCATTGAAGACTTTCAAGAACCCTTGTTTATCACTGTTTGGTACGACACTTTAAAGTTATGACTTTGAATAAGGAGAAAAAAAAATCCATCTGTGTCATAGAGCAAATCCAAAAGGTAACTAAGAAACGAGACTACTCCTTCAGTGGAAAGAGAAGGAGATAAGAGACAAACTACTTACAGGTTGTATGAGATTGACCGAGTCTCGGGATTAGGCTTCATCCTCATGCGAACATCATAATTTCCAGACCACATGAGAAAGCTCCAATGCAGATGTTGAGTCACAACCTTCTCACATCCTTGTTCCTCGACTTCCACCTTGTCCACCGTTCTATACACCTTTGCACTATTCTCATAATCCGTGATTATTTTGTAGAGAGCATCAGGATGAGCTTCAGTAACTACAGAACCCTCCACCTCGAACGCGTCTTTCTGCACGCGTCTTTACACATTAAGAGAGATTTGCCCTGACTTTCCAGTGTTAACTACTATCGAAACTTATTGCAATGACTTCATTTATTGATTTAAACAAGTTTTGCCAACAAGGTGGCAATCAAAACTCACTAAAACAACGCGTGCGATAGATACGTCTGCCAGAATCAAAGTCATCTGATACAGATATATGCGCAGAATTCGAGGAAAAAACTAGATACAAAGAAAAAACCACAGACAACTGGACAACATAGCCAATGATGTGTACATTAAAAATGCTCTGCTAAGTCTTCCAACTAAGTACATGATCATCTCCTCGTCGAAGTTTACTTTGTGAAATCTGCAATTTACCCTGTTTTCAACCCGACTTATAACTTGTTTACGACGACGGCATCGTCCATAAACTGTGCACTTCAGTTCATACCAGTGATTGACACAAGCACTGGCAACAACAGTGTGTCGCGTGGTGAAAAGTTCGCTCAAACAGAAATATATGAAATAAACAAAATGAAAAGTAAGACAAGTCAGTCACCGAGGCACCCTGCGTAGACTTACTCGTTTCTCCACGTGTACTTTAGGTTCGCCACTAACAGGTGACGACTTCATTCCACCGCTCTTTTTTCCGTCACTGCGAATTATACAAGCGATTGTCAACGATCTCAATCTTTCTCCAACACAACTTGGACTTAAGCTTCGAAACACGGAATAAACCGAATGCCTCTAACACAATTACATCCTGGAATAAGCCTTTGACATTATGTACTTCCTCGGTCTGAAAACAACTGTCTAGATGACAAGCGAAACTCTACATACGCTCTTTCCCACCCCGTCTACAAACTGGACTGTTCTGCAGAAAAAGCTACGAGTTATTTTTCACTGACAGTCACACTTAAAAGCCAAAAGAAAGAAAACCTCGTAAGCTCGACCTCCATCGGCATCTCTGATGCAATATCTCACACAAGGCGAGACGAATGATTTCACTTTTTCAAAGACAATTCAGCAGAACAGAGTCCAATTTAAAATCAGGGATGGAGGTGAACGACATAAAGATATCACATGAAAAGGAAGAAGTCAATACCTGCCAGGAGAAGCCCCAGACTCATTAGAGGAATCGCTATCCCCCTCCTGCGTTGCCCCTGAGCTTGCCCCGCCCCGCCTGCGAGCTCGCCACTGATCCTTCGAACCCACATTCCAAGACGAATTGCCGCCACGGTTCCACGACGATCCAGTTCTCCTGTTGCTGGCAAACGCTGGCCTCTTCTCCTGCTGCTCTGCAGCTTCCCCGCCATCTCGCCTCTCTGCGTCGTTTTGCTCACCCATCGTGCCTGCCTCTCGATCTCACCGGACACCTCCTTCGACTATCCAAAGCGTACTCGACAACTCTCGTACAGCCACACCTAAATTCCACACCAGATCGCTTCTCAGAAAGCCAAGATATGTCCTCAACAACTCGACTCGCACAATGCAAAACCTTTCTTCACCCCCAATTCTCGTCTCTCACCAGTCAGAAATTCAACCAAATCAAAAGACTAGCCACATTCTTCCAGTGCATCTCCACAGGTGTGGACATCCATCTATTCTTCGAGACAAACAGAAAAGTGACCGGGATCGGATCCCCAACGATAATCCTCTCTCCAATTTCACCTGGATATGAAATCCTCTCAAACGACAGTGAATACTCTCCCCGGCCGCGAAGTATGACGAGATGAGAGGAGAGCAACGCTGCTGCAGCTATATCTTCGTGCGCAACAGCGCCTCCTATTTTTGAGACGAATGGCGCGGGGAGAGGAGAATGGTGGAAAAAGCGCTGTGGCGAAATCCTCGTGGACCGTGACCGACACGTGCTGAATTCATACACGTTGTACGTGGGCTGCCAGTGTTTCGACAGGAACTTTCGGTAGAGGACGACCGGCAAGAAGCCAACTCGAAGAGGATTGATCGTATCTCTATGCTCTCCACGAGTGACCCCGCTTGTCTCATTCCACATCTCTCCCTTATACTAGTGGAAAGGATATGTATATTCTTATAACAGTAGGGTAAAACAACAAATCCTTCAAGCTTTTCAATTACAAAGCAAGTTATAGGAAATATTTTTATAATCTAATCATAATCAGCTTAATAGATTTATAACACATCATAAACACAGCAAATACAACGAGAATATGAGTCTGGGATAGAAATTATGCTTGTAGTTCTGAATTTACATTCGCTAAAAAGGTTAAGGACTGCAATGGAGAAAAAAAAGCAGTAGACTCGAGTAATCTTAATTTGATTTATTTTACATAATTTATGATTTTTTTATTGCATAATGTTCACGTAGGTTTGATAATGCGTGCACAAATTTGACCTATTATATATGGATGATTTTTATTTTATTGTTGAGTCATCTTTGTTTTTTAATTTCAAAAGCTTGCATATATAATACGCTTCAGGAGATGATGTTATAGATGTTAACGTGATTATGTAACGTCATTAAACAAAGGGAGAAAAAACTCTTGACTCAGAACAGACTAGATGACAATGTCCCCTATCCAAAGAGCAATCCATTGGGTATGATTTCCTACTTTAATCAAGCCCAGAGAACTACAAACCTAGGAAAAAAAAACCATAAACTTGGGGGTATCTTGTTTCATCAAGTGGATGGAAAATCAAGATAGTTCGAGTCTTCGTATACAACGCGTCAAATTTCTGCAGACATTATCAAACCTACGTGAATATTAAGCGATAAAAAAATTTCATATTACTTGCATTTTATTTTATAAATATTTCATGTATTGGAAATTTTAAAATAAAATATTTTATTATTTATTACAAACAAATTTTTTGTAAATTATTCTTTTACGTGTTAGCTTGAAAAACATTACTTTATTCATTTGTAACTTCTTAATTACTCTATATCCACAATTTATATTATTGTAGATATAGAGTAATTAAGAAGTTATGTTTTAAGTTTTACGATTATTATTTTCAAATTAGCCAAAAATAACACTATGTATAATTATAAATCATGTTACACAGAAAATAATGTTTTCCTTTTTTTCATTTTTTAATATTCATAATTATTATATTATTCATAAAACTTACAATTATTTTGTAATTGTATAAAATTATATTTATTTTTAAATTTTATCTCTTGGATTGAAATGTGACAACCAAAAAATTCACATGTTATTTTGAAATACAATGAACTTGTGCTTGTTACCAACTCAATGATGAATAAGAATTCTTTGTATTTGTTGGTTAACTCACTTTTTATTTTTCATGATATGAATATTTATATGATGTTGAATAGATTATTAATTAAAATATAATTGAATATGTTTTAATTATAAAATAAAATAATTCATAACATAGAAGAATTATTATAGTTTATATGTCTTCATAATAAGTAACTTTTTTCACATAAATAATATTAAATAAATATGATCTGTTTAATCCATCAATAGAATAGAATGTGAATGTTAAATTTTTTACAAGTTTTATATTATTACATGTTTATAAAATAATAATTTCATGTTGAATGTATTATAAATATTGCGTTCAAATCATTAAATTCATACATAATTATCTCAATGAAATGTTTTATCCATCTCTCAAATCTTATGTGATTATTATTGAGACATTCAATTTCATTTTGTGTAATTTTGAATACAATATTCTTAATTTGTTCACAAATATTTTATTTTTTTTAACATATATGATATCACTTCAACTTAGATTATACACACATCAAAATAATTTGTGAACAAATTTTATTTATATACATGAATTTAAATATTTGTTATTTTCAAAAATTTTAAATATTTATTCACAAATATATCTCATTTTTATTGGTATGTTATTATTCATTGAATTTAAATTTAAATTTTTTTATTAAAAAATGTTGCATAATTTTTTCCAGATGAATTAAAATATTTATTTATTAAAAATATTATAATCAAATTTATATAACCATCACATGTTTTTATATTATTTTCATACATTTTATCATTATGAAAATTGATTTCCATACATGAAAATATTGATTTTAACATAAATTTTTTTTTTCATAAAAAAATAACATGAAGTTAAAAAATAATTAAATATAATATTTTTCTCAACATTCAAATATTATATATACAATTTAAAATATTTATGCTCGTTCATTCTTATTCAAAATAATTTTGAAATATATTTTTCAACTGATTATTTTTTTGCTATAATTATAAGATATAAATTCAATTTTTTTCATGAGTTGAGTATATATCTATATACTTATTTCATATACTCACAAATAAGATTTAATAAACTTCACATCATAATCAAAAATCATGCAAAAACTAAATCATGATTTAGTTTTTAAATAAAGTGATCCATATAAAAAATAATCATAATTATTATTTTTTTAAATTGATCAAATTAATCTTGTTTTGAATATAAATTATTCTAAATAACTTTATACTATGATATTATATTCATTCTTATGATAACATACATTATATCTTTTATATGAATTTATGCTTGAGCTTACAAATAATCATGTCAATTTTAGTTACTTATAGTGAATTTATAATTTTTCAACTTTATAATAATAATAATAAAAAAAAATTTAATCTATTTTTATTTTTATTTTTTCTTGCAATGATGAAGGTGAAAAAAGTTGAACAAGTCTTATTTAAAAGTTTTTTAACTTTGTTGATTATCTTGGAATGTGGAAACTTGAGGAGCATTAAAACTAGTTAATAATAATTTATGTCAAACATGTGCACACAAATGTTGTAACAAATGAGACAAATTATAACTCATTTTTATTTATTCTATCCAATGTTTTGTGTAAAATATTGACATGGATATCTAAATATTTTATAGCAAGAATTTTTGTAGTGGAATGAAAATAATTATTATGGAAAATGTTTTAATATGAGCATCCACTATAATATTTTATAAACTTTTCAATATAAGTTGACAATGTAATGGTTGAAGAAATGAGTGAACAATCTACTCTATTTTCCTCTAGCTTGTCTTTTTGTTCGCTTGGAAGTTTTGTTGCAATTTAGAGTAAGTTTTCTTTGTTTTTTATGTTGTTCGTTTTGAACTTCATTTTTTTTTTCCATTTTCATGGTTTTAATACATGCAAATGCAAGATGAATGTAATATAGCCCATATCTCAAGTAAATAAATAACAAGTATATATTTTGATTGAGAATATTTTCTATATTGGAATCTTTGCATTATACGTTTTGATTTAGTTGAGCATTATGCATATGAACTTGCTAGTAGTGGTGGTTTTTAACATGTAAGTTTCAATCAATCACTATAGTTTATCCAAAGCAAGCCATATGGAGTTGATTGTTAGGAATTTTGGCAATGAGTATTATTTTCAAGTTATAAATTTACCTGTTATGTTTGTAGTTCCGTTCATAGTTAACAGATTTTAAGTTGTTATTTTGACTCTTTATTAGTAGCAACTCATATTATGTATATGATTTATAAATAATATGTTTAGGATAGTTGTAAAGTTCTAAGTTAATATAGAGCTAATTTGGTTGTACTAGAGTTCAAAATGACACTCTTGATTCTCATTGGTCTTGGAGTTTGGGCCAATGCGAACACTTGGTCAAGTTTTTAGAGGTTTTGAGTAGTTTTGAAAGCCTTTCAAATAAACATTTGAAGATTTGAGGTATAGGGTTGAAGAGCTGACAACGAGAGCTACGAAGTGGGCTCAAGAATGGGTACAATTGAGTAGGTTGTCACTCTATTGTGATGATTTGAAGTTTGAGAGTAAAATTTAGACATTGGAGTGTGTTTGGATCAATTTTGATAATACTACAAGGTTTTTGACATATCCAATTCCATAAAGATATAGTTTCAACATAGGTTGTGTTTGGATTAAAATTTCAACTCAATTGGATGAGTTTTGAATATAGAGTGATAGTTTGAGATTTATGCATGTAGTTAGAGTTGCAAGATTGCGCATTGCGCTTACTGTCACGAAGTTAGTACAATGATCATAATTTTTGCTATCAAAAGTTTTCATCAATGTAGACCATATTAGACATGCATTTGACTACTTGAATACCAAGTTTCATCTTGTAGGCTTGAGAGTCAAGGTCTAAAAGTGTAGGTCATTGTATCATTTGGACATTCCTCCTGATCTCCAACTTCCAAAGGGATGTATGATATTGATATACGACTTAGTCATTCTTGGAGTGCATGTAGGTTATGAGGATTTTTTCTCGCGTTACATGAACACGACATTTGATGAAGATGTATTGTATGTAAATGATTTTACTCTATTAGGGGATCCACAAGTGTTGCTTGTTAACCCACATACCTACTTCACTACTTCCTTGTGCAGCTGCATTCATATCACATATCACATTTGATAGCATTTAATAGAAAGATCGTGATCGTCTTTGATGACATCATTGGATCATGAACTTCGAGTGTGTGACAAAGATTAGACACCAAGACAAACATCTTTGAAAATTTTGTGTGCAAGGATAGAGTTATTATCGATGGATCATACAACATCTATAATATTTTTTGCTAGTTGAACATTCTCCACACCTTTGTTATCTTCTTGGTTTGTGATTGCAGATAGATCTATCCTTGAGATATATCGAGTATGTGGATGGGGTCATTTTTCTTATAGGTATTATTGCCCCAGACTTAGAGATATTTTGTCCTCGGAGATTGACAAGAGTTTTCCTCCTTTTTCTCTTTGTCCATCAATTGGATTAAAGGCCTACAATCTACCTTGGTATGACATTTTTAGCAAGCTTTACACTTTCTGTTAGTGAATGTGGCCATTCCTCGTACTACTTGTATTCGTCTACGCTCTTACGATGACGAAAGTTCACATGGATATTGGCTTGACCATGCATTAGGGCTTTTCAACTCACACCAATAACGTTTTCTACAACTATGAGATTCCACCTTGGCTTGGTCCACCCATATGCATCTTCATTATTCACATGTGAGTGTGATACTACCTTATATGCAGTAGGGGTCTATATGACTCATTGCATATTTGGGTAACGAGTATAACTCTCCATGATGCGATTAGGAATGTGGTGTTTGCTATGACACAAGAGAGTGGATACTTCACATGGAGTGAGTGTTCGTATGCATTGCAATCAACTTCGGTTATAACAATACCTATACTTAGTTTGGGAGGACCATGTTACTATTGCGGACCTTGTGGTTACAAACCATATACGTGACAAAGTTTCAAAGAGGTTGATTTCCCATACTATTTCAGAGGGGTGATTACCCATCATATTGGATGGACTCCAACTTGGATAGGTTTGTGAAAGAGAGACTATCATACTTGGTGACAATGAGTATCACTTTCATTAGCATATTATGTAGATTATTTTAGTCCGAGTTTATACATTGCTATACATAGCACTTGTTTACGCAATCCATAGGAGAGTAATCAAGTGAGCTGATGTTTCTTGGGATGCTCATGTAGGATGTGGACAAGTTGACATAGATAGTTAGTATATATTAGACATTAGTATATATTTCACATATTTCTATTGGGGCCTAGACCCATCCTACCCCTTTTGGTTTCATCCCTATACTACTTATGGGGTATTCGCATCCTTTTTGCTATATTATTCCAAATCTTTGTTCCCATTACAATGATTTCATTCCCCTTGCTGGACTGAGGTGGACGCAACAGTATCTGACTTGATAATCCACCAGTGTCTTCAAAAGTGTGCCGTCGGAGTCTCCAACGCAGGTACTCGAACCAGAATCTTCGGTCTCTTGTATTTTACTTGCGGGAAACTAGCAAGATGACAAAAGACACAGTTACAACAGTAGCGGCAACGTGGTGATATCTCTTACTGGACTTGGCCAACTATAGAGTGAAGTGACCGTTGATAGCGTGGCGGGAGGAGAGTGATTTGAAAGTACAGTGTAGTGTGAAAGGCTGGCCCAGCAGCGTGGACACTTTGAAACCGAGCGAGTCTGCCCGTCGGGAAACAAGATTTGAAATGAGGACCAAGTTTTGAATGGACTCATTTGAAAAGAAGCGGACAAATTTTCAATTAGCGAACACTCCGAGAAAAAAACAAATCTCCCCAAGTCTACGAAGAAATGAATGCGTGGACGGATGGACTCATGCACTGGCTAACCATTAAATATCCGTTGTTTCGAATCCTCAGTTTCGCTCTGCCCAAGCCGTGAAGCAGGTAAAATCCACGACAGAAACGATCAACTTCTCCCCCCAACCTGAAAACTTCGATCGTGGGTTCGTTGGTTTGAAAGAAGCCGAGCGAGTGAGGTAGGATCGGCCGTTTGTTGTGATGGAGACTTATTTCGAGAGTGATTGTGGTGGTCCCAGATTAGAATGGCGAAGTCAAAAGCCTTCCGATTCGGGTCAGAGTCTGAAGAACAACAGCAGTGGACAAGTGAGCCTGGGTAGTGAAAAACTCCGGAGGCGGCAGCAGCAGCAGCAGCAGGTGAGAGGAGCTGGTGCATCTGATGGTTGCTGCAGCAGGGTCGCAGCTTACGTGGATCCTGCTCATGTGAATGAGAATAGGAAGGACTTGGAAGAAGACGATGAGGAAAGAGAGCTCAGAGACGACGAGGATGAAGATGGCGTGCATGGAGGTCGGATGAAACCTCTGGCCAGTTTTGACGGGAACAGGCCTTCTCTGGGAGGGCGTCTTGAAGTGCGTGACTCACCAACCCGAGTAGATGGTCTCCCGAACAAGGTTTGATCATCTCCTTTGCATGGCGTACCTGAATTGTACAAATTACCGCCATTCTCGCAAGTTGAACTTTGCAGTATATGTGACGTAACATTCAAACTGAAATGAGGCCGAATTCGACACAAATCTGCTGATTGGGCCGAGACACATGTTCAAATCTAAGTCTTAGGAGACGACAATTCCATGGATGAAATTTGGTTAATCTGTCGTTCTGTACAGATAGCGAAGTTAAAGGAGACTCGACGGCCTCGGGAAAGAGTTAATTCCGCTCCAAGACTGACACTTTTGAACGAATGTAAGGAAAACAGCGAAGGTCTTTTCCCTTTACGTCCAGGAAAAACCCATATCAGAGGGATGAATCCTAGCAGCCCAAAAGGTCATCCATGCTCTCTTCCAGCATCCTCTGATTGAATGTACCTGTAAAGAACAATAAGCTCAGTAAGTTGTCACCATTATCATGAGAAGTGTTTTATCTCCTTGAGTCAGTAGATTTGTGTGTGACGGAGATCGTCGGTTCTTTCCTGAGAGCCAACAGTAGTCGATCCGCGAACCCACGTCAACTAACATCTGTCTAATTACAGCTGTTATCAACTCAGGAATATCAAGAACCTACGGGAAGAAGCGAAGCAGGCTGAAGACTGGAGGCGTAATTCAGCATGCTGTTAATGCCGGCACTCTTGGTTCTAAGGATCAGTGGCAGAGGGGAGGAATGGATCTGCTGTTGATGGTCCTTGAATCGGGATTAGTCGAGGCGGAAGAGCAGCAGAGCCATCCCTCAGAAATGTCTTGTCAGACACAATCGATTAAGCAAGACCGGAATCAAAGAATCTCCAACTACCGGGGCGGAGAAGTCCCGGAGTCTCGGAAATACTCGGAAGGACCTGATTCCAAGGGAACGCTCTTTCCATGTAATTCCGATTCAGCTCAGGAGATTTGGGTGAGTGAATGAGACAGTCACAGTCACAGTCAGCTGTTAGTGCTATCTACTTGTGTTGCTTCTACACTCTTGCTCCAGAGCTTATGTTCCAAATTTCAATCTTGCAATACTCAAGAAGCCGCATATTTCATCCACGACGGGTTGGTATAAACGCTCGAAGATAGCTGATATACCACTGTCGTTGCTTCGCAGGAGGAGAAATTTGAAGATATTAAACTTGATGAAGAAGACTCGGAACATACCACAGACGTTCCAATTATCTCTTTCAGCATGGAGCCAAACAGACGTCGGAGATCATTAACTCCTCCCACTCGCGAAGATACGTATGAAGATTCAGATACTCACGCAGATTCCGATTCAAAAGCCTGTCTGCGCAAGCCCAGATCCAAGATGAACTTGTCGCGTAAGGTAGTTCCGGAATCTGTTGACCTCCATGAATCTGCTTTCGAAATTGGCATTGCTCTGATTTCATTCCTTCTCGAGCTACGCAGAGGTCATTTTCAATTAACTAATCGAGCCCATAGTTCGCGGGACATGGGAAGAATCTCAATCATGCAATTCTCCCATTTCCACTGAGCGACTTAATCCATTAATCCATCAGTAGTGCTCCTACCAAATATGGAGCGTGCTTTATTCTTCATCCTCGACCCTGTTGCTGTTGCTGAGGACCTCAACTAGCTAAAGTCGTTCTCTGAGATGCCTTGATCCGGGGTTGGTGAGTATTCGTGGACAAAATTTGGTGGATTACAGAGCAAAGCTGGAATCTGTTCATGTGCAGAACCAAGATTTCAACGGTGATGAAGAAGAAATTTATGCTAGCAAGGCTCCTGGATGGACTGACTTTACAGACGGGGTTACAATCGAGCCAGTTGTGGAAATTGGGCTATCACTGCCCCGTGCCATCAGCGACGGGCATACCAAGGCCTTCAGAGGCTTCCAACACGAAACTCACGTGAATGATTCTGAGAAGGAATTCAACGCAGTCTGTCTCGATGTGGGAACAAATTCCCTGCCGGATACAGTTCCTTCGGTAAGCGACGTACTTGATACACCCGAATATATGTTGCTTATGAGCACGAAGTCTTCCGTTACCAAGTGCTGCACGAGAAATGGACGCCATAGCTGTCGGAACCTGGCAACTACCCGGTCGAGCACGTAGTTGAGACTTCTGCAATGGATCCACTAGTCCGTTGTAAAAATTTGAATTCGAATGTCTTAACGGCAACGTTGCCCGAATGTCAACAGACCTATAAAGCGGTAAGAAACTAAGAGCTTTTGAGGTCAAACTAACGCGTGGAAGCTTGTCTGCCTTAGGCGGAGAATTGCAACCAATTTCAGGAAGAGGGAGGAGTTCACAGAAGCGAAAGCAGAAGCAGTTTACGAGTTTATCACGAGCCAAGTCTGATTATTGCCCACGACATACGACCATCTCTTATACAGCCTGTGCAAATTGTGGGCAGACTTAATCAGAGCCTGGGCATAAACTCAGAGAGGGGCATGCGAGCTTCCCCGATGGAAGTCGATGTTGGTCTCTCGGAGCTTGTCGAGGTGCAACAGTATACGATCCAAGAATCTGCCCTCCAAGTGTGTAGAGCGAAGAGGCGGAAGACTCTGGACCATGTTTCAGCATTCCGTGTCGTCACCAAGCGTGTGGAAGTGTCCGCAAGTGTTGATTTAGCCGGAGATCAGATGGATCATGCGAATCCTCCGCTGGTTATTTCCAACTACTCGGAGTCAGCTTTCCGGAAGTTTGAGGATCCAGTTCACAAACACAAGCGCAGCACAACTGAGAGACAGTATAAGAAAATTCAACCGTGTACAGAAGCATTGTGGGGCAGGACAGACGATACCAGTGCTCAAGAGCAAGCGCTTCCAGATCAGAGGGTTGTAAAAGGCTTTAGTCTGATACAGAACACTTGCCATAATGAAGGTCCGCAAATTCCCTACACAAGGAATCTCAGTGGATGTGAAGATGATGGAAAGCTATCACTTCGACTTGGTGACTCATCAGAACAAGGGAGATCCAGTTCAGTAAACACTGAAGTCGTCGTTGACGATGAACCTCCAGCACTTTCAGATGCAGTCACTGTCGCGCAACTAGAGGGAACCCTGGATGCTGTTCATGACATGATCACAGTAGTACGAGTTGCTGACGGCTGCAGGAAGCTTTCTTCGACCGGGTGTCAGGCCCTGTTAGCGGAGACAAATATGTGTCGATCACGAAGTCAGCTGCCAGAAGCCTTAGTAGCCAACAGATCAGATGTTGGTGGCTTGAAAGCAAAAGCATCTGCGCCAACTGGGAAGAGAAGGCGCAGAAATGTGCCTCTTGTTGCTTCTCATTTCCAAGACAGTCACCCAGCTAAGTTGATACTATCGAAAGCTTGGTCCGAATCTGGTGAGGCAACAACTGATCATCAAACTGACAAACTTTCTGTTAGTGCAAGCACTGGAGGAGGATCATGTAGGATGAGAATTGAGAGGAAAACTAGGATAAGTACTGGCCCGAGAAAGTTTCAGGCAGTGAGACCCAGAACGAAATTGCTGGCTCAAAGTGTGGGAAACTTCTCAAATTATATGGATGCTAATTCCTCACTGAGTGGCAGGGATGAGCTCATGATGCCAGGTGCTACATATAATAGCCTTTCCAGTTGCTTTCCTCGTGAAGCAGCTGATATAAAGAACATCCGACTAAGGAGGGGCCAAAAAAAGGCCCAGCGAGAGAGTCTGAAAGTCAAGCGGAGTATGAGCATGGCTGGAAAATTTAAGCGCCTCTCAGAACCCAGCGGCTTCTTGGGTGACTTCAATCCCGGTATTATCCAAAGGGTGAGAAATACTCAACAGATTCATGCCGTTCTTGGAGCTCTTGTCGGAGTAGCAACGTCAAAAGTAGTCAATGAAGTCTCCAGAAGCTCCAGAGAAGTACTAGATATAAGATTCAAGGATGCAAGATGTATTTCCGGAGCTGGAACTCATTTTAACCCTGACCCCATCGACGTCAAGCCACATCTAGGAGTACAAGGTAGCATAGCAGAAAAGGATACTGTCTGTAGTGCTAGACTCCCAGAAGATCCAAAACAATTGAATTTGGTTCAAAATGTTTCTCATGGCGTGGAAGAAAGTGATAGAAAAATTTCGCTTCATCAGTGCGAAGTCCCTGACGAAATCTCACGAAAGTCAGAAGGATTGATACTGGATAGACGGCCACGAGAAGTCCAATCTGTGCTTCATACAACGGTAGAGGATTCGCAGCCACCTACGGTATCCTTAGACCGAGGAAGAAATGACGTGGGGCCGTATGAGTTATTCACTTCGAAGCCAGAGCACCTTGACACCCACCTCCACGAGTCTTTTCCCATGGACGAGAACAACGCCCGAAGTGCCAGAACCTCTACCAATCCTCCAGCTGCATGCTCTACTGCAGGTAATTCACTGTTCCCAGATGCTACTATTTGGGCACTTCGATGTACCTCTCTACAACTATCTCACTCCATATCAAGGTGGTTCAGTGTGCAGAGTCTTGCCTTAACAAATTTTCTTTGTTTCTCTGCTTGACATTCAGCTGCTGGGTTTGCGGCTCAATGGCTGGGACTTCTCACTCTCGATATCAAAGGTCGCCTCTCAGGTAGTTAATATGTTAAAACAAAAAGCTAATGTACACGAATGATTCCGTGGCTTGAAGCTTTGGCGATTAACTGATGAAGCCTGTGATATTTCTTAAGAAATCGTTCATGCGTTTTTCCATCCCACTTATAGTAGGCATGTTTCAAAGGTTTCAGTTTCACAGGCTAACACTGAAAATGTATTGGGCATAGCTCTGAAACGAAGCAGAAGGAGGGTTCGCGCACTCCTCGTATCAGGGCAGTTTGGGAATGCTAAAGCAATAGCTTCTGTCGGAAATGTCGGAGCAGAGGGATCTTATCCAGCGGAATCGATGAGAGTGATATCAGATCCAGCCGACTACATCACGTGGGCTAGTGAACAGACAAGAGTAGAGTCTCAAGTAGATAAATGGCGTGCTTTGTTCACCAATATGGACGGTGTGCTTTGCATGGAGGCGGCCAAACTTGTAAGTGATTCTGAGTAAAAAATTGCAGTCTTTTGACACATTTAATTCACATCAAAATTCTGGTTTTGTTCAGAGGTAGAGCTCGTACTCATTTTTAAAAATACTATATGAGCTCACTTATTTCTTTCTGCCAAGCTCGCTAAAATGCTCCAGAAAACCGTGCGCAGGAAAGTAATCTATGGCAGATTCGGCAGATGGAGGTTCTATGCCAAGATCCGAAGCAAATGCTTTCAGGTCCGCTGCTACCCATCGTGCCCGACTTTTCACCTGGGAAAGAGAACTGTCCACCAGGATAGGTATGAGGAATCTTGTTTGTGCCGTGACGTTTCTTTCTTCTGTAAAGCTTTTAGAAAGCTTGAGTTAAACAGAGTCACTTCTTCCATGGGATCACTGCTTTTGATAGAACTGTCATTTCCTTGCAGGTGCCATTCGTAACAAAAATCAAGCAGTGAGAAGTTGCTGTGGCTGTATCTACAGATTCGATGACGTCCACAGCAAGCTGTTAACTAAATCTTAGAATCCACATAAGTAGAAGATCAATGCAGAAGCTTCGAACGTCTTCTCCTCAGAAAAGACGAGCATATTTGACGAATTGTTACATCACATCTCAAACCATTACATGATATGTACACCAATTTCTTCTTTAACTTAGAGTGACCAAAGTCACACAAGATGTCAATAGCATTTGTTTACCAGTGAAAAATGGTAGGTCATTCTTTCCTAATATCCTACTTACCATCCTCTTATAAGGCTTGGATTCTTGGAATCTGTTGTGAAGGAGCAGATTGGAATAGATCAGACATTTTTGCTTCAGGCTACATTTTAGACCGCCTCACAATACAACCGTCATGGTGTAGCTGAAGCGGGCATGTTTAGCTCGAAAATCATGCAGCAAATAGAGGACCTTTTGTTATTATTCACTCTGGATGTACGAAATCGAGTAGAGAAGCTACGAATATAAAACCCACACGACCTGACCAATTGGAATCTGACCTTTGAATAGATCTCCCTATTACATGATAGACCTTGAAGATTTGATTCGGTGAGAAATTTTGTTTCGCGTGTATTTGTTAGTATAATCAGCTGCGAAACAAATACACCCTGTCGGGATTACACGGAACGATGAATATGGTCGAACCGTTGTATCACATCTCATTGTACTTATAACAACCGCAGAGAGTGTATATTGGCCATTGGCCCAATATCACTGAACACCTAATTCTTCAGCTTAGGACATACGGCGCGGACTAGGTCCAACGAGGGCAGAGCGTGTAAGAACTTAAGTCGTAGCAGTCTGCCATTATCCGCCCACCCCCCGGCAACATATAGCATGTGAATCAAGAGTTGACCTAATTGAGTTATATCTTTGGATGAGAGGGGTCCTTTACGCAGGTCGAATGTATACATGGATGACGGGAGTGAAAGGGAGAGAGAGGAGAGTAGGCTAGCACGCGGGGATTAGTTCTTGGCGTATTGTAGGATATACGTTGCCACACATGGAGATTAATGTTAGACACTATGTTAGTGAATTTATTATTTTTTGGGTTTCCAGTGATTTGTTTCAAATCCCATATGGGTCCAATCTATTCCTGGGATCTAGTTGCAAAATTATGGAGATTTGAATAGATATTATGATTTTTTTTTTTACATATTAGGGTTTTTCATACTTAGAATTTTCCTATGTGAGTTAGGGTGTTGGAGTTTAGGGTTTATGGTTTTGCACTTGGGAGTAGATACATGACTGAGTGCCATGTGTCCTTGTCTTTCTCTTTGTGCTAACTATAATTTCACTTCATATCATGATAATGTCTAGAGTGATACGTGATACACCATGTTAATATCATCGTCTCTTTACCTTGTACGGGGTAAAGATTCACGTGAAAAAGATACACAAGGATTATGGTTGAACCACTTGGGATACACATGTGAGGAGTGCAATCATATTGATATCAAAATTTGTCACTTCGGGAACACACATGCTACATCAAATCCTTCCTTGATCGTTTCGGGTATATTGATCAGGTCATAGGTGTGGTTAGCATCAGAGTTAGGTTATATTCTAAGGCTTTTTGACACTAGGTTTTTATGTCCATGTTTATTCCATAGGCCCCTTTGAACACTCCACGATGAGGCTAAATATACTTTTTATTTATTGCTCGATCGGTTGACACATGATACCATGGATGAGTTAGTATGAATTTTATTTTTTTTACTTCCAGATAATGTATACGGTATATAAAGGGAGGATGTGCTGGATGTAGTGAGCTAGCAACTAGATTTTTGGAGATTTTATGAAGGGGATTGGGCAATATTGGAGGAGGAGTTGATATCGGCCACACAAGTTAGGAATTAGGTTAGCCACATGATATTTATGATTAGGCTCGATTGCGACAGTGTAGGATCTTGGGGCAGGCCATCACAGATCCTTCATCTTTTGTCTTTGACTAGTCATATTGAGGAGACTATTTCCTCTTTAAGCCTTTTATATCTATTCATGGGTAATTAAATACCATTAGAGGTCTAGGAGTATTTGCAAGAGGAACCATTAAGTCTTGATAGATGACTTTTTGTCCATTCTCTATGCACAAACTTAAATCCATCCTTAGGGGATCTATCACGGATAATATAAGAGTATCTTCGAGATTTCCTTTAAACATATGATCTCTCTAGTGGTTTCACAGAGTTATTCTAGGTGGTTGTATCAATGAGAAAAAGGAGATTTTATTATTAGTTAGTCCGGTGCTAGTTGACTTCTTGAGATGGAGAAGGACATTGGGAGCATTAGATCGATTACCATTGGGGAGGTCTTATTGCATCTTGTTAGTAGTATCATGGTCATATAGAACTTCCAACAACATCTTTGTCCATACCAATTTGGAGTCGCCACACTAGGAGGTTGTGAGGAGATATCGTTGGATATTAGAGTACTTCTATATTTCTATCCGGATTGGGTTGTCTTGCATGTGGACGTTGAGAACGATTTTAATAATGTCTCATGTGCATCCATCTTTAAAGAGCTTAGAGAGGATAATGGATCTTTATTGAGATTCATTCCTTTCATATAGTCTTTTTACGATTCACATTCTTCTCTCTTCTATTAGCATGATTTTTCACAGGAGGGAATCACCGTTCTACACTTCGCCGTTGGTACTCAATAGGGAGATCCTTTGGGAGAACCCATATTTGCCATGGCTCATTATTGAGCTCTCCTTTCTTCTACTTTGGCCGTGCTATGTCGTGTGTTACCCTCCTTAGCAAATGATAAATACATTTTGGGTAATGTAAATCACATTAAGTAGGTCTTTGATTACTTTACTACCAAGCTTCATCTTGTAAGCTTGAGAGTCAAGGTATCAAAATGTAGGGTATAGTCTCCTTTGGGCAATCCTCCTCATCTCCACCTTCAAGAGGGATGTATGACGTCAACGGCTTACGCATTCTAGGAGTGCTAGTAGGGTCCAAGGATTTTGTATCTCTCTACTTAGACGTTGCACTTGCAAAGGATGTATTGCATGTACATGACATTCCTATACTAGAATATCCACACATGACGTTTGATATACTTTCCTCTATTATTGCTTGTCGATCCACCTACTTAAGCGACTACTCTAATCCATGAACCTCCGCGTTGGCAAAGATCCTGCCGGTTCCTTACTCTGGATATTCACCCCGGTCTAATATTTCTGCTTTCAGCCACGGTGTTATTTGTCTTCTCATTTGTGGGAAAGTTTCAAGTTTCCCGATAAGTGACTCATGGTTAACCTGATCAAAAAACTTAAAAAGTAGGGAAAAAGATGAAAATTTTACTTGCTAACGAAAAAAGTTGCTTACTAAATGTAGAAGCGAAAACTTGAAAACCGAATTTGACATTTTTAAGTGAAAAGTTTGAAGTTTCATCTTCATGTACTGTCTCAGAAAATTGCAGTTGTTTTCTCTCAACTTGAGAAACATAGTAAATCATTTGGGAATGTAATCGCATCGAGCGTATGTAAAAAATATTGTGACTGCCCCAGTTCATAATCAACATCATGATTTTTGCTTGAAGCTATGGAAGTTTGAAATATGTTTAGCAAAGCTGTGTATCTCAGTTTCTCCATCCCTGCAAATATTTTATGTTGATTGTCTCTCCCACAGATATCCATATATATGTATATAGATCCAAGCTTGCACACCTATTCGTGGGTACCTTCGTAGTACCTGCTAACACTTCTCTTCCAGTTTCACAGTGTTTTCATTATGAATCTGGTCTTTCCTGGATTGTCATTCGCACTTTCATTGTTATTAGGGTTTGCTCTCAACTACAAATATCGACATGAGATTTTTCCTCAGGTTGCATGTCCATTCTCTATGCCAAGCAGAAAAATTTGCTACTTAATGCAGATACAGCTGGAACCTTACTGTATTGGTAAACCTTGTAATTTAAGCCCGGTCGTATTGAATACTTGTACAAGATCTTATATATATATATATATACATCAAGAACAAATAGTCTTTTGGGAATAAAAACATCAGGGATTGTGGATCACGCTGCAGACGCTAACAACGTTATTGGGAAGTTTAATTATGCAGGTAATTATGCTAAACTAATATGGGCATTAAATTGCCCACATACAAATTTACGACTTACACAGTAGAATAATCTTGCTGACTTCTTGTATGCTAGACGTTTCATAGGATTTCAACAACCAATATGGAGACTTCACACAAAAGTTTTTCTTGTAGAAACCTCTTCTTTCGATTGTACTTTCAGGTCCGAGAAGATATAATAACAAAAGGGATTGGAAGATCCCATCAAATCGAACAAGGATGGAACCAAACCGGTAACTTTCAGGCGTTGATGCCGATGATGTAAAACATGGCTAGTTTCCCTACTGGACAACCGCTTCTCCACTTTCGGTCTGAGCGGATAAAATCAACTAGTTGCATTCAACTGGCACCAAATGAGCAGGCAGTTTCATGTAGAGACAATGTGAAATAGTGTGAGTACATATACTAATCTACTATGCAGAAACTTTAGGAAACCAAATAATATAGCAAAAAGTATGGGAAAACCATCAAGTACATGGATGTAACCAAAGAGCTAATTGTAATGTTATTGTTATCTTAGATGCAGCATAATATATTTCACAATGGGAAATATATTCTGCTGCATCTAAGATATTCAAACTATCTAGGTCAAACGGTCTACATACTACAAAAGTATCATAAAAAGCATCACCTAACGTTATTACTGTCATATGGATTACACTAGTTAGTACTTTCTGTAGGGCAATGGATACACGTTGACTAAAATATGTTATACAATAAGCTAAAGAAAGTGATATCCTTATCGCATAGTATGGTAGGCTCTCGCGGACTCTCTCACGAATATGTCGAAGTCGGCGTCCATAGCTGTATATAACTCCAAAGCTAGAGGAACAAAGATATGACCTCTCTGCATACCCATATACTTGGAGATCTTGGCTATTGCCACTCCATTCGTCTCCCATCAAGAAGGATGGGTAATCATCCCCTCTGAAACTTTATCATATGTAGGATTTGTAACCACAACATCTGCATTAGTAACTTGGTCCTCTCGAACACAATATAGATGTCTGTCTCTGTGCTAGAACTCATGTCACACACTTGAAGGTCCCAAGTCTGATGATGTCATCAAAGATCTTCATAATCCTCCTATCAAAGGTTGTCAAATGTGATAAGAATGCAAATGAAGGAGAAACCGTATGAAGTAGGTATGTGAGTAGACGATCAATACTAGAGAAGAGTATATCAAATGTCATCTGCATAACTTGACAAAGATTCACTTGCCTCTCTAAGCTCTCATAGATGGATGCATGTGAAACACTATTAAAATCATTCTCAACATCAACATGCAACACAACCCAATCCATATTGATATCTAAGAGTGATGTCATGCATAACGATACCACCTCACAACCTCATGGTGTAGTGACTCCAAATTGTTGTGGACAAAGATGATGCTGAAAGTGGGAACTATGATGTAGGAATATGGTACAACTAACAAGATGAAATAAGACCTCACCAATAGAAATCGGTCTAATGCATTAAGTGTCATTCTTCATCGCAAGAAGCCGACAAACATCAAACACTTGGCTAATTGACAAAAGAATCTCCACTCTCCCAACCACATAGAACAATTCAGGGAAATCACTAGAGGGATCATATGTGTGAACGAAATCTCTAAGATGCTCATATACCATCCTTCTTTGACAAGTCTACTGAGGATACACGTGGAGTTGTGCATAGAGAATGGGCAAAAGTGATCTATGAAGACATAATGGCTCATATGGCTGATATTCCAAGACCTCTAATGGTACTCCTTCACCCATGGGTGGATGTAAAAGGCGTAAATAGGAAATAGTCTCCTTAATAGGACTAGCCATATACAAAGGATGAAGGGCAAGTGCGACTCTACTATACTACTCAGCATGCCCCAAGATCATATACCATTACAATCGAACCACATTTGAAGTATCATGTGACTGTTCTGTAAGGGCCGCACAAGTTACAGACTCATCTTGCAATGTAGCCCAATCCCATGCTATGAATCTTCAAAATCTAGCTATCACATTCCTATGTCAAGCACACCCCACTAGTATAACATAGACACCATCTTGGAAATAGGAGAAACAAAAACCATGCCAACTCATCCATGGGATCATGAGCCAACCGAACAAGATGTAAGCGAAAAGCCCGTCTAATCTCATCATGGAATGCATGAGGGAGCCCATGGAATAAACATGAATATGGGAACCTAGTCTCAAAGAGCCTCAAAATAGAACTTGACTAGGATGCTAACAACTCGCATGACTCGATCAGTATACCCGAAATAATCAATGAAGGGATCAACGTAGTCTGTGTGATCTCATAAGTGACAAATGTCGATGTGATAGTCAGTGCGCACGTGCACATCCCAAACGGTCAAATCATAATCTTTGTGTATTTTTCCCACGTGGGTCTTTACTCCTTGCAAAATAAAGAGACGATGACACATTAGACATGGTGTATCATGCATCACTCTAGGCGGCCCATGAGGGGAAGTGAAGCTATAACTAGCACAAAGAGAACGATAAGTACACATGGTACTCTATCATGAATCTACTCTCACATGCAAAATCACAATCCCTTTATGGATCCTCCACAACTTTCGCTTGGTTGGGTTCCATGGTTGATTTGATTGCTTGGTTCCGGCTTGTTGTGTGCATTTGCCAGTAGTTGATTCCTACCTCACCTGCACCACCTCATCTCGGCTGGGCTCTCTTTTCCATTCTCTCTCTTCTCTCTCCCTCTCTCCTCTTGCATCTTACCCTTGCACCGTGCCGTGACTTTCTTTCCCCTTCCCATGAAACTTAGGATAGTTGGTAACTTCCTACCATATATTCACATATATTGTTACTCAACTTACCGCTGCAGCCTCGCAAGGCTCTTTTAACTCAACATATACTAGAAAGGCAAGTGGAGTTTCTTTTTCACATTAATTTTTTCTCGTGGGCATTTTTTCCCTAGTAGAATGCCAGATTTTTATTGATGTGTCTTTGATAGATTTACACTATTACTCCACCCCGCATGCAATGGGATGACTTTGCAGTCTAGTTTCCTCATCAATCACTCTCCTCTCGGAAGACCATATGGACTGAATTTTCCACCATTGCAGAAAGCACCATTTAACTATAATTCAGTCGTAAATATATATAGAGTGAATCCATATATATCCCACGATCCATGTTATTTCGATTGATAAATCTTCTGATGCATCCATCCAAAGATAAATTTTTGATGGCAATATGTGCTGCAAAAATTGTGTGCCATTACATGTATTTTTAAAAAAACAAATCATGTGAAGAAAGTGACTCACAAGATGATGTGATGTGTACGTTACCTTTTTTTTTCTTTTGATAACTCATCTTTGTCTTAGTAAAACTTTTCAGTGGCATGTTCCAGTCCTTTTTCTCATTCCTAAGAAGAAGTTAGCCACCGGTTTAGGTTTTGCTTCATCTATTTTCAAAACAAACAAACACAAGAGTTTGTTTTGAAAACCCACATTAACTGCGCATTTGTAGATGTTGTGCGGTAAATTGCTTAAACCCTAGTGAGGGTATCAGCTTGGGAAGAATGTTCTGTGCAATGTCGATGCTGGCTTGCTGGTCTGTGCAGCTTTCGGTAATTGTGCGCATAAGTTTATGATTGGAGTTTTGAAGTTAGATTGTCCTGGTTGTCGATGTTGCAAGTGAAGAACTGTGATTTTGCCATAATGAAGCTTAGAGTCAACCCGAGTTCTTGTGTGATCGAACTACACTCAACACTGTTTGCTGAAGCCGTAATTTGTGACTTTCGCTCAAAGATACTTCTCTTCTGATTCTCTGTGTGGTGATGTTTGTCTTCAGATTCTGCAGACAGGATCTAACCTGGCAGTTCGCGATGTCGATAGCTGCAGCAGGTTTGGAGTCCAAAAATTGTACGAGATGTAGAAGTTTTAGTAGAATTCAGAAAACGTTTATCAGGAGTCCAGCAAGTAGGAGTATGGGAACAGAGTAAGGGATTTTGGAGTAATTCGTATCTATTATGAATGAAGCTATATGTAGTGAGGTAAATTTGAGATACCTCGATAAGTAGAAAAAGAGCCGAGGGAATTACCAGCGCAAGGATCACAAAATAGGAATTCAAACTTCGGGCAAACATGCCGGCGGGATCTGAAGTACCAATGTGTGAAGCGGCAGCGGAAGGCAGGGTATCTGATGTGGAAGAGTTACTGAAAGCAGGTGCAGATGTTTGTGAGCATGATTCAAATGGGATATCTCCTCTCATGCACGCTGCCAAGAATGGGCACGCGTCAATTGTAAGCAGGTTGCTAGAAGCAGGAGCTCCTTGGAACGCACTCGATAAGACAGGAAGATGCGCTGGTGACTATGCAGCGGATCATGGTCATCAGGATGCTTTTGATGTTCTTCTCAATGCAGGTGCAACTCTTGCCCTTTCTCATTCGAAAAATGTCTGCCACTTTCTTTGCATGATGTAAAATCATGATGTGACGCACGGAAGACATATACCCTGTCCAGACCTTCATAACCCGATATACATTTTTCTGTTAAAATTCTCATCAATTTCTGTTGTCCCTGCTATGAGCGAAAGGAAGAGTTCAGTTACCGAACTTTTGAAAGCATTACTTGGACTAGGAAATTTAAACAAATGTTAGTCAATTAAATAATATTTACAATGCTTCTCATTTGTATGTGTATTATGTTCCTCTGCGTACCTTCCCTTCTCTTTGTACCGTTTTCAAGTCATAGAGCAGGATTATGAACCTTTGCAGCAACTTAAGCTTTGGACTTTTTTACCAGTTTGACTTGCCAGTTTCATTGGACACTTTGTTTCAATTTTTTTTTATTATGTGTACACATGTCTGAAAGTGGACGTTCGACGCAGGTATTAGAGCTGAGTTGATTCTTGGTGCCGTGGAGAGACAGAGCAAGAAGAAGGGTGAAGCAACGAACAAGGGTTACCTAGACGAGCGCGTGGAGTACAGTGAAGACAGGCTTATGGATGAAGAAAGCAAGGCTGTTATGATGGCGTGGGAAAGTCCTCTTATGGCAGCTCATGCCAAAGTGGTGTGTTCAGCTGGCGGTGACATTCTGAACGTCGGATTTGGAATGGGTATAGTGGACACAGCTATCCAAGGCTGCGAAATTGCATCGCATACGATAATTGAAGCTCATCCTGACGTCTATGCTCGTATGCTTGCCACGGGTTGGGCAGAGAAGCCAAACGTACGAATATTATTTGGGCGTTGGCAAGATGTTATTCCTCAGCTGGGCACATATGATGGTAAGCATTGATTTAAAGCTTGTAATCCATCGGCACCAATGGCCCCTTCGAGTAGCGGCTTTAATGTCGGAAGCCGTTTGTTGAATATTTTTGATCAAGATATCTAAGCTGTTATTGTATTTGTTCATTATCTTTGTCTTAATGCACTGTGTTCTCTTCATTTCATTTCCTCCTCTGTTTACTGCCATTTTCGATATTTTTGGCAAAGACATCCCTCGAAAGTATAGGCTGATTGGGGACCTACCTTTTCCTAGGATATACTATTATCGATAGACTCGAGCCTTTTTTTCTATAATGGTTGATCTCATGATTTATAGTGAGGTAGAAATTCAGTCTCCCCCCTCTAATTTTCCTTGAAATCTTATATGACTCGACTTATTATGTCTACATGGTAAAATGGTCACAGAGGTTTCGACCACTTGGGTTAAGGTTGCTCATCCTAGACCTTTAAGGTAACTTTTAAGGTTGCTACTATCAAATTCCATACTCCAACTTATGTGTAGGTATTACAGGTTTGTAAAATATGTCTGTAGTCAACATCATTATCTTCTGTGCTCAACCGTGATTGCATCCCATATATAGTGAGGTCTGCATTTTATTCAACCAAACAAACTCTACACTCTGCCCCAGGATGGTTTATCCTGGAATCTCATCAAACTTCTCCCAGTATTCGACTTGGTAGGTAATCAGAGTTTCCACTGCTCTCAGGACTGAGGCCATGCTCGAAGTTCCAACCTTATTCTTTTTCTCAGATGTTGATGACGCCACACTTGATTGTCTGCAATAAACTACGATGAAATCGATACGCTAACGAATTGGGGATAGTATCCACGAGTGAATTTATTCTTGGGCACTAAAGAAACTTGTGAGATAAGCCCTATGTATTGAACTTATAATTGGTACACATGGGGGATCTGAGATATACACTTTATAATGTGCAGCAGTGTGAAGGTACTGATACTGGTTTTCTTCCACGGGTTACTTGAGACCTGCTTCTGTATACAAGTTCTGGGCCAAGAAAGAAGTTCAGTTCTCAATTAGTCCTACTCAGCACAGTCAATTTTCTCTCAGTTCCCTCTTCATTCAAGGTAATGTTATTCCCTAGAAATCTACGGAAAGTAAGTTCATGGTTAAGTAGGAAACTCACGCCATTCATTCGTTCGCTGCTCTTTTTCTGTGTTGCCTCTGTTCTTTCTGTCTTGTAAGCTTGTTTGTTCCAGTCTTGCTAGCCTTCACCTGAGCTAGGTCGATGCAGATTTCGGTTTCGCTCTCATGCTCTTTCAGTAGCCTTGATTAAAAGCCCAAAGCAGTCGCACTTTTGAGGCTCTTATGACGTCTTTTGGTTCTTGGTTGATATTAAGAAATCTCCGACGTAATCTCGAGATTGTATGGAAAAATTTCTCACTGCAAGAGAGATTTTTCTCAGTTTCAAGTTGTCATCTAATTTCTTCCTACTTTTCTCCTCCTATCTCCTCTCCTCCTACTCTATTATCATTTATATCAACAGCATTCATCTAGGGACTGGTTCTGTGGTCTTCAGGCTAGTTACGTCTGTAAAATTTGCAGTAGTGTGCTAATCAAACGAGGATATGTGCACGTGCATTCACCTTTGTAATTAACTTTGATCTGCCGTTCCTACCAGTGTTGCTTGGTTAACATTCTACTTTTGTTATACAGATGACATACCTTCTCTACTTTTTGGTTAGTATGTGTGATCTTATCACCTATCTTTTGTTCCGATTTTGACCAGTAGGTATCAGCAGTTCGTGGCCGTATAGAATCCAAGATTAATCGTTGATTGATTTCTTGAAATAGACGTTCTAGCTGGTCCCATGTTTATAATACTTATTGGATGGTTTCAAATTTCTTGTTCTAAAGCATCTGCCTCCTGGATTTCTTGATGCAGGTATCTTTTTTGACACATATGGGGAATATTATGAGGACTTGCAGGAATTCCATGAATTTTTACCCCAGCTACTAAGAAAGGAGGGTAGATATTCATTCTTCAACGGCATGTGTGCGGATAACGCTTTTTTCCATTTAGTTTATTGTGAGCTCGTTAGGTTAGAACTAGGAAGTCTGGGTATCACCACTGACTATATTCAGTTACCCGTAAAAGATTGTATGGATGAGGAAACGTGGAAAGGCATCCAACATAAATATTGGCAATTAGATACATATTCTTTGCCTGTTTGTCAGTTTTTAGAGGAAGAAACTGAAGAGGAGAGAAAGTAATGCTGTGTATTACATATTATATATCAATATCTGAATTCAGATTCAGTTTGTTTTGGTGAAAAAGTTTCCATCTTTCTTTGCGGATGGGGAGGATAGAAACAATTGTTTTGCCGAAATGTAGACACCGAATGTACTCACTTCTCAACATTAGGTGGAGTGGAAGGAAGGAATTTAACTTCATATAGAAGCTGCTGTCAACTGAAGCGGTCCATTATCCGAAGTTTGATAGCACTCTACTCGGCTTGATCTGGAACTGTGATAAGAAAATCATTGCCCCTTATCCTTAGTTCCTTAATTCACCCAATATCTGATGAGTACCATGTAGAAAAGTTTCTCCCGTCGACAAGAGATATGACACTTGGAGATGCTGGATAAATAGCTCGTGGAGTGTTAAGGCAGTACAACTGGGTTTGGATTCGCGCGAACCTCTCGGCCTGCAAGTTTTCGTTGGCATGATGGACAAGTAAGTCGCTGTTAGCGACTTACTTGTCCCCTTCATAATGGTAATTTTTGAAGTGTGCTAGTTTCAATATTGGGAACATTCCGCGTGTAAGTATCATTCGTGTTATTCAAGGTACAATAATCTTGTTCCAAGAGGTCTCTGCACAAAGAAAGTATCGATTGCGATATCTGCATCTAAAGGGTTGATACCCTTATTGTCATGAGGTGGCCTTCTTGACTTCAAGATGCAAACTCGTTGCTAGATTGTACATCCGGGCTGTCTCGAGGTTGTTCATATAGAAAGGTTTTAATGCCCACCCTCGGCCCAAAGATTGTACTCTGATCCAGTTATTGTTTGTGGAAATGCCAGTGGAACACCTACCATCTGCCAAAGTGCTGATTTCCTTGACGAGGGCAGTCGGTGAGTTCACTCGAAAGTGCGAGTTGAGCTCCCGCAAATGATGACAGACCATTCGAGTCCCTGCAGAAACGGCCGCATGATTACACGAGGTCTTGTATTTTCCACTTCTCTTTTTGAGTGGCCGAGAAGTAAGGATCAGATGCATGATGCAGTGAACTTGGAATCCCGCATACCATTTGGAGTAAAGCTCGGGTAACAGACATCTGAGGGTCCTGCCAAGGTCGGCTACTGTATGGCTTTCACGCAAGGCCAGGCCGGAGGTGGGATAGGTAGCAACGCTCGGATCACAGATGGATCGGTTTCTCTTCTGCTTGAATCATCGGATGCCATCGATGCTCGGTCAACCCACTGTGCTGCTTGCACTCTCCTCTAATAAGACACGCAGTTCACAATCCACAGGAAAAAGCGCGAGTCCATCTCAGTCTACTTTACTATCGCCAGTTTCCCAAAAGCTCACCATGACCAACACATATAGATGATGTCGTATAGTCAATGGCAAAGGTACTGCAAAATCCAAGCTCCAACGATAACCAAGTCCCATAATCGGTAGAGGATGTAGTTGTGGTGTATGGGCATTAAATGATGCTCGAACACGATCACATACCATACATCTCGCCACAAACTGTTGCACCTCAGTTTGCATACCTCTCTACCAATAGTGACTTTGAAGTAAGCTATATGTTCGCTTTACTCCAAAATGACCTAACTCCTCATGAGCATGTCTGACCAACTGTGCTCTCTCTCTGAAATGGAAGTGGCACAACACGAACGCTGCCATCTCCCCATACTCGAAGAAGGTGTCTACCTTCCCACCTGAACCGTCGAGCTCTCTGTAAAACTCGATCCCGCTCCTTTGTACTCAAGGTGCCCAACAAAGCACCGGTACGAAGATACTCCAACACCAGCATGTCATCATGGATGTCTCGATTTACCATCAAACCGTCCTGAGTCTCAGTGTCCAAGGCTAATATATCTGCTCTTTGACCCAAGAGAGATATCATATAGCTCTCAAGTGCCAACATACTCAAAAAGGTAGATGCATGCCAACCCGGCACCATCTCCTCATCAGTATCACCGCGCCATCGAGCCCCGGTTTCGTCAACTTGACTTGTACATGGGTTTCGACTTAACCCATCCGCATCACGGTTCACCACTCCAGGTCTATGAATAACCGTGAAATCATACTCTTGTAGGATAAGAGCCCATCGTGCAAGCGTTCATGTAAGCTTGTCTGATTCCATCAACCATTTCAATGGTTGATGATCAGTGATGAGAGTGAAGGAGTTTCCAAACAAATAACATCTGAGATGTGCCACCGCCCAAACAACTGCCAAACATTCTCCTTCATAAGAACTATACTTTGACTCCGCTGCATTGTTGGAACGACTTGCATAAGCCACTACAAACTCCTTCCCCTCATCATCATATTGGGTAAGCACTGCTCTGTAAGACCCAGGGTTGTACATATAGGATAAAATGCAAGTATATCTAAATTGTGCCTAAGTTTATCTTAGTCATGACTATATTTAGCTAGTTATGATTAAGTTGGAGGAAAATATTGTTGGAGTTTGGATTTTGCAGTACCTCTATCATTGACTATACAACATCATTGATATGTGTTGGCTTTGATGCTTAGCCGATTTGGTGCACAAGCGGAAGTGTTGACTGATTAGGATACTGAGTTTTTGGAAGAGTTTTACATTTTGGATGATCGAGTGTTGATCAATCATCGTACCACCTCAAGAAATCATCCCAAGATTGATGGTAGCATAAATAGTTATTCAGACGATGAAGAGAAGATTAAAAAAGTTTAACTTGGAGAAAGATAATATGGGAGGTACATCAAGTTATCATGTTTGGCCATGGATTATCGATTTAGCTTTCAAGCATCTTTAGCGTCATTATCACCATACTTTTTATTATTTGGTAGAGATCCAAACTTAACTACAACTATTCATTGATAGTCATCTGAAGTCTTGGACTTGGATAACCTTATGTTTGGATTAGGGTGTGTTCTTAACAGGCATAACTCTTCCCTAGGGTAATGTCATGGCATTTGAGAACCCGACTATTGCTTAGCATAAAGATATTTCTTGAAATATATTAGTTTTTTTTATCATTTTTGAATAACTATTATGTTTTTATTATTATCATGGTATTAGCATTAACTTATTTTTTTCTTAAATGTCAATTAACAGTCTTGATATAAAAAGATAATGATAACAATTTTAGATTTATGAGAGTTGCATGTGAAGTAGAAAGGTATATATTTTCATCTCGTATTTTAAATTATTTATTTATTTTATAAATATTTTTATATAAAAAAAAAATTAAAAACAAAAAAATATATTTAAAAAATTAATACAAAAAATTATTTTAAAATTTTTTTTTTCAAACAATAATTATATATATAATAAATAAAATAAGTTAGTAAAGAAACGAAAGTACAATATAGGTAGAGAGAAAGATTTAGGGATGAAACTCATTTTGGTAGTGCATTTTTTTTAGTAAAAAATATTGTGGTTCAAATTCTCCCTCATAAAAGATTATTCAAAAACTATACCTATATTTTATGATGATAACCTATGAGTTTTTGGAGCGCTGAAGGTATTT
The DNA here is from genome assembly GCA_014180765.2 of Marchantia paleacea. Classification (NCBI taxonomy): domain Eukaryota; kingdom Viridiplantae; phylum Streptophyta; class Marchantiopsida; order Marchantiales; family Marchantiaceae; genus Marchantia; species Marchantia paleacea. Next base: position 1,022,772 of record MUAA02000108.1, on the reverse strand, counting down.
TGACGTATTTTGATCAATACTATTTGATCTAATTGTTATTGAATGTATATGGCTTTGATGGAGTGAATACCATGATAATAATTTAAAATTAGAAAAATTTTGAAATTTATGTGATCAATTTTTGAATCAAGAATATGGAGGGTAAAATCATTGCTAAAAATTTATCAAGTGGATTAATGCATATAGGATCATTGGTATTTAAGATCAATAGTGATAAAAACGATTTCAAAGAGAATGATCAAAGTTTAAGAATTATTGTTTTGAAGTTTTTGAATAAAAAATAAGAGCGATAAGTTATAAGATTGTGATTTAGTGTCCATCGGATCTGAAATTTGATAGAAATAATTTGCGTGGGGAAGAAACATCCCATCGCACATCAAGCATAAGGTTGGCGATGTCAGAAATGCAAAATTCATTCGTTTAATGGTGGAAGATGAAACCATTATGCAGAAAATTGAATCTCAACCCTAGTGATTCTTGTTTACAAAAAAGAACCAAATATGAAAGATTTGAAAAGATTAATGATCAAATCAATCTTTTATTTTGTATGAAAAAATCATGTAGGATAAAGACCTATAAAAGTAATTGAACCATGAAAATTTTAGAGAAATGAATCATGAGTATGAACAATAAGGATTATTTTGGATGCCGATAGTTTGTCTTATATTAATTTTAGTTCTATTATTTAAAACTTCAGATTAGAGATCGGTGTATTTCTTCTATTGATTTTTGATATGTTTGTTGCGTGACACATTAACAATTTGTAATATCATGGTGATTAGAACTTGATGGATGATGTTTGTGTGACATAATACTACCTTACACATTTTGATTGATATAAATATCAAAAACAATAAATCATTAAAGTTGTTTCAAAATTATTAGATTATACTAGTTTCGTATGATGTATATTCTTATTGTTATGGCTTGTTCCCATATTTTTCTATGCATTCTCGTGTACATGTGAAACTACACACAAACTAGACAGATACCTGTCTAGTTTTCTTTCTTCTTTTGGCAGGTTCCCATATTTTGCTATGCATTTTCCTGTACATATGCAACTACACACCAACAGGAGGACACGGTTATAAGGAGTTTGAGAATATCCCGTGTAAGGGCGAAATGAAGCCCACATGCGGTTCGTTTGTATTCTACTGAACTTAATGTGAATTACAGATCAGGACTCGGAGACAGATACGACGTAAAGGGTGAACGTGGAATGATATGTAAGGACGCATCAGTCAAATGTATGATTCTGTCGAGTATCCCGTAGAGGAAGACCCGGTGGAAGGCGTGCAGCCAGCTGAGCAGTGCGGGTAGGGTTAGGGCAAGGGCAGGACCACCTAGCTAACAAAGTCACTCATTCATGGGAATGTGGAGATCGTTTTCGTCTCTTAGGACCGATGGCTATTAGAGGAAGACAACTCAACAACAGAATCTCGAATCTTTCCACATCCATACGGTAGTACTGTACATGGTCAGCCTCCTTTCCTTGACAGCTGCTGCCCCAGCTGGACAAAATAACTTTCAAGAGTGTGCACAGTAGACATTACCCTTGTCCCGAGTGCAGGGCCGAGTGACACTATCCGCTCACAGTGGCGGGAGTGGTCGTACGACAAAAACGTGAAAATTACTCTGGCAAACTTTAAAGTGCTTTAAAGTCTGGCCAGGCCAGCAAAGATGGGAATATTTATCTGAAATGTACAATTTTATCCACTTCATCCAGATTGTGTTTTCACTCGTACCACCATGTGGCGGACATACTCCAGCAAGTCCACCCATTTAGCCCAAGATTCTGCCCAACATGTTCTTACTATAGGAGGCGAACTACCACCAAACATGGCAGAATGTCCACAAACTAGCCAGCCTTGAATCTACCGCTAACAACGCAATTTCTTTGGGCTCGGTTCTCTCGCTTGTGTAATGAATGCCGCGAGTATAGTGATGTTGTCGAGAGTCCTGTCCACTTGCTCTGAGCCTACGGCAGATTGCTTTCACCAGCCCCTTCTCGTGTTATATGTTACTTGTTACAGTTATCCTCCACTTTCGGTTTCGGGTGAAGTTTAGTTGCTTGAGGCCATTGTTCAAGTAATGCTTAATTGTTATTTGATGTCATGTAGAAGGTAATATAACTTCCCTTACATATATTATTTCCCTCCCCCCTCATCCTTAGATTTAACTAACTTAAATAGAACAGTTTAATGATTTTAGAGCGCATGTTAGTTTTGCTTTATAGCGTGCTTATTCACTATATTTCATTTGGGGACATTAGACGTGTTGTTGGAGACATTATGAGAAGCATTAATCCAGTATGCTTTCTTTTGCCCTTGGGTGAAGCTTCTTCTTGGCCTTGGTTTGCCTTTGCCTTGTACTTTTGTCAATGGTTTTTTCAAGGTGTCTTCTATCCATATCTCTCTCTCTCTCTCCATTTCATCATCATATTTCAATGATTAGAATCAATCTATTTAATTCGTTAAATGTAATCTCATATTTCTTCTTTGGATTTATATACACTTGTAAGACATGACGTGGAGTTCTTTCCAAAAATTTTAAGTATTAAATCTCAGTCAGTGAACATGGACCAAGGGTCAAATGGTGTTATTTAAAACATAAACACTTTATGTATACAATAGATAGTTTGTAAACATGCAATGAAGAATTTAAGTTAATCTCACAATAATTGTTATGGCTTATGGTAAAAAGGATTTATGTGCGTGCAATTATTAAGAAAATACTTATCTAATTTGATTTTTTCCCAAAAATTACTTATGTAGGAGCAAGAAATTGTAGAAGATTTATGAGTTCATACTTTAAATAAATAAATAAATAAATAAATAAATATATATATATATATATATCAATATAGAAAGATATTATTCATTGACATGATTGGACATCAGATATTTCATGAGTGCCAAGTCTTTGACATCACATGAATGATCTATTATTACATTATTTTACACATGAAAGAATTAAAATCAATGTATTTACCAATTTGATTTTTATTTGATATATGTTAATATCAAATAAAAATATGAATAATATCACTCATTTCATAATATAAATAATATTTAAAAACTAATCTTAAATTCATAAATAAAATTTATCTTTTAATTTAAATTTATTGATATTTTTTACCATGAAGAAATTTTGACTTTAGGCTATTGCTCTTTGGTCTATGTAATGTTCAAGTAATTTTTAAAAGGTTTATAGGTGTTTGAACATTTTATTGGAAAGTTTGAACTAGATTTTATAGATGATTTTTATTTATATGATTTATATTTTATATATTTTTAAGAATTAAAAATGTTTTTTATTCTATTATATTATTGAATATATTATTTTATTTTTAAATTTTTTAATAAAAAAATTTAGCATATTTTTTTTAAATTAAAAATTATTTTGAATTTTTAAAAAATTATAGTTAAAATAATGATATAATAAGGTAAAATATTAAAAATAAGTTGACAATATATTTCATGGATAAATTATATATCTTAGAAATTCTATAAAATCAGTATAAGGAATTTGATAGGATTTGTTTCTAATGTATAATCATTATTATTTTTAAAAATATACAATATAAAATCAAAATGGATGATGATTTATTTAGTGATACATTTTTATTCTCTCAAACATATATAACTTAATCACACTGCCATAGTGGGATCAAATTTGTGCAATCAATGCATAAGTTATCCATGTGACTATTTCAGGTGTGAAATTGGTTTTGCATTCTAAAAATATTTTTCATTTGTAAATATTTGAGATGTAACAGTTTCTACCCATCCAAACATAAACAAGTATGACTTAGAATAAATTGGATCAAATAGTCTACATACTACATGAGTATATGAATAATCATGGCCTAATGTGATTGTTCTCTTATAGATTGCATAAGCTAGTACTCTATGTATAGCAATGGATACACGTTGACTAAAATTGATTATACAATATGCTAATGATATTGATACCATTGTCGCCTAGTATGGTAAGCTCTCTTACACTCTCTCATGAAGGTGTCAAATTCGACGTCCATAGCACCATATAACTTCAAAGTTAGAGGAACAAAGAGTTGACATCTTTGCATACCACTATACTTAGAGACCTTGGCTGATGACAATCCATGAGGATGTGTAATCATCCCTTCCTAAGTAGTATCATGTGTAGGATCCAACAACTACAATAGTAACATAGTCATCCGGAATCAAATATATGTATGGGACTGCAAGGCATACCAATATTCTTTCTATGTGATGTGTATAACTTCCCCTGCTATAAAGAACATTATATCTTGAATGGTATCAAAAGTAGTTTTTGATGTAGACTAGGAAAGGATTCATGTGGAATAATCAAGATGTGTATGGGTGTACCAAGCCAAAACAGAACGTGATGGTGGGAAACTTCTAGACTGTATGATAATCATGGTATTATTTAATGGTATTTGCATCTTCATCCACGTAGAAGTTCAGCAAGTCTACCCGAAATATCTGGAAAAAGCCAGGAGTAAAATATAAAGATAGGATGTAAAGGTGCACAAGTAGCTCTTCTGGCCTAGTAGTGCCGAAGAGATCTTATTGAAAAGTTCGCCGGTTAAATCCATACGGCTTCGGGAGGCCATACGTTTTTCCTGACTAGTAGATTTCCTATATTCCGAGAAGTAGATTCATTAGATTAAAATAGCTGGCTCTCACGCCAGCCATCCAATGTTTTACTGTTAGAGCTTTAAATATGTCACAAAACTACTGTAGAGCTTTGAATCGTAACACATAAGGAGGTCTCGCGACGTACAGGTATGAATGTGTCCATTTCCCCGACAGTTCTCCCGGGTCAAGACTCACGGGCAAATTCCGCTTAAATTTCACTTGAAGACCAGCCAAAAGGCGCCAGCTAGCGTCCGGGCAAAGTAAAATCATTAAACTACTCAGAGCTTCATCATTCCCCTCGTCTCGTCAACAGGGTCCTTCGGGCAACAGTCAGAATTTCAGAGAACTTTCCCAGAAGTTTCCACTTTTCATTTCCATGCCGGTGACGGACGAAAAGAAAAGGGATTGACGGATCCCCACCGTCTTGCGACTCTTGCCAACGCTTCTCAACGAAAATCACGTCATCCCCTTTTGACACGGGGTGTATTTCCCCCTCCCCAGCCCCGCTTGCCCTGCCTTCAGTCGCCTCCTTGGATATCAAGCGAGGCGAAGAAAGTCAAGATGAGGTAAAAGCCTATCGCAGCTAGCTCATCAATAACAAGATCATTCGGGTGAGAGTGAGGGACGACTGAGTTACTCGCTGGGATGGAATTCGTCCTACTACAGCTACTGGTGGTAGGAGATGGCAAGGGGAGGAGGAGGAGGAGCTGAGGGAAAGTCTGATTTGTTTTTCCTTCAGGTGGGTTGGAACGATATGATATGGCGGGGGCGGGCGAGATATGATATAGGATGAGTTGTAACTGAGGGGTTTCAAGAATTTGCTCCGTTTTTCTCCACGGTTCATCGCTCTTTTTCCTGCTCCGTGTGCATCTGATCTGCATCGCCTGCTTCTCCTGCTCCTTCTGCGAGTGAATCTTCCTCATCCCTTCGCCGGGTCCTGGTCATTCCCTCGGAGTCGGTCGCTGTCTCTGTGTGTGTCTCATCAGGTGAAAAGCAAACTCGAGTACTCGTTGTCTGCGCCTCGTCGTCGTCGTCTGTACCTGTGCCGGTTTCTGATCACCACGAACACCAGCCCCATCCGGGCTCCGCGTGATCCGATGCTGAGGAAGAAAATGATAGGATGACAAGAATCAAAGTAGCAGCGATAGTAGCACCAGCATGGTTATGAAACCGTGGAGCGTGGGCAGCAGCCTTGAAGCCTACAGAGTCAGAACTAAGCAGAAGAGTAGCTAGTAGCGCGAGTGGCAGAACTAGATAGACGGTCGGTCGTTGTCCGCAGTGGTCAAATCTTCTCTTCGGTGAGCAAGGAAGGAAAGCCGGGTGAGGCTTCCTACGAAATGCTGTGGTCGCAAGCAAGCAACAACATAAACAATTGTCCACCTGTGCAGACTGGGGACGAGGCAGAGATCAAAGACAGCAGTGAAGGAGGTAAAGTGAAGGGAACAGGGGCTGGCCCGTTGGTTATTTTTTGCTTGGTGAGCGACCTCCGGGCGGGCATGACTGCAGGGGACGAAGAGGGGCAGCTCTTGAAACAACTCACGGTCGGGCAATACCGATACCAATCGATTCGTTAGTCGGGTCTGTGGCTCTGAGTGCGAAGCAGGACCCCGGAGCCCACGAAGAGAGGGGCAAGAATCTTCCACCACCCTCGCAAGCAGGCAGGAAGGAAGGCTGGCGCATGGAGTGGACCAGTTGCCGCTGCTGCTGCTAGTTGGAAAGTCCCTCCCCGAGAATAGCGAGAGATGAGAAGCCGAGAGAATCCCGAGAGAGCTGTTTGTAGGAGGAGGCAGACAGGCGGTGAGGCGGACCTCACCTCGGCGTATGCCATCCCATCAATCGTGTCCCGAATCGAACACCCCTCGCGCGAAATTGGAGGAGAGGGTGGGCGTTGAACTATTCGAGAGTAAGTGAAAGGAGGCCCGAAGGAAGATCGCCCGATTCCAGCAGCCATCTTTGTCGGGAGCGAGCTTGCTGGGCTGGACCGGGCCGGGGGCCGGGGCCTGGGGGACCTGGGGGACCTGGTGCCGCAGCTTGCCGCTCAACCTCACAGAGCTCGCAAAGGGGGCGAGCGAACAAGGTAAGGGGCGGAGCGGGCCTCGATTGATACCCTGCACACTTCGCCGAGACTCTGCCTCTGCCCCTCCAAAGGGTCACTGTACGCGGGTGGCGGTCGAGCCCAACCCTAGAGGAGCTCGGCGAAAACTACAGTGCAGCGGAGCAGGCAACGCCCTTGAGAATTTCCTGCGAGCGAGAGCTTGTCATGTTCTGAATGCTTCGAGATAAAAAGGGGACGGGAGCGATTTCTCTGCCGGCGTCCGAGGAACCACGCACGCGTGTAGCTACAGTCGGTGAGTTCCGATCATTTCACCTTCATGTCGCCTTTCGCCCCCGCAATTGCAGCAAATAGCTAGCGAGGGCCTTCCAGCCAGCCAGCCTTACAGGCATCCTGCGGCTCGCCCTGCGCTGCTCGCTCGCAGGGCCAGCGCGCTCCTCCCTTTGAAAGCGATAGCCTGGAGAGGCGAGAGGCAGGTGATCAAGGAGCTTCGTTTCCAGCCTCAACAGCAGCTCGCAGTGTGAGAGCTCAATAAGCACGTGGATGACAGAAGTGATGGACCGAGGAAGCCATCTACGATATATGCGTCTTTCCGCATAACAGGCACTTTGAGAGTAGAGACGCCCTGGCGAAGGAAAGCCGCGCGACAGATGACAGGGCCGCAAGGAAGCTAGCAACTCCCGCAGGACGGAAGCAGGAGTGCAGCTATGCAATTATTGGCTGGGGGTTCCTTGTGAATTGGGACCTTTGCCCGCAAGCTGTTGGCTTACAGATTAAATCGTTGGCAAAGTCAAGCAGCAGCAGCGTCCTCGTGAGTTTTGGTGGGTGGAGCGGGAGAATTCTCGTGATGAGAGTGATGCGCGGTTCTCGGAAGGCAGTCTCCTGTCATTGCGTTATTACCAGATTCAAGCTGTTCGTGTGCCCTTGCTTCATAACCACCCTTTCCGACGACTACCGACTGGAATAATCATCATTCGTGTGAAGAGAACAGAGAATGCGATCAAGTATGTTGGCCTCACTGCCGGAAGATGTTCTGCACGGTGTTTTTCAGAAACTCCCCTTCTCAAGCCTCGTCAGGTTCAGACTGGTGTGCAAAGCATGGAACGAATTGATCATCTCCCCCGAATCTGCTCGTTCGAACCATCCCATGAAATCCGTCTTGACACACTTTTTGAATTGGAAGCTCACTCTCTTCAATTCTGTCGCCTGTGTCTGGGAGGACTATTCTTTATCGTTTTTCCGAGATCAGATCGAGGCCAAGTTTTTAGACGTGGTGGCCACAGACGGGGGACTCTTGTGTTTCGAAACAGAAGTATTTGGGCAGCTAGTGGTGTGTAATCCGATTACCAAGCGATGGAGAGTCGTGCAAGTGCCCTGCCGACCGGGAGAAGAGTTTTACATGCCATCCCCGACAGTGCACATGTCCATGAGGAGCCAACGACCGCTCGGAGACAGGAGAATGATGGTGGGGCTGATAGTGGATCAAGTTACAGGTCACTACAAGGTCATTGTGGCAGCCCTACATGAAGGTGCCAACCGAGCCACTCTTGTGTACGACTCGCTCACACGTTCGTGGAAGAAAGGGGCTCAGGTTCCGGAAGGGAAGAAGTTTTCTGATGACGACGTTATCTCTTGCAATGGGCGAGTGTATTGCCTGATAAAAAATCCCAAGGGCGCGCAACAAGAAGCAGTGTGGAGGCTGCTGAATTATAACGTAGAGTTGGACATTTGGAGCGAACTGTGCCTTCCCGCGGAGACTCTGGTCTCTTTCATCAAGCTTGTAGAGCACTGCGGTTCAGTTCATTTGCTAGTGGAGGAGCGGGATTCCTCGTGGAGAAATCCGAGGCTCTTGCTCTATGATATCGAAAATGCATCGACCAGTTCGTCCATGAGGTTGACACGAAAAGACATTCCAAGGAAGTTCACCACCAAGTTTAGCGATCAAGCCTTGAGACCCACATTTTTCGAATCCAATGCTTTGGGCCAGGGGAACTTGATCTATGTCATGGAGTCTGATACCGATGCTGGTTCCGTAGTCACCGTTCTGACCGTCCTCAATTTCTCAGCGAACACTTTCTGCGATCTTCCCGAATTGATCATTAAGAGGGTTATGGCCGCTACCGAGCTGAGACACCAATTTCACCTATTCACTGCTTCATTAACGGCGCGAGTTTGAAACAGTCACAACCATACCATTTTTTGCTAAAACGGCCAAGAGCTGCATCACACATGGGCACTTGTATCGAGTAAGTTCATCACTATCTCAGGCTTCTGAAGGCACAACTAGAGCGACTGAACAGAAAGATTGTTATAGAATCAGTGCCTTTTAGCATACCAACTCAGGTTACATCTAGAACAGATTGGCTGAGTTTACTGGATCCCTGGTGCATGTAAAGTTCATGACAGTTACACACTTATTACTTGTAAAAACGTATATTTATAAGGATCAATTTGTGTCTTGACTACTCGTTCTGATGTTATGGGAATGCTTGTGAATTCACCTCAACCACCTGTGTCTGTAATTTCGTTACCATCAATTTGTACGTCTACAAATTGATGGCCACGCCCACAACGATCTTGTCTAGGGAAATGCTTGTGGAAGAAAAATCCGAGATCTTCACATAAGCTATATACAAGCGGATGTGTCGTGAATAGGGAACTCCGTTTATTGTTTTTGAATTATGGGTCTCTGTGATTGTTTGAAGGCATAAGAATCATTTGGTTAGACAGTTTCTTAACGGTTGGATTGCTCTCGACTTACCTTTCCGTTTCGGTGATTGAAAGCCACGAAGTTCAAACATTGGTGTAATAGGTCTTGCCGAGGAACAAATTTTGCTTATAGATTAAATGTATCTTTTCGTGAGAGAAAGTTCGACTCCTTTTACTGGGTTGTGACTTGCATTGAAGCTTTGTCGAGGATTGAAAATATGGGAAGTCTTGTAGCTATAGCCTCAGAGTTTCATCATCTATTACAGTCACAGAACCTCGAGGCGACGATGTTACTGTAGGAGGTCGTCAAAAGCGGATGGTGGTGAGTTATGTTTAAATTAGCAGCATGAACTGTCTTTGTGCCAAGGTTTGTGGATGAAGTGCACTTAGTTCTCACCCATCTAAACGGTCAAGATTGTGTTACTCGCAGTCTGATCTCGCCTCGAGTCATTGTTCCGCTCCTTTTCTCCGACCTTCCACCAAATCTGTCTACACCATCTTATCCTTCACAATCTTTTCATGTGTTTCCAGGATTGATAAGACAATTGATGCGTACTCTTAAGTTTGCAAGCGCTGTTCGAGGTAATAATCCCAATCTACAGAATCTGTATCTATTTACAGATTCTATGCGGCTCTATGTATTATTTATCTGATCTCTTCGCAGAGGGAGTTTATATCAAAATTGGTGGATGGTGGAGGATGCATCCTGATGCAAAGAGTGGACAAATTCACTAAGATGGTATCAAAATTGCAGACACCTGAAACGAGGAATGTACATAGGAAGTTTCCGTGAATAAGTCGTTTTGCCCGCAGCCCTCAGTTGTGCGGTTTAAACACGTACACCGTATTTCTGATAATACAGTAGATATTAAGTAAACACACTAAACCCACATTAGTTGCTGCACTTCCTGAGTTTAGGAACTAAACCGTAAACTCAGGATGGCGTGAATGAAGTTGACGAAGGTCATATTGCAGAACAGGTGGTGAACCGGTCACGATCTGATTCTCGTAAGAGATAACAGTAACTCAAGGTGACCATGATCAACCACAATGAAAAACACGTAATTTCATCAACATGATGCTTGGCAGGCTGATTGAAGCTAACGTGGTCAGGTTCAGGCTGAGTCGTTTCAGCTATACTCAGGATAACGTGGTCAGGTTCAGGCTGAGTCGTTTCAGCTGTACTCAGGATAACGTGGTACATGTTAAGGCTGATATGTTCAGCTAGACGCAAGCTAAGGACATATGTTCATGAGTGCTACGTCTGCTAGTTGGTTCTGTTTTCTTCATGTTCTGGCTGCTAAAGTAAAATACTGTAATGTTTTTTGCTTTCAAGATGGCAGACCTGTTACAGGGAGGTGCGTTTCCAGTTTCGGTCACTCACCACCTGTTCTGCGATACAAACTCGAAGACTTTGCAGTCCATTATTACATCAGATAGCAAAGCCAGGTCATCATTAAGCATTAGTCTGAATGAGGTTCAGGGCAATTAAGTGTTCACGTCTTGAACTGTGCTTAATTTTCCAGATGTTGTTAGGTTACATTGTACCCTGGAAAAATCGAAAAGCGGGTCACTATTTGCCATTTCACCGGCCATATAGGGCTTCTGTCAGATGAATGTCTTTCTAGTTTTTCCTCTGGTTAGCTTTCGACATGTTTGGAGTTGGCCCACAAGGAAGAGATGGATGACCTCGACATATTCCAAATGTCATGTCAAAGTTGCTGTTCTATGACCTGAAGTCCTTGACTCCTTTCGGCTCTGATCTCTAGACCGAGATTGGCTACTTGTAAAAGCGTGGTGATTATTGCCTAAAGCAATGGAAAGGAGACACAGTAAAATAACAAAAGGGAAGGGAAGACCCCATCAAATCGTACAAGGAACCAAACCGGTAACATGGGGCTAGGCCCCAATAGCATCAGCCCCAATTGCCTAAAGCTACCTATACCCGTCCGTTCGTCACCTTGTTAATTGGTCGCATAATTTGGTAGTTAAAACGTCGTGAGTTACAGCTGTGCTAGGTCATCGCTTTATAGTCTTGGTGTTCACTGCTGAAATGGCTTCATCTGCAGTTCAAGCGGTCTCTCCTTTCTGCTCAGTCTGGACATGGTTACCATCTTTTGATCGATTTGTCACCATGGCCTAATTTGGTTTGTTCAACTCTCACATTTTATTTTAGTATCAGTTCGTCGCTTTGTTTTCATGGTGGTTACTTTTGAAATACTTTAATTTGCAGTAGTTTCGGCCTAATTCCGATCGTCGTGGATTTCGTTCAACCCTTCCCAGCCGTTGGTCACCAAGGCCCAATCAGGTGACTACTAATAGGTCGTGATGTGTAGCTGTGTTCAGGTCATTGTTTTGTAGAAGATTACCTCCTGTAGCTTACCCTCCTGCAAAAAAGCCGTCCTCTTGTCTGCCTGTCAATCTCGCATTTTAGTGCCGAGGCCACTAATGACCTCGTTGACTGGAACAACGACCGGATGTTGTTAATAGGTTGTTTATACATTAGGGCAGTTTAGGGTAGCGCCTATCTTTTACACATAAAAATAAAAATATGGTAAACAAAGTAAAATAACAAAAATGATAGGAAAACCCCCATCAATTCTTACATGCATGAAACCAAACAGGAAAACATGGGGCTAACCCAAATACCATCACAATGGTAAATATGTCTTTGGGTGGTAGGACATATTTCCCATATCTATATCTGAATTATCTAGGTGAAACGGTCTACATACATGAACGTCCAAAGAAGCATCAACTAATGCGATTGCTATCATATGGATTACACCAGCTAGTGTTCTCTATAAAATAATGGAAACACGTTGACTAAATGCATAAAAGTAGCGTAACCTAGGTTTACATAAACAGTTTCAGTACGGGTATAAGTGCATGCAAGAGCGAAAAATCAAGTAAAAACATGCCACAAAATAGAAATAAATTTAGGAGTGAGTTAAATTCATCACATGCTTTGTTAAATTCATTTGAATACATATTTCTAGCATGTAAGTCAATAAAAAAAATTTCATTTATAACACATACAAAAGCATGATTGAAAGTTCCAAACTTATGATTATGTTAGCGTACAAGCACGGTGTGAAAATATGGGAGAGATGTGTTTTGTGACAATTGGTCGAAATCATGTGAAAGCATGGATAGCAATTACATCTAAAAGAATAAGAAGATCCATTCTGATTCTAGAATAGAAATATATGTCCAGAGTGTAATAGCAGGTGGACAAAAAATGAACACAAATAGGGTTATAAGATGAACATTAAACAACACAATTTACTTCAATACGAGTTTGATAAAAATCTGTCAAAGTACATATAATTTCACAAAGCAGTATTCAATATAGGTTAAGATATGTTCATACATGAACCAAATCCATATGACACCATTACATGATTCCCATGTACTTCAATTTGAGTCTGATAAAAATCTGTCAAATTTCATATAATTTCACAAAACACTCATCAATATAGATGAAAATATGTTTGGACATGAACCCAATCCATATCACATCATTCCATGATTCACCCTAAATGTTTGATTATGGGAATTACTATAAATACATATTTTTTTTAATTATTTTTGCATCTATTCACTTCACTTTAACATGTATAAATACATCAAAACTAATAAAATTAAATTATTAAATATTTGAATGATGACATGGTATGTATTTAAAGGGTGTAAATCTATTGTATCAATCAACATAAATATTTTTTTCAAGAATCAAGATTATATCAAAAATAATTCACAAAAATACATACTAAGATACAATATATGAGTATCTAATCAAAGCTAAAAAGTAAATCAAATGTGTTTCAATAACCCATGAACTAGTTGTGTTCAAACATTAAAAAAATTAAGACATGGGGATCTGTTTGTGCATGGTTCTTTCATAGAACCTACAAAATTACCATAAATATGGATTAATGATATGAGTCTTTGTATCAATTTTCAAGATGTTACTTAATAAATAGAGTAAAAATACTTCATAATAATTTTTTAAATGGATGTCTTAACAGTCTTCTTACTGTTGATTTCATCAAATGTTTGATTCAATTTTTTCTAGCATTTTTATTTATAAAAATCCAATAATTCATCCTTTAGAAAATAACAAATATGTCACAGTCTTATTATCCAAATGATTGTAATAATTTATTTAATACTTACAATTTTTTTTACCAATTTTTTATGATACTTACTTGTTTGAAATTTTTGATTTTTTTATGAGTTATTTTATATGATTAAGTCTGATTATTATTCTAAGTTATCAAAAAATTACAGTTCAGAAATTTCAGAAATTTTCAAAATTATTAGGAGATACATTTATTCTCTTATGATGCATATGATTCAATGTGTTTTTTTTTTCTTCATATATTTACATAATTTCATATAGAATCATATATGTTCTTCTTTTGGATTTGATACAATATATTGTTTTCACTCTTGTTCATAAAAAATAGAAAAATCTTGCATCATTTGATAAAAAAGACATTACTCTCGTTTAAATATGATTAAAATTTAATAAAACCAATGAACCATTAGGATGTTTAAAATTTTATATGGTCAATTTTATATTAAAAAATATTGTTTTGAAAATAAATATAATCTCATTTATAATAATAATTTTTTTTAATTTTTTTTATATTATCCATCTATTGAAAATTAATATGTTTATCTTTTAAAAGTTTCATCAACTTTTATGTTTATTGATAGTTCATTGATGCAATCTTCTTTTGCATAATTTGTTAATAATGAGTATTTCTCTCATATTTGTTTAATAATAATAAGAAAATACATAATAGTTTTTTATTATTTTTATTATTTTTTCTTGATGTATAATAAAAATGTTAAACATCAAAATTTTTATAAAATAATATCAATTTAAATATTCATATTTTTTCAAAAAAATATCAATCTATAATATGAAATTTTTTATTTAAATTTTAATGGAATTTTTTTGATATTACAATGTATTTAATGTTATCATGATAACTTATCATCTTTGAATTTTACTTTATGCTAAGTAATCAATCAAAAAATTGTTTAATTTACATTATATAATTATTGATATTATGATATCATTGCTTGATAAATTTTTTTTACTCTAATACAATATAATTTAAATATTTTTATTCAATGGACATCATATACTTATTTTTACAACGTGTAACCATTTAAAACTTTGTAAATATATCAAAGAACTTAAGTAACTTTTTCATCTTGAGGATTTTATTTTTTTTATTATGACCAATCATGAAATCTGAGACAATCATTTAAATATAATGAAATATGTAATTTATTGTACTCATATAATCATAAATGGTTCAATATTTTTTCATCTCCCTATGGTTTAATAATTTTCACTTTCATAGACATTTGCATTTTAGACAATTTATCATGCAAAATTTTCATGGTTATGATTTTTTAGATTATATGCTATAATCAAACAACATTATTACACATATTAATTTCACAAGCACTAACTGAAGAAATCAACATATCACAAGTTTGATCTACTTGTCAAGCTTTTATCAAATATTATGAAATGTTGTGTATGCATTCATGTATCAAAAATACACTTCAAAATTTGTTCAAAATTTCATAAAATTGAACATATATAAAGTTCGATGTATTGAAAAAAATGACAGAATCGTTTAAAAAAATTGCTCAAAAATTGATAGCTTTAAGGAGATTATTTTTTGTTTGTATGCTTGTTATATTTAAATGTTGATCTTTGCATTTTTTCCCCTTAAATTTTTTAATTTCCCAAATGAATTAATCTAACACCGCTTTTAAATGAATGATCCATTCGAGTCAATTTTATTATGGCTGTGTTCAGAACCCAGAAGGCTTACTCAGATATATTTACAATAAAATAATTGTTAAAAGAAAGTTGATATCAGATTAAATCTTCTAGAGTGAATACCTGAATTCTGTCATATTAACCATACCAGATTCCACATACTCGGCAATGAAATTGTTGCTGCTCCAGCAATTTCATTGTCGAGCTATGCCTTTGAGATTCTTCTACAATCAAATTTATGATTCAAGATAGTTGACATGAGTTGATTTAATACCATAAATGAAAAATGGTATTGGAATGAAAAGAATGGATTTTTAACTTGTCCTTTGATGAACTCTCAAACCCATGTTATGCAAACGCATAGCAACAACCCGTCTCCGTTTCTCTTACCGTCCGAGAGTTTCCTCTGGACCTTAGTAGTACAGTACACTATACAACATCTTTAGTCCAGTGTTACATCTTTTTCTTATTTTACTCTAAACCCTTCTTTCCTTTAGTCCACTGTCGGAAATCGAAAATCTCTGAGTCTTAAAGAACCTTGCGTGCAGCCGGTAGAAATGACCAGCCGGTAACCTCTGCGAATATCTTCTGCCCAAGATATTTGCCAGTGTGAGAAGACATCACCGACACCGTCTGGGCTCTAGAATATCCTGCGAAGACGATAAGCTGCACACATTGTTCAGGATCGAGTTGCGACCATATCGACCTGACACCATCGGCTCTCAGTAGGAAGATACTGAATTGCGGTTCGTGCCTGTCCATTACACTTGTAGGCGCTGCGATGGCTTGTTGTGCTGAAAGCGTTGCAAATTTGACAACCTCTGTAGTCGTGAGTAACGCCGTCACAAGCTTCAGACCTTCGCCAGCGAAGGTTGTTGGATTTAATGGATCGTCCCTCATGCAACAGCGTGGACGGATGGTGCACCGTGTAAAACAATCGAAGAGATTCGCAGGTGTTTTCACCAGAGCGTCATCGGACACAGG
Organism: Marchantia paleacea; assembly: GCA_014180765.2. Taxonomy (NCBI): domain Eukaryota; kingdom Viridiplantae; phylum Streptophyta; class Marchantiopsida; order Marchantiales; family Marchantiaceae; genus Marchantia; species Marchantia paleacea. Next base: position 1,006,565 of record MUAA02000108.1, on the reverse strand, counting down.
TGATGTTAGGTGCCCTGCACAAGTAACCGCGTTACCCTGAATTCTCCGACTTTTCGCGATTCTTTGTCCCCTGTGAATTGGTCTGATTGAAGGAAATCTTGTACACGTGGAAATCTCTGAGGAAGCATTTTTGGAAATACAAACATTTTGTAAGGTTGCTGTTGAAGATGATTATACCCTGTGTGCAGAGGTAGTTATTTCGGATCATCTTTTAGAATATACATCATAGGGTTAATATCTTCATGCAGATGGTTATCATAGGATGTATTCAGTGTTTGTTGTGTATAGTCTTTTCCACAATTTTGTTACTCCAGTAACAGTATCGTAAGCGCAGGAATCAGAAAATCTTTCGCTAGGGTTGAAGTTCATCGTCGAACAATTCTTAGATGAAATTATGGATATTGATACCCTAAATTTAATTCTATCTTCTCCAAGCTGTTGAAGGGACCCTGCCTCCATTTCCCATATTTCCCAAATTTACTTACAAGGACAATTTTGTAGCCCTCGCAAAGTTCTACACCTGATTCACCGAAGGTTTAGCAGGTCTACCTCTCCATTTCCGTGTCCATACTGCATCCAGGAGAATTTGAGGATACTGGTTATGTGCATATGCTGTAGGTTTCTTGTCCACTTTAGTTTGGCAATATCTGAACGAATATTAAGAGTGGCCACTCTGAATCTGATCAATTATTCACATGAATTGTTCGTGTGCGGCCCGATATCATTGTAGACAATGATTTCAAATGTACTCCCTCGAACATGGCCTTGTGGATGGTATTGGTGTTTTACACTGTTGCTCCACATTCTAGTGTTGGTCGGGTAGTATGGAGGACAACTGAGCGTTGGGTGTCAGGGGTGATTTTCCGTAGGAACTTGGTCATCCCGTTAACTTGTTTTTGCAACGTTTTGCACGTGGTGTTCCTACAAACATTTGTCTGAGATTTCAGTGTCATGGTAAGTATACGAAGACATATACGGGTTTACCTACACAAAGATGAAAGCGTTAAACTTGTGTCACCTCCTGTTCCAATTGGAACTCTTCACATTTTATATAAAGTCGGGTTCACACGTAGGAATCTGTACTGGTAGGAATTAAGTTTAGAAATGGTTTATTGGTTCGTTCGTGAGTACCAGCATTTAGTGTTCAACCGTTCAGTCCCAAAACCCAGACGGGCATAATGCCCGAGATGTGCAGTCTGACTCTAAGCAGCAGGGTGTTCAAATTAGGCTCTATGTTACCTTGCTAAAATCATCACTACCTGTTTGAGTGAACAGCCCAAGCATTTAGTTGCCGAGGATGCTCGTGAACCAGCTTCACTCACAGAAGATGGCTTCGACTAAATCCACTAGAGACCTTACCTCTATACAACACAGGTCAAAACGGACTGGACGAGACACCTAACAGCAGCGGAGCAGACATCATCAAGGAAGAAGAGGACTCATTCTAGGATATGAGCACCTCCCGAAGGAGTTTCTCTCTACTGCAAACCTGAGATTCTCATCATTATCTACCCTTCATGTATGCTGTAGAAAATTGCCACCTTGACATACTGTGCGTGCTGGAGCTTCTCGTGTTGGGCTAGAGGCTCCAGTTTTAGATGTTTTCATCCAACGAGGGTAGGATTTAAAGTCCGGTGGACAACATTTTTGAGTTACAGTTCTACAAAGTTGATTTTAATTGACACACCATCATGAAGATAGAATGAAGCAGTAAGCCGAATGTCACGTTGTGAGCACTACTTGGTTATTAGCTAACTTGAACCAATTATTGAGGGGCAGTGATGGAAGCTTAAAAGTTAATACGTAAGGATCTGACGTTCTGCGGCTTGAGACGTTGAGTTAGAAATTACCCAATGTCTTTTGTTCCCTGGACTTCTTATGTTTTTTTCTCCTGATCTTATTTCTTTGTTCATGCAGCCACTGCCCCCGTGGATAAGATTGCACCCGCCATCATTTTGACCGAGAAGGCCGTCTCTCATCTTAAGAGGTTGAAGGGTGACAAAGATGCCTTGTACTTGCGAGTAGGAGTTAGACAAGGGGGTTGCTCTGGCATGTCTTATGTTATGGATTTTGAAGATGAATCCAAAGTTCGAGTGGATGACTCCAAAATTGAAGCTGACGGAATTACTCTGAGTAAGTCCACTTTACGAGTGCACTTTGGTCCTCCCTATTGATTCTGTGTACTATAGAGTTTTGTAGACATGTTTCTATCACTTCATTGCGTGCCTATGGTCTGCTGAGAAGAGTTTCTGATCTTGCCAATAAACTGCGCTGCCAGCATAGAGCTGAAGGCACTATGACGCAGAGAGAAAGCTGTGTCTATGGAGCAATTTAACTGCCAGAATCGTTTGTATCTGCTCAGATTTAAAATGGAATTTTCCGTCAAGGCAGCCATAAGCGACTGTTATCCGCTCTCATGAATGAACACAAGTTTTTCGATAGAGTCTAGAAACTGTAGGGTTCAGTTTCATCATTCTCTCATTATGCTCATCTCGATCTGTCTACCCTATTACACTTGATCACAAACGTACATGTTGCTGATTACGCTTAGAGAAGAATTCAGTGAAAGTTGTCCTTTCGTTTCGATGGACTGTAGCATTAGTTTGGTTATTTCTTGCGGTTCTTTCTCCTCCTTCGGTTTCCATGATCTCGTTTCTGATCGTTGCATTTGTTTCGCGTGTGTAACAGTTTGTGATCCAAAGAGTTTGTTGTTCTTATTCGGGATGCAGCTGGACTACAGTGATGCTTTAATTGGAGGTGGATTTGCATTCAGCAACCCAAACGCAACTTCAACTTGTGGGTGTGGGAAATCCTTCGCTGCTTAGATTGTTCATTCAAAATGAGGGCAAATGATTGGCTGTCCTGTATTTTTATGCTACATAAATTGTAAATTATGTAATGGAAGTGACACTCACCTTCGATTCATAGCACAAACCTCCTAAGGTTTGTGCTATGAACTATGATTGGGCTTAAGTGAAGGGCAACACAGTGCTGGAAGGGAGGTTCATGCTGTGACCTTTGACGAGAAATGTAAGACTACTCATTGTTTAAGATTATCATAAAATCGTTCAAGGCTGAACACTTTGAGACAACTCTGTTCCTCAACGAGGGTTGAACACTCACACCCATGTGTGCTGAGTAAATGTTGGCTTATTTGGACCTTTACATATCTACGGGTGATCCACAGTTGATGTATTCTATCGGAATCTGTTCTGTCTACATGTATGGCTGCACCTCTTCCTTTTAGAACAGTCAATTGCTTCTAATCTGAATCACGTCACTATGACTCATTCTCCCCTACGATTTTTGTGGTGGTTTTCCGAACCATCCGGATATAGCTCTACCCTACGTCTGCCTGTGTTTGCCCACGACTGCGCAGGATTGTTGTGAAACACAATTTCCTTCGGCCTTGAGCCTTGCAATCAGGTTGATACATTATCTATGGGCCTCGGTACGAAAGTTATTTGGCGACGGAAAGATCATAATTTCTGGGTGAGTTGGGGGGCCGTGGTCAGTGCGATACGGTGACGCGTATGCATGTGCAACCGTTACCTTTGTACATATATTTATCTGTAACTTTCAGTTACAGATAAATATATGTACAAAGGTAACGGTTGGTATGGTCAAACATTTTCCAACTCCTTTGATATGACTGTCTACTCCAATAGGATGTTATGACCTGTTCGCATTATTTTACTGTCTACTCCAATAGCAACCGTTAGTGACGTTCGTTACCTGGATGGCTTGGATGTACATATATTTATCTGTAATCGAATATTGTGATACTTGTACTTGTAAATTTTTTTTAGGCGTTTTCACAAGCTCTAAGTTTTAAGTTTTCAAGGTTGAGAGTTAAATTATGGGACAACATAGAGGAAACTTTATGAAGAAGAATAATGAGTTCAATAAATGAGAGTGAAACACCTTTGGAGGAAGATTTTTATGTTTCCTAATACCTACGTATGATGTGAAGTTCAAAGATTCTGGTAAGTTACTGCAGTAGGTGTGCTTGAAAAGTTCTTTCATGATTTGAAAGAAGAACTGTTTATGAAATTAACCTAATGCAGTGAAACCTGAATGGAGGACAGGAATTCCATCTAACAGCAATTACTACAGGTCACTCCACAACCATTGGCATCCTTGATTTGTATGTAGCAGAGGTAGAGAGCAGCAGTTGGTGACATCGTGATTTATCACGGGGGATTATTAGCTCTCTCTTTTTCGTCCTGCCTTCCGGAAAGATCTTCTTTCTGGCCTAGGTTGGCCTTTTCATTGTACTCTAATTTATAGGTTCTTCATCGCGTTTCTTATTCCATGTCTACGGGTTCTTTTCCAGCAATACAAGAGTACAGTGCAGAAGTTGGACTAACAAATGAAAGTGAAGCATTTGAACTATTAAAACTCTTTATTCTCTTAAGCAAGGAGAAGCTTCAGTTGTGGTAATACTGGAGATGGTTGCGGTTTGGATGTCCGGGCATTTATCACAGGTGAGACAGGGAGTTCCAAGCATTATTCTAAATTCTTGGTGCTACGAACTCAATATTACAGGAGAATGTTACTTACATACTTTGAGTTGTGAATCGTTGAATCAAGTTTAGTTGTTGAGTAGGCATTCGTCAGACAGATAATCACATGGTGCAAGATTGAGATACAAATCTTTTGATTTTCCTTAAATAAGGAAACTCAAAAGATGTGTATCAGGGTTATGAAGAATCAGGTGATGTTTGCTTCAGTCCAAAGGTTGAACGGTCTATCCACTGAATCTGAAAGTATGGAGGACAGACCATAATTCCATGATAATATGATGACCACTGAGTACCTACACGCAAATGATTGTAGATATGAGAATGTTCGATTTCATAATAGTGCTATTTAAACGCCTGAAAACGTTTTGGAAAGAGTTAAAGCACTTGCATTGTGTGTCAGGATCGTCGTCGGAATGATGTACATATGATACGTATAGATATTAGATACCATGAAGATGATGAAGATTGGAATTACTTTTTATTGAATAATAAATAAATTTTTTTATATCCAATAAACCTTATTTATGATTTATTAATTACCACCATAGTATACATTTTTTTTATAAAAAAATATTTTTTTCATATCTAAAAATTAAATAATAAATTAATTTCATTTAATATGAAACTTAGGTATAATGAGTTTGTGTCAAATAACATTAACAAACAAATTAGGGTATAAGATGATTGAAATTTAATATAGTAGCTTGAGGAACAAGCAAATGATGTAGTTAAACATTTAAGTAAATGAGAATTGATATGATTGACATAGAGTATTTCCAACATGTCATATGACAAATGAATAATTATCCATGATCTAATTAAAATAAAACTAATTTTTAGCCTAATCAAGATTTAAACAAGGATACAATTGTATTTAAGTATCAAAATTTTAATGAGTGATCTATCAAAATTATGTAAATAAATTTATGCACACAATGATCATAATTATTTTTAATTTAAACTATGTGGATAAATTAAAATTGTGAAATAAATTAGAGTTAAAAAAGACATAAAATTCAGACCAAATTTTACATTTAATATTTTTTAACAAGAATTTTAAATTTTTTAAATATTTATATCATCAAATAAATTTATTGCTAATTTTTTATTATGTAATAAAATACATAATTACAAACAAGATATATCTTCATATAAAAATAAATCATGCTAAATAAATGTGAGTTATGTTATCATTGTATATAAAATAATTGACTTTGATAGTAGTCAACCCATATCAACTAGTAGTTACTCTTTACACTTATAAAATTGAAAACATAGTGTAGTATAATGCAGAATGTTTGTTGTCATCTCCATTGTTTACCAAATATGTATCTATAAAACCATACAAATCTAAATCAAAATTAATTTGAAGTGAAGTCCAAGCTCACAACATAAGAGTAAATCTTCTTTAGAGTGTGCATGTAGTGAGTGATAAACTCATCTAAATAACTCAAATCAGTTTTAGTAGCTAACAAACATATCAAATTTGTTACTATCTACCGATACATTATTAAATCTGCAAATATTTCATTTACATTTGATAGAAAATCAATATCTATTAAAGAAATAGAGAGGTGCTTACACCATATCTTTCTAAAAGAAAACAATATCTTATACAAAAATGGAAAGATATTCACAACACATCATTTTAAACAACAATAGCACATATGTTGCATATTTTTGTTATAATATTCGAATAATCTCTCTATTAGAAATAATTTCAATACCAACAAAAAATCAAAATGTATCAAAATTTTCATCTTCAACTTCTTCTGTATTTGAATTTTCTCAAGTTTTTTAATCATTATTTTTTAATCATATGATTTAAGAAATGTGTTTCTCTATCGCTAACCAACTCCAAAGGACATCCATATCTACATATCACTTGGCTAAAAAAAGAACTCAACTATTGTCTTTGCATCTTGATGCAAAGACATGGTTTAGGGTTTAATTTAGTTTGTAAATTTGATAAATCATATAATTTAATTTATTTTAAAAAAATTTATGCACACTTCCATGTATATTTGAATTTGAAGATATCACTTTAAGTTGGAAGAGTGAAATTTGTATCTTCAAATTCAGATATCACTTTAAGTGATATTTGAAGTGTGCATACATTTTTTTTAAATAATGAGGATTGGGAGTTCAATAATTCAAGGTGGAGGCAATCTTATAGAATAAGGTGGAGATAATCTTGGGTATTTCACAACCTCATATGTTAGTAAGATGTGAGCATTCATTGACAAAGCTGACAACACTACATCAAGAGTGATGTTGGGGAGATGAATTTGAGGGAGCTCTTGTTGAGATCGAGGAAAGATTGACATCTGCCCCTATTTTGAGGAGATCTATGAGAGGTTGATCATTTCAAGCACATACAAATTACAGTATGTTGGGTTTGGAAGCAATGCTTATCCAAGATGATGATAAGGGGAAGGAGTTTGTAGTAGCTTATATAAGTTGTTCTAACAATGCAGCGAAGTCACTACATAGTTCTTTCCAAGGAAAATGTTTGGTAGTTATTTGGACTGTAACACATTTAGATGATACATGTTTGGAAGCTTTTTCAATCTCATCATCTATCATCAACCATTGAAGTGGTTGATAGAATCAGACAAGCTTACATGATAGCTTGTACGATGGTTTTTATCATACAAAAGTATGATTTCACAATAGTATAGAGAATTGGAGTGATGAATTTTGATGCAAATGAATTAAGTCAAAACCCATGTACAAGTCAAGTTGACAAGATCTTGGCTCAATGACACGATGATACTTATGAGGAGATAATACTAGATTGACATATGCCTTGTTGAGTATTTTGGCTCTTGAGAGATATGTGATATCCCTCTTGGGTCAGAGAATGGATATATAATCCTCAAACACTGAAACTTTGGTAATAAGGTAAGACATCCATGATGACATGATGGTGTTGGAGTATCGTCATATAAGTGTTTAAATGGATTCTTTGAATACCAAGGATTGGGATTGAGTTCTACCAAGAACTCATCAATTCATATGTGAAGGTATACATCTTCTTTTTGTATGAGGAGATGTACAACAATCATGTTGTGTCATTTCCATATTAGAGAAAGCAGTTCATCAGACATGCTATGATGAATTGGGTCATTTTGGAGTGAAGTGGACATACAGCTTACTTTAAAATCACTATTGATGGAGAGGTATACAAACTAATATGTATCTATTTGTGGCTTGATGTATGATAAGTGATCGTGTTTGGACACCATTCAATGCATTTACATCGCAATTACATCCCCTACGGATTGTAGAACTTGATTATCGTTGGAGCTTGAATTTTGCAGGACTTTCATCATTAGCAATACGACAAATAATATTAATATATGTTGGTCATGAAAAAGTATTTTTCTAAGTGGATTGAGTTGATGATATTGACTAAAAAATCAATTGAGGGAACAACTCATGTGTTCATAGCATCCGTGGATGAGTTTTCAGACTTTGTGTGATAAAACATTGCTTGATCATCATTACCACCTCAAGAGATCATGCCAATGCTGATAGTTTAGTAGGACAATTATTTAGACGATGAAGAGAATACTAAGAAAGTTTGGCTTGGAGAAAAAACTATTTAGAACTATGGAATATCAACTAATGTGTTTAATCATGAACTATTGATTTAACCAACAAACATCTTTACATCTTCTCACTATACTTTCTATTATATGATCAAGATTTAGGCTTACCTGTTACTAAGGGTTGAGAGTCAGCTCAAGTCTTGGACTTGGATAATCTTGATATTTGGGGATATAGTGTGTTCTTTGAGGGGCAAAATTTGTTTGTAGAGTAATGCCCATGGCATTTGAGATCCTAGCTTTGGTCAATATAGAGACACTTTGCGCTATGCTACCATATGAGGAGATGAATATTGAACTTTAATTTTCATACTTAATATTAATGATTATGTTTATTTGCAACAAAGTGCACCAATCATATTAGATGTTACTATTGACACATAATTTCCCGAGTAGATGAAGTTTACCTTGTGGAACATTCCAATCATTGATAGTACATTGCTTGTACTATGTATCCAAACCTAGTAGTTGTGCATGCAAGTTTGAGATGTATGTTATGTGGATCAAGTGATGAAATAGCCAATATATTGATTTGTGATTTTTGTTTGAGAGGATGATATATGTCATGTTTGACACCTCTTTCAATACCTAGTGGGCGGTGAAGATGTCATTGATTTGGTTATATGCTATGAATTACAGACTTACAACTAACAATGAGGCTTTATAGAATCCGGCCTCTTAATTTTAACCCCTTAAGGGTATATTATGTTGATGAATTAGATGACTAACTGGTGTTAGAGGAACCTAACGCTAGTTGGGATTTATAGTTGGGGTAATACATTTGTGTTGATGTATATAATCTATGTATTGTGATTTATGACATGATAACAATGTATGTTGTGTTGTGATATGTATCACAACTAATGTAATAGCATCCTTAGTTAAATACGTGCATGCAGATATAATCAGATACATGAGTTAGGACATGTAGTGTAGTTTGCACTAGATGTGATGTTAGGGTCAATAACATTGTTAGGAGACCTAGGATTCAAGGGGTAGAGTTCAAATTATGACTCCAAGGAAGATAATTTCTGAAGTTGAGACTTGGAGAGTGTGAGTATGATGGAACATTGAATAATGCATCAACCTTGATTCTTTGGAGCTCAAAGTCGATTCGGCTCGACTTTAATCTTTTTTATGCTATGGTTGTGAACGGAGTCTTCTTGTGGACGTTTTGAGAGTTGAACAAATTTCTTATGGTACACTTGTGTTGATGTATGACAATCTATATATTGTGTTATTTGATGTAATAAGAATGTATATTGTAATGCAATATGTATGTGCATGACATTCTAACTATATTTACATGATTTAGATAGTAACATTGAATAGAAGTATATATCAAGCTTAAAAAGGTGTTAATTTATATATCATATATAGTTACATTTAGTTAGTTTTAGTTTCATCTATCTTGGTATGCCACATAGACATGTTAATACTTTTATCCCCTTGAACATGTTGAGGTTGCTATGCTTTTCTAGGATTTATATGTTTTGAGTTGGATTCTTTTGAGTTTTACTTATAATAAACTTCCAAATCTTTTTGCATCTCTTGCGTATGTTGATGCTCCTAAGTGAACTCACAAATCTTACTCTCTTGAATGTATGTTAGTAAGAGATTGCATGTTAGTGATAATATTTTTAGTAATTAGAATGTTCTAGGATCAGCTTACTTGTGTCTCTCTCTCTTGTGTATGTTGGTGATCCGAATTGTAGCAAAAATTCATGTGTTTTGTATCTTCTTTGATTGTTTCATCATTCTATGTTTTTTTGTTTGTTTATATCTAATGACAACAAGGGTATGCATTTGTTTACTCCATTCGAAACTTGTTATTACAATTTTTTGAAATTTCAATTTGATTTTAACAAGCATTTACATTCCTATATTTTCACTAGAATACTCTTCCAAACAATACTTTCTTCCCTTTTAAGGCTATCACGATTGTGGCGTCGTAGACCAATTTATTGAAGACCGTTGATTGGCAAGTAGGAATCCAAAGTCCAAGTGAAGCCCAATAAAGCATTTGCACTGGTATCTGAGAGCAACGTAATCCGAGAAAGCTGCGGGATGAAGAAATAATCTGATACTCTGTGTGCAAGTAAAGACTTTTGTATATGTTGATGGATGGGAAGAGGAGAGAGACATGATTACCTGCTTCTGATTTACTTTCCATGATGCTCATGATCTTACAAAATTTTAACCATGACCTTCAACTTCATCTAGATCATTTCCATCAATCTCATTGAGATGATTTCCCCTTATGTTGTTAGAATCTGTTGGAGGAGTATGAGCCTATGTGCTTAATTTTCATCTTGGGAGTGAATCAAATATTATTGACAACGCTATGAACTCATGGAACTTCTTTGCGTTATAGTTTTGAAAGGAGGTAATAGACTAATGTACTCTTTTCAAGCTCAAATGATCATTCATCTAACATCCTTAGATATAAAGGCAATCTAAGTAGAAATCCCTTTTACTTCTGGTCCTATTTATTTATTTGCACATTGCTTATGAACTTACAAAACATAAACAAGCCAGTTTCTGTTGCTTGGTATCCAATTAATACTTCAGTGTCCAATGATTGAAGCAAGATAGGAGCCCGTTGAGTTAAACTCTTTTTGCATTGTCTTATCAGAACTCATCAAACTTATCGAGATTGGAGACGTTGTAATATGAGAAGTTGATGGTTTATGACGGTAGCCAACTTCTACAATAATCGCTAGAGAATCATCTCTTACGAGAAGGGGGAAAACTCCCGCGAGTTCTTTAAAAGGTACATAATAATGAGCGAATGTAGCCACCCTCTACAATAATCGCTGGAGAATATCTCTTACGAGAAGGGGAAAAACTCCTGCGAGTTCTTTCAAAGCTACATAATGAACGAGCGAGTGAGCTACGACGCTAAAGATGTTTACGCAACTACACAGCAATAATGGGCAAAGTGAATGAAGATGAGTAGAACTTAACCAACGAGCACCAACATGCAAGCACGATCGGGATGGTAAAGAACAATCTAAACGTAGCTAACTACAGTAGACATGCTCGATCTGCTGACATACTGCAGGACAACATTCTCTTCATTTCCTTATCTACTTAGTATGTCTGGATCTCGGTAGAAGTAGCCGAAGAACTTCTCTGCAAACAGAAAGAAGATCCTAGACTCAAAGTCTAACGTGCCGGCGCACATATGCCCACAACACTAAAATCTACGCTAAGCCAAGAGATATTTCCAAGGGTTCCGTTGCATTTCGAGGAGTTGATTTTCCAATATGGTGTCACACGCAAAGGGGACATTTGAGAAATTAGACAAGGGTCTTGATTCTTGAAGCACGAAGGGCAGAGGTTCGAGGGGTCACGTTGGGAACTTAGTAAGCTGAGCCCAGCAGACCCAGCCTTGAGGCCCTTGACTCCGTCAAGGGGAAGACAGAAAGAATAAACAAATTCTCAGCACCCCATTTGGCGAAACAAGCTGCCAAAGCCATTATTTATACCGGATCCAAAAGTTCAGTGCGAGAATTCTGTAATTATTGAAATTACGTCCTTTTCCGCCCTCCGCTAACGTTTAACTGCCCCTCAACGTTTGCTTCCACGGCTCTTTGGGCTTTTCTAACTCTTGGGGCCACTTGGTCCCATCGGCCCGATAGCCTTTCTCAACGGGCTCCGGAACGTTTTCCCCGGTATTTAACCTCGCCATCAAAGCTTCGTTACTGGACCACACAGTACTGCACCCATGCTAACACTCGACACAACAGGGCCGCCTTTCCATGTCATCCCGCCCGGATTACCGTTGTAACAGTCCGTGCATCTACCGATCGCCGGGAGTCCCGGACTCGGGGGCCTCTATTTCCTCCGGCGTGGAAAGGAGCAATGAGATCTAGCTCCACGTAGGAGGAGGAGGAGGAGGAGCAGCGGCAAGCAATGGCAAGATTGAGTGGGGCCGGGCAGGGCCGGATTAGTCGGGCTTGAGGCGCGGGCGGGACCGGGACAGGCAGAGAAAGAATGATACAAAAAAGTGCTAGAAGACACGTCCGTACTACGTACCGGTGCCGGTCTGCCCTGAGGAGAAAGAAAGTTCATGATACGACAAGCGAGCCTAGATAAAGAGAGGTATTTTCTTGATCCCGCAGGGCCGGGCAGCGGCGCGGATTCTCAGCAGAAAGGCTCCATAAAGAACTCCAATTGGGGTGCATTGAAAGACCGAATTAAACATCGAATGAATGGGCAAATGTATCTCAGACGGGCTGTAGTTAGTGGCCGGGCCAAGGGAAGAAGCTCTTCTGTCGGCGACTCTGCGGCGGCAAGAAGGATGGAGAGTTTCTTTTTGGTCCTTACCGGCGAGTAGTGCAAGAAGGATTGTGGGCTTGCAAGTCGACGGGATTTTGTCCTCGTCCCGTCTCGTGGACGCGCCGCTTAATTCCCCTACAGGGGGAGAAATATAGTCTATAAGGACGAACACGACACTGTTTTGTTCAGGTCAAAAAAAGTCTGGGAAGAAAAAACTGCCGTTCACCTGTAGTGCTGACTGGAATGACTGACTGACCGACTGCCTGCCTGCAAGTATTTTTCGGGGCTCCGATCGATCGGCCGGGTAGTGATTTGAAATTTTACCTCCCGTTCCGTTCTCGGTTGCATTCATTCCGCCCCGGCCCGCTGCTGCTGCTTCTGGCTCGAGCCGTGACTCTGTGAGTGATACGAGACATTTGGTGGTCTTGGTTTTCCGTTCTCCCATTCACTCTGCTGCAGTCTCGCAAGGTCCCTTTCTAGCACTTCATCCGCCGGCTCCTCGTTTTCTGCATTTGCAGCCCTTGAGGCTTGAGCGATCTTTTACGTTACCCAAACGGTGGCGGTGATAACTTTGTTATTTACCCGCCTTGAGTCTCTTGGTTTCTTGGTGTACGTCTTTTCTTGTCTTCTTCAAGGTCCTCGCAGGAGAACGATGTGTTGAGACGTTTAGCTAAGCGTTGTCTTATCACTTCATATCGCCATCAGTCCCAGTCGATTGTGAGGTCTTCGTGTCGTCGTCTATCGTCGAGAGATCCGTCTGCTGGAAGCAAGCGTGCCGTTTGATCGATACAGCGCGGTCGGGTGTCCCACATCTTCTTCCCGTTTGCCATCATCTGTCCATTTCCGAGAGTCACTTCGGATGCCGCAATCGGCGTTTTAGTTGTTGCATTTATATCCGCAGTGGTCGGAGTGTGGAGAGGAGGTAGAGCTTTCAAGCTGAGAGTCAGATTTGTTGGGGCAAGCGGTGTACGAGTGGTAATGACCACGAGGAAAGTTAGTGGAGAAGTTATAGAAGGTTCAGACGCAACCGATTCCTTTGAAGGAAACCTGCTGTGAGCAGAATCTTGAACGGGTAGGGGCTTTGTTTGTGCTCGTATCGGTGGTTGTTCGTTCTAACGCATTTATTGAAGCAGATATAATTCGTGGGGTCGGCACGAATTTGACGCTATGGGTTATATCGTCTCGTTGCGGGGTTTGATGATTTTCTCCTCCGCTACTTGCCTTCTGTTCCTCTTGCCTTCTTTGGAAGCCTCCGAGTTCAGTAGGACGTTTTGCGATGAGTGGCATCGGTTTGAGCAGTTCGAAGATTTCTACTTCCTGGAAATGCTCGACAATCTTTTGATACAGTCCAAGACAAGTATCTCCGGAGTGATTGTGAAGGCAAGGGATAGCGAAGGAAAATTTGAGGGCAGAGCCGGTTGCGTGTGGCACGATTGTCAGATTTACGATGGAGAGTGCTACACTTGTACAAGCACCAAGGACGTTGAGATGTGTATTGAGACGGTGATCACGGATATGAAACACAGTGTTCAACAGAGCTACAGATACGATGACAGATACTGCCATCGATCTGTAGAGTTCTCCAGTGGTGAGAAGTCGATCCCAGTGGATGAAGCATCTACCACTTTCCATATGTGTGGTGTAGATTATAAGTATTTGGGAGGCGTTTCTGGTCGTGCGGCAAATGCATAAATGGCAGAACATCTCAGAGAACATAGTCACGGATCAGGATTTTTCAAGTAATAGTTGCAGGTTTCTGGGGCCTGAGAGTTGACTACAGTTTCACTCCGGCCCTGTGAACTTTTGCCTGAACGAAAGGTCTCGATCTTCTGAGTCAGGATTTGACTCGGAAGATTATTGTAGAAATTTGTGCAGAACAAGATTAAGTAGATCCCGAGTAAAGTACTACGATAAGGCAGAAAAACAGCGTAGATATTAGCTAAATAAGTAGAACGGTGCAAAGCACTATGTAGAGTGGTCTCTGTGGCCTATCCAGGAGAATCAGTCTTACATCCTTCATTTTGAGAACAATTTTGATTATTGAGTGGGTATGGCAAAGCTGTACTCTTGTTACAGAGAACTCCATTGTTACTGGTTTCGTACCACCCTTCATCGGTCGGGAAAGTGACGCTGAACGTCCTCTTGCATGTTCTTTTTTGGTCATTTGGTAGCGACCATTGTGGACCTCTATTTAGCTGATGGCGAGGAGATGCAAATAGGATTTATCTGGGTTTTCTCTGACCGGTGAGTCCTACCATCTGCCATTCAACCTCTCTAGGGAGAAGCAACTGCAGGATATTAGGCCTGTTGCCATGACGGAAGAACAAATTTTCTCATCGTCAATTTACAATCACGAAATAAATGTACAGAGTTACTGAATTTCGTCTACATATTCGGGATATGCTAACTTGACTTAACATATGGACCTTCATCATAGACAATTCTGCATAGTACAAACAATCTAGCGAAAAAACTGAGCAAGCACCGAGTGCTGCCAAGACGAGCTCCCAAGTGAATCTCTATTTTCATGTGTGTACCTGATTGGATGAAATGTGTTCTGCTAGTCAGTAGATATGTCGATCCTTGCGAACTCAGAAAGTTTCTAGGCAAGAACCAAGCACATCTACAAATCATGGGCAATGACCTTGTCAGAAACCCACATGAAGACTGGTTATCAAACTTCTCCTCGAGATGATCTTCATTTCTCAACGTGTCCTTGGCCAGGCTGAACATTTTGTTGTTCTGGTCGAGATTTAGGTTGGCTCATCTCCGAGGAGTGTCGACTTGATCAATAACTGTTGCTTAGGGAACTTCTGGGTATTACTGATTCAGGTTGTGGCCTGTACTTGTTATGAAGATTCTTTGTGGCGTTTACCAGGTTTCTTTCGTTTCCGATATTCTGGGGATATATTGGGCGCGATTTCCTTCAGATCTTTCCTCTGAAGATTCTTTGTGGTGTTTACCCTTCTTTCGTTTCCGATATTTGGGGGATATCTTGGGCTCTAATAATTCAGCTTGTTGTTTCTCTTCAGATCCTTCCTCTGAAGATTCTCTTTGGTGCTTTCCCTTCTTTCGCTTCCGATGTTTTCGATGCTTGCGATGGCGCTTATGAAATTTGTGATTTCCCTCATCTGGTTCTTCTGGTGATTGTGGTGGTGGTGGTGGTGGCTGGAAAAAATCCTCTGTAGGAGGTGGAGCTGGAGTAATTTGTTCCATTTCTCCTGGTGGCAAGAAGTGAGGTCGTTCCCAAAGGTCTTGCCTTTCAGGGAACGTTTGAATAGATTCCTCTCTATATCCTGGTGCTTGCTGAGGAGATGGAAGTTGAGATTGACCTGGGTCTGAGATGTCCGATGAGGACAATTTCCATGACTGATTGAATTCTTTTGACTTGTGGGTGCGTTGCTTGTCTTTCATGATTTCCGATTCTTGAAATCTCTCTGTCGTATCTAAAGAAACGGATCCAAAGGCACCTTCCACTCGAAGGGGATCCCACAGTTGTTCTTGATGTACTGGCTGAGCTTGGCCAGACTTCTCCTGAATGCCTTGTATAAGATCCACATACAGCTGAATGATGTTCGCTATCTCCAAACCCTACGTCAAAGAGTGCAGCCATGAACCTTACACATTGCCGTAAATCTTGAGCTCTCCTAAAGCAGGAAACCAGCATAACAATGTGATTCCTACATTTCTGATGCATCCTTGAAGGAAACAAAACTGGCAAAATGTACGGGTGCTAGTTTGCAAAAGTAATGATCAAAACTTGCTTACTCCTTGCACTTGGTACCTGAGTGGTCTCAAATTGATTGTCTGTACTGATAGTCCTGATGACACAGCAATACAATCAAGTCACATGTCACAGGTCAAGTCTAGTTCGAGAGTCAAGTAAGAACTTGTATGAAAGTAGCTGAAGAAGATTGCCGCCCATGGACGGATTTACGGTGCTTCATCTGTAATCGAGACATTAACGGTCGGTCGATTTCAATGGACTAGAGTACGTCAGCAGAAGTTTCAAGTGATTGGTGTCCCTAGTATATACATTGTAATTTAATGCCTAGTATACGTTCTTTCCACCAAGTCTTTTATTTCATGCACAAACTATGAAACTTGCAAGCATCATAAGATAGTCATCAAGAAAAGTAGTTGAGTTGCATTCTACTTCATATACAGCGCTGTTTACTCTGTCTCTTGTTTCGGATATGTCACATGGAAGGTTGAAATCTGAAAAACATTATATTCTGAAGATAGAATTTTGTACATGCTTCCGACGATGATGGAGAATACTGTTGGCGTGTAGCCCCAGCTAGCAATCTCCGCGTACTCTAAGAAAATAACTGATTCCTATTACACGGAGAAATCATTGTCATTGTCCTTCAGTAAGAATAGCTTCTGCATGCATTGTTCTCTTATGTAGCGGTAATTTTAAAGATAGCAAATGAACCTGAAGAGCAAACCACATCATTACCCTCGAAAGCGCATCGACAAAGGAAACCCCGGTTGAAGCCACAGCCAAATACATTTCCCGCGGCATTGCAGGATTCGAAAGTGGCTGCCACGTTTGATGATCCAAAGAAAGGAATTCAGATTTTCGCAAAAAGACTCATTCAGAATACAGTGGAGTCTGCCTTACAGACAGTAGACTAGAAAGAAAGAATATACTAACCCTCACAAAAAAACGGCAAGCCTCGTATAGAGGGCATCGACTTTTCACATAGTCAATGTAATCTTGCTTCCAACTCATTGTATTATCCGAGTAAGGCAAAGCATAAAGTGTTGTTGCAATCGCATCCTTCCAAGCACCTTCATTCCCTTGCAGACAGTACTGAGGCCCATACTTCGAACCATCTATACCTCTATCCAATGACAATTTTGTAAGCAGCCAACGTTAGCGAAACAGATCGAAGAAAAAAGGAAAATAAGTTTCCTGCGTTTGCAATTACTACAGTTGTAGGGCGGTAGTGGCCTCTGAGGAGATATTAGGCAAGCCTCAAATAGCCTCGTGAGCTGAGCTTCTGGGTAAAAAAGGCAAGATCAATTGAATGAGGAGCATACGACGCTGAACGTAGAGTTCAATCAAACCATCTATTCAAGTATGGAAGATGAATATGTGGTTACAAGTAGGTCGAAGACATGACAGCAAGCTATTAAAAAGTATGACGTCTCATCTTCTGCAGCGTAAGGCAACCATAAAATTGATGTGCCATTGCAATTAAGAACACTGCTGGGTTAAAAGACATACGCAAGAATTTCTGGTTCAACACGTGAGGTTCCCAAATCTGCTCTGAGTTGCATGGCTCCAAGCATCATGGCATCCCCCTCGGAAACAATATGTACACCCTGGACTATGTCATGAACTGCCTGCTGGTCACGAACATATTCTTCAGTTGAAATGCTTCTACACATATTAGCGGTTGTGTAATTATCTTGTTTCCACAGCTTCTTAGTGTTACAAGTTTCGGCTTTAAGGTTTCTACTCCTCAGCATGGCATGCCCATAAAGATTACGATCCGATTACTAAGTAGCAGGTTGACACCATCCGTCTCCAGATACGAGATTGCTTTGCTCTAGATACGACACAACGTAGCCACAACAAACGTTCATCTCTGTGAGATACTTGCCTGAGAATACTCAAAGGCCAAAACTGCCTGCCTTGAGGCTTCAGGTAACGTTTCCAGGTCAACTAGATATAGCTTGCGCTTCAACAACATACGCAGGTTGCCTTCAGAGAACTGGGATTGCCCTCCAGATCCAGATCCCAGGACTACAGTGCTCAAACTATCTTCCACATGATTATCTTTTGAACCGCAAAACAGCCTCGACAATTTCAATATAGTCTTAGCCCCATATCGAATATCCTGGATATTCTGAGGGGTAGAAGCTAGAGTATTACAACCAGCTTCAACCTCCAGAATGTAGGCGTTGGATCCTATCAGCTTCTCCACTAGCCAACCGACAAGGAAACAAGCCAACATGTGAACGGTAAATGCAACTGCTATCATTGGCTCTGGGAAGCTTCAAAACTGATTTACATTAGTAATCAATATTAACGAGATGTTTGATCAACCACCACTAACTAGACAAACAAGAGCGTTTTGCTGATCAGTGCCGAAGTGGTTGAAGTGATAAACTTGGTTCACCTCCATTAGAATCCAGCTGGAACAAGCCATAGGAGCGCGCCTCAAAAAGTCCAAGAATATTGACTAAATGTGTCACTACCTCTCCTGAGGTATCCATTGGCCGTAGAATAAATGCCTGCAAATTAGTAAATCTCAGGTGAAAGTTCTGACCGACCGGAAGGGCTTTTGCATACCTGATTACAAAACGTTTTTAGCATGGTCTCGAGGACACAGATATTTCTTAAACTTACATATCATAAGCAGTCTATTGCTCAGCATCATGCACTTAAAACTAAGCCATGCTCCAGTGTAAAGATAGTTCAATAGCAACGTAGCTCATGAGTTGATGTTCAGATATTATCAGCATGATGCGCTAGAAAACAATATATTCTGAAAACATTGAACCTATAATCATTCGGATGGGTCGAATTTGTGCAGTGTTAGCATTGACGTATGTGTTGCAGACTTTATAATTTTCGATCTTGTTCACAACTGTACAGTTTCAATTTCAAGTAAGCATCCATGTATTCATCCACAAATATCAATCATAGCCTTCTCGATTCCCTTGAAACCACCGAGCAATCTTCACATTACAATCAGGGGAGCTAACCAAGTACTTAATTACTGCTAAGGAAATCAGTTTACCTGCCAACTGCCATCAGGTAGACTAACTTCGCGAGGGATAGTGTCCATATTCTGTTAACAATAAGGGACATGCGTATTGACGGAACTTGTTGTCAGATATTATTCAGACAAGGTCAGATACAAATCAAGCAGTCATAAGCGGTGACTTATGGCCAAATATTAGAGTATGGAAAACTGGAGGTTATCAGGCCAATCTAATGATCTATCAGCTACAAGAAACCCCAGTCAGAACAAGCTGGTTCAGAAGTGGGCTGTACTGTACTGTTCGAACATGATTGTTGGGGCCTAAAGAACCAAGTATTTTTTGTCCTTTGTACATGAATCTTAGCTCTGATCTGAAGAAAAAACTTGTCTTCAAACAACCTCGGAAGAATCAGCACAGTCCAGTGATTTGAGAGAAACCTCTGATTCTCAGAATGACTTGTGTGCACGAGAGGTTATCGATCTCATGAAACCTACATACTTTTAAGTGCACAAGACATCATATATATACTCATTACAAAAGTACATTACTTACACAAATGCAGGTCAGGGTCCTGTGCCGAAACCTTTTCGCTAATTTTCATTTCTATGGTTGATATGCACCTTACTGAAAGGTGTGTGTAAATTTTCTTGTCCATATTGATCACTAGCTTATGCTAGTGATCAATATGCATAAGAAAATTTACACGCTTTTGCATTTACAGAATCGTACAGTCTGTCAATGCCTGCCCCTAAATTTTGACTGATCTTCATTCAAATGAGCAAGCGCACTATTGACTGCTATTGATGAATGTAAGGGAGATATTCATCGAATCAATTTAGCTGAGACACACCTCAACAGCCTCAATCTCCTTCGCCAGAGGAAGAAGATGTCGTGGGCCTGTTTTTTTAACCTTCCGCAATCTTTCAAGACAGTATGCTGCTGCCTCTGCAGAGTTGACCATACCTTGTTCATACATGCCCAAATTATCCGCCGTCCCCTTCCTGGAAATATTTCCACCAGCCACCTGTCACACCCTCTCCAAATCATCATACCATAATAACATCCACCTACTACTCGATTACGTATTGTTTCTCGAAGAACTTCAAAGATTGGCCGAGATCATACTGCGTGTTTCTATGAAAATAACTCCAGGTTCATATCATATTCTACATTCTTACAATGGACTGATCTGACTGAATGAAGTCTTGACAATTGATGACAGATGATGATCAGATTAGGTTTTAGCCGTAATCATACTGTTTAGCAAGTTTATCTAACTTGCTAGACATAAAATCTTAGGCTTGTTAGCTTTCAGTATAGGAGGGAGATGCATGGTTTTTACAAAAATTGCTAAATAAACTGGGTAGCAAGTAACCTGTTCAAGATGAGCATCCAAGTAGGGATAGAAAACTTCAGAAGGGAGGAAAGTGCCACAGCAAAGGGCCATGGCTTGCCAACCCTTCATATTGCTTAGCCTGTAAAACCATTTACCACAAAGCAAAACTTAAGTCTCACGAAGGTGGTCATTCCCCACAAATTAGGGGTGGTGACAGTTTCACAGTAGGTGAGTACCCCTCATGGTCATTGGTTCTCCAAACGAGTTATGACAGGTATTGATTCTTCTTGCAGGTTTGTATCGACACCCTCTGCCTTCACGGCACACCTCCGGTAAGACGAGGTCAAAGATCAAAACCCACTTGCTTACACCTACGAGGCAGAGCTTTTTCGTGTCCCATCGCCCGTTTGAATCCCCTGAACCTCAACTACGTTCACATACTAAAATGTTCACAAATAAAAGAAACAAAAACTTGGGAGAGAAGTTGCTTAGTGGTTTTCTCAATGCAACAATAACAACGTTCTATATTTATTCGTGCTGCCAATTTAAAGAAACAAGCAAAACAGTAAATCCAACACCAATAAACGCTGATGTAGGTGGTTGCGAAGGATAATGAAAACGACACTCGCGTACATGCTTGTTAAGTAAAACCAACTACAAGCTCAAAGGGTTAGTGTAAGTACACCAGGTTTCCTATAAACGTCTACTAGTCCAAGAATTGGCCATTGTTGGCACAGCAGATTTCAAATCCGGAATGCTCACCACACCTGTATTACGGCCACAGAACAAAGAGGAGAAAACTGCTTGAAAAAATTTCTTGTTTATACAATATGCATGAAGAACTCTATGATGGCTGCTCACATTGGCTGGGTACTGTACCTGCTCGGATTGGAAGTTGTTTGCTTAATGATCTGGGTAAAAACTTCATCTCGTAAGCCAGCATATCTGATTCCAGCGGATAATATTTGATGTATGTGGAAGATACTGCCTTGTTTACTGGGAACATCGCCCATGTAAGCCATCAGATCTGGGAAGACAGCAAACGCAGTCAGCGTTTGAATCCAGAAGCCAGTATATAGATGACCGATTTCCTATGATATTTCAAAATTTACTTAGGAAGAGCCCAGTACAAAGAACACAAACTCTAAGATTCATGGACTAGTTGTTCCGAATTGATATTTTATCACCTGAAACTTAATGGAGCTATATTGACAACTGTCGCTGTGCAGCCTCGGAGTTCAAACAAGACCATGCGGCAAATAAAATTTTGAGATGCAATGATGGCCTATATGTCATATCGACATAATTTACAAAGTCATGCAGCCAAAATGAAGAATAGAAATTGCCTTTAGTGGGCACATCCTAGAGAGTTGCACTTGAATTGACGCCCAATGTCGTAGTTTACCACATGCCAATGAAGTCTCAGAAGAGCATTTGAATGGAGAAAGCATTAAGGCAGACAAACATATTCTCAGTTCCGAATATGTTTATGGGCATGGGCAGGGCGGATGGTTACAGGCTGAAATTACGTGCAAACACAGCCAAAGCTTTTCTCCTCAATTTGGATGGCACAGTCCGGAGCAGTGGTTCTCCTAGAGGTTCCTAGTGAACAATCAGGGGTAGAACGTAACCAGAAGCAAAGTGCCCACCGATAGTTATGTCAATAACAAATAAAAGAGAAAGAGAGGACAGTGGTATAAGGTTCATCAACCAATTTCAAATACAAAAACTCCACATAACCTGTTTTTCTTTCTAGATATCTCAGTATTCCGACTTAGTCAGAGACTGATATAATTTCTTTGAACTTAAATCGTTTCGTCAGTAATTAGATCGAATGTTTTAACCCTCTTGAAATTCATAAATTCCTTTTTGTTTTGAGGTTGGGGCAGGTTACAAGATATTCCTCTTTCTGAATAATTGATCTGACACAAACTGCTACCATCAAATTGGGATGCAAACATGACAACGTTATAACAAAAAGTAACCAAATATAATACTGCAGCAATACAAACCTGCCAGAAGCTAACAGGGGCACAAGGATGCTGGCTTGCCTTTGTGTACATGAGTAGTACATCAATTTTCAACCTTTTCCATATGCTTAATGGCCATATTCCAGCTGGTTGCTCTGAGAAGTTCATTCTTGCGTAGCTATCGAATGTGAAGCCGTGAGCTCCACCCATCAAAGTTCCAATGTGATCCTCCAGAAGAGGATTGGGAACTCCGGGACTGCTGAACCCCGAATCTTGCATACTGCCCCTGTATTGCTCTCCAAAACTTTTCTTCACATGTACAAAGGAAAAACGAGAATCCCTTTTAGATGTTTTGAATTTAGTGAACAATGGGGTCTTGTACGTACTATTTTCCAATTAAAACTGTATGATGATACAGTCATACTCCTATCGTTCGTATGCCATCCGCTTAGACCTAGATTAAGGCTGACTGAAGTTTCTGCACCCACGAGGTAGAGAAGAGAAACTCACTTCGTTATACTGCTCGGACCATCCCCAAACTGCTGGTCAGCTTGAAACTCTATCGGTTGGTCCGGTAAAGTACCTTGTTGGAGATGGAAATGTTATCAGTGTGGATTGTAAGACCACACTGACAACAATTCAGTGTGGTCTAACAATCCTTGTAAGACCACACTGAATTGCTGGCGCAAAACAGCCACCTCGATAGATGTTGATGCTTGATCAGAACGTACATATTAGACTAGATTGTTGGGAAGTTAGAACCAACATGTCCGCTCTAAAAGGTCTAAGGTGGGGCCATCCTGGTAGATTTGCACCCAAAAGCATCCATTTTTCAGAAGAATGTAAGTTTCTATCGACCAGATTTCAACGCGGATAAAAAGAAGAAGAGATGGAGCAACATGGATACCGTAGAAAACACCATAATTTCCCGTATTTATATAACCGATAAAATCAAACTAGGTGACAATCAAGTAGACTGCCTAATTACAGCACCCAAGAAGATGTCATGATTCAGATCAGCCGTACCTGAGGAGGACTGCCCTCGAGTGGAATACTGGCGGATTGCCGCTGCCACGCTGTAGCAGGATCAAACTCGAAGCCTTGTGACCAGAGGTCAGGCATTGCCATGTTGTTTGGCTCATCGCTCACTATGGGTTGTGCCAGGATGCTGCCAGACATCCCACGGTTTGTGGCGGAAGCTCTATTTAGATCGGATTCCATCAGAGTAGAGTTCATGAAAGTTGCTGAGTCACGACCCATTTCTGCGTCAGAGTTGCCTGGTAAAGAACCTTCCGCCTCTATTTTATCTCTCTCTACTGCTTGATCCGAATGTAGAGAAGGACCACCACCCAATGCTCTTTCATATTTATCAAACCTCTTGAGTGTAGAAATTCCGCCTGTCTCTTCCAGTGGGTCATTCGGATGTGATTTTACCCAGCCAGCTTGGGCAAGAGCTTCTCTCGGATCAGAAACCACACCAGAAGGCGGAATTGGAAGGGCAACAAAAACTAATCCAGACTTTTTTGTGAAGTCATGCGCTTTATTTTCAAAGAGGTCATTGTTGAAAAAAACGCTCAAAGATTGATCAAAGACAGGGTCACCGGTAACACTCGAAACCTTTGTATTCAAAGCACGAAACTCGGAGGGTCGAACAATCCTTGATCCTTCTTGCATACTCTGTTTTTGCATCAGGGGTGCAATAACAGATGCCCTTCTAGGAGTTGCAGTTGTACTTTTGGACGGGTTCTTCTCAAAGAGTTCGTTAATGATAGGTTTTGCAAAAACGTCTCCTTCTGTGATATCTGCGACGCTTCCAGCATCTGCTGTGGCATCGGAGCTACTGTATTCTTTCTGATGCCTTCTACGACCTTTCTTTTCACGCTTGATAGGCTGCAGTCCGACGATGAGGTTCGCTTTTGCAGGGTTTTGTGCTAGCATGCTCTGTCTCCTTTGAATTTTCATCAGTTGGTCCAGGTTGTCAAACTCATTCTTCGTTAATTTAGCTTGAACGGTTGATGAAGTAGCGTTCTTAGATCCCACTGGAGTTTTTTCTGTACGGCCGTGCTTCCGTTCATCTTTGTCTACTTCCGTGGACTCCACTCTGACAGGCAATTTTTTAGAGTCTTTGCCTTCCTGAAATGCATCACTTTCCGAAACTTGTTTCTTATCGCTATGTTTTCGTCTGCGCCTTCTAGATCTGCTTCTATGCTCCTGTGCCTCTCCCTTCCGCACAGTCTCCTGTCGCGGGAGGTGCTTATCCCTACTGGAGGATGCAGAATTTTGTGAAGCCTGCACGGACGGATGTGTCTGGTGTTCCGGATATGGTCGTTTTGGTGCTTCTTGTTGATTGCTGGAGGAAACAGAAACTTCTGAAGCCTGGAATGGAGGAGCTGTCTGGTTTTGTACATGTGGTTGGTGTGGTTGTTGTTGCTGCAGCTGTTGTTGATTATTCGAGGAAGCAGAAAAATCTGGAGCCCCGTCAGAAATACCCATGCTAGTATCCGAGGTTGAGCCTGACCCACCTGGGCTCCGTGGAGTAGCCGGGCTACTTTTCTCACTTCTATGTCCATCTTTCCTTCTCCTGCGGTGTTTCCTTTTGTGCCGTCTTCGGCTTGACGTGCTTATTGTCGATGCATCGTCACCCACACTAGCTGTATTTTGAGAGGTTCCATAAGAAGATTGACCGTGCGATCGAGGAATGCTTTTAGCAGAAGAATACTCACCTGCTGACGTACTACTAGCGTGTTGGTGTGACCTTGATCTTGAAGAGGCTTGTTCATTGGAGCTCTCAGCAGAAGACACACCTTGTGGTTGTGAACTGGATGGTTCAGAGCCCCCAGCAGGAGACCAGAAACTTTCTGGTGATCGAGAACTCGCTGATTGTAGCGAAATTCCGGTTCTTTTAGTGTCTGGTCCTCCTGAACTTCCTGAACTTCCTGATTGTGTCGATCGCGGACTTGATGCGGAATTTCCACTGGGGCTCCTCGAACTTCCTATTTGTGGTGATCGCGGGCTTGCAGCAGAATGTCCACTAGAAGATACTGGACTCTGTGCTTGCGGCGATGGTGGGTTTTCATATCTCAATTTTTCTGCTGCTTTACGTCGTTGGCTGCCATCGACGTTTGGAATCGGTGGTGGTGGTGGTGGTGGAGGTGGCTGTGGAGCATTCTGCCTTGGAGGAGCACTACCAGACATTCTTAATATGTACACTCTAAATCTTGCATTCTTTCCACAGTAGGCATATGCTGGTAATCCATCCTATGCCTGTTCAACGTTCGGAGTGCATACCACTCCCGTAACTGAAGGACGTGCTCAATTTGCCTGCCTTCTTCTCTTTCGTAAATAACTTGCCTTCGAAGCAGGACCTCGTCGCACCTTCCTCATCCGTTGTTTGAGACACTTCGAAGAAACACAGCAATGAACACCGAATAGCTGTCCCATAACGAATCAACTTGGGACTGAAATTTAGTAATAGCCTGGAAATATCGCAACTCCGTCCAACTGTAAAAACCCTTCACGAAGATGACAACGACGCATTTCCCAGCGTGCAAACTATCGACACCCACCGTGACCTACTCTCTCTCATCTCTAGCAAGTCTTAACCGCTGAAGCGTTCACTTCAACTTATCCGCTCCTGCCGTACCGCTACACCGTCCATGCTCTGAAAAGCCAGGGCGTTTATGTACGGCATCGGTACTGATGCCTTCAATCGAACAAACGAATAGACTTGACACAAGCCGGGACTATGCAGCCGCAGCGGCCAAATTCCATGTCCTGTTCATAAGTTCAGTCATGCTCTTCTCTTTGCACTATCAAGGTTTCGTTCGCCATGACAAGTAACAGAAACAATGCGCTTGAAAGAATGAACAAAAATATTGTGATAATCACGAAGAGAGGTAATAACAAAGTTCAAGTTGTTCTTTTTTTTTTTAGTTTAATGATGTTTTTGGATCTGAAACTTTTTATATCATGTTTGAGTAATAAATTATCGCATAGCTTGATATATCTATCAACTTTAAGTACAAGACTTTTCGTAATAGGTCTTTGAAGGGTTTGAAAGTAATCAACGGTAAATTGCCATACCCATGAATTGATATATATCAATTCATGGGTATGGCAATTTACTCTATTGTGAAACAACATGATGTGAATCGTTACCTAGCTCAAAGACGAATCGCACAAATGAAGATGTACATTTTAGAATTGAAAGTTAAGATGAACATAACAAATTTCATTTTGAAACATTCAATAATCAGTTTTGTTGAAATTGAGAGAAGAAATGAACATAATTGAATTGAAAACAAAAGATGAGCAATATATTACAAGATTATAGTGTTTAAATTTTTTTGCTGAATCTAGATCAAGATGCATAAATTTATAACCTTCAATAAGATAACGTCGACCTATAACATAATTTTTAAAAAAATAAATCTATGTTCAAATTGGTGATATGAAAATAAATAATAAAAAATATATATTATGGTAAAGTGAAAATCAAATAGATTAATATTGAAAAAATACTTGTGATCACATATTGTGCTAAAAGTCATTTTGTTCTTAAGTGCATTGGGCAGGTTTCCTAGGATAAAATAATTAGTGGACATAGTATTAGTGAATCAAATCTATCACTTAAAATATATCACTGAAATTGCATTTTACAAATTCTGAATGTGAATACACATTCTAATATAAGTTTTTGAGTGAAACATCTCATAAAAAAGCTCTGATTAAATAAACATTAGATATTCTATATTCAAAAACTTAACTTATTCATCATTTTTTTTCATGAAGCAATTTGGATTTTTTTGAGTACAAAATCCTGTAAGCAAAATTTTTTGAGTTAAATTTGATTTTGTGATGAACTCACTATGAAACTAATCAAATAAACCAGTCACAAATTGTCACTTCACATTCTATTCAAAGCCACCTATAATCACTTGGCACTAGTAGATTATTTTGATCATGTGTATTTACACATGTATATTCATGTTTGATGGGATCTTTAATCCTTCAAACTTAAATTCTTTTATGAATTTTATTTTTTTAAAATATACATATCACATTTTTTATGATCTCATAGTTAACAAAATAAATAATTTTCAAAAGTGTTTTTTTTTTCCAAAAATAAGATGTCAAGAATTTAACATTATAATTTTAAGTAATAAAAATGATTTGTTTGTCGACTTCAAACGTTCAAAAGATACATAATAAAATTTCAAAATATAAAATTTCAATTCAAAGTAAGATAAATACTCTACTTACAAATTTTAAATGATTGAAATTTCAAAAAATATATGTCATAATAAAAATTTTTACATTGAGCATTTTACATCAAAGGTTTGAATTTTATATTAGCTTTATAACATCCAAACCTAGTTAGTTTTAGTCATATCAAATAAATAAAGCTAATATATTTATCATTTTTTATATTGTAAAATTTTGATTATTTTTAAAATTATTTAATTTAAAATTATTTATATATTTTAAAAAAAAATATTAATAATTTTTTTGGCAAAAAAATTTAAAAATTTAATTTATTATGAAAATATATATATATGTCCAATTATTGATTTGGCATTTGAACACAAGACCAAAATCCAACGTAACCTTGAGATATCTAAAAATCCACTTCATAGCTTCCCAATGTATCTTCCTTGGATTTGATATGTATCTGCTAGTCTTGCCCAGAGCTAGAGCAATGTTAGGCCTAGTACAAATCATCAAAAACATGAAACTTCCCATTGCTTGTCTTAGGAGATCTTGGATATCAAACCTTTCTCCAATACATTTGTTGGATAGAGTGCTGATAGGAGCTTGAAGTGACGAGCTAAAGGAGTACTCACTGCCTTGTAGTTCTCCATGCTAAATTTGGCAAGTACCTTCCTATCATACTTCCCTTGAGAATAAATCCATACAAATCTCAAATAATCATCAATGAAAGATACATAATACATCTTTCGGGAATGTGAGGGAATAGGAGATGGCCCCCACATGTCACTATGTATATATTTGAGCATCTCCTTGGAACTATGAGTTCCACAGCCAAAAGTAGTTCGATGATGCCTCCCTTATACACAGTGCTCACAGAATTCTAAACTACTAGACCGTAGTGTAGAAACAAAGCCTTTCTTGTGAAGAACAAATATGATCTTCTCACTAATGTGATCTAGTTGTAAGTGTCACAAGAAGTTAATCTCATTCTGAGATCTAGAAACATGCTCTTCTTCACAAACAGTATTACCCTCTAGCACATGTAGATTCTTGTGCCTATTTTTCTTCAAGACGACTTTTCCTCTAGCCATGACTTGAAGTACACCATCAACTACTTCCCATTGATGACCATTTGTGTCTAACACGCCAAGAGAAATCAAACTCTTCCTCATGTCAGGGATATGTCTAACATTAGTCAATGTGCGCATAATACCATCAAACATATGAATCTTAACAGATCCAATATCCACAATTCGATAGGGGTGATCATTCCCCATCAAAACTGAATCGTTTGATATCAAGTAAGAACTAGAAAAACTCTCTCATGTAACACATATGGTATGAACAAGCACAATCTAGAATCGATTCATCATCTATCCTACGAGATGAAGTGCATAGGGCATACCGTTGGCTTCATAGAGCATAGTTGTCATCAAGCAGGTCCTCCTCATCTTCTTCCTTGCCACATTGGCTGAAGAAGACTCATGTGCTTTGCCACGACAATCTCTCTTGAGGTGGTCAGCTTTGCCACACTTCCAACAGAGTAAATTCTTTCGGTCTTGGGATCTCCCCCTAGATATAGATCTAGTCTTAGATCTCTTCTCCCCACCATTTGTCCACTTCTTAGGCCTTCCACGATTCACATTCAACGCAGTTCATGAAGAGGTCAATGGTTAAGAAGGTAACATCATCTTCTACTGAAGATCATCCGTCAGCAGAGCACTCACCAATTCATTATAGGTAATGGTCTTCTTATCACGATGTAGTAATACTCGTGACAAGCACTAATAGGATGTAAGAAGAGAACTCAATAGGTGGAGAGTCTTCCTCTCATCACTTAGGTCCTCACCAAGATTCTATAAATCCACAGCAAGATCATTGAACGTATCGATATGATCTTGTATCTTGGTCCCACTGTCCTTCATCTTGAAGCTCATCAACTTCAAGGACGTGTAGAGTCAATTTGACAACTCCTTCTGATGGTATTTGTCACGGAGCCTCCTGCTATCGCTATGTCAACCTACGACCCCCTCTTCCCATAGACTTCTTCTTCGTCTCTGGTTTTCTTCCACACCGGAGACGCCACAAGCTCTTTCGAACGTCCATGATCTCTAGGATCCTAGCTTCTCCGCAAAGAGTTCAAACTACTTGTCTTTTTCAAACAAATCATGCCCGGCTATGACGTTGGAACATGTGTATTCACGGAAAGGCTTGTCCATGTCGTCGAGATTACATTTGTTTGCCCATCCCAAGTCAAGCAAACTCACGTCCTTATTGGCGGTATTCTCATCTCCAAAAGGCTCTAATGCTCCAGATTGTAAACCCACTTCAGTTAGAGAAAAAGGGTTTGTTACCATACTTCCATCCTCTTCACCTATGTAGAGTTGGACGCCTTCACTAAATATTCTAACGCGTTGGTCCTTCAATAAGTCTGAAGTCTTTGCAACTTTCAAAAGTTGGAGAGCCCAAGTTGAGACTCAAACTAATCACAAGGTGAGATATCTACGTTCGGATAATGGCGGGGAGTATACTTCAGAGGAGTTTAGAAGTTATTGCAAAGAGGAGGGGATCACTCGTCATCTCACCGCGGTTTATACTCCGCAACAAAATGTTGTTTCTGAGAGGCTCAACTGAACAGTATTGGAGAAGGTGCGTAGTATGTCAAGCCAAACTGGTTTACCATATGAATTTTGGGCTGAAGGTGTAAATACCGCAGAGTATTTGGAAAATTTGTCTCCTTCAAGTGCAATCGATTTCTTGACATCGTTTGAATTGAGGCACAAACGGAGGGTTGATTATAGTCGTTTGAGAATTTTTGGTTGTACGGCTTATCTTCTCATACCTAAAGAGAATAGGACCAAGTTGGATCCTACATCCAAGAAGTGTCATTTTCTTGGATATGCAAGTGGTGTGAAAGGTTATAGGCTATGGGATCTTGTAGCTTGTAAGGTGATTGTCAGTAGGGATGCATCTTTCGATGAGCCCAAATCATTGAAAGAGGGGGAGATATCTCAGGCTCCCCGTACTGACAAGGGCAAATCTCCACTCACGGATGTTGTTGAGGGGGAGATTGATCATTATGGGTTTAATGATGCGCCACAAGGAGAAGCTCCGGAACAGATGGAGCAAATTCCTGAACAACAGGAATTGGAGGAGTAAGTTGTCATTGCTGAGCCTCAAGACACAGCACAAAACGATGGAGATCAACCATGACCATCTATTAGGAGATCATCAAATCGGATTAGTAGAGCTCCCGAAAGATATGGAACATGGGCTGATTCATCTATTCTTGAGGATCATGATATTGAAGCTCAGAATGATGATGGCAATGCGTTGATCTTAGAAGAAGGAGAACCTTGTTCATATAGAGAAGCTCAAGCCTCTATCAATAAGCTTGAGTGGGACATTGCTATGGAGCGTGAGATGCAATCGCTTGTTGAGAACAAGACTTGGGAGCTGGTGGAGCTTCCAAAGGATCAACCTTTGATTGATAGCAAGTGGGTGTACAAGTTGAAGGATAATCCAGCGGATGAAGAGAAGAGGATCTTCAAAGGTAGGTTGGTGGCTAAGGGCTTCACACAAGAGAAAGGTGTGGACTACAACAAAGTCTTCTCACCTGTAGCAAAGTATGCTACAATTAAATTGCAGTATGTGCACTTGCTGCGATATTTGGTCTAGTTATGGATCAGATGGTTGTTGTCACGGCTTTTCTATATGGATCTTTGGAGGAAAAAATCTACATGAGACAACCTACTGGCTTTGAAAAGAAAGGTCAGGAGAAGTTAGTTTGTAGATTGCTCAAATCTCTATATGGATTGAAGCAAGCTCCTATGCAATGGAATGCAAGGTTTGATGAGTTCATGAAAGCACAAGGATTTTCACAAAGTGTATTTGATCCATGTGTTTACATGAAGAAGGTGAATAATGAGATCTTTAGCCTCATTATTCTAGTATTCTATGTGGATGACATGCTCATTTTGGCAAAGAAACAATCCGACGTCGATAGATGCAAGAGGCAATTGAAATCTGCATTCAAGATGAAGGATTTGGGTAAGTCCAAGAGTATATTAGCTATGGATGTTCACATGGATTTCAAGGAGAGGAAGCTATGGTTAAGTCAGGGTAAGTACAATCAGCATGTGCTTGACAGGTTTAACATGGCAGACTCTAAAGAAGTGTAGACTCCTTTAGCATCACATTTTAAGCTCTCAGCAGCTCAATGTCCAATTGATGCAATTGAGAGAGGAAAGATGTCATCAATTCCCTATGACAAGGCAGTGGGCAGCCTCATGTATTTGATAGTGTGCACTAGACCTGATATTGCTCTAGCTATGGGCAAGGTGAGCAGGTATATGTCAAATCCAGGGAAGGTGCATTGGGAAGTTGTGAAGTGGATTCTCAGGTACCTCAAGAGTACTAAGGATTTTGGACTTTTGTTTGATGGTTTATTGGACAATGCCAAATCCTTGTTGGGTTACGTTGATGCTGACTATGGACAAGATTTGGACAAGAGGAAGTCTACAAGCTGGCACGTGTTTACACTTGGAGGTGAATGCGTTAGTTGGAGATCTACCTTGCGAGAAATGCATAGCTTCGATCAACTACGGAAGCCGAATATGTAGCGGCGGCGGAAAGCGAAGAAAGGAGGCTATTTGGTTGAATAGACTTATCACTGAGATGGGATTGAAACAGGATGTTGTAAATCTCCATTGTGATAGTCAGAGTGCCTTACATCTTGCAGCAAATCAAGTGATGGATAGCAAGGTGAAGCACATCGACATCAGATATCACTTTATCAGAGATGCAGTTTCCGATAGGAAGGTTGAGCTAGTCAAGATTGACGGTAAACTCAATCCAGCTGATTCTTTGACCAAAGTTATTCCTTTAAAGAGTTTCAGGAGTCATTGTGCTACTATGCAGGTTTTGCACAATGAGCACTAGTAGAGTTACGCTAGCAATTGTTTGATTCTTGTATATGCTTTACTCCTTCCTAGTTAGGCTACGGCTTAGTTCTAGTTAATACTTGTTTACAGGAGGGCCTATGCTTTAGATTTCCTTCTATGACTTTCCGCGGAGTATGTATATGGTGACAAGAGTTAGACACCCCAAGACATGAGTCAAGGGGGAGATTGTTAGGAGTTAACTTTCGGGTCTTGAAAGAACTCTAGTGAGTTTGACTATATTTAGTTAGACTAGGGCTAGGGCTGGTACTACTATATAAGAGGGCTAGCATAAGCTCTCTGTAACACAAATTAGGATTATTTAGTAAAGTGACTCTGTGTGTTCCGTGGACGTAGCCTTAGTGGGGTGAACCACGTATTTCTTGTTTCGTCTCTTGATTGCATATTACTTCTCAGTGTATTCCTATCTTTTGGACCAACAAGTAGTACCAGCCCTAGCCCTAGTCTAACTAAATATAGTCAAACTAACCAGAGTTACTCAAGACCTGAGTTAACTCCTAACAATCTCCCCCTTGACTCATGTCTTGGGATGTCAAACTCTTGTTATCCATATACATACTCTGCAAGAAGTCCTAGAAGGAAACCTAAAGCATAGGCCCTCCTATAAACAAGGATTAACTAGAACTAAGCCGTAGCTTGACTAGGAAGGAGTAAAGCATATACAAGAATCAAACAATTGCTAGAGTAACTCTACTAGTGCTTCCTGTGCAAAACTTGCATAGTAGCACAATACCTCCTGAAACTCTCTAAAGGAATACCTTTGGTTAAAGAATCAGCTGGATTGAGTTTACCGTCAATCTTGACTAGCTCAACCTTGCTATCAAAAACTGCATCTTTGATAATGTGATATATGATGTTGATGTGCTTCACCCTGCTATCCATCAGTTGATTTTCTGTAATATGTAAGGCACTTTGACTATCAAAATGGAGATTTATAACATCTTGTTTCAATCCCATCTCAGTGATCCCCAACTAAGTGTTCCGCAAGAACGATGGTGTAGGTGGTGACGAAGGGATGTGCGGGAGCGTGAGCGAGTGTTGAGAGTGGCTCAAGAGTATTAGTTCCATTCTTCGGCCATACTTTGCCAAACATGGAGAGTGAATAGTCCATTCTCTTCGTCTTTCAATTTGGGTTCCATTGGTACCTAAATTGAAGACTATGGAGAATGATATTGTGAGATATGATTGTTTTTATTTTTTTAGGGTTTTGAGTACATTTTGAGTGATTTTTCTTGGATTAGAGATATGGGTCGGGTTTTTTTGTTTCCATCTCTTCCTTTTCCTGCATTGGTTCTATTGGAACCTAGATGGAAAATTATGGAGATCTAAATAAAAAGTTATAAGTATTTTTAGTTTTTAGGGTTTCCATAGTTAGCATTTTCCAATGTGAGGTGGTGTGTTAGGGGGTTGTGGTTCTGCAGGTGGAAGGAGATACATGATGGAGTGTTGGGTTTCTTTATCGTTCCCTTTGTGCTAGCTATAGCTTAACTTTCTCTCATGGGACCGCCAAAAGTGGTGTGTGATACACCATGTCCGGTGTGTCATCGTCTCTTTACCTCGCAAGGGGTAAAGACCCACGTGGGAAAGATGCACAAAAATTATGATTGGACCACTTGGGATGCGCATGTGAGGAGGACGGTCACATCGACATCGGTTTTTGTCACTTCGGGGAACATGCACACTACATCGACTCCTTCGTTGAGCATTCGGATATACCGCCCGGTCGTAAGGAGTGGTTAGCTTCCCATGCAGGTTCGAGTCTAGGGCTTTTTGAGACTAGATTTCCTTGTTCACGTTTATTCCATAGGCTTCCTCGGGCACTACATGACGAGGCTAGACGTGCTTTTTGCTCGATCGGTTGGCGCGTGATCCCATGGACGAGTTAGCATGATTTTTATTTTTATTACTTCCGCGATGGTGTCTACGTTATACCAGAGGGGGACGTGCTAGACATAGGGAGGTGGCAGCTAGATTTCGGAGATTTCGAGCAGGGGATTGGGCTACATTGCAGGAGGAGTGTGTTTGGGCCACATAGGTTAGGAGTCGGGTTCAGTCACATGATACTTCTAATTCGGCGTGATTGCGACGGTGTAGGATCTTGGGGCAGACCGGAGAGTATAGTAGGGCTGCAAGGGCCCTTCATCCTTTGTCTATGGCTAGTCCTACTGATGAGACAATTTCCTCTTTACACCTTCTACATCCACCCATGGGCGAGAGATACCATTAGAGGTCTTGGAGTATCAGCTAGAGTAGCCATTATGTCTTGATAGATCATTATTTGCTCATTCTCTATGCACAGCCCCACGTCTATCCTCGGGGGTTTGTCAGGGATGGTATATGAGCATCTTCGAGATTGCTTTCAGGCAGATGATCCATCTAGTGGTTTCACGGAGTTGTTCCGCGTGGGTCGCATCGGGCCGAGAGGGGAGATTCCGTTGTTAGTTAGTCAGGCTCTGGGTGCTAGTCGGCTTCTCGCGATGAAGAAGGACACTAGGGGCATCAGACCGATTGCTATTGGAGAGGTCTTATTGCAATTAGTCAGTCGTACCGTTGTCTTGCAGCATCTCTCACACTTCCAGGAGCATCTTTGTCCACATCAGTTTGGAGTCGCCACACCGGAGGTCGTGAGGCAAGATCGTTGGGCATTAGAGCACTTCTAGATATCCATCCGGATTGGATTGTCTTGCAGGTGGACGTTGAGAACGCTTTTAATAGCGTCTCGCATCCATCTTTTTTTAGAGAGCTGAAAGAGGCTGGTGGACCCCTATCAAGCCTCATTCCTTTCGTATTATCTTTCTACGGTTCACATTCTTCTCTATTTTATCAGCATGGCTTTTCCAAGGAGAGGAGTCACCGCTCTAAAACCTTGGTGACACTCGACAGGGAGATCCTTTGGGAGGACCCTTAATTACCATGGCTCATTATAGAGCTCTTGTGTCTACTGCTTTGGCCGTGCCCGGTTGTGTGTTCCCCTCCTTAGCGGATGATACACACATTGTGGGCCCTGAAAACAACATTAGGCAGTGCCTTTGATTACTTGACTACCGAAGCTTCATCCAGAGGCTTGAGAGTCAAGGTGTCAAAGTGCAGGGCTTGGTCTCCTTTGGGCATTCCGCCTCACCTTCAGCATCCATAAGGATGTATGATATTGACAGATGGCCTACGTATTCTAGGAGTGTCAGTAGAGACTGAGGATTTTGTTTCATGCTACCTTGACGTTGCATTGGCCGAGGATGTTTTGCATGTAGACGACCTTCCTCTACTAGGGGATCCGCAAGTGGCGTTTGGTATATTATCATCTAGTATTGCTCGTCAACCCACCTATCTTGTTCGCACGGTTCCTCCTTCACCTACATTCATATCACATTGACAGCCTTTGATAGGAGGATCATGGACGTCTTTGGTGACATCATCGGACAAGGGACATTCGAGTGTGTGACTGGAGATTTGGCAAGGAGACAGACATCTTTGCCAATTTCATGTGGAAGGGTAGGCTTATTATTGATGGAGGAGACGGCACCTGCGGCTTTCTCGGCGAGTTGGGCGCTTGTTGCACCTTTGTTATCTTCTCGATTTGTGATCGCAGATAGACCTATTTTGGAGATATATACGAGGGACGTCGATACATGATCATTTCCCTTACAGGTATTATTAAGACATACAAGGGGTGCTTTACCACAGGAGGTACGACATGAGTTCCCATCTTTTTCCTCTTTGGCTACCGACAACTAGGGGTCTGATACTATCTTGATGGACAGACAATTTCAGGAGACTCTAAATTCACTCTTAGTGGATTCGGCCATTCCTCGTACTACTAGAGCTCGTCTACACTCTTGCTCGGGCAAGGGTGCAGGCTCGTGGATCTTGGCTCGACCATGCATCGGGGCTTTCCGACTCGCACTTGCTACTTTCTCCACAACGATGAGGTTCCGTCTTGGCTTGGTCCATCCATCTACATCTTCATTACTCACATGTGAGTGTGGTATCACTTTAGATGCAAAGGTGTTCATATGACTCGTTGTCCATTCGGAGGGCGGAGGATAGCTACCCATGATGCCATTAGGGATGTGGTGTTTGCTATGGCGCGAAAGGATGGATACCTCACATGGAGAGAGCGTTGGTATGCCTTGTCGATCGACTAGGGTTAGGGTAGACTTTTGGTTTGGGAGGACCAGGTCCACTTTGTGGGTCGATGTGGTGGTTCTGCATCCTACTAGAGACACAGTTTGGGAGGGGTGATCACCCATCCTCCAGGGATGGGCGGCGAGTGGAGCGCGCAACAAGGTCTCCAAGTATAGAGGTATGCAGAGAGGTCACCTCTTTGTTCCTCTAGCTTTGGAGTTATATGGAGCTATGAATACCGACTTCGACATGTTCGTGAGGGAGTGTGTGAGAGCCTACCATACTAGGCGACATGGGGTATCACCCTCTTTAGCTTATTGTATAGCCTATTTTAGGCAACGTGTTTCCATTGCTCTACAGAGAGCACTAGCTGGTGCAATCCATAGGAGAGCAATCACGTTAGGTGATGCTTCTTCAGATGCTCCTATTGTTTGTAGACCTTTCGACTTGGATAGTTCTAATATCTTAGATGATGTAGAACATATTTCCCAATGTGATACTATTGGGACCTAGCCCCATGTTACCGGTTGGGTTCCATCCTTGTACGATTTGATGGGATCTTCCCATCCCTTTTGTTATTATACTTTCTCGGGAGAAAATCTCAGTGATAAGTCTTTTCAACCAAATAGTCTCCTTTGCTGCTTCCGCTGCTGCTACATATTCGGATTTTGTAGTTGACTGAGCTATGCACTTTTGCAAGGTAGATCTCCAACTAAAGCATCCACCTCCAAGTGTAATCACATACCCAGTTGTAGACTTCCTCTTGTCCAGATCTTGTCCATATTCAGCATCAACATTACCCAACAAGGATTTGGCATTGTCCAATAAACCATCAAACAAAAGACCATAATCCTTAGTACTCTTGAGGTACCTGAGAATCCACTTCACAGCTTCTCAATGCAACTTCCCTAGATTTGACTTGTACCTGCTCACCTTACCCATAGCTAGAGCAATATCAGGTCTAGTGCACATCATGAAATACATGAGGCTGCCAACTGCCTTGTCATAGGGAATTGACGAAATCTTTCCTCTCTTAGTTGCATCAATTGGACATTGAACACATAGCAATATCCCACTCAAGCTTATTGATAGAGGCTTGAGCTTCTCTATATGAACAAGGTTCTCCTTCTTCCAAGATCAACGCATTGCCATCATCATTCTCAGCTTCAATATCATGATCCTCAAGAATAGATGAATCAGTCCATGTTCCATATCTTTTAGGAGCTCTACTATCCGATTTGATGATCTCCTAGTAGATGGTCCTGGTTGATCTCCATCGTTTTGTGATGTGTCTTGAGGCTCAGCAACGACATCTTGCTACTCCAATTCCTGTTGTTCATAAATTTGCTCCATCTGTTCTGGAGCTTCTCCTTGTGGTGCATCATTAAACCCATAATGATCAATCTCCCCCTCAACAACATCCGTGAGTGGAGGTTTGCCCTTGTCACTACGGGGAGCCTGAGATATCTCCCCCTCTTTCAATGATCTGGGCTCATCGAAAGAAACATCCCTACTGACAATCATCTTACAAGCTACAGGATCCCATAGCCTATAACCTTTCACACCACTTGCATATCCAAGAAAATGACACTTCTTGGATGTAGAATCCAACTTGGTCCTATTCTCCTTAGGTATGAGAGGATAAGCAGTACAACCAAAAATTCTCAAACGACTATAATCAGCCCTCCATTTGTGCCTCAATTCAAATGGTGTCAAGAAATCGATTGCATTTGAAGGAGACAGATTTTCCAAATACACTGCGGTATTTACAGTTTCAGTCTTGAATTCATATGGTAAACCAGATTGGCTCGACATACTACGTACCTTCTCCAATAGTGTTTGGTTGAGCCTCTCAAAAACAACATTTTGTTTTGGAGTATAAACCGTGGTGAGATGACGAGTGATCCCCTCCTCTTTGCAGTAACTTCTAAACTCCTCTGAAGTATACTCCCCATCATTATCCAAACGTAGAAATCTCACCTTGTGACCAGTGTAAGTGACTGTTTGTCTCTCACGATGGAGCAACACTCGTGATAATGACTGATATGAAGCAGGTAATGAACTTAACAGATGAAGGGCCTTCCTCTCATCAGTTATCTCCTCTCCAAGATTCTAAAGATCAATAACAAGATCACCAAAGGCATCAATGTGATCTTGTATCTTTGTAATGTAAGACCCAGGGTTGTACATATAGGATAAAATGTAAGTATATCTAAATTGTGCCTAAGTTTATCTTAGTCATGACTATGTTTAGCTAGTTATGATTAAGTTGGAGGAAAATATAGAGTAATTTTTGGTGTGGTAGATGAGAACTACTATTTTGTTGTTTAGTAGGAATCAAGGAATAGATTCCATCACATGGGTATCTTGACTTCCCTTGACTTGGACTAATTTTCATTGGTTGGACTTGGTGAAGACCCTTAAATCTAGGGGCAAGATTGACTTGGTACACTAGAAGTCAATTAATGAGTAGTTGGACTTCTAGAAGATCCAAGTGGACCAATTGCATGTTGCCATGTACCCTTTTCATTGGGGTTTGTGATCTCTATCTTGTTTAAACTTGGTAAGAGGAAGTTACATGGTGATTACTTGTAGTTACTAGAGTAAGATTCTAAGTAGTATAAATAGAGAGGTTGAGAAGCACCTCTCACGTAGTTTTTCAATGGAAGTTAGTTTTGGGAGAAGATAGTGTGGTGATCTTAGTTTTGGGGAGTTTGGTTCTTGGAGACGTCATGTTCGGAGTGGAGCCTTGATTCAATGAAGACTTTGATTACCAAAGTATCCATTTCCTTTTGAGTGATATCTTACTCTTGGTGATAATGTGCATAATGGAGCTTCGACTTTGAGAGTTTGTGTAAGAGTGAGCAATAGGGTCATGGTCATAGGGTGGGACTAAGTCCTTCAAGATTCAT
Organism: Marchantia paleacea; assembly: GCA_014180765.2. Taxonomy (NCBI): domain Eukaryota; kingdom Viridiplantae; phylum Streptophyta; class Marchantiopsida; order Marchantiales; family Marchantiaceae; genus Marchantia; species Marchantia paleacea. Next base: position 966,909 of record MUAA02000108.1, on the reverse strand, counting down.
GATGAGCTTCCAAAAATCCATCGGAGGTAAACCTGAGTGAGAGTCAGCCCGGAGGTCACATCTTAATCTTTCATGTTATCAAACATGTGTACAACATGTTTGATAACTCTTTTCGATGAAACCGGTGTTGAAGAGCCTCAAACAATAAAGTACAATTGTCATACTCATCAACTTGCTTCAGAACTAAAGGTTGTAAATGGAGTATAACAATACTCATTGCTTGCTCGTGAAGGTCCTTCCAGTCTTCATCATTGAATGCACAGGGTTTAGGCCTCAATGACTTGACTAAACCGGAAGCCTTCAACTTACCTTTGACTTGCCTCTCCCACAGAAGATAGTCACCACGCCCATCATATTTGACAATGTCAAATCCGGCTACTCCTGTCTTCATGACTGCTATCTCGCTTCGTTTAGCTCCTGAACTCGTCCCTTGTGTCGTTCGATTGTCAAATGGAACCTCCAAACTTGACTTCTTCCCAGTCATATGAGAATAAAGGAAATTTACCCTAGGTCAAAATATCCCTAAACCACAAGATTTGCTTGCATTTCTTATAGCATTTCCTCCTCTCTCTCTCTCTCTCTAAATATTTGTCCTCTGTCCTCAATCTGCTGGCAACCCGTGTTGGTTGAAAAGCTCTTCCAGAGAATAGAAGCAAGTTGTTTCACAAGATAGTGAACCATGCCGGTGCGCACACGACGAACTCAATCTCACAATCCCTTTGAAATCTCCTGATCTAAACCTCCACCTCCATAGTCACTGCGTCCAACTTTGCAGTAAGCTTGCTAACCACATGTCTAATCCACTGAAAGTCATCTTTCTCACCATGCCTCTCGAACATGAATTCCATGCACAACTGCAAGCCCTCCTACTCTTGCATAATACTCCCAAGAGAGTCCGGATTCGCGTGCACCACATGAGTAAACCAAACTAACCCAACCAGCAAGGCGCCGAAGAAAAAAGAACAAAGCAAGACTACGAAAGACTCCAAATCCCTCCATTGTTTATCATGCGATCGATCTGCGACATAATCTTTGAAAAGACAGACGGAGAGAAGAGTGTGGAGAGATCTGTGGGGGCAGTATGCATAGAAGAGATGGAATAAAGTTCAATTGATGTCCATGGCCCAAAATTCCTAGTGCAGACTCCTAAGTGTCAAGAGAGACTAACACTACGGGATGATATTAACCATAGAGAAAGTCACGAGGTTAGGCATCAAAGTGACTTTTTGACCACATGAGCTCAACTTCCCAATCTAGACTACTCACATGCATGGGCAACTAACATTCTCGTCGCCACCTCCGGGCACGTGCAGGGAACTGCAAAACGCCCTCATAAATGGATGTAGTTCTTTTATCTTGGGCACATATGAATGCGGCAGGACATATGACTGTCTACAGTGCAGAAGAAAACAGCCTCTGACGAGAATTGATGACCCGAATTTGAAGAATTCGTGCTTATCCCAACCGCGGAGTCAAGGTCGGTGCAGTTTTCATCTCCGGCACAACCAACTACATTAAGCTAGCGCATTTCCACACTCTCTTAGACTCCCGAAAGCGCGCTGACAATCCCAGCAAGAAGCTTCCTACTCCCAATTGTCACTCTGCACTCGCATCTCCTCCCACTCGCAGTTCCGAAATTCTCATTGATGCAATGAAAAATGCTCGAAGCTACAGAGGATGCCAAATCCACGTCGCCATCGCTCTGCTCTCAGCGGGCAGCCAATTCCTCATCCAAGGCATAATCAATCGATCAATCGCTCAACATGACGACCCAACCACTCTGATATCAATTGTTGGTCCGAAACAGGAATACACGAAGAAAACACATGCAATCAAGAGTTGACACAAGAAATACGTGGTTCACCTCATTGAGGCTACGTCCACGGAACACATAGAGTCATTTTACTAAATAACTCTAATTTGTGTCGCAGAGAGCTTCTGCCCGCCCTCTTATATAGTTGTACCAGCCCTAGCACTAGTCTAACTAAATATAATCATACTAACTAGAGTTACTCAAGACTTGAGTTAACTACTAACAATAATACTGCTGTGAAATATATCTTTCATGATGAAAACCAATATAATATAATAACTTGTTGGTCTAATCACCCGATAAAAAGATTGAAGGCAATGTATAATCCAGTCACACATAATTTACATGCTTAATGACCACATGATGCCATTTCCAAAACAGCTCGGGAAGAGATTTTGATCACTTTTTGAAGACCGAAATAACTGAGCTGTAAAAATATTATGGCAATCTTGTACATTGCCGTAATAAATTTCCAAGATAAATCAACCAACAGGTCTTCATGTTAGAATGATAAAAAGCAAAGAAATTAATCATAGGTTTTAAGACATTAATGCTCAAAACTGTGATGTACTTAGGGATCGAAACCAAAAGGCAGTGTCCGATGCAGTGAACTTTGAGTGCGTTGGGAACTTGGTTGTCTGCTAGGGACATGGACGAAGAGGGTCAGGATGAAAGGCTGGGAATTGCCAAACATTTGACTTATCCGAATCTCGAAAAGACGGAAAGTTACCGAAACTACTGACATACCGTAATATTGAGCTGAAGTTTATCGTGCTCTGTCCGTGGATACTTTCACTGGACTTGATACAGTAGCTGAATCTTTGCAACAGAGTAGCGGAATTGATGCTTGAACGGTATGGTTTGTCGATTACTAAATTGGGGCGGTTTGAAGTGCGACGGACTGAAGTTTGACAGAGCTTAGAAGACACAACTCGCGAATTGCACAGGAGGAGCAATGGCGCAATCTTTACTACTCCCATTACAGAGGGCTGTGGCGATGGCGTCAATCGCTGCGCCATTCTCGCTTTCGCTTCAGCAGCGAGTTATCGCTTCCTCGCGCCTCACCGTGTCCACCTCTCGTGCCGTGCGCCTGTCTAAATTTCGGCTGAATGCAACACCAGGTTCAGTGCTGGGTGTAGAACCGGACCTGGTTGAGGAAGCTTATGACTGCAATTTGACCGCTGGAGAAGACAGGGTGAGTTTGCTCATGTTTGCACATATTAATATAATTTTGGACGACAATTTTCTTATCACTGTCAGTTCATGCTGAAAACTTCCCTTGAGATCTCTTCAAATCTTCGGAAGATCCATGTGAATGTGACCAGTTTTGTGGAGAATGATGTCCATGCTTGGACTGTGAGTCTAGCTTCATTGTTAACCAGCCATCAATTCTGAAAGAAAACCTGCGAGCCGTGGGTGAATTCGAGTGAGAATTGCCAATATTGACACGATCATATACCAGTTTTGAAACAGTCTGGACTTGATAACTAAAATTCAGTACGCTTCATTTTCAACAAACTTATGATATTTGTGACCTCATCTGTGTATATACAACTGGAATCGTGCTACCTTTGGTTCAAGTATCAAATGACAGTATAGTTGGGGAAGAGGGATTCAAGCTTCTATTGTTGTAGAATGAGATTGTGGTGTTGCTGGTACAGTTGGTAAAGTTGGCAATGTGTGAATGTCGCAGGAAGACGAGTTTCCATTTGGGAAAGCAGACGGACATCACACTTGGCACAAAGGAGATCACGATGGTTAGTTTTTTGTAACCTTTGCTTAAACATGAATCGAATGCTAAATTTCTCTCGATTATATTCGCCTCATTCTAACTTATAATTCTTTCTTCGACAGTTGGTTTTATCGAAGGTTTTCAACAGCAGATTGAAGAATCTGGAGGACCCGCAACAAATCCTGCACAAAGTATGTAGAATTGAAACTTGACCAGTTCCAACAGTAATTTACACTTCATTTGTTACAACACTCTGTGCAAGTGATTAACTTTTCTTTGATTCGATCTAAACTTTAAGTTTTTGGTTTTATAATACATGATACATTAGATGTTCAGCCCAGCATTTTTTTCTCATTTAGACAACGAACACTCGACTGATGAGGAAAAGAAGATGAAGAGAAGATGTTCGAGGCTTCAGATCCTTGACGTCTGAATCTAGTCAGTTCTAGTCAGTCTTTGCAGTTTCTGCATCAGAGTACTTGACCTACAGTTACATATATTTACAGCAATTGCATATATACTTATGCATAGATGTTATATTGTATTATCAGATCATTGGATTTTCCAACTTGTTTGATGATATTAAGTGGTTCTGTCTGTTGTCATTTAAATTTTGTGTGGCCCAGCACTCAAATAGAATAAATATCAATTTGATTATGTAACTCAATTTTTCAATTTATGCAGATGCTATATCATGGCTGTATCTCCCAGGCGTTTTCGTTTCTCTAGCTTTTGGGGTTAAGGTAAGTTTCTAAATAGGAAAGAAGAGTTGGAAGACGGTAATTACATATATCTTTCAGTGTCTTTCTGAACTGCCAAACTGAGGTATTTTGTGATGGCCTTGTACAGTTTCTTTTGCTCCAACCTCATGTTTTCAAACAGGCCGTCACAATGAGTAATTGTTGACATTGTTTCCTGCGTGATGGCGCAGATGGAGTATATATGTGCTGCATGCGTACTTTTCATCTTTGCGTTTATAGGCATTGAAATGGCCAAGCCAGACAAACCAAGTCATTTTGAACCAGAGATTTCTCGCCAGGACCGTGGTATGAATGTCTCACGATCATCATAAATTAGAATGAAGCAGTAATTAATCAAAGTTACCTTTAGTAGGCAACCAGATCAGCTGATGAGAATCTAACATAAATCTTTTGAGCGCAGCAGGTTACGAAATAATCTTTGATTATGTAGCTCTACAACATGTATCAAGTATGCAGGTGTGTTCAATAAAACCAAAATACATTCTGCAAGCTGCTCAAGGATTGCCACTATGCTTTAATGACATCGATGTACTGTACTTTTGTCTACTATGTAAAATATGATCTTTTGTAGGACATTGAATTTTGGTTAGAAACGACAATCTATTGCCAACGAGAGAAACATCTGTTTCCATTCCCAGTGAAAGGGAACATTTGTTTCATCCTTGCACTCGTACACGCATGGAGGGTGAATTATTGTTCACACAGCAATTTTTTTCATGTTCACTTAGTCTGTCCACACAAGGGAAGATTAGTTCAATATTGGTATAGATAACCATGTTGTTGATGCAATAATGGACACTTCATTAGCCGACACGTGTTCCTGAGAAAGTAACAATGTGGCCGCTAAGGAACAAACAGTACCTTGCAGGCAGGTATCAAGGAAACAATACCTTCAGGATTGTTTGTGAACAAGAGTAACTCCGAAAGCTGTTCAGAGGAGACAACCAGGAATAAAGTGGTGAATCGGTAATCACCTGAAGCCAATTGCTCTACCAATAAACTTTATCTCCTAACAAACTGTAATTTCGTTTTTTATTTACTTAAGTAGTTTGGAACTGGGAAATTAACCCTAAAAAATTGATTGTGGTTCCCTCGTATTTTTTAATCACACTTGATGAAATTAGCATTTCTATTTCTTTCAACTAGAATTAAGTTTTCTTACATCGAAAATTTACGGGTTATTCAGATTGAATATTAAGAAGAGTGCCTTAACAAATAATCATGTCACATGAGTGGTAAACATTCCAAAATAAGATTAAAATTGAATGTAGACTTCACTCGTCAATGGTTATGTGCACAAGTTAGATACAGATCAGAGGGATCAACATAATGGTTTTGTGCAACTTTTTTTATACATACATGAAGGATTGAAGTCTATGCAATAAACCTTGTTAAATGTTATGAAACAAGTTCGCAATTGAAAATTGGTATACATCAATCATGCAACCATTAGACGGATGGTTTTGGAATCTCCAAATGATACTTAATGAATTGCATAACACTTTGGAAACAACATTTGTGTTTCTATTGGATTAAAAAACTATAAATCAATCAATGCATTTTCTTAAAGTCCCATCCCTTTTGTTATTATAGTGTGTCTCTACTTTTCTTAAAGAGGTCCTCAGATGAAATTTATGCTTTTACGATCTTCACTAAAGAACACAGCAGAGTACGTAGGTCTGCACTTTCGTGAGTAAAAAGTGAATCTAACCTATGTTTTTTTAGTAATTCATAATCCAACAAATTTACTCATTCGTGATACTACTGGAGTGAATAGATATATAGAATATGGGGGCTGCTGAAAACGATCGTTGTTTGTGGTTCTTTAACACAGGATCAATTTACTTCCCCAGTAGTAACAAAACCTGAAAAAGTTCAAAAACATTTTTTTATACGCATATTGTACGTTATTTGATATTACTAGCATGAAAGGTACATAATTCCTTTCTATTGGTTCAGTTCATGAGCGAAGTCAATATGCACATGGTTGTACTGAAACATTTGCAGATTATATTGCATGTTAAGATAAATCCATTCAGATCATTATTTTAGAAAAATCATTCTTTTTGAAAAAGGACGATTTGATGGTGATTGAAGACGTTTTTCATCTCCTCCCACCACAACGTACGAAGGATTGGTGATGATTTAGCATAACCAAAGAGTCTTGGTTATGATGAATACAGGTCCTATATGGTAAAATTATACATCAAAACGTAAAAAAATTATGCTCTACAAGATGTAATTTTTTTCTCTCACACTAACCACAAATGATTGAGAAATGCCGTAAAATTGTTTCAGAGACATCCAAGTCAAAATGCCTTTATGGAGTGATTGTTAAGTAACAACCCTCGATATGCACTGAGAAAATGCCACGGCAGCCACGTACTATAAGTAGTGCCACCTGTGCGTTAAGAGAAAACCGCGTTGTCTATGTCAAGCGTACGCCCTGTATTTGTCAAGAGAAAGAACAGAAGAAAATCACATCTACTGTGATTATATAGAAAACCTCGAGAAACGTGGATAATACAAGGATGATACAATTACCACGGAGAACTGATGCAAGCAAGAATTCCGAGGACATGCCACCGCCGCTTGCTGATTCTTCTATCAAGATCACGGACTTGCTAAAATAGCTGCGAAGAGATCGGCCCTTCCAATGCAACTCTTCTGTTTTCTTGGATGAAGCTTATCTCTTAGGCGCATCCTTTGTGGGATAACAGCAATGGAGGATTCGCTCTCGTACCAGACTGATTATAACTCACCCACAGATGATGCAGTTGCGCCTCTGGAGAATATTCACAGTACCGTGTCAACTGTCGAAGAAGAACAGAAGAAACAAGGTATGCAAACCAACTTATTAAAGGTCAGATCAGTAAGTATCTTGTTGGTAAGGTGTTGAGAATAAATCACACATGCCCAATACAGTGTGCAAATCTACGGACAAAGGAATGTCACTTGAAGAAATACGACAAGGATAGTGACTTGATACGAAGTTATTATTATTGATGACCAGACACAGTAAAATTACAAAAAGGATGGGAAGACCCCATCAGTTACTATTCATTAACAAAGTCATTAAATAATGTAACTAAGTAGTTAAATCTTCGTTATTTCCATTGCATAAGGAGTAATATCCAAGCATTAGATTTTTTTGGTATAACAATCTTAAAAGATCTTTTGATTCTCATATACTACGTATATGCTTTTGATGGTGCGCCTCAAAAGTTTGTATAAAGTATTTAAGTTGATAGAGGTGATGCTTACCAAGTATATTTGTGGAAGGACAAATCAACTGCAATTGAAGGCAAGCATTTATTTCCTGCATATTTCTTTAGCAAGGACTGGATAAAAATACACAAGGAAAAGCATAAATACAAGGTGAAACTTGAGAAGTTCCACCTCGTATTTTAGTAAGTCATCATAATTATGTCCAATCAGCACAAATGATACTGGGTCAAATCTTGACACCAATGACCCTCGACAACGAGGTCAGTACAAGTCCGTGCATATCTTGTACTTCCGTTGCGCTTCCATCATCCAGGGCTGAAACGGAGAGGCAGACCACGACATTGCCCGATAGTAAGATTTATAGTGAGAGTCCCAGCATTTCCGTGAACAAACTATTAGAACGATAAATATAAAACCCAAAACGGGAATAGGAAAGCGGTAGGTCGTGGAATGGAGGATTCGAAAGAGATTCAAGATTATGGAGAATGCGTAAGAGTACACAACAATCGAGTTGTTGCAGTTGTCCATCGCCTATAGGATTTGAGTGCTTGGGAACAGGTGGGCCTCGAACCCCTTCTGACATGTACAATTAATAAACAGCTCTGAGAAATAAGAATTAAGAATGCCTTGCACCGTGTGTAGACCTAATGTCACTACAGAGAAGAGTTCTTGGTCTTAAAAACATGCGAAACGTTTAGACATCCACATTCCAAGATGATTGCCAAAATGAGTGAGTAAAGGAATAAGCGGCCCAAGACTGCACATATGGACTGACTTTCGGAACGTGTACATATTTTTCTGGGGATTGGAAGTTCCTTGGCTCAGTGAGGTTGAACATGGACTTCCCGCTGGTTCCATCGCTTCCGCCTCTCTTGAGCTCTTCATTTTTCCTTGTTCCAGTGCAATCTTGTAGTCACCTTGTATATCCTGGGTCAGTAACGCTCCTAATTCCAGGGAACGTCTTCTCAAGATGAGTCTTCTTCTCCTCACCCCAGATGTTGGAAACCCAGTTTCACCTCCACTTTCAATCTGGTGCCATCTGTGCAAGAAACATGAGAGTATACACTTACAGTACGTTATCTGTAGCATAATAAGGCGCACGTTTGATCAACAAACCTCGTCAATGAGACGTGTACAGTATGACATCACAAAAAGTAGATCTGTCTCTCAACGGGCGTTAATCCCGGGCGTTCCTTTGTTTTCTTGTATGCCGTCAAGCCCCACAACCTGCAAGTTCCGCAGCCCGTCTCAAGTGAGCAACCATAATCGCAATGTGAATAAAATTAGGACAATGAGTTAAGCAAGGCAATGATACTGAATCATTGACTCAGATGAAAAACAATCCATTTGTCATGCAAAGTCACAAGAGCGGATAACCATTGAGGCCACTCCCAAAAAACACAAACAACTAAGGTGATTTTCTAAGAGACCTTGAGTAGCTTGACATTACGATTACCTATCTTTAAGTGCTGCACGCATGCATGCCCTTGTCATTTTCATATCTGAAGCTCTCCCCTTCGCACCCTTTACCCTGTCCCTCGATCCAGAAAAACTCGAACATCCCCGTTCTGTGTTCTGTTCGCACCAATATTTCCTGACCAATCCCCTAAATCCATCACTCTGCCTCTCGCCTCCTGATAACCTCCTAGTGGCTTCACACCTTGTCATCCCTATTTCCTACAACCTATCGCACCACCCACGTCCGTAATTCTCTCTGCATCACTCTCAACTACTGATGCCAATAAAACATGGGACCAAATGATGAAGCTAAACAACATCTAGATACTCTACAATACAATTCCAGATGATTGGCACATATTGTGTGTGATACTACTAGAAACATTGAAAACAAAACTTCAGGTAATATTTAGACATCGAAGAAGACTGGTAGATTGGATCCAAAGCCATGGTCAAAAGCCACCATAGCTTTGGTCCTTAACAGATACGAAACGTCCTTTTCTCCGGATCAGATGATAGAAACGGCATGAGAGAAAAAGAAGTTATATTGAATAAAGCATTATCTATTGCCTTTTAATGCCTATTTGTAAATATTGGATCTTAATGTCAGGAAGACCATACATTCACACTCAGCTGTAAACGCGTGAAGAACAATACATCAGGAGCCAGATGATATTCAGTTTGCTCAATGTGATGCTCTCTCGAATAGGGAGAGCTTGTAATTACCATTCACTGTAGGAAGACATAGCCGAACGCTGAAAATCAATAAGATCCTAAGAACTTAATCTACACTGCTGAACAGATATATTTGTTTACTAGATAGTTCGCCCATGAACAAGAGATGCACTACGTCTTCCTCTTCCCTCCAACAAGAGAGCGCCGAGGTGAGGAGATTTACTTGGGTCCTCAAGGCTCTCCCTTAAGAGCCACAGCCGCAAATAGTTGCGGAGCGAGATTCTTCAAGCATCTGTGAAGTTCTCTTAACGTTAACGTCTCCCTGTATACCCATGTGAATCTGGGAGGAAATAAGTTACTGAACCGCACTAGAGCTCTGTAAACATACAAGATACTTAACGTTCCTGATTAGCATGCTGATTCAATTTACTAAACCTTGTCCTTATTCTCAACTTAAGCAGGAGGTCTGATAAGAAACAATGGACTTTTGCCTAAAGCTTTGTCCAACTCTCTCCTCCAATCTACATGGTCTCCAATGACATCTATGAAACCTGGACGTTAAATTATGTTTCCTGTGGTATTTTTATGAGAGGCAAAGCGCCACTATAACCTTGACCCATTTTCCTCTACGGACATGTTTACCGATAGTATCCTGAAGACCTGTTCATGCGCAAGGTGTTATGATTCACACCACTGGCACCAGACAGTCTCTCATGACCAATAATTGAGCATGTTCATACCTGATTGCGGTCCATATGCTCGGCCGGTAACTGGACTGAGATAAAGCTAGACCACCCCGCTGATGAATTGTTGCAGAACAAAATTGTCCACCTTGATCCGGATTGCATTCACAAGCCCAAGTTACGGAATAGTGTGGATACAGAATGATCCATCCACCGTAGTCCCACTATCATTTCCCCTCTAGCGAACGAACTGAGTATCCACTTCAGAGGTGAGCTCACTGTCGTCAGAAGACTAAGAACTGCGTATATTCAACCTTTACTGACAAGTTAGCAGCAAGCAGCCTTCAGGAAGTTGTCATAAGGACTAGCTGGAGGGAGTCGGAAGACTTGCCAAGGTTCAGGGGGAGCTGGTGTAAGCCAAGCCGGGCTAAATGACACGGAGTTCAGCGAATCCTGCTTTATCAAAGGAGCGCTTTGAATGTCAAAAACATCGGGATTGTGATCCACACTCTGCACACAACAAAAAGTAGCAACGAAAAAGGTCGGGATTATTTTGGTCGTCAATATCAAGAAGCTAACGATCATAGCATACGTGATAGCAAATTAGCAACTTAGGATACCCAAGGAACATCGACAAATGAATCCCAAGAACGTGCAAGTAGAGAAAATATGAAATCACAGTTGACACAGAGTGGTGTATACCTCTGTGTCAAGCTGACAAGAAACCTGGATAAATCATAAAAACGAACGAAATCTTTAAAAAAATGTGAGTGTGAGCAACTTAGACCTTCGAAGACAAGACTCGACAACGAAAACATCACTTCAACAGCGACACATATAAACCTCACTTGAGAAATTCTCAACAGGATGCTTACCATATCTTCCGGACCCTGAGCTTGTTGTTGATCGTCATTGAAAGAAATCAATGCTGGCCAATCCTTGTCAGGAAGTGTTAAGCGCATAGAGCTACACTCGGGATCCAATCTCAGCACAGAGGACATCTTTCTTCGGCTTCCAACACCGAATGCTTCGCACTGACTAGCCATGGCACTGTATGACAAAGGAGCTTCTGGTATTTGAACGCAAGCCACTTGCCCTGCTGTTTGTAGAGCCTGCACAAGCAAGTATCTTATCACTTTGCTGTTTACATTAGTATCGACGAAGATGAACGTCCTACAATGATGGTACATAGCGATCTTAACATTACCGCTTCTAAGAGGGCAGTTACACCGATAGCGTGTTGAACATGAGCAGGAGTAGGAGCCCAAGCAGGTAGTCGGAGTAAGTCACCACCACCCTCATTTAGAAGTTCTTCTTCATATGAAGCGCTTGTGTGAGCTAATATCTGCATGACGAGAGAGAGATAACAGGTTAACAATTCGTCAAGCATGCAAGAGAGAGAATATTTAAACATCGGGTACTTCATCCAGCAGAAAAAATCTGAAGGCAAGATGTACCTCATCGAACGATGTGGACTCTCCAGAACCCAGTCCACTCTTATGAGGCGCCTCTAAGTACAGGTGAGGTACCAATCCTTGAACGTCATCAGCACAGAAAGGCTGAAGCATTTGGTCTGCGGATGATCCTTCAGACTGCCAAAAACAAATACCAGTGTACATGTTGAATTCAAACTGCAGTTATAGATATGAATGACAAGTACAATTATGAACTCAGTTAGCAAGGGATAACTCACATCGGAAATAGGAGCACCACTGTGGACGATGAGAGCAACGAGAGCTTCAGATGTCTGGTTGTGAGCGAAGGATATGCAGGATAAAGATCTGAGTGCATCATGATCATCCGTAGCTGATCCATAATCTTTCAAATTTACAGAGGAAGCTGCGACGACTTTCAATCTATTATCGTCTACCAGGTCCAAAAATGGATCTTTCTGCAGATTGACAAATTCCACATTTCGCCTCAGAAATCCACCGTGACATATTTTAAGGCCTTTCGAAGCTCCGAACATTTACGCATTTGATAGCACCAAATAAAGGAAAACGCAACAGTTTGCACCAAACTTACCACGGCACTTGTAAGTGTTGCCTTAGCAGAAAACATAACTTGAGGAATGTTGTAAGCACGTCCAGCAAACACAAGCATTGCAGTTGCCAGCATAAAGAGCGACCTGCGCCTTGACGGTGGAAGCTGATTATCTGCATTGCTCAAAAATCGGTGAAGATCAGAAAACGAGAAAGAACAAATTCATTCTGTGAGTTGATTTCGCAAGAGCCTGAAGTTCAAAGACGAAAGACTATATTTGCATGCGTTCGACACGAGAAACAAAGTTCTGGATCGTACTTTCAGAATCGTGAGCCATATTCCTGATGGAGAAGGCCAACTGAAAGGCACGTAAAATAGTGCTATGGCTGGAAGTCTGCATGAATAGGATAAGAAAAATTAGATCAATTTGGTTATAAAAGTTACGAGAGAGAATAAAAAATGTACAAATGAGTATCGCTGAGACAACCCTATCTCAAATTAGCAGCAGGAAGCTTCCATCCGTTCCGACTAATAACAACACATCTGCACCTGTTGCTGATATAAGCGAAAATAATATAATATTGTTCCTGAACAGAAGTATAAATCACCTTAGCACGGGAGAAAAGAAGAACGAGCATGTAGGTGTGAGCGATGGCTTCAAAGTTGGAAGGAAGATTATCGGGTAAAGTAGCTTGAAGCCAAAGAGTAGACAGGAGAAGTGCAGCTTGATGTCCACTAAGCCTTACAACTGTCATTTCCTGTACATGTCCCACCATAACAGGGGTCAGCAATAGATTCTACAAAGTAGCAACTGAAACCTCAAATGGTAGGTAGTAGGACAAAGAAGTTACACTCAGACAGATTGATAAACTTACGACATCTTTGAAGCTTTTAGTGGACCGCCGTGGTTGTCTTGAAGGAGACCGATCCATGGGCGTTTCTGTCGTACGATCCAAGCTCATTCTAAACCCAAACAAACGATTTGGGCTAGCAAAAGGATTATTACTCGTATCCTCACCATTTCTAATGGAGCTCATCTTTTTTAGTTCTACACCTTCTCTGCTCACATCGTCATAACCTGACTCTGACTGAATCTCTCTATCCCTAAAGCTAGTGGAAAATCCATATTTATCACTCCTCAATTTTTCAAACAAAGCCGCAGCAGAAGAGAAGACGGATGACGTCCTTGCTAGCATAGTGGTAACCTCAGGCACCGTTTGCAAAGCGTCTTGGTCATCAGCTCTAGCTGTCGCAATATTATGACTAGGTACTGCTAAGAGAACAGCTAGGATATGATGAGCCCGAAGACGAGTTTCTACGTCTGAATGAATCATCGCCTGCAGAAGTTGTTGGAAAAGCGCTTCTGGGAACAACTGCAGATTGAAAAATTCACGTCAGAATACGTGGAAAGGGCTAAAAATTCAACTTAAAAGTCTGCAAACAAGACAACCTGCAGAGTTATAAGAGTGATCTACAGAAAGTACTTCGTTATTACATAAAACTGTGTATCGTTACTGAGAGTCTGGAAATCTACACATACTGCAAAACAGCTACTGAATGTGATGATCCTAGCCATGTACCTGCTCTGTATACGACTGGTCTGGAATGAAAGAAACACAACGTGCCAACACGGACACAGCTTCAATTGCTGATCTTGCCACTGAAGGGCTGTTCGAAAGCTTTTCCAAGTTGGCAGCCATCATGTCAAGGACTGGACCAGCATCACCAACCTGATTGACCGACAAGGAGTAGGTTAGAGGGCAATGTTGGCGAGATGTGTCAACATGTAAAGTCAACTCAAGAACCTGATGGGGCAATCATTTCGTACCCTCTTCGCAAATTCTGTGAGGCTGTCCTCAAGTGCCATTTGGAGGGCTTTGTGTTCCTCCATCATGTGACGATGTGTAAAATGAGTGGCATCTCGAGTAAACAGGATACTTTTGCGCAGATGCTTCAGTAGGTCACTCATAGAGCCGACATCTGAAACCGTTGCTTTAGCCTTGGACTGGCGTGCCAATGTTCCAATGACCTCCACAATATTTGTTTTCAAAGCAGGTTGATCAACCACAGACTTATGATCAAGATGTCTTACCAGCACGGGAAGGAACAGCTTCTCATTTCCTGAATATTTTGAGTCAAATTAAACAAAACGAAGAGTTAATTCTTATGTGAAATTCATCTTTATTTGAGCGCAAATTATCTAGTTAAAAAACACCACAGAACCTCAGACGGCGAATGATCACTAAAGTAAAGGTGTTGCAAGAAGTTAGTTGCCGTGGGGGATTGGAAATGAAGTAAGTACTGTGCATATACTCATCCAGTTCTTACACGATCGGAGTTTAAGCAAAGCTACTGCAAAGGCTGGAAACGTAATAGTTTAGGTAATCACGTTACAGACAAGCACACGTGAATTGTACCTGATTTAATCATGTTGAACTGCATTTCGCGAAGAACGGGTAGAGCAAGCCCTTGTTCCGGTGACCAGTGACTTCCTCCATCGAAGTACTGGAACATGGGTTCCATAATTCGTCTCACTGTGGTAGCTTCCTTTGCTAATTTAGCCAGGTTTTGCACACATATTTGAGACCAAACCTTTGGTTGCTCCGACTCCGTGCTGCCAGTGAGCAAGGCTTTATATTATTTTCTCAGGATCAAAATTCTCAAACTTGTGACAATTTAGTCATTCAAATTTCGAAATTTCCATTTCATTGCGCAAAACGTTCAGACCACAGAATAAACAGTAACTCAAAGCGAACTACACCCATGTTTTCATTGACTGAAAGTCGAGAAGTTTTGAAACCACCGTCATGCGTTGATATGTCGAGTAATAAAATCACCGTTTCATGAAACCTAGAACTTATTATTATACCATCACGGTGTCTATTCAAGCCAATGATCACTTTTAACTTCATAGGAATAAGTCGATCACAATCAAGAAGCAAACCTGGTTAAAGTTGTAGGGTCCTTTGCACGAGCATTATCTTTATGTGAGTACAATTTCGATATTGCTCTAGTCATGACAGAGACAGCACCTCGGCCTTCACCCTTTAACACCTTAACCCAATTGCTGTCATCATGTGGTTCAGCCCTTTCCTGCAACTCTTGTTCTAGATCCGCAATATCTGCGTCGTAGTTGTCCAAGACAACAGCCACAATCTGCGTGCCAATTTTCCGATTAGATGTCTTTATGTGCCAAAACTTTACGGATTAGTGAAATAGTAAATAACGCAGTAACATATCAAGAGAAATATGGTTTAGACTAAACAAATCGTACAAAAAGGAGTTGAGTTAACATACATCTTCAAACTCGGCAGATATGTGCGAGTACTTGCCCATGAAGCTGATCTGCGACATAAAACAAAGTGGAGAGGGTGAGAACTATCGATGGTACCAGCTTCGAGACATGATACTCGCTTTAGACTAGACTTTCAATTGAGAATAAGATTTTCTATGTAACTGAATTCAGCAGATGCCACAGATCTACAAAGAGTCATTAGAGTATTTTGTAGCTGGAATTTTGGACTCAAGACAAACATATTATACCATAGCGGAAAGTGCATGCAACCCCACGGCCCGAAGTTGATCCCGTTTGCTCTCCTCTCCAGTCTCACGACTCATTGCACACAACTTTGGGAGAAATGCATCCAAGTTGCGCAAGTACGTGGAATCTATCTGCTTCCGAGAAGTAAAGGCCTTTTAATCAGAACTTGGGACAGCTGAAATGTTCAAATCAAGCACATCGCCCTAACCACATATGCACAATTGCTTCGATCGGGTAGGAATTTATTCTGTCCGAAGTGAAATTCACGGCCTGCTTTACCTGATTTTGCAAGAAGTCCACGAGGGTATGGCAACCCAAAACTCGCATTTGATCATGCCTTACTTGATCTAAAAGAGCCTTGATCATGCTCAAACAACTCGTTGCGAATAGCGGCCTGCATAAGTTTCGTGTTAGCCTCAGCCGTCAGCAATCCTGGGGAGAGACAGATGATGATGACATCTTCTAGCTCGCGTGATGAGTGCCATCTGTAGCGAACGAAGCAAACGTCCTGGGAGCTACATAATTGCAACTGCATATCTTCAGATCCCAAGGGCCCAGCTTGTAATAAGAGCAGAAAGCAAGAGCGATGGCGTACATTTGATCCCGGCAAGCGGAAAGGAGTTTGCTGTAGGTTCGCATCACTACTCTTACAGTTCCATAGTGTTCACCTCGCAACTCCTTATAACCTCGTTGTTCTAATCCATCAGCAATCTGCAAACGTCCGATTGTCGTCAGGACGATGGGCGATCTCAACTTCTCTGTCTCAAATAAAACGAGATTGCTTGGACAGAGCAATCTCGTTTTTTTTCATGGCAAACTAGAGCTCCGATTTCAAGGAATGTGGAAGCAATTCTTCATAAACAGCCCTTAATTGCTTGAGTGGCAGTCACATCGGACTCAAGTACTAAATTGGAGAAGATCAAGGACCGACGCATATCCTCGTCATGTCAGAGGTTTTGAGATTGTTATAAGAAGGAAGTCTACATAAGCAGCTGTGACCCCCCTTGCAACATAAGCTGAGAATTGCTCTCTGCTAAAATCAATTTACCATTAACCAATGAAATGTTTTACCTCTACAGATAAGAGACTTAAGGGAGAATATGGATCTGTGCGAAGACATATGCTGAGAGATCACGACTGACATACATCCTGGCTAGAACTATCACGGCTCACAAACTGAATTACTGAACACAATACCCAATACAACAAATATGTGAGGCGAATGGCTACGGGGATTATCTTGATTATCGAAAATACACATAGGCAAAGCTCCGTTAAACTAGGACTTGAATCTGCAGTCAGCGAGGAGGGTGAGAATAGAGAAGCCGTGTTGTCGTAGGTCTAGTAGGGATGCTGATCGCGTTACTGCCAGACCCAGACACGACTTAATCAAGAGAACTCTGTGCGGGCCAAGACTCTTACTTACACCATATTCTCGTATCCAAGCTTCTGTTCCATGGCCTCGAAGCCGCGATTAAACTAGAACGCTTTTGTGAAGCTCCATCATTTGTGCGATAAACCAATTAACGATACGCATAGCAGCCATCATACAGGCAGTGATAGTAAGGGCGACGAGGCAGCCTTCTCATGGCGTTCATGACAAGTTTTTTTAAGTCCATGAAGAATATGTGAAGACAGCGAAATCCTAGTTTTAAAAGAAGTTTCCCTGTTCAGATAATACGCAGATGATTTAAGAGTTCATGATCTGCAGAAACAACTCAAGAATAACATCGCCTCCAACAATATGGGGAGAAATAACACCTTTGGAATGCGCAACGGATTCTTCGACGCGTACTCGGTCAACTTTCCAATCTTACGATCATTAGGCAGTTCATCCTGCAGGCAGAGCCACCAAGGATGAGCAGAGAGTCCCCCTTGGCTTCGAGTGCAAATCCTACCTGTTACTACTGGGTACAATTCGCTACTACAGGCAGCATGTTTAACATGTACTAAAAGAGGATGACCTCGGATCCGTTGGAGGAAGATAGCGTACCTGAGACTTGGGGAATATATCTGCCATAAGTTTCTTGTAACGCTTCACCGGCTGGCGAGATCTCGCTCGCAGCTCAGGACAGCATATGCAGACCATGCCGCATGCTGGCAGGATTCTTCTTGACATAATCCCCATTGTGACGACTTTCAAACCGCTGAAGAGAAATCTGGATTCAAGCCTTAGAAATAACTAAACTAGCCAGACACGGAGTGAGAGGAGAGATGTACAGAAGGCAGGGAGATTGTGTTTGGAATAGGGAGGTCAGGAGGGGGATAGAAACTGCTACAAAGTCTTATTGTGTGAAATGGAGAAAGAGCAGGATGGGGTGAGGTGAAGTGAACTGTGAAGTAGAGTGAAGAAATTGGGGTAGAAGACGTTCTAGTGACAAAATTTCCTGATTGAGCTACTACTGCTGCTAAATTAGACTACAAGGGCTCCTCGCTTTCCTCCTCCCCTGTCCGCTTCGATCCGCTTCCGCCGATCTACGCAGACCTGTCCTTCTAATCCAGCCTTTGGTGACTAATAACCGAGGTATTTGTCAACTGGTTGCTCCCCGCCTAGTTTGGACCGCAGGTTCCTGAAAGGGAGAGACAATCCAGCAATGGCCACATCCTAGACATTGACTACTGCCTCCCACGGCGTACTTCTCTTTCCTACCTGATCCCCATATGTTCTGCATTCTCTCGCCCATCTGCACACTCCTCATAAATGGCAGTGCGGACGAGGAGGCACAGACGGATGAGAAGAATGAATGCAACGCTACCAGCGTCTGTGACTGCGAACAACAAATAGTAATGCACACTTCAAAGCACAACAAAGCCAGAGCCAGTAATTTGAGCTGCGATCCAGAAATTAGGGAAGTCAATACGCAACATTCTCTCTCTCGGCACCCTCACTCCAACGCGCACTACCATGCACAGTAGTCAAATGTACACTCATCAAGCTCTGCAGACCTTGGTCTCGAGCTGCCTCCTGCTCTACCACCACCTTTCCTGTCCGTCTCTTCCTGTCTCTCATGGCAGACGGTTCCAGCCCCGACTCACCTGGCGAACTCTGCGGCTCCTCAGCATCCATCCTTCCATCCATCCCAGGTATTATTCCTCCCTTCCCGTTTGCTCGTCCCCGCCAACCTGTCCTGCACGTCCTCTCCCACGTCCTCGGCAGCTCGGCTCTCACATTTCAACTTCCCCTTGGCCCGCCAACTTCCGATCCGTCCGACTCATCTCTTCGAATATCCATCCGGCAAAAATTCCGCGAACTTCCCGTCTCTGTCCGCCTAGTGTCGCGTCCCCACCCCTCCAAACCTCTTCCGAGACGACTCTCTCTCCCTCTCTCTAACACTTGTATCACGGGATTCACAACAACAGCAAAACCTGTTTCTCTCCTAGAGTACAGACCTGATATGTACAAAAGCTCCTTTCCGTAGGATCTTGTCAGTCTCCCTCTCGCTCTTCTCCGCGTCCTACTCTCGACGCAGACCGGACCAGAATAGGAAGGCACGAAGAACTGAAAGAGCGAAAAGCGACAAACTGCGACTGGATGGAACTACTCCTTTGTCGTGTCTGCTTCAGCTTCTTCTCTTCCGAACTGGCCTATAAGAGAACAAAATACTCCTCCCTGCGCCTATCTGCTCCGGCCGGGAGTGCTACTCTAGTCAGTCGAGCAGCAGCGATACCAACATAAAATACTGCCAACTGTTGTCGTTATGAGACGAACGAGATGTTCGGCCGTCTCAAGCTTGTGTCGGTCCTTACGATCTACATCTCTCGCCCGATCTGCATTGGAACAGAACAGCCGATCATTCGTCAATTTGACTAATTACCACCGGCTAGAAATGACACTGTTGCTCTAGGGAGAAAACGGGGAAAATAGAGGTCAAGGTTTCAGCAATAGATTACAATATCCTCAGTATCATGTAGGACTCGTCTGTCTGACTGTAAACTCGACACCAATGCGTCGATCTGTCCCAGCCTGACCGTCACTATTGGGAATCTAACCATAGTCACAATCATTAGGTTCGTTGAGTATCTGTCGTCTCATACTGCCATAATTCAGATACTTCCAGTAGACGTACTGTACGTCCTTCCGACTCCTCTGGAATACAGATCCGGTATACAAATACTCGTATCTTCGTTTCCATAACGGTCGTTATTCAATACCATATAATGAGAGGGAATTGCAGAAATTTACTTCATCAACCCTCTAAATTGTAAAATCTACTTGTTTACCGCTGTAGTTTCCATCTTTACTTGACACACTCATCATCACAAGCGTGTACTGTCTAAAGGCTCCACGAACCGGCCATTAGTCATGAAACGGAGGAATATCTTTCAATAGAAGAGTTTGTTTAAGAACATAACCACCATGGTGTGAAACTTTGTACTGTGACGTGCCGTCCTCAGTTAAACTTGACTGTGAATGGCAATAGCGTTGTTAGCTGAGAATTTGGAAAGCACCAACAGAGGGAATGATTGCTTTAGGGCTCGATCACGCGCTAATGTGTTGAAATGCATCTACAACCCATCAAGGCATGTAATCAGGATCTCATGCTAGGCCAAATCCCACTGTCGTCTCACGAATAGACATCGACAAAGCAAGTCAAGCATCTAATGATCGATTAGGCTACAGTAGCTGTGCACTGTCTGAGTGCTGTTTGAGCTCTAATTTCTTTGTTAACATGAAATCCCGAGTTCCGTCTCTTACAATTTTACTATTGACGACACAGTAAAATAATAAAAAGTATGGGAATACCCGGTAAGTCTTACACTCATGAAACCAAACCGGTAACATGGGGCTAACCTCAATACTATCACATCGAGAAATATATATTAATTCACCTAAGATATCCTAATTATCTAGGTAAATCAACAAGTATCCCAAGAATCATCAATTAGCTTTATTGCTATCCTATGGACAGCACCATCTAGTGCTATATGTAGAACAATGGTAACAAGTTCACTAAAATAGGTCATATAATAAACTAAATACTAAATGAAAGAAAGTGATTCTCTTGCCGCCTAGTAAGGTATTCTCTCCCGTAATACTTACTGGGATTTTCTCATACTTTTTGTTATTTTACTGTGTCGGTAATAGTAAAATTTTAAGAGATGGAGCTTGGGATTTTATGTTAACAAAGAAATTAGAGTTGCAACATCACTCAGAAAATGCACATCTACTATAGCCTAATCTATCATGAGATGCTTGGCTTGTTTTGTGGATGTCTATTAGTGAGATGAGAGTGTGATTTTGAGGTAGAGGGAAAAACCAAACCGGTAACATGGGGCTAACGCCAATACTATCACATTGGGAAATATATACTACTTCACCTAATATATCCTAATTATCTAGGTCAAACAACAAAGTATCCCAAGAATCATCAATTAGTGTTATTGCTCTCCCATGGATAACTTCAACTAGTGCCATGTGTATAACAATGAAAATAATTTATGTTATATAATAAACTAAAGAAATTGATACCCCTACCCTACCGTAGCATAGTATGGTAGTCCCTCAATCACTCCCTCTAGAGAATATAAGTAACTTGACTTAAACTGCTGGATACATCTTAATGTTTTTTAGAACAATTTCAATCTCCCGTGTATTATTCATGGATTTTAAACTTTCAGCATTTTTCTGCCGTAATTAGGTGAAGATTTATCCTGCTTACTTAATAACCTTGCTAATTGCCTGTCTGGGGAGGATAAAATATGAGAAAATATTTACACAAGAGCAAATTTGCGGAACAATATACGTTCACACTTCAAAATGTAAGTACTATGTAGATCCAGGGATGTAGATCTAAGTACTATGTAGGTCTTCCCATCCCTTTTGTTATTATACTTTGTCCCAGTTATTGTAGATCCAGGGATAATCGAAGAGACCTAGCCATTTTACATATTACGTTCGAGATTCACAGATGGAGACTTTCGCATCTTGGAACTGGAACCGTCCAATTAGTCATATCAGCTCAATCTCTCGAGATCCAGCGCGATTTGGATATTTCTGCGGGATTCGGGAACCTTTCAATTTTACGATGCTGCTTTTAAAAAAATTGAAATTCCCGATGCCGCTATAAAAGCTTCAGTACAAGTTAATATACAAAGTATAATAACAAAAGGGATGGGAAGACCCATCAAAGCGTACAATGGAACCAAACCGGTAAACATACATTGCAATCAGCCGCTCGAAGAAGTCTTATATAGGAACTGTTGACTTCTAAATTTCGCTTTGCATGAGGAAGTATCAGCTGCCGAACTGGCTAATTCAGGCGTGCCCTGAATGGCCACAAGTGGCCATGGACAGACTCCAATGGATGTCTGCTGAGTTGATCGGTGTTGAAGTCCCACCCGAAATTACTCTTAGAAATCATTTTATCTATAGCTTTAACTAATCCTCACTGGTTGACTACTCTTGTTACAGAACCTAGTCACTGCTGTAGCAACCCTTTCCACTTGCAGTGACATTCTCCAACGATTTGATTCATAATTTAGTAAACAATTTAACACTATGTATCTGCAATATCACTATCAAAATAATCACAACCTTTGCAAAACCTTTGTAGCATTGTTTCCAACATCATGACAAAAATACTGTCATATACAACTTTTTCAACCTCAACCATGCAAACATATCATACATCAAATATTATACAATGATTTGAAGATATAACTAAATATTGTGTTTCAAAAAGAGAAAAATTTCAAGATTTTGTGCATTTTATTAAAAAAATGTAAATATCACAAGTCAAAAAAAAAACATGAGTTACATATATCGTATAATTAAATCTGACATATTTATATTTTAACTAAATTATTAAATTTTCATATAAATATTATAAATAAATAGAATTATTTTTTAATTGAAATTTATATATCATCTCTAATAGATTTATAAAAAAAATTGTCCATAATATTTCAATAATGACATGAATGAAGTAAGTTAACATGTAAATTTATGCACGACACTAATTAAAACATATTAATTGATAGCATTGTAATTTTAAATAAAATAATATGTATAAACGATAAAAATAATATTTAATTTTTTTTAATAAAAATTATTATAAAATTCTATGAAATAAATTTATTTATTTATCATTAAAATAAAAATTTTATAAAATTTTATTAAAATAATTTAATATTTATTATAAATAAAATATAATTTTTTATCATATGTATGCATTATAATATATATATATATATATTCTTTTGGACATCATCCTAAATTAAAATATAAGTTGCATATGATATTTTTTAAAAAAAAATAATAAGAATTAATAAAATATGTCATAACATCATTGTACTGTAAATGCTGTCAAGGTTTATTTAAACTATCCTTAAAAATATTATTTCTTATGAAAAATCTATCAAATTTTTAGTCCTAAGTTTTTTTAATCTTTAAAATATGATTTTTTATTTCAAAAATTAAATTCAGTTTAAAATTTTGTAGTTCATATCATATAATCATTATCATATTTTTGTATGGTAATATTATATAATTATTTTTATAATTTAATTTAAATACTTATATAGTATACCATCTAAATCTGATCATTACTTCTTTTTAACAATCCTCGTTTAATTTTTTTTAAATTTAAAAATATTATTAATAAACTTCACAAAATTTCATAATTATATTTAGTTCTAATTAAAATAAATATTATTAAATATTAATTTTATCAAAATAATTAAATTTTATATTAAATATTTGACTAATATCTTATGAACAAAATCAGTTTGAATATTTATCATATTTTATCCATGTGACATCTTTTGTATGACATTTTAATATTCTCACGTATTTTATTTTAACATTGATCCTTTTATGATATATAAAATAAATAAATTTATATATAAAAAAATGAAATTTGATCTAAATTATGTTCCTTTGATGTCTTCATAATTAATATTTTTTTCAAATTTAAAAAAATTGATTATGATCTTGAAAATTTTTTTATGATATTTTTTTTACAATCATTTAAACGAAGATTTTTTATTTTATTTTATTTCATATGAGTTTCAAAAAATTTACGAAAAGCCCAATTTCAGTAGTTATCATAAATTAATGTTATATGAATTAAAAATAATTTAAAAATATTATTAAAAATATTTTATTTTATTTTAAATATATATGCGTATAAAATTATTATTATTAATAAAGATATTTTTAAGTTATTATCAATATTTTTAATAAATAAATTAATATATATATAAAGTAAATATATTGAACATACATCATATAACAAAAAAATGAATAAAATTTTATAATAAAAATATTAAAAAATTCAAAGCGAAATAAAAATGATATTACTTCAAAAAATCAGTATGATTATGTTCAATCTAAATTATCATATATTGAGAAACCCAATTAATAACATAAAAAAATTTCATTTTGTGATTTTAATCTTGTTTAAAATTTGTAAATAAATAATAAAGATGACTTGAATCAAGAGTTTCAAGAGCTAAAAAACTATAAAAATGTAACGAAATCTGAAGTTGATCTTAAACCAAAAGTATTTAGCTATATGATTCATGAATTAAACTTGAGAAGTGTCATAATTCAACAAGTTATCAAATATGATATAAGAAGTGACAATCAGCAAATCTAAAATCTAAAAAGAAATAACTTCACGTGTAAAATAATAAAAGAAGTCAAAGTCATTTCATCATTTAAAGAAAAATAATCAAATTAAATTACTAATATTTATTTTAGTTTATAAAAATTAAATTTAAAATTTTGAATATGTGAGACATTATTTTTATCTTCATTCAAAATTATGTCAAAAAGCTTAGTGGTTTAGATAGGAAGATAGAAATCTTTTTAGTGTATGAAAAGATGACCATGTTTATGTTTTATCACTTTGCAATTGGTCAAACATGCTTAAGAATAGTTAGATCATTTGGAGTGAAGCGAACAAATAACTTACTTCCAAGTCAATATCGATGGAGAAATATGCAAATTGAGATGCAATAACTTATGGTCAAATTTATGGTATGTGATTGTATTTGGACATCCATTTAATATACTCACACAATAGTTACATCCTTTATCAATTATGAAACTTGATCATCATTTGAGCTTGGATTTTGTAAAATATCTTTACTATTGATTGAACAAAAATATTATCCATAAATGTTGGTCATGATGTTGGATTGAGTTGGTGGCATTGCGAGACAAGTCAAATGAACGAACATCGTATCCGTTCTTTTTTCCATGCTTAATCAATTTGATGCATCAATGCACATGTTGACTAAACATGGTACTAAGTTTTTGGAAAAATTTTAGATTTTGTGTGATCAAACATTGATTGATCATTAAATCATCTCAAGAGATCATCATGAGACTAAACCTCAACAAATCATTTTGAGGCAGATATTTAGGCAAAGAGAGTTGTTTAGACATTGAAAAATTGACTAAAGAAGTTTGGCTTGGAGAAAAGCTATCTGGGAGATTGGGACATCAAATTATCATGGGCTATTGATTTAGATGACATGCATTTTTAGCATCATCACCATATTTTTTATTATATGGTAGAGATCCAAATTTACTTGCAGCTATTTATTTAACACTTAGCTAGAATCTTGGACTTGGATAACCTAATGTTTGAATTAAGATGTGTTCTCAAAGGGTTGAATGATAGATTGGTGATGATTTTGATACATAGATGATTTTTTTTCTCAATCTTTTATTGATTTAAATTTTAAAAAAGCCACACAATAATATATTTATATGGCTGGAAGGATGACTGATTGTATTGATGATCTCGATCTCTATGATATTGATTTAAATTTGAAGCAATCATATGTCCATGAGTTTATATGGCTTTAGAGAAATACTTTGCAAGGTAAAATTTTGAACAAAGATGGATTGAGAAGCATCACATTAGAGATGATATGAGTTGCAAGTATAGATATTGGTAAATTTGATCAAATATGGAAATGACAATAGTGTATACAAATTAATGATTACATTCAATAATTCACATACTTCCAAAATTTCTTGTGAAATTTGAATTTAGAAAATCAAAACTGAATTTATGCATTATAAAATTAAGCATCCCATTAAATAGTTGTTGAGATTTTAATAGTTATCTCATAGAGTTGAAAATCCTCTTGAATACTTTTAAAAAATGTGATATTCACCTTATGATGTTGAGTATCTCATTGAATAATTCACGATAATGTAATATTTGCTTTATGAAATTAAAGATCTCATCAAATACTTTATGGGACAATAATAATTATTTTATGTTGTTACAAAATTCATTAAATAGTTTTCAAGACTATGATACTTGATTTATGGAGTTGAATATCCCATCAAATAGTTTTCAAGGCTATATACTATTTTCGTGGACTTATGAATCCCTATTGAGAATTTTTGGAATAGTATTATTTGCTTATTAAGTTAAATATTTTCTCTTCAAATTTTTCAAAATAATAATACTTGCATAATGGACCCAAGTATCTCATCTTGGACTTCGAGCACTTTTGTTTGAAATTTTTTTCAACAAATCTCAATTCTAACCACCAACATAACTAAAAGTATTGATTCACTCGGTCAATTTTTAGCAGCGTTTCCACCCTCCAATTCTCAATTTGGATTTTAAACATTAAAACAAAAAATATAGAAATTTGAAATCAATCACACCAACTTCAAATCGACTATATTTCTATATTGCCACTATAGTCTTCACTCCATCAATGCATTGCACACTTTATAACTCAAAGATTGAAGTTGCAATCTACCATAACTCACCACAACACATTCAGTGGTCCATGTACTCACAGAAACTTCAAGTTCTTTGAGGTGAGAATCTCACCAATTTGAAATTTTTTTACTCTCAAAATGTCCACAACGACACTCCGCTTTTAAGCATAGCATAGAAGAGATATTACAGTCGAGTCAAATCCACTTTGAGCTTCAAAGACTCAAGGTTCATGCATTAGCTACTATCCATCATAGCCATATTCTCAAAAGCTCAACTTCCAAAATTGTACTCCAAAGAGAGCTAATTTGAACTTGTTCCATGAGACCTAAATCTCCTAATGGAGTTGATGGTCCTAAAGATCATTGACTACACTATCAGATATAACTGATATAACAACTCTTGCATGCACTCACCTTCCTAATTAGGATTCATGTTACATAAGTTGTGACATACTTCGAGAGCTATCTTATCGTTTCCTCCAACTTAATCGTAACTAGCTCAACATAGTCACAATTAAGATAAATTTAATCATAGATTAAATCAACACTTTAGATATAATCACACTTTATTCTATATGAATAACCCTCTTCTTACATAACATCAATCATTGTAGTGATTGATGGAATAAAAAAATCTTACAAGAAAGGTAGTTGGTTACACAAACTCATGAAAATGAAGGTGATTTAAGAGCAAAATAAACATACAATTTATTTCAAAGTCACTATTGGTGGAAAGCTATGTAGACTAAAGTGCACTATTTGATAGTATTATGTATTGTATGTTTCATTTCTATGCCTCACTCAATGCTCATACATCTTAATTACATCCCCTTTCAATTTTGAGGCTTGATTATTGACTATACGAAACATCAATATGTGTTGATAATGATGAAGTATTTTTCCAACTGGATTGAGTTGATGGCGTTGCCTAATAAATCAAGTAGAGTAATATCTTATATATTTTTAACTTTCATGCTTAGTGAATTTGATACACCAAGGTGTTGACTGA
Source organism: Marchantia paleacea (assembly GCA_014180765.2). NCBI lineage: Eukaryota > Viridiplantae > Streptophyta > Marchantiopsida > Marchantiales > Marchantiaceae > Marchantia > Marchantia paleacea. The sequence continues at coordinate 939,327 of MUAA02000108.1, read as the reverse complement.
TTATGGTACTGAATTTTCAAATAAATTTTAAGTCTTATGTGATCAACTATTAATTAGTTATTGTACCATCTCAAGATATGATCATGAGGCTAATGGTTTACCAGAGAGAGTTGTTCAAATGGGAAAGAGAGAAGAAAAAAAATTTGGCTTGGAGAAAGGTTATTTAAGAGGATGGGACATTCAATAAGCGTGGTTGGTAATGGATTATCCATTTAGCAAGTAGTCATCCTCCCCATTTTTATGGTATGATTTGTTTTTATATATATTAATTATTAGTTAGTTAGATTTGTTAAAGTTTACATGGTGATATTTATGTTGGTATGGATTTTAAACAATAAGATGAGTGTTAATGATAAGATGTATCTGAACGATGAGATGAATGTTCATGATGACGATTCATGTACTTCTTGTTGATTGGTCTAAGAGATGATGTGTTTGTTGTACTTCATGTTAGAAGATTTATAAAGAAAATCTAGACTTCAATGGAGACAAAATTAAGTTGAGGGCATTTAAATGATGACAGGAGTTTGGATGAGCCAGTTGTGAAGTATGAATAGGGGACATTTTTGTGCACTAGATGTTTCATTGGTCAATCCGTTTCACATCAAACTTCATCATGTCATGAGATCACTTTAGAGTCGGATGGGTTTTCACTTTGATAAGGAGTTTTTGGCTGCAATAATGGCTTTTCAAACCCAATAGTTCCTCTAATAGTGACATACGATGTAGAATGAAACCTTTTTACGTTCTTGACTTCATTGACTTCAAGATAGACATGAATTTTCAAGCTAGAGTTTTTTTTAACACATGAATTCAGATTTGTTAATATTGTAGACCTAAGAATGTGAATGGTTGATGTTTCATATTTTGATTGATTTTGATTATTGTTTGACATGGGATGCTAAATTGAATATTAGTAATCTTATTGGCAAAGTAAATAGTAAGCCAAGTATGTTTGGAGGGTTGTTGACATTTGACAAGAGAAGTGTGTTAAAAATTTCCAAGTTTGATGAAATTATAGTGATGCTATAGTTTATGAAATTTCAGGATGATTTGATTTGTAGGTTGAGAGTTTGGATACAATTATACACAAGAGTATGAAAATCACCTTGTGTTATAGTGATGGGATTTCAAGTGGATCAAAGAAGTGTATGAGTTAAAATTTGCAAGATAGAGGTTGGAGTCAGGTTCTATAGATCTAAAAAATTTCAATTCAATTTTTCTAGTAAGATGAAATTTAGATGACTTATGGGGTGTTGTTGGCATTGTCAATTATGATTTTTGGATGTTAATTTATTGTTGATGATTTCTATTTGCTCATGTGAAAACTTCATTCACAGATTCATAAATTTATAAAAGATGCATTTTGAAGATTACAATTGTGTGGTACTCAAATTATTTAATTAAATCTTCTGGTTTGATAGATTATGAGGCTAACTTTGATAATTATCGGAAGCCAAAGAGTTCTTATTCATTTGCATGTGTTGGATACTCTATGAGCTTTATGTCTGTTTGTATGCATAATTGATGTTGTGTCTAGTGTTGGGCTTTGGTTTCTTTTCAAAAGAGATGTTATAAATTTTGTCATGTTATAAGACTGGAAGTGATAATTAGTAGATCCTAGAGTGAGTTTTGTGATGGTAGGTGCAAGTTGCCTAAAATGATTCCTTAATACCATCCATAGAAGACTTTATGAGTGAAACTAAGAATAAACAAACAATTTTTGAACAACAAAGTCAAAGTATAGTTCTTATGAAGGAGAATGTTTGGTAGCAGTTTGGGTGATGACTCATTTAAGATCACTTTCATCATTGATCATCAATCATTGAAATGGTTAATAGAATTAGACAAGCTTAAGGAAAAGTTTCCACGATGGACTGTTATGCTACAACTGTATGATTTCTCGGTTGTACAGAGACATAAAGCGGTGAACCATGATACAGATGGGTTAAATCAAAATCCATGTATAAGTCAAGTTGATCAAACTAGGGCAAGTCATAATGATATTGATGGCATAATGATATTGATGAGTAGATGGTGTCAGGTTGACATGCATCTACCTTTTTTAGTATGTTGGCACTTAAGAACTATGTGATAACTCTCTTCGGTCACATAATGGATATATTATCCTTGGACATTGAGATTACGCACAGTTTGGTGGTAAGCCGTGACATCCATGATGACATAGTGATGTTGGAGTAACTTTGTACATGTGATTTGGTAGGCATTTTGAGTTTCAAGGAGCAAGATAGATTTCTATAGACAACTCAGCAGTCTAGATGGGAAGCTATACACCTTCTTTGAGTATGGGGAGATGGCACCATTCATGTTGTGCCATTTTCATATTAGAGAGCACAGTTGGTCAAACATATTCATGAGGAGTTAGGTCATTTTGGAGTGAAGCGGTGTCGTGTTGTGACGCGGCTACTATGAGAAGATGATGACATGTGTCATCTTTAGAGTTGTTGTCATGACAGCGATACTTTAGGTTAGGGTAATAGATGGCATTGTAAGGCTGTAAAGAGCTAGGGAGATCTAGACACATCACCTTGCTGACTAATGAGCTCATCTGATTGAAGTTGAATCGATGTAGGACGTGGATAGGGGACAACATGATCCTCAAGATGTACCATTGTCGAGTCCATTTGTGATCAACATCTGGTGTCTTCATCGTGATCGCTTTGGGTATACTTAGCTGGTTTCAAGTTGTCATTTTAACTCTTATTAGTGACAACTCATATTGTGTATAGGATGTCTAAGTAGAGTGTTTAGGATAATTGTAAAGCTCTAAGTTTCAATGGAGCTAATTTGGCCACAATAGAGGTCAAAATAGCATTCTTTATTCCCATTGGTCTAGGAGTTTTGACCAATGAGGGCACTAGGGCAACTTTTCGAGGTTTTTAGAGATTTTGGAGACTTTTGATGGGGACATTCAAAAATCGGAGGATAGCGTTGGAAAGCTGACAAGACGTGCTACAACGTGGATTCAAGAATGGATGGATTTGAAGGATTTGTCACTCTGAAACAGTAATTTAAAGTTAGAGAGAGAAATTTAGACCTTTGAGTGTTTGTAAGAATCTTACAAGGGTTTTGGGAGATCTGAGTCGATTGAGATACAGTTTACAACTCGGGCTAGTGTTTTGATCGAAGTTTTGACTCGATTGGGTGAGTTTTGAGTACGGAGTGATAGGTTGAAGTTTGTGTAAGCAGTCAGAGTTGCAGGATTGTACTGACTATCACAAACTTAGTACATCGATCATATCTTTTGATACCAGAAAGTTCTGTCAATACAATTTTCTAGAATTGAAGTTCGGATGATGAGTAAACTTCTCATGAAATTTGAGAGCAATCGGAGTGGTGGATTGGGATTTGTGATGGGTTTTGTACTCAGGGGTTTGCATATCGCCTTGTGATACAGTGGGTAAATCAACAATTGTGTTGAGAGATCTAGAAGAGAAAAATATATGAAACTTTTCTGAGTGATCGAAAGGGTCGTGGAGTAATTTTATGTAAAGTTTAAGCGAGAGTTATTGGTCCAATCATCGGATATCATAATTTTCTCCCGCTGAAGTTTTACCGGTTATAAGGAACTCAAATGTGAAGTGCTGAGGAGGGGAAGAAGAGATTGTCAACTCACACAAGGTTCTAGAGGGTTCTTCAACAGCCAGGCACTTGGGCGTTCTCAGAGCAAAGAATTGTCCTCTGCTACAGAAAGGTGATGAACTCGACGTGAAACCTCTGAGGTGGAGGAACTTTCATGAGTTCTCTTGTTGTGAGTTTACATATTCATGGGTTTCGGTTTATAGTTTAGTGTTTGAATACATGATCATTGTTTTGTCACTATGGATACCTCTAATTGCCATTTTCATGTTCTCACAAACCCAGGTTCACATTTCAACATTCTCTTTCTGAGCTAAGGCGTAATAGAGGATAATGGAAAGACGAAGTATAATAACAAAAAGGATGGGAAGACCCCATCAAATCGTACAAGGATGGAACCAAACCGGTAACATGGGGCTAGGTCCCAATAGTATCACACTGGGAAATATGTCCTACAACACCTAGGATATCTGAACTATCCAAGTCAAAAGGTCTACAAACAACAGGAGCATCCGAAAAAGCATCACCTAACGTAATTGCTCTCCTATGGATTGCACCAGCTAGTGGTCTATGTAGAGCAATGGAAACACGTTGCCTAAAATAGGCTATACAGTAAGCTAAAGAGAGTGATACCCCATGTCGCATAGTATGGTAGGCTCTCGCGCACTCCCTCACAAACATGTCGAAGTCGGTGTCCATAGCTCCATATAACTCCAAAGCTAGAGGAACAAAGAGGTGACCTCTCTCGCATACCTCTATACTTGGAGACCTTTATTTGGCCGCCGCCTCCACTCGCCCATCCCATCTCGAGGATGGGTGATCACCCCCTCCGAAACCGTGTTTCTAGTAGGATCGGTAACCACCACATCGCCCACAAAGTGACATGGTCCTCCCGAACCAAGTGCAGTGCGCCCTCTAACCCTAGTCGATCGCAAGGCATACCAACGCTCTCTCCTTGTGAGGTATCCACCTCCCCCGCCCATAGCAAACACCACATCCCTAATGACATCATGGGTAGCTATCCTCCGCCTCCGAATGGACAACGAGTCATATGAACACCGCCGCATCTAAAGTGATACCACACTCACATGTGAGTAATGAAGATGTAGATGGATGGACCAAAGCCAAGACGGAACCTCATCGTTATGGAGAAAGTAGGCAAAAGCGAGTCGGAAAGCCCTAATGCATGATCGAGCCTGCACCCTTGCCCGAGCAAGAGCGTAGACGAGCTCTAGTAGTATGAGGGATGGCCGGATCCACTAAGAGTGAATGTAGAGCCTCCTCGAACCTGTCGGTCCATCAAGATAGACTGTAGACCCCTAGTCCAATCGGTAGCCAAAGAGGAAAAAGATGGGAACTCATGTCTTACCTCCCGTGGTAAAGCGTCTCTCGTATGTCGTAATAATACCTGTAAGGGAAATGATCCCGTATCGACGTCCCTTGTATATATCTCCAAAATAGGTCTATCTACGATCACAAATCAGGAAGATAACAAAGGTGCAACTAGTACCCAACTCGCCAAGAATGCCGCAGGTGCCGTCTACTCCATCGATAATAAGCCTACCCCTCCACACGAGATTGGCAAAGATGTCTGTCTCCTTGCCAAATCTCCAGTCACACACTCGAATGTCCATGGTTAGATGATGTCACCAAAGACACCCATGATCCTACTATCAAAGGCTGTCAAACGTGATATGAATGTAGGTGAAGGAGGAACAATGCGAAGAAGATAGGTGGGTCGACGAGCAATACTAGATGATAGTATACTAAACGCCACATGCGGATCCCCTAGTAGAGAAAGGTCGTCTACATGCAAAACATCCTCGGCCAATGCAACGTCAAGGTAGCGTGAAACAAAATCCTCAGACCCTACTGGCACTCCTAGAATACGTAAGCCATCTGTCGATATCATACATCCCTCTCGAAGCTGAAGATGAGGCGGAATGCCCAAAGGAGACCAAGCGCTGCACTTTGACACCTTGACTCTCAAGCCTACAAGATGAAGCTCGGTAGTCAAGTAATCAAAGGCCTGCCTAATGCTGTCTACATGGCCCACAATGTGTGTATCATCCGCCAAGGAGGGGAACATACAACCGGGCACGGCCAAAGCAGTAGACACAAGAGCTCTGTAATGAGCCATGGCAAATAAGGGTCCTCCCAAAGGATCTCCATGTCGAGTGCCAGCGGCGTACTGTAGAACGGTGACTCCCTCCTCAGAAAAACCATGATGATAGAGGATAATGGTGTTCATAGTTCCGCTTGAAAATATGGCCAAAAAACTATGATAGGGATATTCTTGTTGTGACATGCGTTTAAGGCCTTAAATGCTTGTCACAAATAATCCGGGAACAATACTTTAGAACAGAATGACAAGCTGAAGGTAATAGAAATTTAAGAACACGGTTAGGACAGGCTAAAGGTTGGAAAAATTTCCCACCATCAATTTGAACCACGAAGTATTGTTAACCCTGACTGAACAACTTGGGGTATTGTTAAATCAATAACAGGTCACATTTCGCGACAAGCGCTGAGAACCTTGCCAGGGAGGAGATGGGAAGGCACGGAAGTGTAGGTTCGATTCTTCTATTATACTCTGTTGCACGTGATCTAGTCTAAAGTTCCTTTCTAGTAATGCGGACCTGGAAGTGAAGGTTCTATTTGTCTATTATTACTCTGTTACACGCGATCTAGTCTAAACTTCCTTCCTAGTAATGCGGAGCCGTCGTCCGCCACCGCGATTACGTGATATCTCTCGAAAGTGCCGACGTTATCCCGTCCTGATCTTCTTGAAGTCCGATACAAAATACCAAGTACTCAGTACCGCGGGGTCCCAGTAACTTAACGCCGAATGCGATTTCATATGATTCTCCCGTTCGTTTCATTGAATTGAATAAGCTATGCAATATTGGAATGTAAACACGCAACATCATGGTAATATAACTGAGGGTCCTCGTTAAATGAAATAATTGGTAAAGCGGGGTACGGCTCTGGTAAAGCAGGGTTCCGCGTACGGCAATATTACCTAAAACTTTCCTTGGAAAGCCAAGTTGTGTTACTTCAGAAGTGGAGATTTACTGTGAAAAGACATGCAACACTACTGCTGTTCAGGTAAAACTATTACAACTTTCCCCTTCCAGGCTTCCCTCGGTGTTTGGAGCAACGCGGTAAGCCCGCAGGCGGGACCCGATCTCATAGAAGGATGTCTCATCCAGTAGAAAACGGACATGAGATACACATGACTATAGAGATGCATGTCTTTCGCGCTAACATTGAACACCAAATGGGTTATCGGATTTAGAGTCATGTTACACAGTTGTTTCGTTGGGCAACTTCATCTTTCATAGTTATTCAGGTCTCTTGGTCCACCAAAGTAGATTGATGGTCTCTATTCCAATCAGTGGGCAAAGAGTAAAAGGACAATAACTCATGTCACACCTCGGAAGATACAGATCTTTCATGGACAAAGAGTAAAAGGACAATAACTCATGTCGAACCTCCGAAGATACAAATCTTTCATATGTAGTATTAGTATATATAAAAAAAATATCATTATCCACAACCCTTATATACATCTCATGGCATTATATACAATCACAAATGGAGAGAATAACAAAAGTACCTAGAGTATCACAAAGGTGCATACAATACCCAACTAACCAAAAATCCTATAAGTATATCTCCTCCAAAAATCCTATAAGTATCATCTCCTCCATCGATAAATTTACATTTCTATGAAAAATTGACAAAAATGTTTATCTCCGTGCCAAAACTCTAACCACACACTAAAGGTTATCAATGATAATATCATAAAAAACGCCGATGATACTCTTATCAAAAACTGTCAAGCGTGATACAAATGCATATGAAAGAGAGAGCATGATAAGTAGATAGGTGGTGTAAACGGAAGACTATGCCACATGTAAATCCCCTAGTAAAGAAAGGTCATCATCGCCAAGTGCCGTGTCTAGATAACGTGAGACAAAGTCCTCTGACCCTCGTGTCATTCCAATAATATATAAACCGTATGAGGATGTTATACATCCCTTTGGAAATTAGAGATGAGGAGGAATGCCCAAAAGAGACATGACTTACACTTTGATACTTTGACTCTCAAGTCTATAAAATGAAACTCAATAATCAAATAATGTCTATTATACTCTAATGAATGGAACACACAAATGGGCATAGCCAAAGGAATAGACACAAAAATTCTATAATCAAACGTCGCAAATACAGATACTCCCAAAGTTACACCAAGTTTGGTGCAACTTGGTTGAGCTCTCTTCTATTAAGATGACTTTTTTCATGAGTGAATCATTGTGAGCCTCTAATACTTGACAACGAAATACTACTTTGAACCCTGAAGAAGACCTCAGCCTTACTACGCGTACCAAATGGCACACAAGTACATACAAGTCCAATACAACTCCCCTCTCACGACCTTCAGGATTCAGACCGAGAGACGATCCAACACCTCTCAATGGGCCTAAATAAGATATTGGAAAACCACCCAACAAGAAGATATAGCAAAAATGGAAGCGTGGAAAAGAAACAAAAGTTATGATCAAAACTCGGTATACTCGAAGTACATTTTAACGCCGGATACTTTAGTCGACAGCAGAGCAGCTTATCACGCAGGAGGTCTCCAACTAAGAGTTCAGTCGAATTCCTCAAGATCTACAACCACTAGGCGAAATTCATTCTCACTCCGTCATGCATGTGGGCAGATTTTGTACTGCCAATACAAGGGCAAAGAACAAAAGACAATTGTACAATTTTTGTAATCATGGGCTTTCTTCCTCTCTGAATTATTACGGAAAAGTGTGGTGAATGGTTCTGTACGTATGATTCTAAGACTACACTTTTACGCTACTTGGACAACCCAGTCCAATCGATCCTCCGCCTTCCCCATCTGGATGTCTGTCAGTGCTGTGTAGAGTTCTTGCGCAACACCACCAAGTCCTGCATTTCTGTATTTCACGCTGCTCACGCACAATCAAGCACTCGGTCATTTGATCTTAGAACCTTTACACGGCAACTTCATACGAAAGTCATTGTTGGGGTATAAATTCCAGACCAACACTCGGTGGGTTTTCTTTATGCATGGCAGCTTACCGTTTGTCGTTGTATGTAACGCTACCGACGGGGTTCACCACGACGGCTGTGCCAGTACAAAATACCTCATCGGCCTCCAAAAGTTCATCCACAGAAACTTGGCGTTCCTCAACCTTTACACATCAGAGATGTTGGATAATGTTCAAAGCGTCATATTCATCGGATCCAATAACCTCCACATAGCCACTACACCTCAAAGGCACACTGCGAAACTCTCACAATCCCATCTGTTGATAGCTACAGTTGACAATCTCCAGATGGTAAGAACAGTCCTAGGAGAGAATAATTTTCAAGTCGTACCTCGTACTGCAGATTGCGGGCAAGCTCGATAATGCTCTTTCTGGTGATTCCTGGCAAAATAGTTCCTCGGAGCTCAGGAGTATGTATCCTGCCATCCTGGGAAATGTATGAACGTCTGCAGCTCAGAGACGGTATACTACCTGAAACGCACAGCCCAAGGGTTCTGCGCAGACTAATAGAGCTCATAAGTCTAGAATTGTCTTACAAATGAAATATAGTGTTGCAGACAACCACTCACTATGGGACACTGTTTATCCCGACAGACCTTCTGAAACTGTTGTGGTGGAAAACCATGACACATGTAAACCTTATCATTTATACCTTTTTGCAAATCGAGATGCGACTCCAACTACTATTCAACTGAGAAATGTAAGTAGAAATACACACCTTGATGATAAAGATATTGCAAGATGATACTTCCTCCACATATTTGTTTTCTACCGCGTCCAAGTATAAAACATCTGAGTAGCCCTTGCCTTTAGCAAGAAGCTGTGTCTTAAGCACCTGGAAAATGTGAACCAACATTAAATTAGGGCATTCTCCAATCAATAGGGACCTAACATGGTAAACTCAACAGAATGACAACAATAATATGATTCTGTCGAAACCACATCCACAAAACGATGTCTCATAGGATGCGAGTCCTACCGGAGCGTAGTTACCAATTGTCTTTACTCCTCCAGTACCTCCCGGTGCTGCTCGATGGTAATAGTTATCAACTTTCAAATCAATTGGTGCCAATCCTCCCTAATTATCATGAGGGGTGCGAAAGTGAATGCATGCTCATCATTAGAGAGAACGAGTAAACTAGACGAAATCACTTCGTGAATCGGGCATCAAAGAAACGTAATACATATCAGCAGTGTAACTTCGTATTGTTAAAGCGAGAATAGCAGGAAACAAATGCTATTCAGCCAGCATACGAAAGCTAACAGGGTCCATAACTCCAACATTAGAAACAGTACACTGCTGGTTAAATGTTGGTAACAATGCAATTTTACCTTGAAGTAGTTTCCAACGGGTGACACATATATAAGGAAGGTGTATTCCGGAGCTGGAGCCAATCCCAAAACAGCTCCAGAACCAATAAGTAGGGGCCGGATGTACAAGGAGCCCTTGTTTGGTGGAGGGATCTGTAAATGCCATTTATAACGAAACAGGAGATTGCAGTCAATTCTCTCAAATAATCAAACCTTGCAAGGAGTCAAGAGTCAAGCACACATGGTTGAGTTATCAAGCTTTTTGTGCCTAGATAAAGGAGAACCTTAATTAGATAAACCACAAATTAACACCAGATAACCAACTCCTAGCAAATAAGTAACACATGATACAGCAAGTAATAATTATAAACATACAGGGTAGGACAATTACCCATCGCTTGTTAGCAAGTACTGTTTGCTTCACAGCGTTGACAAAGGCATCCACAGCAAGTGCAGGCATGCTCAGCCTATCAGCCCCACTGATCATACGCAAAGCATTCTCCTCAGGTCGGAACAAAAGAATTCGCCCGTCAAGGGTCCTGTAAGCCTTCATGCCTTCAAATAAACCCTGTAAAGGAAGAATCATATTGGTCCTCATAGTAACCGACATAGATTCTTACTAATTATTTCATTGGTTCATGGAGAAATCACTGTCATGTCGCAGAAAACATTTTTGACAGAACCAGTAGTAATCAGAAGAGCTAACAGAAACAATAACTTTAACAGAAAATCTGACGCGTGTCATATTGGTATTTGCTCGAAATTCGGTAAATAAATAGCACTCAAAGGTCATGAGTTGGTTCGATTTTGTAGGGAACCCAACATCGAAACCGGACATGACCAATGTCGATGTGACTTACCTGACCATAATTGAGAACAGCAGCGGAAGGGCTAAGCTCCAAGTTACCGAAAGGTTTCAACTCTCCCTTTCCCCATTGTCCATCATGTTCACATTTCATCACAAACATGGCATCAGTTGGGCGAAGTCCAAATCCGAAGTTATCCCAGTCCACGCCTTCAAGTGTTTCAACAATACTGCGAACACAGTCAGCACAAAAAGTTAACAGATATGACCTTCATTGTAAGAAATAATTGAGGTAAAGAACAGCGAAAACACAATCGGTACTAGACTATCTGCAGAAACTCTTCTAAGCTTTTCTTGCGGCATTCCAAATCACCGTCCTGGCCTAAAAAAAGTTTTTAAAAAACTGTTTTGGAGAGGATTCTTTCCACAATGCTTGAGTTCTTCTGTATCGTTAAATGAATAAATTAGGTAGACTATGTCCGACAGATTTCGGTAAATAAAACTTACTCCGAAGTTACAGCCGTGGCTTCGGACCGAATGCTAGTTTTTAAGGTTCGACATCTTGATCCCCAGACACAAAACTTGTTATCTGCGGATTGCTGTACCTGTGACAAATTACACATAAAGGACAATTTTCAGGTGAGGATATCTCGTATACTCTATCGTCATTCTTGCTTGGAAAAGATATTCGTCGGGAATCATGTCATGCTTTGTCCGGTTTCTCATAACAAAAGCTAAAGTTTCCACACGTACAATAAGCCTTCAATCACAACAAGCTAAGCAAATATAAATCTACGTTAGCGACGCCGTAATTCAACACGGGTACTTGTGTTCCACGCACAAAGATGTGTTAAAAGAATAGATTTATCTTCTCGATCAGCAATAAAGAGCGCTTCCTATAGGCTACGGACATGTCAGCCCAGTGCAAGATATGCTCATTCAAGCCATCACGCTCCGGTTCTCGTGGAAACCGTCTTCGTAAAACAGACAGCAAGACAAGGAGTAACATCGAGGAACCTTACCACATAAGCAGACGGCCAACGGGGCGAAGCGGGAGACAAATCCCTGTCCCTGTGAAGACCTCGGAATGTATGAGGGCGAGGTCTGGGCGACTGAGCAGCTCCTCCCATAACGCGCCCACTCTCCACAGCGCCATCCCGCAACGCAAAATCGGCAGTAAACACAAGCTGCCTACACGTCATCGCCATCCTTATACGATACATACACGAATTTACCTGACCCTCCTCTCCTGCTCTCCTTTCCTCCGATATACCAACCCGGCAGTCCCACGAATCTCAAATTCCTAATTAACAGGAAACCCCTCTTCACAACACAAAGCAAGGCAGAGAAGGCAATGACCGCACAAAGGAGCAATCAATGCACATACCCACTCACTCACTCGTCGGTATACACAGCGCCAGAGCAGGGCAGTCAATTATCACATAAAGCAAACAAAATCTATGGATTCTGCCCTTCTGTACGCGTACGTCCCTGCTAATGTGCGTTTGAATGTGTCTCGGTTTAAGAAAGAGAGAGGGTCTCACTTAGGAGATCGAACGGAATCAGTCACTGCATCAAGTGAGTGAGCAGAGGATTCATCCTAACTAATGCTGTCTGCTCCGGCAGATGGTGGGGATCCAACGGGCTAGCGCTTAGAACCCACCGCTGCTCCTCAATGTTCCTCCAACTTGCTGCCCATTTCGCCCCTCCACGAGTTGAGGACACGAACTTCAATGCTGAGTCCAAATCTCTCTTACTCCGGGACTCTAACTTGTCATGACACCGTCTAAACTTTGAAAACTACACGCTCAACTCACAGAGTTCAGTACACTCGATTCTCTTGCTTCTACGAGGCTGGGAAGTGACATGGAAGCCTGAGGTACCGTGGTGCCTACGGAAAAGAGAAGAAGCTTTTTCCCCTTGTTTTTGGATAACATTTGGTATAAACTTCTGAGGAAGAAAGAGAAGAAGCGAATAGTAGTAGTAGGGAATTGAGTAGTGGATAATTCCATTCCCTAAAGAAATAATCATTCACATGTTAATATCTGAAAAATAGACGTTAAGAAAGTAAGTAAAAAACCACGAACTTGAAAAAATCACAGTTAGTTGATGTTGAAACAATGTGATCAACCAAACACACCTAGAATATTTTGAGTTACTTGGAGCTTAGGTCGTAAGTTACGCAAAGATAGGCTAGCAGACATTCTCCTCCTACAATAAGAACAAAAATCTTACGGCTACATTTCTTTGCGCACTTTAATGATCCCTGTTTCGACATTAAGCATTTGGGGGCTACCGATTTTTGGCCATGAACACAAAGAACTACGCATTTTTCTCAACTACATGCTCCTGATTACGAGCGAATTGAAATATCATACAACGAGTGGAACATTAGAAAGAAAAATACATGAAGTATTATAATGAAGAGCTTAGGTACTGGTAGTGTTTGTACATTAAAATTTATCACGATTTTGAATAGAAGGCGTACGAATTAGGGTGCATTTTTTAGTTTAGAATTGAGAACTAAGATTCAGAAGTAGTTCTAATTTTATTGGAATGAGCAGCTGAGATATTTTTTTTGGTTCTTCAAAAGTGATCAAGTTTTACTATTTAGGTAGAAGGATGAGATAGTGTGTGGAGTTTTTGGTATCGTGATTGATATCAGTGTTTGTTAGTTTAAATTTTTTTAATGTTTCATAAATGATCAGATTGCATTATAAAATATGTAACTAAATGAAAGAATTTTTTTTTTATAATTTTGGGTCTGTTGTGATTTCTGTAAGAAGTTAGAAAGCAAGATCAGAGTGTAAAAAGTAGTGATAGTAGTGTGTAAGATAATTTATTTTATTTTCAGAAAAGTTTGTAACGTAGTGAAAATGGATTGCCCATATTAAGTCGGTGGATTAAGAGTGTTATTAACACAAAATGCATATTTTAGAAGATGCAGTAAATATCTATGGGTATTTGAAAGCATATCCTCGAGGAAAAAAAATTGTGAACAAAGTAAATCGTGTGTAAAATTTTCATTTCTGGATTATTGTTCAACGAAAATCATTTAAGTGATATTTCTTCATTTTATCTAATTTCTGGATAAAGTAAAAAGCTGGATCAAAATTAGACACATACGTTGAAAGATTACGTGTCTATGAATGAATTTAGATCCCCATAGTCATGATGACAAATTATGATTTTATTGCAAAAAAAAAATTTAAAACATAAATTTTAAATCTTTGAAAGGATAAATATCATCAAACTATTTATACCTTTAAATATTATTGGTGAATATATAACTTTCAAGTAATCATGAAAAAAAATTAAAAAAGATGTGAAAAATCATTATCAATGCTAAGATAAATAAAATTTATTTAAGAAAATTATAAATTTGGGATTAAATTTGAAAAATGAAGAATCAATTACATTTAATATATTGAAAATTTAACAAAATTTCTGTAAAATTTTAAATCATTAAAATAAAATTTATTTCTTTTAAAAAAATAATAAATTAATAATTATTTTTTTTGATATTATCATGTTAAATTTTATTTTTTATTTTTTATAAAGTATATAATAAATAACAAATTCATAGTTCATAAAATTATGATTTAATAATGAAAAAAAATTTATAATTTTTTAGTAGGCTTATACTTTTGTGTCACAAAGTATGTTACCATGATGTTATAATTTTTCTAAAACTAATGATTGATTAGAGTTGAATTAAAAATCCTCATCACATAACTTTAATTATTTTTATATTTAAATGATAAAATATTATTGAAATAAAACCTCTAGGTTCCCACACTAGTTACTATCCACAATATCACCATTCTGAAAGTCTCAACTTCAAAAATTGCACTCCAATGAACCTTAATTCCTACTCTACCCCTTGAACCCTATGTCTCCTAACGGTAATGTCGGCCCTAACGGCATGTCTAATATAAACGTTGCTAACTGGAATATGTTATCTAACTATTGTATCTACTCATGCATGCATGCATCTACCTAACTAGGGGTGCCACTACATAAGTTGTGACAGTTGTCGTGCACATACATATCGCATCACAATATACGTTGTTGTCACATCACACATCACAATACATAGATTGTAATACACCATCACAAGTGTACCACAATTGCCCCCCTAACTTGCGGATGCTTAGGTCCCTATGACATCATGTAGCCATCTAGTCCATTAACATGATATACCCTTTGTGGGGCTAAGATGAGGAGGCCAGGTGCTACAATGGCATATTGTTAGTCGTATGTCTATAATCCATACTGCTTGCTAATCGGCTTGAGTACATATCAAACACCCACTAGACATCACATAGGAAGTAGGTGTCAAACATGACATATGACATCCTCTCGAACAAGAATCACAGATCAACATATTGGCTGCTCCACATAACATATATCTCAAGTATGCATAGACAATTGTCAAGCTTGGATCCATGATACCATCAATGTTTAAAAGGTGACACGACGCACAAATATACACAAGATTCTTTCAAATCACACTTATGACCCTCTAAGACCAAAACTCAAGAAGGTAAAACCTTATGTACTCATGGAATCATGCGCTCAACAGTAACATCCAATATGATCGGTACACTCTGATGCAAGTAAACATAATCACCAACATGAAATCTATGAATTAAAGATTGATATCCATCTCCTCAGATGATATCATGACACAAAATATCTCTATGTGAGAAATAGCCAAGTTCTCAAATGCCATGAGCATTACTCTACGAAAGAGTTCTCCCTATGAGAACACATCATAACCCAAACATTAGGATTATCCAAGTCCAAGACTTTTGCTGACTCTAACCGAATAGCTAGGGGTAAGTCTGGATCTCTTCTATATAATAAAAGTACAGTGAGAATGACGTTAGAGATACTTTTTGACTTAATCGATAATCCATGGTCAACCATGGTAGTTGGATGTCATAGTCTCATAGATGACATTTCTCCAAGCCAAACTTTCTTGTTTGAACAATTTTCTTTACTAGACCATCAGCGTAAATATGATCTCTTGAGGTGGTATGATGATCTATCACACAAATCATGAAACTCATCCAAAAATTCAATACCATGATTAATCAACACCACCAATAGTGATTGTAACAACATGAATGTGCATTATATTATCAAAGTTAGCATAATTCGGTTCATTCCTAAGGGAATGAGGTGCTCAAAAGACCAACATGAAGGAAAAAGGGTATAGTTAATCTTCTTTAACTACTATGGACTGCAGAGTCCATAGTAGTTATAAGAAGCTGCAAATAAGAATTCTTCTTATTCTACAATCTTCTCATTCCCATCAATTCTAAATATCTTATGCACAATAATACGTACAAGAGTGATTCAACAAATTCTTTACTATAGATGGAGATCTTTTCTTGTACAAGCTGCATTCAAGGCAAAATTCTCGATGAAGTACTCATGGGTGATCCAACATAGCCACATCTCATGGGCAAATACCTAGATAACTTTGTAGGTATTCATCTCCTTGCAGGTATTCATGTCCAGTTTAGGCTGAATGCACACAGACCACACCAACTTGGCGAGTTTGTGTTCTACCATAACTACGATTTCAATTCAATGATGAACATTTGCAAGAAAGAATATGTTCACTCTCTAGTCCTATTCCTATTTATACATAAATCTGATGTCTATTCCTAATCATTGTCTACACGGATCGATCTCTCCTAACTCTTTTGAAGCTATCTACTCTGCTCGATAGTGCCTCCATCTCCCAAGTAAATGCGTTGATTACTACTTGCAGTTCTTGAATGTCTACAGTGATCTCTTGTCGGTGAAGGCTCATGGCTTCACGGAAATCCTTGTCCAAGGCTTTGCTTATCTCTTTTCTCCTCTCCTTGGTATCCCTGGGATTCTACATAATCACCATCAATTGCTCCAATCGATGCACCTCTACGTCATCATATCAAGTCAATAGATGCTGGTCACATCTGTTGGCAAGAATCTCCAATTTGGCGGATGCCTTCACGTCAACATGGTTCAAACACCGCTTCAACTTCTTCATTGTCTTGCGTAATTGCAAATTTTCCTTTTCCATGTATCAAATTTATGCTCCTTGAATCTTGCACATTTCCGCGTAAGACTTCTTTGACTTCTTCATCTCCTTATCCAATTCAGCCTTTTGCTTCGCAAGAATTCGCACCTTACAAACTGGTGGCATCTTCAGTCCTTTGAGTCATGTCATTGCTTTTACATCCTTTCTTGATATTTTCCTTGTATCCAAATACTTGGCATTCCGTCAAGCATTTCCTTGAGGTTCCCTCTCCTCTCTTAAGGCATTGCCAACCCTAACATTCTTCCCGCTCGTGTGAACATCCTAACAATATTTGTATTTATGGTATATTTGTAAGAATACACTTGCGTCCACCAAGAACATAAATCTTAATTGCTCAAAACAAAAAAATTTATTTGTTTCTATTCAAATTCCTAAGTACTAAGCCCCTACAGTGCTCTAAATTGGCTAAGCATTGAAGCTAAAAACACATAAGTTGTTCCCTCATTTGACTAGTTAGGCAATGGTAAAGGTCATGTAAAATCAAAGCTCCAACAATAACCAAGTCCTATAATTGGTAGGGGATATAACTATGATGTAGGGATATTGAATGATGCATGAACATGATTATATACCATGCACCTAGCCACAAACTCATGCACCTTAGTTTGCATACCTCTCCAATAATAGTGATTTTGAAATAAGCTATATGTCCATTTCACTCTAAAATGACCTAACTCCTCATAAGCATATTTGACCAACTGCACTCTCTGAGATGGAAGTGGCACAACACAAACGCTTCCATTTCCCGTACACAAAGAAGATGTCTACCTTCCCATATAAACTGCCAAGCTCTTTGTAGAAATTGATCCCGCTCCTTGGTACTCAAATGGCCATCAAAGCACTTGCACAAAGATACTCCAACACCATCATATCATTATGGATGTCTAGGCTTACCACCAAACCGTCTTCAATCTTAGTATCCAAGGATAACATAACCACTTTTGATCCAAGAAAGATATCACATATCTCTCAAGCGTCAACATACTCAAAAAGGCAAATGCATGTCAACCCATCACCATCTTCTCATCAGTATCACCATGCCATCGAGGCCTAGTTTCGTCAACTTGATTTGTACATGGATTTTGACTTAACCCATCTGCATAATAGTTCATCACTCCAAGTCTGAGTACAACTGTGAAATCATACTCTTGTAGAATAAGAGCCCATCTTACTTTCATGTAAGCTTGTATGATTCTATCAATCACTTCAATGATTGATGATTAGTGATGAGAGTGAAGAAGTTTCTAAACAAATAACACCTAAAATGTACCAAAGTCAAAACAGTTGCCAAACATTCTTCTTTGTAAAAATTATATTTTGATTCCATTGCATTGTTGGAGTGACTTGCATAAGTTACTACAAACTCCTTCCCCTCACCATCATATTGGTTAAGCCCAAATTCAACATACTCCAATTTGTATTTACTTGAAAGGGATCAACTCTCATTGATCTTTTAAAAATAGGGATAGATGTCAACCTTTCCTTGAACTCAACAAAAGCTCTCTCATGTTCAAGGTTTGCATCCTATTCACATCTAAGGGTTGTGGAATATGCAAGATTGTCTCCACCTTGGTTTGCTAAACTCCCAACCCTCATGGGTATATGATATGACCTAAGTACTCTATCTGCTATTAAAGAACTTACACTTTTCAAGATGCAACTTGAAGCCATGAGCAATCAATCACACAAATACCTCCTGCAAATGTCTCTCATTGTCCACCATTGTAGCACTATATATATCATAATATCATTGATGTAGACTCGGACACAATCAAGTTTGGTAAGGATCATATCCATCATTCTTTGGGACTTTGTAGATGCATTCTTCAATCCAAACGGTAAGAACTTCCACTTATACAATTGTCATGCGAATCAATTCTTCAAAAGGCCTTTTTGGCCTTATCCTCATCTCAAATCCGCAATTGAAGATATCATGGTCGTAAATCCAATGTTCTGAAAATCTTTGCATGTTCAATCGCATCAAATATCTCCAAAGATGTATGCATTACATATTGATCTAATTTTGTCTATCAATTGATACATCGGTTGTCATCTCATATGCGTTTATATCTATAATTTTTATATATATCCTTTTTAACTAACATAACCACAACTAAGTCATATTTTCCATATGATATATCCACTAATCCAGCCTCAAGAATGTCTTGACACCTACTTGGATCAAATCTCTCTCCATATCCATATATCAATAGGGACAATGGAAAACTTATGCATCAATTATCAAATCAATATTTCACAATGTCCCTTTAAATAGACTAAATCATTCATACTAAATGCAAAATAGTTCTAAAACTCCTCAAAAACCTCCACACCATATATCTTTCTCCTCATGTCACTTTAGAATCAATCTCAATATCCCAAATCTCCTCTCCATCAACACTAGAGATAGAAGATGTAATATTTTATTACTAAATAATAATCTTTTGAGCAAAAACCTTTTTCTACTCTCTCATACTTAACTTTACTAGCTTGGTGTGAACAACTCCAACCGTACTATTTGTAACCTCTTGAGTTGTATCATAAAACTATGTAGTGGTAACCATAGCTTGCTCCACGCAAAAAAAGCGAACCATATTCAAAAGAAACTTCACCCCTCCTTTTCTAACATCCCCATAAGCTCAATGATGAGTTCTTGGGCATTTCTTATCCCTAGCTTTTGTCTTTACCATCTTGGTAGGCAAAGGGCTTACCAATGTAGTGGTAACTCCACTAGCTTGGTGTGAACAACTCCAACCGTACTATTTGTAACCTCTTGAGTTGTATCATAAAACTATGTAGTGGTAACCATAGCTTGCTCCATGCAATAAAAGCCAACCATATTCAAAAGAAACTTCACCCCTCCTTCTCTAACATCCCCATAAGACCAATGATGAGATCTTGGACATTTCTTATCCCCAGCTTTTATCTTTACCATCTTGGTAGGCAAAGGGCTTACCAATGATCTTGCAGTCACACTTGTGGATTGTATGTGTTTCTACTCAGCCAAACCAAGGCTTACAATCCATATCAAACAATTTAGATCTATAACATGACCTAACACCAGACATTGTGATGCATCCGACAAGGTAGGAATTGATATAATACAAGTACAAACATCCATAGCCTGCTCTCTCTTATTAGCGTTGGGCTTCACCAACCGTTACAAGCGAGAATCTCATACAAGTCCACGTCCTCCCTCTCTGCATGGAAAGCTAGATAATTCAACAATGTGGGTAATGTAGCTCTTGGCTACCCCACAAGGCTCATCACTACCATGGATGACTTGTTAGCATAGATCAATGTCTAGGAGTGTATATCCATATCCAAAATTCTCTCCACTGTGAGATGTGGGACCTCTTCACTCCATCATATGCTCGTAATAAATCCTCCCTTTGAAGAAGATTTGTCCAACATATACGTGGAGGAGATGCACAAGATCCTACTTTGTTGCATCTAGCAATACCGGTGATCCAATCCATGACCCCACCTAATGTGCATTCGTCATTATTCGTGCATATGAATCATCCACCAAGGGAATATTTTTGAAAATGTATGCTAGTGAATAGATCTAGTGTGACTTGAGAGATCATAACACACATAACATCTCCCAAAACATGTAAGAACTTGAATCATGTAGTCCACGATCATAACTAGGCTATGTGTGTTCATGACTTGGCCATCCAATAATAATCAAATGTATGGTGTCATGCCGAGCAAGGTCTTGCACCCCCAACAATGAAATATTTGACAGCAAGGTCTTTTGATATCCTTGAGTTTCCGAAAATGGTAGAAGATTTGGGTATCATCGCACCAACTGTGCCACATGTCATGATGAAACACGCCTCACAATCTCATCTTGCTCCACATAAAAGCATCAATGTACTCGTATGATAGATGACAAAACGATTGCCAAACTTATGATAATCACTCCAAATAGATCCAACACATATATGTCCTCCTTTGGATACTATCAAGCAATATGCATTATGTCTATAGGTGACAACATAGCCAAAGTGAGAATAACTTTCATCGTCTACTTCATCTTGTGATCAAAACACTCACTTCAAGCCTGATGTATCAATTGATTTGCCAACTTTTGTAATTACATACATGAAGTACCTAGTGATTCATCCAACGTGGATGACACAACATTACTAAGATTTGACATGATAATAACATCCTCTTGACATGGACTGTCATGTGCATTCATATTTCCCTTCAACAAATTACCAAACCAAATAACACAAGCAGTAAAGGCTGCAACATAGACGAACCTTCCACTTAATAAAGGGTTAGAACTAGTAATGAACCACACTCATAATCGACTCATTTGGCCCTCAACAGATTGCCAACCTAGCCGATAAAAAATTGCTTCTTCCCAATAATCAATTCTAAACCCCATCAAGTATAACACTTATGCATCCACAGATGCATCATAGGATTTGTAATGTAAATACTGCACATACTCACGTTGTAGAGTTATATGTGATATGATCTTGTTGCACTTATACAATCAACTCCATTCGGATGATGTATGATGGTGGTGCATCACTAGAACCTTTAAGAGATTTTTGATTTGAAATGGACATCTTTCCACATCAAACTTTCATAAATCAAGACCAAGCAGTGCATCCTTACCCAACATAAGGGGTTGTGCATCAAAATCAAACCACACTAGTTGAGGTCGATAAACCTTTCTTGAAAATCCAACCAACTAGAGGACACCACTCATGTTATCCAACATCACGACACTTGGTGACACTCTGTTATGATCGTAGGCCGGACTCGCATGTAACTCCATCATTTGAGCGGTGATAGCTTCCCAAGTTCTACAAATAGCTATCATGGTCCAAGGATCAACACTTCTAGTGATGTCAATACTAAAAGCAATCAACACATCCTCTTTGCTTTTGCAAAATATGATTGCCAATTGTAATAAATGAGATGATGACACCCCAACATCAATAAATCCTTGGATGAGAAAACAAAAGAATGAACAAGAGTCTTTGCCGCCTTCAATATTGCGCTAGATGTTACCTTTGACCATGTTGATAGCTAGCCCTACTTGCTCTATCTTCAAATATATCAACATTAGCTTCCACCCTCATCTCTCTTCCAATAGATCATATAGGAATCATGGATGAGATATTTAGTCTCAGACCATATGAACGATTGAGAAAGTGTGACTTGTCTGCCAGTCTCCTCTCTTTGTGGATCCAACTCCATAAACGCTTCTCTAGACTCAATTGTATGTGTTGCACTATGAGTCATAGTAACTGCACATGGTTATGCAGCTACACACATAAAATGTATAACATCTCCTTCATATGAAGACTAGAGGCATGAGCTATTAAATCTGTGTTGGGTTATAGCCATATTGGCTATCTTCTGCTCTAACTACTCCAATCGAGATGTCATGTTCACCTCATGACTAGCCTCATGGACTAACACCTGACTAGAGGCTAGTCCTCTACCACCACTCCTCCCACCTTGAACTCTTTGTCCTTTTCCATGGACTACCATGGGAACTCTTGTTGATCCTAATTCTTTATGGAGATCAAAATATCGATCAATCATGTGACCATGTTTGTGACAATGTTCACATGATTTGATCCAACATGATCCAATCTTTGACCTTGAAGGCAATCTTTCTTGTGATGTGGCCCATCACATGTCCAACAGCCCATGCCAACAAGTGATTGTTGACCTAAAATGATCTCAGCCCAACACCTTCATCACTCTCTAGAGAATATTCTGCATGTATACCATAATCACTCCGGTTTGTGTTGTAGACTGGTATCGTGAAAGAGTTGATGAAGTTGGTGAATCTCTGTTGAACCAAGCAATCATCACTCTCTCCTCCTACATGTTAAGTTCAATATGTCACGAATTATGTAGTGACATCTCTATTTAGATAGGTGCACAATATGTCACGAATTATGTAGTGACATCTCTATTTAGATAGGAGCACGTATGCAGAAGCAGATATATCAGTTAGAGCCGGTTGTGCAGTTAGCGCCGTTTGCACTGGAATTGTCGTTAGGGCCGACAACGCCGGAAGGGGTCCTAGGTCTCAAGGGGTAGAGTTCTAATTAGGGCTCCTTGGAGAGCAATTTTCGAAGTTGAGCCTTTGAGAGTGTGGCTATGGTGGATAGTAACTAATGCGGGAACCTGGAGTCTTTGAAGCATAAAGTGGGTTTGGCTTGACTGTAATCTCTCTTTTATGCTATAGTTATGAGCGGAGTGTCCTTGTGGACGTTTTGAGAGTAGAAAAGATTACTTCGAAAACTCAAATTGGATTTTGTGGTGAGAACTATGAGTTCTTAGAGCACATAAGGTGTTTTGGCGAGTTTGGATTGATGGTAGCTTCGATCTGTTGGCTGTTGAGTGTGTAGGGCATTGCGGGAGTGTAGCCCATGGTGGTGATCTAGAAGTAGAGTCGATTTGAAGTTGATCTTATCGATTTTGAATTTCTGTATTTTTTGTTTAAGTGTTAATCCGAATCAGGAATTTTTGAGGACGGAAGCGTTGCTGAAAATTGATGAAGTGGGTCGATGCTTATAGTTATCTTGGGGCATTAATTTGAGATTGGCTGAAAAATATTTTGGACAGAAGTGCTCGAAGTGCAAGCATTGATGTTTCGAAGTTTTTGGGTCGAAAATAGGAGCAGCAAGCTATCAGATTATCATATAGTGTCCGTTTGATCTGAAATTTGGTGGGTGATAGAAGATGTAAAGTTTGTTGTCGGGGGTAGAAACATCGTGTGCCTAGGGGTTTGAAGTCGAGTACAAAATTTTGACGTTTAGAGGTTTGAAATTGAAGTTGAAGATTTTCAGAGTCATGTAGAAGTTTCAAACATTGTCCGTTTGCGAAAATAAAATTTACGTTAGGTGGTATGTGTTGTGTGAGATTATTAATCTGGAGAGCATAAGACCTCCAAAATTGAGTTTTTGTGTTTTCAAATGCCCTTATGAGGCTATGTCAGTCCGGGTTGGGTTGGTTTGATCCCTTTAATGAATGTTTTTGAGATGGAGTATTGTTCTTCATGTTTCTTGTGATTGATATACCTCCATCTCTGCTCCCTATTTGTGCACCACGTTTGTTTATTGGTGCTTTGTTGTTTGGAGTGTTGGAGCTCCTATGTGATGTCGATAGTGAGGCTGGATTTGCGGACCAGTTAGACTCTCCATGTTTCTCCCCAGTGAGACAGGACTTGCGGACTTGTAGACTAGGTGAGTGTCTGTGGTGATGGCAAGTTTCAGGTTGCCCTTGTGTTAGCACCTTGTGATGCCTTAAGTATCTTCTGTTGCGATTTCTAGTTCCAAATGTTGTTTTTGGTTCCTGTTGGGGGCCTGAATTTGTACGGTTGTGGAGGGGATACATTAGTGTCACAGTGGAGTTCTCTGGAGGTTCCGGAGGAGAGACTGCTCGGGTTAGCATTGGGTGCACCCGTAGTGGAGTTCGGTACCAACCTTGGCCTTTGAGGTTCACAGAAGACTCTGATTTAGTTTCAGAGAGTGACGCAGCTTAGCTTGATGATATCTTGGAGTGAGTACCCACACCGTTGTTGTGGGACATGGACGATATCTATGGGGCCACCAAGAGTCCTAGACGATATTCGGATATATTTGGCACTATTGAGTTGGATGACTTCATCCAGGAATTTGACTCATGGTGTGATTTACAGCAGATGCGCAACTATACGTTGTTGTTGAGTCGGTTTATGGCTTGGAAGGGATTATTCTAGCATTTGGAGGGTCCGCCGATGGATGATTATCATGAGTTCCGGCATGAATACCTTGAGGAGATAGAGTTCTGGAGACAATACTGGTCTCCAAACTACAACTCTATTACTTCGGGTACAGCGTTTGGAGATGCGAGTTCATCCTCTGAACCTGGCACTGATGATATGGTTGGAGCTAGTAGGGTTGGGAAAAGTTCATAGGTCTCAACCTTTAACCCAATTTTGGAGTTCTTCGCACGGTTGAGGAGAGACTACCAAGGGGTGAGAACTGACAAGCTACAAAGCTTGCAGGAGTTTCAACGGAAGATTGGGGAGAGTCTTGGAGAGACGTATACCCAAATACGTCAGTTGATTAGTGTTATCCATTGGCAGGGGTGGTGGTGGTGGTAGAGGACCAGCCCCTACTCAAGTGTTAGCCCATGAGGCTAATCATGAGGTGAACATGACATCTCGACTGGAGCAATTGGAGCAGAAGATAGCAAGTATGACTATAGCCCAACAAAGATCAGATTCTGGAGCTTGTGCCTCTAGATCATATGATGGAGATGTTGTAGAGTACATGTGCACAACGGCACAACCATGTGTAGTTGTTGTGACTTGTAGTGCAACACATACTACCGAGTCTACAGGAGTGTCCGTGGAGTTCGACCCTTAAAGAGGGGAGGCTCGCCGACAGGTTAGACTTCCTCAATCTTTCACATTGTCAGAGGCATTGAACACCACATCCACGGCTCCTAGACAACCTATTGGAGAGATGAGGATGCAAGCCAATATGGATTTACTTGGAGATGGAGCAAGTAGGGACCAGCCATCAACATCGTCTAAGGTAGCATCTAGCGCAATGTTGGGGGCGGCAAAGACTCTTGTTCATTCTCATGTTTTTTCATCCAAGAATTTATTGGCGTTGGGGGTGTCGTCATCCCATATTTACAACGATTGGCAGCCACACTTTGCGAAAGCAAAGAAGATGTGTTGCTTGCTTCTAGTAGTGTTGATCCTGGGATTATGACAGCTACTAGTGGAACTTGGCAAGCTGCTGCCACTCGAATGATGGAGTTATCAGCGAGGCCGGCATACAAGCGTACCAGGATGTCACCAAGTGCAATGATGTTGGATAACGGAAGTGGTGTATTCTGTTTGGTCGGACCTTCAGGAAAGATTTATTGACCTCAACGCGTGCTGTTGGATTCTGGTGCACAACCCCTTATGTTGGGTAAGGATGCACTACTTGGTCTTGGTTTGCAAAAGACTGATGTGGAGAGATGTCCATTCCAGATTCAGACATCTCTTGGAGGTTCTAGTGATGCCCCGAAAGCATACATCATCCGGGTGGGATTGACTGTGCAAGTGCAACCGGATCATATCACAGATAGTTCTACAACGCGAGCACGTGTTGTGGTTACATTTGCAAAGTCCTATGATGTATTGGTGGGGTTTAGCATTGATTATTGGGAGGAGACAACCTCTTATCGGCCAGGTTGGCAATTTGGCAAGGGCCGAGTGAGTCGATTACTTGTACAATTCATTACCGGTTCTAGGCCTTTACCAAGTGGAGGTTTGGCATATGTTGCAGCCTTCAGTACTTGTGTTACTTGGTCTGATGATTTGTTGGAGGGTAACATGGATGCTCATGATAATCATGATCGAGAGGATATGGCTATCATGCCAAGTCTTAGTGGAGTAGTGTCATCCATGTTGGATGGAACACTATGTTCTTCATGTATGCAGCTACAATAGATGGTTGATCAGCTCATACATCAGGCTTGGAGTGAGTCTTTTGCTCCGGAGAGGGAGGAGATGAAGGAAGTTATTCCCACTTCCACTATGTTGTCACCTTTAGATATAACGCCTATTACTTGGCAGTATCCAAAGGAGGATATATGTGTGCTAGATCTGTTTGGAGGGATTAGCACAAGTTTGGCTACTGATTTACAGTCTTGCATACAAGTACATCGATACTTATATGTGGAGCGAGATGAGATTGCAAGGTGCGTCTCATGTGGCACAGTTGGTGCGGAAATACCCAGATCTTCTACTAGTGTTCGCAGTTCAAGGATATCAGCAGGTCTTGCCGTCAAATATTTTGTTGCTGGGGGTGCAAGATCTTGCTCGGCATGGCACCATATATTTGGTTATTGCTAGATGGCCATGTTAGGGCCACACACGTGTTGGTAATTGTCATGGGCATTGATTGGGCATATTTTGGGAGATGTTACGTGTGTTATGTTCTCTCAAGTCACATCAAACCTATTCTCCGGCATACATTTTGGAGAATGTTCCCTTGTTGGGTGATCCACGTACACTGGTGATGATGAATGCACATCAAGTACGATCATGGATTGGACCAACGGTATTGCTGGATGCAACGAGAGTAGGATCTCATGCACACCGTCCACGTTTATGGTGGACCAACCTTGTTCCAAGGGAGGTTTTATTGCGAGTATATGGTGGAGTGGAGAGGCCCTCACATCTCACAGTGGAGAGTATTTTGGATGTGGGCAGACACTCCTAGGTAGTGGTCTACGCTGACAGGTCACCCATGGCAGTGGTGAACCTTGTGGGTCACCCAAGAGCGGCATTACCCACATTGTAGTGTTATCCAGCTTCCCATGCTTATAGAGAGGGAGGACCTGGACTTCTATGGGATTCTCGCTTGTAGCGGTTAGTGGAACCCAACGCTAAAGAGAGAGAGCAAGCTATGGGATTTTGTACCGGTACTACAGTAGTACCTACATTGTCAGAGGCATCACGATGTCAGATGTTGGGTCAGGCTATGGACCTGAACTGTTTGACATGGATTGTGAGCCTTGGATTGGCTGAGCAGAAACGCATGCGATCCACATGTATGACTGCAAGACCATTAGTAAGTTCTTTCCATACCGAGACGGTGGAGGCAAAAGCTGGGGGCGATATGTATGTGCACGACAATTTTAACAAGACAAAACATAATGGCCAACGTAGTTGATGTTTTTTACAGTAAGGTAACATCTTTCATTCTATGTCTCAACTCCTTGTCCAATATCCCATACCAGTATTGGACAACTTGTGTTTATATCACCCCATGGGTAATACTAATCAACTGACACATTCAAATATAAGTTTCTCAAAGATTTTCCCGAGCCTTATGTTGGAACTCTTGCAAGTCTCAACTTGTTAATCCTTACCTCCTTGTAGTCTCTCCTCAACTGTGCAAAGAACTTCATAATAGGGTTAAAGCTTGGGGCCCCTCAACTCTTTCCAACTTGACTAGCTCCAACCGTATCATCAATGATAGGTATAGAGGATGATCTTGCGTCATCAAACACTATATCCGAAGTAATAGAGATGTAGTTTGGATACCATTATTGTATGCATAAATCAATCTCCTCATGGTGTTGAAGGCAGATTTTATGATAATCATCCATTGATGGACCCTCCAAATGATGAAATAATCCATTTCAAGCTATAAATGGACTAAATATCGAAGCGTTGCTCATCCGCTATAAATCACATCATGACTCAAACTCATGTATGAATTCATCCTACTCAATAGTATCAATTGTACTAGAATATCGTATAGGACTCTTGGATATGGTCCATGTCCCACAACAACGGTGTGGGAACACATTCCAAGATATCACCAAGTTCAACTTAGTCACTCTCTAACATCAAATCAAAATCTTCTATGGACCTCAAAGTCCAAGGTTAGTACAGCAGTCCGCTATGTATGCATCCAATGCTTATCCTAGCAATCTCTCCTTTGGAACCTCCAAAGAACTCCATTGTGACACAAGTGTATCGCCTTTCAGAATCGTATCAGCAACATGTCCACAATTGGAATTAGAAACCACAACAAAAGATACATGAGGCACAAAGGTACAACAAGGTGCTAAAACAAGGGCAACCTGAAATATATCATCACCACAAGCATTCATCTAGTCTATGGGTATGCAAGTTCTATCTCATTGAGGAGAAACAAAGACACTCTCATTGGTATGCAAATCCAACCTCACTATCGGTAGCACAAATGAGCACTTACATTTTGAAGAATAAAGTACCAACACAAACAAACGTAGTGCACAAACAAGAAGTCAAATGGAGATAAATCAGTCACGAAAATATAAATAATAATCCTCCACCACAAAAACATCCATCAAAGGGATCAAATCCACCCAATTCTGATTGACATAGACTTAGGAGGACTAAAATTATACTAAAATTTAGTTTTGGAGATCTTTTTCTCTCCAAATCGAGACTTTGACACTTGTAACCCAATTATATAAAAGTTTTGAAATTTTTAATTCTCGATGTATAATAGATTTTTTTTCACAAACAAACATTTTTTGTAACTTTTACGAGATATCAAAAATCAAAGACCTAAATACCAAACTTTCATAATTTTGAAACCAAGGTCTTTATGCTTGATATTCCAATTCTTGCACAAATTACTTTACATTTTTTAAGACCTCATCAAATTTCATATCAAACAAACACTATATGATAATCATATTGACTATCATTATTCTTTTCAACCCGAAAACTTTGAAACACAAAATCTTGGACTTCAAGCACTTTTGTCCAAAATTTTTTTCAAGCACCAAGGTAACTATTAAATTTGATCCACTTGGTCAAATTTACTATTGATAAGTTTATAGAGGTAATATATTGTGTTAACAATGGATGCATTTGTAATGGATTCTGGTTTGCCTAATTCAAACGCTATCCCTTAAGCCCCCGTCTCATAACGACGTTATTAGTCTTAACTAAACATCTAATATAAACCGCATTAATATCACTACCTGCTCTAAAGATTGTATTTGCTCATGCATACTCCTTCATCTACCTAACCAGAGATTGTTCATTTGGTTGTTACATAAGTCATAATCATTTTGGTACTTCTTTTCCTTATATACAAATCTAAAGAGCTAATATAATATTTTGGATATAACTAGTGTGGTATAGGTTACAAAAATTCATGAGTATGAGATTGTGCCTAATAGAATTTGGTGTCAAAAGGTGATGATTGTGTGGTTTGGAAGTATCTTGTATGTAATTCTGAACCATGTCATTTTCCAAACATTGATGGTTTATAAATGATACTTTATGAATCCAAGCTTGACAATTGAATGAATACGTTTGTTATTTGTTTAAGCTAAAAAACCAACTAATATGTTGTTATATGATGTATATTATATGGATTAGTTGATGGAACATCATGTATGTTGAGATGTGATTCTTGTTCAAGATGATGACATATGTCTTGTTTGACAATTAATATCATTGTAATGCCTCATTGACGGTGGAGACGTTTTCAATATAATCAATAAGATAATTGATTTAATTATTATATGATATTGTAATAAATAGTGAAAAAAGCAAAAACATCAACACGAAAGCAATACTTCCAAAATTACAATTTTTTCACACAAATACTTCCAAGATCTAGTTTAAACATCATTTGGAACTTCAAGACTCTAACATCCACATAAGCATACACATCCGACAATCAAATAATATTGTTTAGCTCATGTTAAGACTAATCAATTAGTGAAATATTCTTTAGTAGTACTTAACTTGATTTTATTAGTTTACACAAAGATATTCTTCATAAGCAATTTATTTCTCTTAGCATACACTCCAACCCTAAATCTATCAACATCTCATGTATTATTCAAGCTTAATAACATCACCTCACCGAATCCACTCAAACTATCACCTAGCTCTTTTAGAGAATCACTTGATAATTTTTTTTATCTTATAATGAAAACTTTAAATCATGTCTCTCTCTTTCTCTCTCTCTTAAATTTAAAAGTTGAACTTCAAGTTTGAAAATAAAGAATAATTTATTTATTCTTGAACACAAAAATATGTACTCTTGATGATAGTTGTCATGACTCATGAAATGATATTTTAGTTAAATAGATACTCGTGTGGTAGACGATGAAAAAGTCTGATCAATAGTGTAGTTAGAGTTATTCTTATTAGAGATGATGAAAGGCTGAAAGCGCCATTAGTACACATAGGACTCAAGAAATAATGTTTGAATTAGCACTTATGACATTACAATTTTTGTACTTAAATCTTGGAGAATGCAACTATAGTGGACATTAACTATTGTCAAAATTTATAGTAGATTTGGCTTGAATATAATTTTTTTTTATGTTATGGTTGTGAGTCTAGTGTCTTTGTCTATTTTTTGAGAGAAAAAAATTTATTTTGAATAACTTGTGTTATTAGATGATAATTTACATATTTTTATATTTGATGTGACAACATTATATGTTGTGATATGATGTGGATATGCATAACATGATTAATATTTTGAAATTAATATTAAATATATATATATATAATTTATTTATATATATAAAATATTATAAAATTTTAAATTAATATTATTTATATAAATATGTTAAGTTTATACTTTGAGTTATTTTTAATATTATCACATTTTTATTGATCAATTTAAACTAATCTTATAAAACACAAGATCCATTCTATATATTTTATCTCAAAATTTGTAAAGTTAAGTGATACTTTTAGATCATCACATGATCAATTAGAAAAATTTTGATTTAATATTTATGCAAAAGATGAAAAATAATAATTTAATATATTAAACTATCATATATCAACATGTGTGATGTTTAATATTTCATAATCTTTAATTACGTGATTGACTATTATGTGATGAAGATGAACATAATGATATATCAAATTAGTTTTAATTATATTGGTATGATCAAAATTTAAATATAATGTGTGAACCACATTGAAATAAATTGATACTAAAATGAACTTGGTTGTATTCAATAAAAATACAAATGATATTGATTTTGTTGATTGAACTTTGTCTTTGAATTCAAATGACTGAACTTTGATAACTTGATCTAATTTATAAGCAGTAGAAGATCTGATTGGTTGAAAGAATACATATTAACATGGACCAATTTAGATTTGATAGTCATGGAGCAAGCTCATGAGTAAAAAAAATATTGTGTTTGAGTTTCAAGAGATCATTATGTATGCTCAAAATTGAAGCTCATTCTTTGAAATTGAGAGAGGTTGAATAGTTCAAGACAAGACAGGACAAGAGAGACGGACAAGAAAGAGAGAAGCATCAAGTAATTTGTCACGACTGATGTAGTTGCACCCCCTAGTTAGGTATGTGCATGCATGCAAGAGCAGATACAATTCTTAGAGTAGTAAGTGTAGTTAGTGCCATTTGCACTGGACCTACTCTTAGGGCCTACATGGCATTAGGAGGCATAGGGCTCAAGGGGTAGAGTTTGAATAAGGGCTCTTTAGAATGCAGGTTTTGAAGTTGAGTCTTTGAGAGTGGGACTATGGTTCATAGTAGCTAGTGAGACAATCTGGAGCCTTTAAAAGCTCAAAGTGAATTTTGCTTGACTGTAATCTCCCTTCGATGCTATGATTATGAGCATAGTGTCCTTGTGAATGTTTTGACAAGTTTTGATTGATGATAGCTTCAAATTTTTTACTGTAGGTTATGCATGGCATTGATAGAAAGAATACTATAGTGACGATCTAGAGGTAGAGTTGATTTGAAGTTGGTGGGATCAATTTTGAATTTTTATATTCTTTGTTTTAATGCTTAAAATCCAAATCAATAATTTGAAGATCAAAAGCAATGCTAAAAATTGACTAAGTGAGTTAGACCAAGTAGTTATCTTGGTGTTTGGAATTGAGATTGGCCAAAAAAGATTTGTGACAAAAGTGATCAAAATTCTAGATTTGATGTTTCAAAGTTTTTGATCAAAAATAAGAATAGCAGGTTGTAGGAATATCATATAATGTCTATTTGATCTAGAATTTGATGAGGTAATAGCAAATTTAAAATGGTTAGTGCGAGGATAAGAATATTAAGTGCAAGACCAATGATGTCAACCAAAATTTTGATATTTAGGGTTCCAAAATTAGAATTTCAAAATCTTGAGTTTCAAATGATCTCCATTTGTGGAAAAAGAATTACATTAGGTAAACAATTGAAGGAAATATTTACACATCCATATAACCATCATCAGATTATAGATCCAACGAGCAAAAGATCTCCAAAATTGAGTTTCTGTGCTTTTAAATGACTTCCTTATGCTATGTGAGTCCGGGTTGGATTGGTTTGACCACTTTGATGGATGTTTTTGAGATGGAGGATTTTTATTTATGTTTCTTGTGATTGATGTACCTCCATCTTGGCTTCTTGTTTGTGCACTACGTTTGTTTGTGTTCTACGTTTGTTTGTGTTGGTGTTTTGTTGTTTGGAGTGATAGTACTCCTCTATGTTACCGATAGTGAGAGTGAATTTGTGGACTTGTCAAAGTATCTATGTTTTTCTTCAGTGAGATAGATGTTTCGGACATGTAGATTGGATCAGGCAAATTTCAGGTTGACCTTGTGTAGCATCTTGCGATACCTAATGTACCTTTTGTTGCAGTTTTTTTCTAGTTGGGGATCTATTGCTGATACACTGATATCATAATGGAGTTATATGAAGGTGAAGGAATGACTCCTAAGGTTAGCAGTGGGTGCATCCGTAGCGGAGTGCAGTACCAATCTTGGCTTTTGAGGTTCACATAAGATTTTGATTTGGTGTTAGAGAGTGACTGAACTAAGCTTGATGACATCTTGGAGTGTCCCCACACCGTTGTTATGAGATGTGGATCATATCTATAAGGCCACCAAGAATACATGACAATATTCTAGTACATTTAATACCATTGAATTAGATGACTTCATGAGTTTGATACATGATGTGATTTACAGTGGATGCACAACTCTACGTTGTTTATCTAGTTATGGCTTGGAAGGGATTATTCTAGCATTTAGAGGATCTATCGATGGATAATTGTCATGAGCTTTGGCATGAACTTTTTGACAAGATTGAGTTATGGAGACTAATAACTTGTCTCCAAATTACATCTCTATTACTTTGGGTATAATATTTGGTGACATAAGTTTACACTTTGTATTGTCACTAATGATGAAGTTGGAGTTAGTCAAGCTGGGAAGATTATAGAGGTCGCAATCTTATGGAAGAGAGGGGAGAGTCTTCAAGAGGTGTATACTCGAATGTGTTTGTTAATTAGTGTTAACCATGGGATAAAAAAGTCACAACTTGTCCAATATTGGTATGGCATATTGGATAGAGAGTTGAGACGTAGAATGAGAGATGTCACCTTACTACATGAGACGTCACCTACGTTGACCATTGTGTTTTGTTCTTGTTAAGCGTATTGAGCTCGACATACAAGAGGAGAGAATAGTGACTATTGGGTTCATCAAGGATTCAACATCTTTATCAACTCCTTCATATTACCAATCTACAACTTAAATCCGGAATGGTTATGGTAAACATGTTGGACAATCTCAACCATCCGGACCGAATGATGAAGTTGTTGGATTGAGACCATTGCCATCATTTTCAAGTCAACAATCAGTTGTTGGGATGGTGTGTTGGATATGTAGTGGGCCATCACAAGAAAGATTGCCTTCAAGATCCAAAATTATTGCCTTCAAGATCCAAAATTAGATCATGTTGGATCAAAATCATATGAGCATTGTCACAAATATGATTGATCGATGTTTTGATCTCCATTTGGAATTGCGATTAACGAGAGTTGTCATGACATTACCTAAAAGAGGAAAAGAAGTTCAAGGTGGCAAGGGTGGTGGTAGAGGATCAATCCCTAGTCAAGTGGTAACTCATGAGACTAGTTATGAGATGAACATGGCATCACAACTAGAGCAGTTGGAGTAGAAGATAGTCAATATGGCTACAACCTAGCAAAGGTCAGATTTTGGAGTTGGTGCCTCTTCTTCATATGATGAAGATGTTGTACAATTCATGTGTCCACATCACAATCATATGCAGTTGCAGTGATTTGTAGTGCAACATAGACTATTAAGTCTAGAAGAGTGTCAATGCAATTGGATCCATGAAGAGGGAAGGCTCACCGGCAAGTCAGACTTCCTTAATCATTCATATTGTCTAAGGCACTTAATACCTCATACATGGCTCCTAGATGATCTATTGGAGAGATGAGGATGAAAATCAATTTTGATGTATTTGGAGATGGAGCAAGTAGAGCCCGACCATCAACATCGTCTAGGTAGAATCCAACGTAATGTTGGGGGCGGCAAAGACTCTTCTTCATCCTCATGTTATTTCATCCAAGGATTTATTGGTATTGGGGGTGTCAACATCCCATGTAGTACATTTGGCAGCCATATTTTTCGAGAATAAAGAAGATATGTTGGTTGCTTCTAGTAATGACATCACTAGTATTGATGATCTTGGGATCATGACAACTATTAGTGGAACTTGGCAAGATGTCACTCCTCGACTAATGGAGTTAACTACAAGGCCGGCATACGAGCCTTCTAGGATGTCACCAAGTGAGGTGATGTTGGATAACATGAGTGGTGATGCACTGCTTGGTCTTGGTTTGCAAAAGACCAATGTGGAGAGATGTACATTTCATATTCAAAAATCTCTTGGAGGTGCTAGTGATGCACCACCATCATACATCACCTAGATGAAATTGATTGCGGTACCATTCATTTGGTTATTGTTGGATGGCCATGTCATGGACATACATTGGTTAGTGAGGATTAGGGGTTGCATGATTCACGTTCTTGATGGTTTTAAGAGATTTGCATGTCTTACATTCTCTCCAGATCCAAAAACCTATTCACCATCATATATTTTGATGAATGTATCATTATTGGGTGATCCACGTGCATGAGTGATGACAAGTATACATCAGGTGCGATCATGTATTGAACTAGACATATTGATGGATACAACGAGAGTAGGATCTCAATCACATTGTCCACGTTTATGGTGGACAAACCTTCTTCCAAGGGAGGTTTTATTACGAGTATATGACAAAGTGCACATGCGCTCACATCTCATACTAAAGAGTAATTTGGATGTGGATATACACTCCTATGCAAATATTTATGCTCACATGTCACTCACGACAATGATGAACCTTGTGAGGCGGGTAGCCAAGAGTTGCATTATCCACATTGTTGACTTATCCAGCTTCCCATTTCTATAGATAAGGAGTACCTTGACTTGTATGTGCTTCTCGCTTGCACTTGAGATTTTTTTACTTGTACTACATCAATACCTACATTGTTGGAGGCATCACGATGTTAGGTGTTGGATCACACTATGAACCTAAATTGCTTGAGATGGATTGTGAGTCTTGGATTGGTATAGCAGAGATACATGACTGCAAAACAATTGTTGAGCTCTTTGCCTACCAAAACAAGGGAGGCACAAGCTAGCGACAAGAAACTACCAGGATCTCATCCTTGGTCTTATAAGGATGTTAGAGAAAGAGGTGAAGTCTTCTTCTAGTATGGTTGGAGTTTTTTGCGTGGGGCAAGTGGTGGTTACCACTATTGAGGTTTATGATACAACTCAAGAGTTAACATCTAGTACGATGGAGTTATTCACACTAAGCTAATGGACGATAGTATGAGAGAGCAAAAAAAAATTTATAACCAAAAAGTTATCATTTAGTAATCAAATACTACATCTTCTACGTCTAATGTCGATGGAGAGGAGATTGGGGATATTGAGATTTGCCCCAAAATGACAAGAGGAGAAAGACATATGATGTGGAGATTTTTGAGGAGATTTAGAAAGATGAGTGCATAAATTGTCAAGTCAATCCGTATACTACGTCCCTATTTGGAGGGACCTAGTATACGGATTGACTTGACAATTTATGCACTAATCTTATGTCGTTTCTATCAATACAACGATATGGAGAGAGATTTGATCCAAATTAGATGTCAAAACCTTTTTGAGGCTAGATAAGTGGAGATATCATATGGACAATATGACTCTATTGTGGTGATGCTAGTCAAGAAAGATATATATGGCAATTATACATATAGATGTATGTGTGATGACTACTGATCTGTCAATCGACATATAAAATCTAATCACTATGCTATGTCTACATTTGAGGAAATTTTTGATGTGATTGGACATGCAAAGATTTTCATTACATTGGATTTATGAGTAGGATATCATAAGTTACAGATTTGAAATGAGAATAAGGCCAAGATGGCCTTTTGGACAATTGATTCGCATAGCAATGATGTGTTGTTGTATCACTAGAAGTTTTATTGTTTGGGTTGAAGAATGCACTTGCTAAATTTCATAGAGTGATGGATAGGATTCTAGCTGGACTTGATTATGTCTAAGCCTACATTGATTATATTTAAGTACATAGTGTTAAAGTGATAGAGCATGAAAAACATTTGTAAGAGGTATTTGAGTGTTTGATAGCTCATGGTGTCAAGTTGCATCCTCAAAAATGTAAGTTTTTTCCAGAGCAGGTGGAATATTTGATTCATATCATATACCCATGAGGGTTGAAAATTCAACAAACCAAGGTGGAGGCAATCTTGCATATTCTGCAACCCTTAGATGTGAATAGGATGCGAGTATTTCTTGGACTTGCAAACTTTTATCATCGATATGTGCAAGGATTTAGCACTATTGCCAAAGCCTTGATAAAGGTGACAAAGCTAAATCAAGAGTGGCATTAAGGAGATGAACAAGAAAGAGCTTTTGTTGAGCTCAAGAAAAGGTTGACATATGCACCTAGTTTGAGTAAACTAGTTAGAGGTTGTCTCTTTCAAGTACATACTCATTGGAATATGTTGGATTTGGGAGCTGTGCTTATCTAACATGATGATGAGGGAAAGTAGTTTGTAGTAGTTTATGCAAGTCGCTTCAACAATGAAACAAAGTCAAAGTTTAGTTCTTATGAAGGAGAATATCATACGTTATTTGTTTGAAAACTCTTTCACTCTTATCACTCATCATCAACCATTAAAGTGGTTGATGGAATGAAAAAAGCTTACAAGAAAGCTTGCACGATTGGATCTTATCTTACAAGAGTATGATTTTACAGTTGTAAAATAGACATGAAATGTTCAATCGTGATGTGGATGGATTAAGTCAAAATCCATGTCCAAGTCAAGTTCACGAGACCGGGGGTCAATGGCACGGTGACACGGATGAGGAGATGATGTCGGGTAGTCATGCATCTACCTTTTTGAGTATGTTGGCTCTTGAGAGCTATGTTATATCCATCTTGGGTCCAAGAGTGGATATGTTATCCTAAGACACATAGATTGAAGACAGTTTGGTATTAAGTCGAGACATACATGATGACATGATATTGTTGAAATATCTTTGTACAAATTCCTTGGTAGGCATTTTGAGTGCCAAGGAGCGGGATCAAGTTCTAAAAAGAGCTCGGCGGTTCATATGGGAAGGTAAACATCTTCTTTGTGTATGAAGAAATGGCAACATTCTTGTTGCATCACTTCCATCTTAGAGAGCACAGTTAGTTAGACATGCTCATGAGGAGTTATGTTATTTTAGAGTGAAGCATACATATAATTTAATTCAAAGTCCCTATTGGTGGAGAGTTATGCATATTGAGATGCATAAGTTTGTGGCCATATGTATGGCCACTACGTCACAGTTACATCCCCTACCAATTATGGGACTTGGTTATTGTTGGAACTTGGATTTTACATGATATTTGTCATTGACTATACAACATCATCGATATGTGTTAGTCATGTGGGAGCATTTTTCCAAATGGATTGAGTTGATGTCATTGTCTGACAATTTAATTGACGGAACAACCAATTGGAACATTCAACTACTGTGGTTGGTCATGGGCTATCGATTTAGCCAACAAGCATCTGTACCGTACTTCTCACCGTACTTTCTATTATATGGTAGAGATTTAGACTTGCCCACATTTATTCTTCGATAATCAACTGAAATCTTGGACGTGGATAATCATGATATTTGGGTTATGGTGTGTTCTTAAACGTCATAACTCTTTTGTAGAGTTATGCCTATGGCATTTGAAAACTTGGACATTGTTCAACATAGAGATACTTTGACTTATATTATATTTTAGGAAGTGTATCAACATTCAATTCACAAATTTCATGTTGATGATATGTTTAATTGCAATTGAGTGCACCGATCACATCAGATGTTATTATTGGAATTGGAATTTCTATATATATATATATATATAATTGTGTAATATATCACTTTCCAAATATTGATAATAACATGGATTCAAAACATGTTTGAAGGTATATGAATCAAG
The DNA here is from genome assembly GCA_014180765.2 of Marchantia paleacea. Taxonomy (NCBI): domain Eukaryota; kingdom Viridiplantae; phylum Streptophyta; class Marchantiopsida; order Marchantiales; family Marchantiaceae; genus Marchantia; species Marchantia paleacea. The sequence goes on along the minus strand of MUAA02000108.1, from coordinate 900,521 downwards.
TGGTAAAATAGAATTGAACAATTGTGCAAACAATTTTGAGATGTACCTCATATTGGATCAATTGATTAACATCCAATATATTGATTTGTGATTTTGTTCGTGAAAATGACATTTGTCATGTATAACATATGGCTTGATTTGTGATTTTGTTCGAGAAAATGACATTTGTCATGTTTGACATATAGCTTTCTCTCAATGTGATATCCAATGGACATGGAAATATCATTGATCTTATTAGTATACAAGTTGGTTTGATGGTTGCATGACATGCAATTACCTATGGACCATTGTAATATCCATCCTCATGATGTTAATACCACAAAGAGCATGTCATGTTAATGTACTATATCCATAACAAGTGTTAGGCCCCTAATCACAAATTAAAGAAAGAATATTGATGTATGATATATATCCCCCATCATATACATTAAATATCGGGTAACATGTTATTAAGTAATATGTATGTGGGCCACATATACAACGAGGATGGTCACAGATTAAAAAGTCCATGTACTAACAAATCCAACAATTCATGCCCATAGTGCAATTAGTTCCTTATCCATTGGACTTGTCATTTACGCCAATGTCAGGTTAACTCTACGTCAAGTTCTAGTTAGAGTTCATTCAGATACAATTTTCGAATTTCATATTTTGAAAGTGACTGTCATAGAAAAGCGAAGATTGTTCCGATTTTGATGTTGGATGACAATGGTGTACGTTGTGATAACATTAGAAAACCAGATATACAAGAATCCAATAAACTTTATAAAAGCACAGGAACTGTGTAACGTACCGTCACTGTATACAGCCCCGCCTTGGAATTGCTTGTGGTAATGTAGTATTAGCTCGAGATTCACAGTAAGTGAGCTTTGGTTTTACTTCGGAGCTACGTTTAACTCATTCGGTCGTTAAGATGCCACGCCTTAACCCACCTCCACTTCCAGAAAGGTAGTTAAAGTACCGGTGTAGGCCACTCAAGACAATTATCTGAGAAGTGATGGATAAAAGGCGGAACATTCTGATCGGTTGTCTCAAACATAGCTTCCATCCCTTTGTCCAAGTTATCTATACCACGCAACAACTAATATTTATATCCAAGACAAGATCCCATCCTTCAAAACTCTATCCCACATGAAATAATGACACAACACAACTAGTTCGCCTCTTCATTGGCACTTTCAAAAGATAGTCCAGTATGGAGTGACTCGTGAAAAGCTCCAATCATCCTCTTCCGCAGCACTTTGTGGCCATTACCCTAAACAATCATACCACTTACATAACACGATGTAGGATTTACTCCTCTCAGAAACCACAATCTCATCCTCTTGTCTTACCCATACATGAACTTTGGCATGACTTAAAAGCCTCGCATAGGAGTTCACACTGAACATATGTAGAAACATGAAAGATAACTTTCAGGTCATCATAATGATTCCCAGTAATAAATATAGATGAAGAGATGAAGTTATATAAAAACTCAGAAGAATATCCTTATCATGTAAAGGGCCCATGCAAAAACTACCAAAACATGAAAAAGAGTAGACAAAAGGATGTGCAACTTAGAAGTCGTTATATATGATATTTCGTGTATTCACTTCAGAAAAAATTACTTCCTCAAACCCTAGCAACTGTTGAGAGGAAGAATCAAGTAAGAGAGCAGCTGAAGAGTACCAGTATCGAGTTCTCTGTATTTACGTCTCATACTAACATGAGGTACAGGAATGTCCACCAACAAAAACCTCAGTATACGTACAAACTGACCAAAAATCCACCAACGACTACATCGCACGTTTCCGTTCCTGTGATTCCGAGGATGACTTACGATTACCCAACTATATGACTTTTGTCATTTCTCTTGAGACAAAACTACAAAATCAATATCCAGTTGTCCGCAACGTCACATTAGCATGATAACTAATAAAACAAAAAAATCAAGGGAGCTTGCAGGACCCAGTACTCCATTGGCAGGAAAGAATCCAAAATCGTCTACATTAAAGAGAAGCTTACAGGTCGCGACTTCGCAAATCGTTACACTATTCAAGGAAATGACTGCACACAATCAATAATTTGATACATTTGCAGCACATATACAGATCTGCTGACAAAAGGGACCGCGGTTATGGCCACAGCACAATATCAGCAACCTCCACCAACCTCACCTACTTAAAGGCCAGGACCTGACACTCGCCCCACCTTTCTCTAGAGATAGGAAGATCTAAAAGACGTCAAGCTGGAGCAACCAGCCAAGGCAGTTGCTTAAGGCAAGCAAAGTTCATAAATCTTGAGCCCCCTCAAAGGGTCTCAATGACCTTTCGTATGCTCTAAGTCTACTGGAGCACACCCTATACCTTAAACGAATGGTTCCACCTACATCACCTGATTGAAATTTTACATCATCCGATAGATCATATATGGATACTATCTACGATGAGCACTAATCCTCAATGTGCTGAATCTCACCCATCATGATCCGATTACTTGTGACACTAAATCCTAAAAGAGAGGGATCAACCACCTTCTTGCCCTTCTTACCTTTCTTCTTGCCTGCTTTTGTGGAGTTTCCATCCGCATCTGTATAGCCACTGTCGTCCTCCTTGTTAGTGCTCAAAGAGGCCACAAGTTTACTCTTGAGATCTCCCTTCTTACCGTTACTCTTATTCAAAGATTCATCCCTGATCACTGCGTCACTCACAGGGAAAACCGTCCGAATGATATCAGAAGGCATCATCTCTTTCCGCCGGAGAAACTCAGTCTTGAAACTTTGCACAGTGGGACCGGATCCGAGATACTGTGTCAAGTATTCTCCAGCCTCAGCAACTGATGGAAGCGAAATGCAGAAATCGACAAGAGTCATGTCTGTCACACACAAAGACACCATCAGAAGGTTATTCTAGTGTTACATAACACCTCGACACAGTCAACCAATTGCATTAGAAGGAACAACCTGTTCTACGTGGAACAGAGCAAAGAAATGCAGTAAGACTTAATGAATGAAAGATCTTACGTGAATAGTTGAGAAATTTCTCCCAAATTACACATACGAGCGCAAACACTTACCTTCATTGGCTCGCTTCGTAGTTGGTTGCTGCTTCTTACTTTTCACTGGCGCAAATTTGATGTTGGTACTCGCAATGGCCGATAACGACGGGAACTCCATGGGACTTACACGAGGGGAAGCAGCACCTGCTGCCGCCTGTCGGAATGCAGAAGCTGGTGTTGGTGAAGGGACAGGTACTGGTGATGATGTCGGTGTTACTACTGAAGGAACCTTCGTGGCTGGACCTTTGGAAGCGGTGGCTTTCCCTGCTGCGGTCAGAGACGGAAATTCTGGCCTGCACGCAACATAGATTCCAGATTAGCAATGAACAACCTCCTCATAGAAAGCTTGGGTTACTGCACTGGCAAAGGACACTCAGGGAAACCAAGGCACGCACATTAACTAGTGCTTCATCACAGTATGCTTAAAAAAAACGGCTCAATATGTGAACGAAAACTTCTAGACCTTCTGTAGCTATGCATTCTTGTCTCAAAATCACTCCCACAATTTGAAGAGGCTTCGGAAATTGACAGTGCTAGTTTGGTCCTACCGTTCAGCTTTCGTTGCTTGCTTGACAGCACCAATCTTAAGTGTCACATCTTCACTGTAATCCCAAAACAACTCATCATCATCTTCAAAGACACCTGTTTTTGATCGAGAATTGCTATTGGCTGGAGCCAACGGTGGAGCAGCTACTGGTGCTGCAAAGCTGGATTGGACAGCACTTGAAGTTTGTGGAGATGGGGACACTGAAGGGCGTTGCCAGGCAGATGCACCTGATCCACTGGTGGTACGAGCTACAATTGGTTTGATAGGGGCAGAAACTTGCATCACTTCAGCCCTTAACTGCCTTTCCTGCTCCTCTCTTGCACGCCTTTCAGCTTCTTGAATTTCTTTCAAGGATTTGGCAGTTTTCAGCTTGCTTGGATCCACTGACCAAGCAGGTAATGGCTGCGGGGAAACCACTTCTTCCTTGAGCTGCAGAAAATCTGCCAAAGAGGGGCCTGGAGGAGGTGCAGGGAAGACCTCTTTGGCTATGTCATGTTGAGCCAGTCGAGCTGCAAGATTCTTGGAGGATGTTGATGGTGAGATCTGAACAGGCTCTGGAGTGGAAGTAGGAGTCGTCTTGCTTACAGCACCCTTAGCTTTAGAGGCCCGTTTCTTGCTCTTCTTGGATTCTTTGGGTTCCACAAAGTCAGAATCGTCAAATGCCGCAGAGGCTGGAGGTGGAGTGGCAGAAGGTGCAGGTGCAGAGACCTGGCTGGTTGAGTTATCAGGAACAGGAACCTCCCCACCCTTCTTACTTGGAGCACTCACTAGTACCTCTTCGGCAATCGCGTCACGTATGTTTGACTTCTCACCACTTGACGGTTGGGTTGAAACAGTCCAAGGAGCCTCACCCTTTCCACTCGAAGCAAGAGGAGAAGCAAAAGTGGACAAACCAGAATGGCCAAGGGCTGCGGCTCTGCGGCCTTCCTCTTCCTGAATTTCTCTCAAAGATTTTGTTTGAGAAACTGCTGTGGCCGCAGTCCACGGTCCGGAATTGTTCGAGTTTCCAGTAGCACTCAAGGACATTAAGCGCGCTGCTGCATCTGCTGCAGCTTTCTCCTCCGCCATTGTCCGTTCTGCTTCTTCTTGTTGGATTTCCATCAGGGACTTCGGTTTTGGTACGGCAGCAGGTTTCCAGACTGGTTGGCTGGGCATCGGAGCTGTTTCGGGCACAGAGTTTTGAGGTGAAGTGTTTGTTTGAAGGCCTGAGGACCAACTTTCAGTACCATGCTGCTGGTCAGACAAGATCGCTATCGGTAAATCACTAAGCAACGCCTGAGGAGGCGTGGGATCAGGCTTGGAACTAGATAGCCCTTGGCTGGGCTGCTCCTTCCGCCCAAAATCATGAGAATCCTCCCAAGAATGGCCTCCAAATACTTTTGAAAGAGGAGGCAAAGTACTGCTCTCTTTGCCCATTTCAAGGTAGGTGTTAGCTTCATGAAGAGAGTCTGAAGAATATTGCCAGCCAAGCCCTGTCAGCTGAGACTGATGAGAATCGACACTGGTAACGTCATCTTGAGGCGATGATCGTCGGTCGTTCACCTTCCCAGGTGCATCTAAATCTCCTGATGGGATGCTTGCGGGTACGGTCCATCCTAGAGGTCCAGCTTCGGGTTGTCTATCTTGGGTTTGTGATTGAAACCCTAGAGAAAATGATCCGGAAGATTCAGAATAGGGGACACTAGTTGCCCTCTCAATCCTTGATCTTTGCTCTTGAAGTTGTGCCACTAAATCTGCAGCGACTCCAATGTCCTTTCTCTGAGACCCTCCCATAGATGACAAACTCCTCTCAATTCTTGCCAAATTAGGGTCAAACAGACTAGCCGGACCTCTCACACTTGTGGCAGACTCATATCCAAAAACTCCTTGGCTTTCTGGCTGAGGAGGACCTTGGACTTGAGGATGCTGCATGGAGCCTTGCAACATGCCCAAGGAGCTTGGCATATGGTGCTGTTGCTGCTGCTGCTGCTGCTGTTGTGGTTGCTGTGGTTGTGGCTTCAGCGTATCGAATGGCCTCAGAGGAGCTTGAGCTTGGGTACGCACAAACTGACCGAACTCATCCACTTCCCAAACTCCAGAGATACGCATTTCGTCAACACTGGGCCTTGGCGGTTGTGAATGGCCAAACTGCCTCACCTGTACACAAACACCAAAACCACGGTAAGAATTCACCAATTCGAACACAACAGCAACTTCATGTCACCATCAACCATGAACACTATTCCGTCCGAAACTTTGAAAACAAGAGAAAAAGAAAAGAGTTCAAAATGATCATCTCATTAAATTTGGAAGCAACAGGGAAACTCAGTAACATCGTTAATACAGCGGAGGATTGAGGCAACGACTATACAGAAGAAAGGAGCTGAAAAGGTACCTCTGCCCTGGATGAGATAGAACAAGATTAGTGCAAGATCAACTAAAACAAAGACAAATTAAGCCAACAAAATATTTGAGTGATGAAGTGGTATTTGCTCAAGTATATCTACCATTACAAAAACAAAAATGTGACTCGTAAGCATTCTAGCTCTATGTCAGGTGATAACAACAGGAACGGTCGAGCAAGTGACAACATGGATACAGGTTGGTTCGAGAACACGTCGGTCATAGTCCTCATCAAATATGAGTGATTTAAGTACAATTTGTTAATTCTAGTCTGAAGATAATATAGTCAAACCGCCACTACTACAGAGGATGAGTAGGCGTCTAAACTCGAGGAACACCCATACGAACATATCGGTCCACACTTATGGACACCACCAAGTAGGAAAGAGCAGAGAGCCTGCGATGGTAGAAATAAAGGATGGAGATTTCGCAGTTCCAGGGTGATAACAGCAGAGAAGTGCTAAACAAGGCACACAAACTGCGACTAGAATCTAGTATCTTGACGTCAAATCCAACTGACTAAAAGGATCCTAGAGCTGTACAGATGCGCAAATGATCAAAAAGAGTTCGTGGCCACCACCACTTCAATTGCAGTCTAAAGAGGAATTGTCTGCTGAATCCTGCGGACTCGGCCAACAGATATGGAGGCGACTCTCATCCGCGGTTGCAAAATCAATTGAAAGCTTGCAACCAAGCAACCATCATCGATAAATCACAGGCCGTGTTCAAGCTTATTACGTGGGCCCAGTTCATCAGACAGCTTTTAGAATCTTCGGGGAGTAGCACTCAAATTGTAAATGAAGGCCTGCACCTGTTGCTGTTGCTGTTCTTGTTGACGATGGCGGAGAAGTTGGTCCATTACAGGCGCAGGTTGATGCCTGCCCTGATGAAGCTGATCAAAGCTGGCCCCACGAGGGCCAAGAGGATGTTGAGGAGGCTGTGCCATTTCATGAGTCTGTCGCATGAGCAGTTGATCCGCAAGCCCGCTTACTGGACCCGCAGATGGCGGCTGTCTGTGAACGTGATCGAAGTGGTGGTTCTGATGTTGTCTAAGAAGCTGTTCCAACAAAACTTGGGGAGGTAATTGTTGTTGCTGCTGCTGTTGGAGTCGTAAAAGCTGATCCAAGACAGGCCCTGATGGAGGGATTGGCAACGGAGGCTGCTGCGACTGCTGCTGATACTGCTGCTGCTGTTGTTGCTGAATCATATTAAGCGTTTGAAGTTCACGAGAAAGACCAGGACGAAGAATTTGATCCAGGGCAGGTCCACCAGCTGGCATCTGTTGCTGGTGAGGAAGCACTTGCGGAGAGGGCTGTGACAGCTGACGCTGAATTGAAGGGAGTCCTCCTGCCTGCATCAAACCGAATCGTTGTAAATGCTGCATTTCCAGCGGGTGAATATGTGAGTGGTCGACCCCACCACCAGGAGGCATGTTATGGTGAGGAGATGGTACGTCTGAAAGCGAACGCATCAAATCGCCGCGCATGTCAGGCCAGCCACGATCAGGTTGAGGTCCAAGTTGTACATGGCTGTTGACTCCCTGCAACATCGGCTGCAAATCCGCCGGCCTGGAAACTGGCAGATGATTGGCAGATGGAGGCCCCCTGAAAGAATGATGGTTAGGTAGGGGCATTGGAGCCTCCATACTAACTGAAGATGGAGGCTCTCCGTCTTGCCCAGCCCACTGAGAAAAGAGACTTGGTGAGGGGTGCCTAGCCGATTCCAATTCTTCTGATTCTACTCGAGGAAATGCAGACATTCGACGACGCATGGAGTACGTCCTATCCAATCCTGGACCATCTCTGGGACCGAACAGCCTATCCACAGGTATATCTGTACAGATTAAAAAGTGCAAGTCAGTAGGCGAGACAAATTATTATCACAACACATATATTTATTGAAACAAAAAATTCGTTAGTGCAAAGTCTAGCAGCAAGTTTGAAGTCGGCTAAGCAACAAACCAGAAGTGGTTTCAAGCGCCCATTACCTTCTTTCGGATCAAGAAACGACTCCTTCAACTGGTCGTCCCGACTGGGCCGCGTGTCTCCAGACAATGAAGCAGCCTCAGATGCATCCACAACATTATTCATAACTTCCATCTTCGGCAAAGGAGGTTTACCTTGTAACTCCTTTGTCTCCATCATTCCAGTATCTGTCCCAGAAGCTGACAAGCTGGTATGCCGTGCAAAATTAACAGATAAACTATCGACCTCGATCTTTGAGATAGCCTCGATTTGTTCTTCAACCTGCTTCAGAGCATCAAATCCTGGTGGCACTCGGGCCTTCGGCTTCAAGTGTGGCATCACACTTCCCAAGGAGGTGAATGGAGCATTTGGTGGTGCATCGGCGAGGCGCACTGGAAGATCAACACCAAAAAAACCAGCTTCAAACCAATCAATGATATCTGAGCCGAAAAACGGCCCTTGCATTTCTCCTTGAGGATCTGTGTAAAATAAACTCAGCTCTTCTGGTGGAATGTGACGAGAGTTGGGCTTGTTGGAGGTCTCCCTGTCAGAGGTCCCAGAATACTGGCAGCCCCTGGTAACACCTGATGTGCCCATACCAGAAGAAGACAGTTCCTCACTCTTCTCATGATCGACGCTCCTCTGATAGGGATTCTCAGAGTGCCAGCGCCTCTCACTGACGCTGGAATTAGGACTTTCGTCTTCGTAATTACCAGAAAGTTTTTCTTTTTCTTGGCCAGATCTATTGGGATATTCTTCTCTGGAGTCATCTTCGCCTCTACTTTGCCGCCAACTATTTTCCTCTCGAGAATTCCGTTCATTTCTCCAATTCTTCTCATCCTTGAAAGGTACAGATGACTCATCACCGTTCCTTCGACTTCTCCAGGCACCATCGCTGCGCTGTCGCCAACCGGCATCTTCTCTACTTAAGTTACCAATTGCGCCTCCATCCTCTCCACTCTTCCGTTGTCTCCAACTAGACTCTTCTCTTCCTCCTGATTGATACGGGGAAAACCGCTTAAGAACAAAGCGAAGCCGCATTACGAAAAACACTCGATATCTTCCGCTTAGTGGCATTGTTAGGAAGGGTGAAACAAAGATGCATCACCAAATTCCATACACGGGAGAAATCTCGAGAACTTATAAATTCAGGATAATGTTACCTTCTAAGTCCTGAGCACTTTCACTCCGACTGTGTTGCTCCCAAGTCTCACCACTATCTGCATCTGCATACCGTGCCTCAGCAAGTTTGTCAAAGGCACCGCCATCTCCTCCACGGACATCACCAAATCCAGGAGCATCAAAAAAATCATCCTCCCTATGACTGTCGAAAAGTCCCTCTTCTTTACCGCCTGATTGAACAAAAGAGCGAGTAAATTCAGGTCGCAACAATTCCGATGGCTAAAATCGTGCACTTACGATCTCAGCCGCAGCCAGTTGGTGCGGAATATACATGTAAATAAATGAAAGGTGCAGTGTGAGTAAAAGGTGGTACAATCCTCTTCTATTTATATCTTGACAGTACCTATGCCACGACCACGCCCTCTACCTCGGCCTGGTCCATCTTCACGACCGCGACCAATCGCGGCTTCCTTTCCAGAAGAGTTGTGCACGGCTCCGCTGCTAACAATTTCTCCCTTCCTAATCCCTTCTAAAACAACCTGCACAAAGAGGACATGAGATGTTAACAACTATGATTGAGATCTTCTCTTCGAAGGGATTTCAGAAGTTCACAAAAAGCAGATTCTTTGCAAAGAGAGAAGTTGAACTCAAGCAAGGCATCATAACGAGCGACTAAATACTAACCTCCTCTTCCATATCAGGAGGGAAAAAAGCAAGAGGCTCCAGGACTTCCGGTTGCGTAAGCTGAGGCACTTCCGTAAAACCTTCCGGATATCTGGTGAAAGTCGATGAGCTCCCAACCTTCCTATAAACATCAAGCAGCTTACCCCTCGGGTACCGAAACAAATTGTCCTGGAGAGGACTAGATTTCCCTTGACTACTATCCCATTTATCAAGAACAGGTGGAGCACCGATAGGACCTCCGGCCGGGGGTCCATGAAGTAGGCCACTTCCAGAAAAATTTGCACGACCTCGACCAGCAGCAAAGCCCACGTTTGGCCCGTCTCCTCTTCCCCTTCCCACACCAAAACCAGGTGCAAATTTTGGTGGGGTGGCTCCCGGAGGAGGAGCTTCTCCACGACCACGACTCATAAACGAGTGCGGACGCCATGCACGATCTCGAGTAGCATTATCAGATTCCCTCTCGCCTTCTCTATTATTTATTGGATTCGGAGTGTGGTTTGGAGTGTGTCTATCTCGGTGGCCCTCTCCTTCTTTCTCAGGCTCTGACCATTTCTCCCTCCGATACTCTTTGTCCTTATCTTCTGGACCCCAACGAGTGCTCCACTTACTGTCTCTCCGAGCCTCAAAGCTAGTCTCCCTGTTAGCTGTGTCGGTCCACCTATCGGACGGAAGGCGACGTAGATCTGTGGCCTCTCTACCTGCATTATTTTCAGCCCATCTCTCCCCTCGACGAGTTTCTGCAGTCTCTCTCTCTCCTTCTTTCCAGCGATCTCTACGCGCGGCTGTGCTGTTTTCTCTTTCCTCTTCTCGCCAGCGATCACGACGACTGTTGTCAGCATCGCGTTCCAATGAAATCGATCTCCACCAATCCCGTTTCCTCTCTGCGTCTCTTGTCACGTCCCGCCCTCCGTCACGCCCTCCGTCCCGACCGCCATCTCTGCCGCCTTCTCTACCAACATCTCGTCCTCCATCCCCACGGGTAACACCATCACCCCGCCAACGCTCCTTAATAAGAGCTTCACTAGTGAGCCCACCATGACTTGGAGTCCCCGGTGTACGAGGGGGTTCCTGCAATTTCAAAGAGATTCCAGAATTACGAGACTGAGAGCATCAAATCAATAACCAGTGGCTTGAATCATACTGATATTTCTCAGCTATATACCGCCAAAGCCAAGGAGGTTGATGAACGATGTCAGTGCAACCAATGTGAGGACGCAGAGTTACCCAGGATGGCCATGAAACGAAACGCAAACAGTCTCTACGGTGGTTCTCACTTGATGAAACCCAGTTCAAATATGCTCAGAGCCCGCAAAAGACGAAACGGCTGCCATTGGCTGTTTGGCTGCCACTGCCAAATCTCAAAATCGATACAAGTTCATACTGGAAAGATACAAAAGCACGAGGGCGCGAGAATTGTACCATGGTGGCAACGGGTGGTTTGCTTTCTGTAGGCTTAGAAAAGAGCCACTGTGGCGACAGGGGTATGATATTTTCAGAAGCGGCAATATCTGCACCCACTGTAAACGGAACGAGTCAGAAAATTTACTAATATTAAAACTTCCACAGCCAACAAAACCGCAATCTTGTGATAATGTTAAGCAAAGCCTCACTTATGCATCAGAGATTGTAAGCATGAAGCTGATAAGAATGCTATGTGCAACCTAAAGGAGGTCCATATCGACGTTCCCTGACGCCTTCTCGGAACCAGGAGGAATCTTGGTTTTGAACAGGCGTCAGGGAACATGAATACGGAGAAATCCTGCAGAGGAGAATCCTATCTCTAATATAACAAAAACCCTGGGACATTTGTGGGCAACCTGTACCTTTGAAATCAGGATCAGCTCCAAGTAACACCTTTGATGAACCAAGTATTCCGCTACCTTCGTCTGCGGCACAGGAATATGGAAGCTTAACGGTCATATAGGAAGAGCCACAAACTTCATACGCAGATTAGAAGATGCAAGTAGCACGAAGAACGCGACGTGAGATGTGCACAGATGGTAACTAGGCCATAAACCCTCCCACCATTAGTGATGTGGGTGGATTGGCAGGTGGTTTCGTCTACTTCCACTAGTACTTCAAAGAACCTAGGTTTCGCTTTCAAGGAACCCTTCAGACCCACTTCGTTATACAGCCGTAAAAGTGGCACGCAAATTCACGCGGGCAACGCGGTAGCAGCATTTGACGAGCTTTGGTTCAACAGGTTCTGTAAGACACGTACGGGGCATGTAGAACAAATTACGTCACAAATCTTATAAAGCTTCTATCTGATGGGCGAGCTTCTCTCACGACTGTGATGACCGCAGGAGACTTGACAAATGCCATGGCAAGCCACTATTTGATATCGTACCCTGATCATCGGATACGATCATCAAGACGCACCAGATTCTAAAAATTCAATCATCACCTACGAGATCTTCGAGGTATATCACTGGACCATGGCGCGGACTGAAAAAGTAGTATGGCACCATGATGGCTAGCATACCAGCTCACGACTCGGGTTAGAGAAACCTATCACATTCTCAAGTCAATCCTAATTTGAACGCCGAAGATGTGCAATTGAAGCTTCTAGGAAAATTGCGGGATCCTCGGCATTCTCAAAGAGAGGAGCATGCAGATACTTGTAACCCTGATAAAACGAATCTGGACTTGCCATTAGACTACCATCAAAGGTACCGCGAGTTCAAAGATTGTCCTAGGGTAGCTGATATGTCAACAATGGCCACTCGTCAAGAGTAACGGGGCTCAGATCGGCACAACAGAGAGAATGCGTGGGTCCCCTAAAGTCCAAATAATCACTGATCGCGTTAGAAGAGCACACAGAACAAAGAGAGCAAGAAAACCACGCACCGCGTAGCTTCCACGGCTCCAGCCGAAGAGGCGTACCACCACCACTCTCTCTCATTGCTTCACCTTTACTTTCCGTCATTGTGCTCAATGCGCTTTAACCCTAAAAAACCAAATTAAAAAATGTAAGCCTCTGCAGTCTCTTATCCTCTCGCTCTCCCGCCCAGGTTTCTCTCCACCTCTGCGCCTGCGCCTGCACACGAAGACGCAATCGCAGAACCAAACTGCGGACGACGAGCCAGCCCAAAGAGCCAGCAGCCACGAGACCAGGACTAGAGTCTTCTGTACACTCCCCACCCGTCCTCTTCCCTCCTCCTCCTCCTCCTTCTACCACTGCCAGCACCACACCACTCTCCACTCCAAAGTAGACCAAATCGCCCCCTGTTGTATGCTTCCTCTGCCCGTACTCCACCCGGCCACAACGACGAAACTCAAGATTTCTCCCCAGAGTGAATCTCGAGCACAGCTCATACCAAATGTGATTCCTCCTCGTCCCCCTCCTCGTCGCACCGCAGCAGCAGCGAGCAAGCAATCAATCGAACGATAGAAGATGGATAAGAAGATGAATGAGATTGCAGTGGTAGCAGAGAAGATGCAATGAGGCGGAAAACAGCAGCAAGAGGATCAAAGAGCGTATACCGAAAGCTAAGAAGAACCCACTCTCTCCTTCAGTTAATAACCTACGGTTATTACCCTGCGGTAATGCCCCTCTCCCCTACTTGGCAGGTCAGCCGTCCGACCCTTCAGACCGGTCCCTGCGCTTCATCTGGAAATCGACATCTTAAGGTCGTGAGCTTTTCTGTCTTTTCTGCATATTCGTGGCGCACTCCCATTGCTCCGTCCCGGGCTCTCGTTACTGAGCTCACCCACTGTGCACATACCCGGCCCGTCACCCGCCATATCGACTCCCGTGTGGATACCATTAGGGTTTGCAAGTCAGCTCATTCGCTGGCTAGAAGAACAATTGCGACAATTGTTGTTATCTTATGGGTTCTCCAGAAGAGTACGGGCATGCCATTTCCAACGACGTCATAGGCAACCATATTGGCTGGTATGCCAGTGTTCTTGTACGACACTCTCAACGTTTCCTTACAAACCCTCTTTTGTCTTCTTTCGTTTTAATGATGAACTCGATTCCCCATTAATCTGGAGATATCCCAGTGGTACATATATCTCCCAGGGGCCGAGCTCCATTTCACCCCTTTGGTTTCATCCATGTACTTCTTGATGGGTCTTCCCATCCTTTTTCTATAGACATGTACACTTCAAAGGTTTAATCCTCGAAATATCTTGGCAGGTAACTTCTATTCACTGGTTGGGTATATATATTTGTTAACTTTAATATGTCTTGGAAGTAATAAAATACACTCTGAATCATGTACATATAATTAGATTTTTTTATTTCCCTCGCTGCAAATATCAGCTTAATACATTAGCACACATCAGTCACTATATTTCGTAAAAACACATCCTAAACATATCGAATTTGCTTTATTACGAATTTTTCCTCTGCAGTGATTACCATCTACTCTCTTTTCTTTATTCTCCAGTTGTATACTTTGAACAGACCCGCTTTATTCCACATGAGTGTTTCCATCATATCCATCATGTATTTTAAGCTTTTGTATCCTTTTGATATTTTACTTCGTCAGTCCAGTCATTTTAAGCACTTGTGCACTGCAAAACAAGCTAAGTACAGACTAAATAAACTTTTCACGATCTATAAGGTTTAATGTAATAATCTATCGGTTAACATTCAGATACTGATATCTTTGCATATGATGAAAGCAAAAATATTTATATCTCAATATATGGAACATACAAGATTATAACGACTCTTTCACTTACCTTTTAAAACCCAAATTTAAACACTCTTACAAGGTATTAGGATAGTCCATTCGAGGAACCAAGTAAAATTAGCAAACAAGGTATGAGGATAATCCATTCGAGGAACCAAGTAAAATTAGCAAAACGGATGGGAAGACTACATCAAGCTCTAAAAGTATGAAACAAATGGGTAAGATGTGGTTAGGCACAAATAGCATCACAATGGGAAATATGTACTATAGCAACACCTAATATATCTGAACTATCTAAGTCAAATGGTCTACATACTATAGGAGCATCTCAAGAAACATCACCTAATGTAATTGCTCTCCTATGAATTGCCCCAATCTGAAGATTAATATAACTTTAGAAAAAAATAAAAAACATGACATCAAATCAAACTATGCTTTTAATATTTATAACTTTAAAAAACAAGTACTACAAAATAAATATTATTGTTGTAATACGGATAAATATTTAAACTATGTTTGAAATAATATTGGATGTTGAACAAAGAAATCTGTAAATTAATCCATATAAATCTCCACACATAACACATACCATGTCACCAGGCACTCATTTAAAATCTCAAAGTGATTCGTTTTGATTTTTTATTTTATTTTATTCACGCATGTGAAAATTGGTGTAAATAATTGCTAAAACGAATTTAGAAACTCTGGATTTAAAATTTTTTTAAAGACACATGATTTTTAAATAATTAAATTTGAAAACATATATTTCAAACTGAAACAGGTTCAAATTCACATTTTGAATGTAAAAAAAAACTCTTTTTATTATTATGTAATCATGCAGCACTTCATTGCTAAAAGATAATTATCCTAACATAAATATTAAAATGTCATTAAAACTATTATTGGAAACAAATCTTATATTATATAACATTTAAAATTTATATTTTATTTATAAATTTATATTTATATAACTATATTATTATGTGAAGATAAATTATAATATCAAAAACAATTTATATTTTATACATCGTAATAAATTTTTTAAATAATAAAAATTATAAATTTTTGAACATATAAAAAAATTAGGCACAAATTTTTTTGTCATGGAATAATTTATTTTATTTTGTATCAATCATTTTTGAGAATAAAAATGTTATAAATTACACATAATTAATAAAAATAAAATATTATATAATATAAGTATAATGAGATGGATGATAACTAAAAAATATGAATATGTATATAAGCAATATAACATAAATATTTTATATTCCTCATTTTCATGCACTTATAATGATTTATATACAACAAATTTAAATAAATATACTAAAATATTTATTAAAATTTATGCATCTTTTACTTTTTTTAATGAAATATTCATTTTTTTATATGTAATATTTATCAATTGAATATATAATATCAATTTTATATCATAAATTGAGATGAATAAATATAATCATGTAATTTAATATGTAGAGTTTTAATTTCAGGAGTGTGAGTTTTAAATTTATGATCAAATTATTTTTATGATTTTTTAAATCAAAATTTTAAAATTAAATATTAATATTTATAATTTTTAAAATTAAATATTAAATATATATAGTTTTATCATATACAGAGTAAAACCTCCCAATAGTGACACCTCGTATGAGTAACATACTCTCATTATTGACCCATAACCCTAGAACAATAAATCTATAACCAGTAAATATGCCCAATAGTAACAATACGTCACAACAGGGCAATAGTTTTGATGGTGCCAACAGTGATAATTCTATAGTGTAAATATGGAGACAACATTCTATCTATATTGCAAAAGCGCTATTATGGGTTGTGTGAAAGTGGAAAGTGACATACGTGTACAGATGCAACATGCTTAATGAGTTCCCTCTTTTTCTAGATTTTGGTCATAGTTAGACGTGCCACTACAAATTGCTATGCTGCTTGCTCATGGGTGGCTCCAAGTTGACTAAGAAAATTGATAACCTCCAACTTCGTCTTCACATCCAAACGCCTATGCTTCTTGATATTAATTGACATGCATGTAGATAATCGAATACATCAATACACGAGTCTCACCACCAATCACTATGCGATCGAAGGAAAAAATAGCAAGAGTGGGAAAAAGGTATGTATGATTGCGCACATAACTCAAGAGGAAAAGAGGCTACGCACTTTCCTTCAGTCAATGACAAACTCTCAATAGTGACATCATCGCCAGTATAAATGTATGTCTCTATTGGGAGGTTTTACTTTGTAATGATTTTATGAAAGTTCATATAAAAAGTGTGATATTCAAATCACACAACCTTCTTTTAATGTTAAAGTCACATCTATATTATGTGTTTTAGGTTTAAATAATTTATGATAATGAATGAAATTATATTTTTATAATTATTTATTGTAAATAAAATTTTTTATTATTATATTATTAAAATTTTAAATTTTATATATTGATTTTAATTAACATTAAAATAATATATCAACCTTTTAAAAATATAAAATTTATGTTTAAGATTTTATAATTTTATAAATTGAATCTTGTAAGTTTGTATGTTATTTTAAATTGTATAATGCTCACGTACTCGTAGAATCGTGCGACCAGTTGTAACATCCAATGTGGTTGGTGCATTCTGATATAAGTAAATGTAATCACCAACATGAAATATGCAAATTGAAGATTGATATCCACCTCCTCAAATGGTAGCATAATGCAAAGTATCTCTATGTTGAGCAATAGCCAGATTTTCAAATGCCATGGTCATGACTATACGGAAGAATTCTGCCCTTTGAGAACATACCCTAACCCAAACATCAGGATTATCCAAGTCCAAGACATCACATGACTCTCGACAAATAGCTGCAGGTAAGTATGGATCTCTACCATATAATAACAAGTACAGTGAGAATGACGTTAGAGATGCTTGCTGGCTAAATCAATAACCCATGACCAACCATGGTAGCTAGATGTCCCAATCTCCCAGATGACCTTTCTCCAAGCCAAACTTTCTTAGTCCTCTCTTCACCGTCTAAACAACTCTCTTTGCTAGACCATCAGCCTCGGGATGATCTCTTGAGATAGTACGATGATCAATCAACGCTCGATCATACAAAGCTTGAAACTCGCCCAAAAACTCATTACTCTGATTAGTCAACACTTCTGTTGGTGCACAAAATCAGCTAAGCACCACAACTAATAAAACATAAGTTGTTCCTTCACTTGACTTGTCAGGTAAGGCCACCAACTCAATCCACTTGGAGAAGTGCTCCATCATGATCAACACATATCGATGATGTCGTATAGTCAATGGCAAAGGTCCCGCAAAATCCAAGCTCCAACGATAAGCTAGATCCAACACACATACACCCTCCTATGGATACTGCCAAGCAATAGGCGTTGTATCTAAAGGTGACAACATAGTGGAAGTGGGAATACCTTCATTCATCTCCTCCCTCTCTGGAGCAAAAAACTCACTCCAAGCCTGATGTATGAAATGATCTGCCATCTGTTGTAGCTACATACATGAAGTATCTAGTGATCCATCCAATGTGGATGACACTACTCCACTAAGACTTTGCATGATAGCAAAATCCTCTAGACCATGACTATCATGAGTATCCATGTTTCCCTCCAACAAATCACCATGGCAAGTAACACAAGTACTAAAGGCTACACATACGCCAAACCTCCAATTGGTAAAGGCCTAGAACCTGTAATGAATCGTATAGGTAATCGACTCACTCGGCCCTCGCCAAATTGCCAACTTGGCAAATAAAAGGTTGTTTCCTCCCAATAATCAATGCTAAACCCCATCGAGTATAACACTGCCGCACCCACCAATACATCATAGGACTCTGCAAGTGTTACCACAGCACGTGCTTTCGCGTTGTAGAGCTATCTGTGACATGATCCGGTTGCACTTGCACATTTAACCCCACCCGGGTGATGTATGGTTCCCGAGCATCACTAGAGCCTCCAAGAGATGTCTGAATCTGAAATGGACATCTCTCCACATTGGTCTTTCGAAAACCAAGACCAAGTAGTGCATCCTTACCCAACATAAGGGGTTGTGCACCAGAATCCAACAACACGCGTTGAGATCAATAAACCTTTTCTGAAGGTCTGACCAAACAGAAGACACCACTTTTGTTATCCAACATCACCGCACTTGGTAACACACGGGTACGCTCGTATGTAGGCCTCGCTAGTAACTCCATCATTCAAGTGGCAGCAGCTTGCCAAGTTCCACTAGTAGTAGTCCTCATTCCATGATCAACACTACTAGTGCTCACACTACTAGAAGCAACCAATATATCCTCTTTGCTTTTTTTTTTTGCAAAGTGTGGTAGCTATGTCGTAGTACATGGGATGATGACACCCCCAACGCCAATAAATCCTTGGTTGAGAAAACAGAAGAATGAATAAGAGTCTTTGCCGCCCCCAACATTGCCCTCCAGGGCAATGTTTAGGGTTTAGGGTTTAGGTAGCATCCATGCTACCTCATACAATGTTGATGGCTGGTCCCTACTTGCTCCATCTCCAAGTACATCCACATTGGCTTGCACCCTCATCTCTCCAATAGGTCGTCCATGAGCCATGGATGAGGTGTTCATTGCCTCTGACAATGTGAAAGACTGAGGAAGTCTAACTTGTTGGCTAGCCTCCCCTCTTTGTGGATCCAACTCCATTGATGCTCCTCTTGACTAAGTAGTATGTTTTGCACTACGAATCATAGCAACTGCACATGGTTGTGCCGCTGTGCACATGTACTCCACAACAATCTCTATCATATGATGTAGAGGCACCAGCTCCAGAATCTGATCTTTGTTGGGCTATAGCCATACTTGCTATCTTCTGTTCCAACTGTTCCAGTCGAGATGTCATGTTCACCTCATGACTAGCCTCATGGGCTAACACTTGAGTAGGGGCTGGTCCCCTACCACCACTTGTCATCTTGAACTCCTCGTCCTCTTCCATGGACTGCCATGGCAACTCTTGTTGATTGTAATTCTGGATGGAGATCAAAACATCGATCCATCATGTGACCATGTCTATGACAATGCTCACATGATTTTGATCCAACAGGATCCATCCTTTGATCTTGAAGGCAATCCTTCTTGTGATGAGGTCCACCACATGTCCAACACACATTCCCAACAACTCATTATTGACTTGAAAAGGATGGCAATGATCTGGATGTAGCACCTTCACCACTATGTCCGGATGGTCAAGACTAACATACATGTCTAACACCACACATGTCTATCATAACCACTTCAGGTTTGTGTTGTAGACAAGTAACGTGAAGAAGTTGATGAAGTTGGTGAATCCTTGCTGAACCCAGCAATCACCACTCTCTCTTCTTGCATGTTGAGCTCAATACGCTCAGCAAAACAAAACACAATGGCCAACGTAGGTGATGTCTCATGTAGTAAGGTAGCATCTTTCATTCTACGTCTCAACTCTTTGTCCAATATCCCAAATCAATATTGGACAGCTTGTGCCTCTGTCACCCCATGGGTAACACTAATCAACCGACGCATTCGGATATACGCCTCTCAAAGATTCTCGCAAGTCTTCCGTTGAAACTCTTGCAAGCCTCGTAGCTTGTCAGTTTTCACCCCTTGGTAGAGCCTCCTCAACCGTGCAAAGAACTCCATAATAGGATTAAAGGTTGGGACCTCTGAATTCTTTCCAACTCTATTAGCTCCAACCGTATCATTCGTGTCATGTACAGAGTATGAACTCGCATCTCCAAACACTTTACCCAAAGTAATACAGATGTAGTTTGGAGACAAGTATTGTCTCTAGAACTCTATCTCCTCATGGTGTTCATGCCGGAACTCATGATAATCATCCATCAGCGGACCCTCCAAATGCTGGAATAATCCCTTCTAGACCATGAATGGACTTAATAACATAGAGTTGTGCATCCGATGTAAATCACACCATGAGTCAAACTCTTGGATAAAGTCATCCAACTCAATAGTACCAACTGTACCCTAATATCGTATGGGACCCTTGGTGATCCCATAGATATCGTCCATGTCCCACAACAACGGTGTGGGTACACACTTCAACATATCACCAAGCTCAGCTCTGTCACTCTCTGAAACCAAATCAGAGTCTTCTATGAACCTCAAAGGCCAAAGTTGGTACCGCACTCCGCCACGGGTGCACCCAATGCTAGCCTAAGTGCTCTCTCCTCCGGAACCTCGAGAGAACTCCATTGTGACACTATTGTATCACCTCCGCAACCGTACAAAATAGGTCTCCAACTGGAACCAGAAACAGCGACTGGAATTAGAAACCACAACATAAGGTACC
Organism: Marchantia paleacea; assembly: GCA_014180765.2. NCBI lineage: Eukaryota > Viridiplantae > Streptophyta > Marchantiopsida > Marchantiales > Marchantiaceae > Marchantia > Marchantia paleacea. The sequence goes on along the minus strand of MUAA02000108.1, from coordinate 879,809 downwards.
CGAGACACCACAAGGTGCTAACACAAGGGTAGCCTGAAAACTGCCATCATCATAGATAGTCACCCAGTCTACAGGTCTGCAAGTCCTATCTCACTTGGGAGAAACATGGATAATCTCACTGGTCCGCAAATCCAGCCTCACCATCAGCAGCACATAGGAGCTCCAACACTCCACACAACAAAGCACCAACACAAACAAACGTGATGCACAAACAAGAAGCAGAGATGGAGGTATATCAATCACAAGAAATATAAAGAACAATACTCTATATCAAAAACATCCATCAAAGGGGTCAAACCAACCCAACCCATAAACACAAAAACTCGATTTTGGAGATCTTTTGCTCTCCAAATCAACAATCTGATACTCACGATGGAGATGTGTAAGGTGTTGCCTTGTTTGATCGTATTTGCCACCTAACGTAATTTTTCACATTCAATTTGCTAGCAAATGCAACTATTTTTTTTGCAAACGGATAATGTTTGTAACTTCTGCGGGACTCTGAAAATCTTCAACTCCAATTTCAGATCCCTAAAAGTCAAAATTTTGCAATTCTGACACTGTTATCCTTGGGTCTAACATCTCTTCCCTTGTGCAATAAATTTTATATCTTCTATCACCCCATCAAATTTCAGATCAATTTTGACTTAAGCTAATCATTTTTAATTTAAAAATAATCATTTTTTAATGTTAATATACATAATAAAAAAAAATGTTGTTTTTTTTCATGGTTTATCAATTTAGTTAAAGTTATTGTAATTGAGTCTACACCCATTTTTTTATAACTTGCATGTTATTTTGAGTTATTTTGAGTTATTTTGAAGATTAAAACTAAATAAAATAGTTATTTTGAATATATATTTACCTTTCATAAATCTTTATAAAGAGATCAATTTCTTATTATACATTTTTTGATCATTTTTACATGTATATAGTAAAATTTTATCAGTGAAGTAATTTTTTTTGAATTAATGCATGTGTTACATTAGTGTTTGAAAGTTTTCACTACAAATATAAACATGTGATTGTAGTTGATAGCTAGATGCGTTTGGTGTACAATTGACATGTATTTCTTTTGGAGGTCAAAGGATCGCTACACATTATCATAATTGTGATGTTGTGAGAGTGGTCATGCAATTTGGAGAGAGTAAAAGTATACCTTCATTCAAAGAGAAAGCAATGGTACATCATCTCAAGCGTCGCAAGTTACTGTTGTTGATGTGGTGGTTACTCATCCAACTCAAGATACCTTTACCATCAAAATCATCAGACATCACATTGGATGATTTGTATAGAGAAGTGATGCCACTGAGATCCGCATGGACAACAACATCATCAAATATCACACTAGAGGATATGAGGAAAGTAGTGTTATTAAGATTTGCAAGTATGGATGACTACTAAGACGCCTACTTATTCCATTGGTTTTAGAGTTGCAAGGAATGCCCTCACAATACATAGATCATTTTATTACACTATGCACTTGGCTTGACGTATGGATGCATATTTCTGTTTTTTATACTCATGAAGTACTTAATACAACATATTTGCATTAAATTGTGTCTTGTACACTACCATTGAGAAAATGATTATATTTATTGGAGCTTCTTGTTCTAAACTTCCAATTATCACACATAATGCATATTTTAACGTTGGAAACATTAGAATAGCAATTCAAAACATAGTGCTTTATCATGAGAGAAATTAGCTATATTCTTTTCTTTTGACCACTAGGTTGGAGTTTTATTTGACCTTTATTTCTTTATACTTTTGTAAATAAATTTTCATCATGTTTTTTATTAAAAAATAAATTATAGGATTCATATAACATGTTATATTTTTTAATATTTTTTACGATAAAAATCAATTGAGATGAATGTCATATATTTTAAATAAGCATATATATATATATGATATTACTTACGATATATGCTATAAATATCAATACTCGATTAGATCATTTTATGATTATGAAATCATTATCATTTCATAAAGTATTTCAACTAACATAATACATGGTGTATAAGATAATTCATACATAGCTTAGCAACAATCATGGTAATTTCACTACTTATTTAAGTAGTGATCATGGATGTTTGTAAACATAAAGTATTTCATATTAATATTTATTTATTTCAAAATTCAAATATATTAAGATGATGATATTTTTTTATAATATTATATATTATTATTAACATTTCTTTTTCTTAGCACAACATATTTATAATTTTTTTTGATAAATGATGTATTTTGGTTGATATTTAATGTAATCATTAATATTATAGTATATAGCATATAATAAATATGTTCTCATTTGGACCGTTATGAAAATGATAAAAATTATAATATTGATTTCAAAATATATTTTTATATTTTTATATTTTCTATTAAAATTATATATTTTATAATTATAAAAATCAATTTTTTAGTCAACATAATATCAAATATGCTAAAATTTGATATAAAATTTTTGGATGTTGATTTTTATATTTTTTTTAAATATAAAAAATTCAAAATTTTATTATAAAAAACACATTTTTAAATATGTTCAAAATATATTGATTGGATGATATATCTTGTCTAGATAATTTTATTTTCTATATTTTTATTCATTCAGATGTATTTAAATAACTTGATTACAAATGCATCTAGGTTAAGCCAAATCTTTTAATTTGTAGAAAATTCTAAAATAATATATAGAAACATAAATATGTACTTTAAAACAGTATATTTGAACATGTCATTCACAAGTAATGTTTTAAGTCCCATGTCACCTTGATTTAGTGCAATTATAAAATTCTAATATCTCATATTGTGGTGTACATAACCATCATGTAGCTATTATATTATATCAGATTTAAATAAAGTATATATATTATGATGATGATAAATTCTAGACAATATTATTTTTTATAATAGAACATTTAACAAAAGATTATAAATCCTTTATTGAATTTTTATTGAATTTAAATTTAAACTCATGTTGTACATGAATAAACACTGAAATAAATCAAATTATATGATAGAATTATAAAGAAATTCTTGACATTTAAAAAATGAAGATTGCAATTTAAAATGTCATAATGAATGAAAAAATAAATCAAAAATAATTTTTGATTTCAATAACAATAATTAAAATGGAATTAATATAAATTAAATTAAAATAAATTTCAAAGTTTATTTACAAAAATTAAATAAATTTAAATTTTATTTTGATAATATAAATTCTGAAATTTTATAATATGTGATGTTTGTTATTATTTAATTTCTTTGTGTCATTATTCAGTTTAAAAATTTATAATATTTTAAATAATACTAATATTATTTTAAACTTACACAAAAAAAACAAATTTTTAACAAAAAAATCATGATATGAAATATTGAAGTTATTAAACAAATAATGTAAATATCAAAGTTGATTTCTTTTAATCAAAATATTTATCATAATTTTAAAGCGTTATAAATTGAAATACGAAATTATTTTTTTACATTTAATCAAATCAAATAATGAATAATTTATAGATGTATTTACACTATTTCATAACTGAAACAATTTATTAAAGTTGACTTGTCCATATTCATCATCAACGTAACCCAACAAGGATTTGGCATTGTCCGATAAACCATCAAACAAAAAACCAAAATCCTTAGTACTCTTGAGGTACATGAGAATCCACTTCACAGCTTCCCAATGCACCTTCCCTTGATTTGACATATACATGCTCACCTTGCCCATAGCTAGAGCAATATCAGGTTTTCCTCAATTCCCTATGACAAGGCAATGGGTAACCTCATGTATTTGATGGTGTGCAGTAGACGTGATATTGCTCTACCTCAAGAGTACTAAGGATTTTGGTATTTTGTTTGATGGTGTATTGGACAATGCCAAATCCTTGTTGGGTTACGTTGATGATGACTATGGACAAGGCAACTTGAATAAATTGTTTCAGTTATGAAATAGTGTAAATACATCTATAAGAATGACATGATCAATTCATAATCTCTTCTCAAGAAATAAGACGAATAAAGTAATATATTGTGATTATCAACTCAATTTCCTTGTTCACAAACAACTATAGCTTGCATTCTACTTTTGTACTACACATCAACATAATCACATCTTCTTCTTCATACATGCATTTGAAAAATAAAATTTATATGTAATCATCTTCGCTAAGTCTTTTCCAACTAACTGGAAAATCTGCTTTATCAAGAAAACACATCAAACATATGATCGAGCCCTAGCTCAAGCTAAGTTGTTCTACAACTTAGACTACATCTCATGCTTTCACCCCAACCCCATATTCTAGCTATTGATCATTTATTCCTTGCACTTTTAAATGAAATCCATATAATCTATGGAGAGAATCATAACATGGTTGACATTTTTGTTCCTTACATCCTCAAACATCCATGTAGTCCATGTAATCTAGATGATCTCTGGAGAGAATGAGCACATGATTGACATCCATGTTCATGACATCCTCAAACATCCAACTGAACTGACAAATATCATCCATAGTTTCCATAACCAAACTTCATTCATGTTGAAGAGATGAAATGGAGACGTGGCAAACCAAGAAGAGAGCACATTGTAGTTGCTAGTCCTACCTTATCCGATTGTGTTTGTTTGGAAGTCTACAACTGGGTATGTGTTTACACTTGGAGGTGGATGCGTTAGTTGGAGATCTACCTTGCAGAAGTGTTAGCTCAGTCAACTACGGAAGCCAAATATGTAGCAGCAGCGGAAGCAACAAAGGAGGCTATTTGGTTGAACAGACTTATCACTAAGATAGGAATGAAACATGATGTTGTAAATCTCCATTGTGATAGTCATAGTGCATGACATCTTGCAACGAATCAAGTGATGGACAGCAGGGTGAAGCACATCGACATCAGATATCACTTTATCAAAGATGCAATTTCTGATAGGAAGGTTGAGCTGGTCAAGATTGACGGTAAACTCAATCCAACTGATGCTTTGACCAAAGTTATTCCTTTAGAGAGTTTAAGGAGGCATTGTGTTGCTATGTAGGTTTTGCACAAGGAGCACTAGTAGAGTTACTCTAGCAATTGTTTGATTCTTGTATATGCTTTATTACTTCCTAGTTAGGCTACGCTTAGTTCTAGTTAATCCTTGTTTACATGAGGGCCTATGCTTTAGGTTACCTATGCTTTAGCATTTTTTGATTTTGAATCTTTTTTAAATAGTTTTATGATATGAATATTTAAATAAAATTATTTCATATAGAAGTACAAAAAAGGACGTTATTAATAAATTATGATATTTATAAAAAATTTATTTTTATTTAAAATTATATTTAATGAAAAAATAAATATAAAAATATAAAAATATAAAAACTTTCCAGGGGCGAAGCCACTTGACGAAGAAAGAGGTTTTCCCTTTCCTTGAATCCCTCTAGGATCATATTACTATCTTGGGACTGAAGTTGAATATTCTAGTTGTTTCTATTTAACCCAAAAAAAATTGATCTATCCATGAGCAGGTTGAAGGGGCCCTAATCGGGCCCTGGAGGACCGAACCCACGTTTGTGGCAAACATGCCTTCTGACTTATAAACCGCCTCGGCCGGCGCTCATCTGGCTATACCTCACTGTATCGCCTACAGGCTCTAGCACTTGAAGATGTCATTTAGTTGTATGTCCCCAATGTGTGGGGTAATCTACGCCCATATTTTCACTCCGACCTGTGGCAATTAAAGTTAATCCTACAACTGAATTGGAAGAGAAAATGGAAAGTTTTTTCGACTCTAACTCACCCACCCCAATCATTGTTTGGTGCAGGTAGCTTGACTACGCTACCTGTTATTGAACGACGGGACGTACTGAAATTTCTAAAATATTTTTTGATAGTCTTATATTTCAATGATTTAATCCTGTTGTATTACCAAGTCATGTATTAGCAAGAATCCCACAAGTGAAAAAATGAATTTCAATTACAAAAAAACAACAAATGAAAATGCTTTAACTATTTCTAGGCATAATGAGGTTCAAACTGATGACTTCCACCACATCAAGGCGATACTCTACCGCTGAGTTATATCCCTATTCTCAGAAGAAAAAAGAGGTAACTTAAAATCTGACTTCTAAAAAATATTTTATTTAAAGACACTATATTTTTTCTGTTTTCATTCAAATTTTTTAAACTTAAATCTCAAAAATTTAAGAAACTTCTTGCCCTTTTATTACAAACCGACAGGAGGATCATTCATGTAAGCTACAAGTACTCTTTGAATTCTGTCAAGCGTGCTGTTAGGGAAAAGAAGGCTGTGGGTCTCTGCCTTTTATTCCATTGCAAGGAAAACGAAAACGTGGTATCAAACGAGAACTTCGAGCAAATAAAACACCTTTTAATAAAATTAAAACAATTACATTAATTGTAAATGCATGAATATGATATACTAAAAAATCTGTTGTTCCTAACGGAATTGGTAGTCCAGGTGCAATCTTTGGTTATTTACTTAAATCTCCATATGGTGAAGAAGGTTGGATTGTTAGTTTAGATAATTTTGAAGATATCATTGGCGGTCATATATGTGACACAAAATTTGCAAATGAATCTAGAATGCCTTTTTTCGTTGGTTGAGTGTTTGAATTACACTCTTTGCCAAAATGTTTGAGAAAGAAAGGTGTTCGTACTACGGGCCTCTTCCTATAGTGCTTATGCATGAATATCACATCATTTATTATTGTGATTTGGAATAAAAAGCCAAAGTGTTGACCGATGGTGAGGTTGTATTTCTTTAATGGTTTTTCCATCATTCAATTCTCCACAAATCGAATGAAAAGAGAAGCCTAATCTACTTTTTTTGAGTAATAAAAGCACTTGCTGGGCCCGCATAGAATTTGAAAAAACCATTGCTATACTCAGGGACAAATCATTCCAATGTTATCCATTTGTTGCCTTTGGCTAGTTTAGACCTCAGGCCAGCAAGGCCATTACAAAAGTAATTAAGAATAAAGTTATAAAAAAGAAACTATGATTCTTTAACCTTTTTTTTTTACAAATTATACTTTTACTACCCCCTATCGCTCGCCTATATTAATGGAGTCTAAATTGATTTTCTTTGTGGAAAAAATAATGACCTCTATTGCGATATGGAGAACCTTAAATCCTTACTAATAAAACGCTATGTCGTTTTGGGTAAAAAATAAAGCAATAACCTAGTAGACGAAAACAAAAAAAAAAAAAATTTATTTTTTTTGCGCCCTTTGCTTATTTTGATATATTATAGGGTCGAGCTAGTTAAGCACTTTGCCTATGTTTATGAGCTTGATGATTTCTCGATGAGGGCGCGGGAGGACGCATCACAAAAAAATATTTTGTTTTTTCAAAGTATAAATCATTTAGGTTAACACGGGCCGGGCGCTTGCGTTTAGCGGAGACATATATTCTATTAGCAAAGCCTCGCTGGGTGGGACGAAAAAGGAATCCGTTGAGTCTGGTTGTGGCCTCAACCCAGCCATCATGTCATAATCGGGAAGAATGACCTTCTCCCTAGCCTCGTAAGAAATAACATTCCATCACTATGTGAGACAGAGTTGACATGACATAGTAAAGAGTTTGCCCCATGCCCCATTCACTGATCTTGTTGACCAGGTCTTGGACTTCCCATATGTTCTGTGCGCATTTGTAATAGCTTTCATGTGCAGTTCAAGGTGGACGGACAAAAAAGAGGCTCGACCGTCGAGTACTTCAGTACACTCTTGTAACAATTTGACGGTAAAGTACATAAGATTTTGATAGCTTCTTTTCTCAAATTATTTTAACCACCAGACTTGATAAAATAATAAATTAATGTTTTATAATTTTAATATATTTGAGTTTTAAAAATATTTTACAAAAGTTGTTGTTAATTATTAAATTGTTTAAAACAAATATTTTTTATGTTGAGAAAATATATTAAAAATATTCATTTTTTAAATATAAAATATAAAACATTATATAAAAATAAAATAAAATAAAATAAAATAATCATGAATGTATACTAAAATGTCTTGATATTGGAGTTCAAGCAAAACTTAAACCTCATGCATATCTTTAATCCAATATAACAATTATTGCATATACTATAAAATCAAATTTAAAATATAACTTTGATAAAATATTAATATGTATCACTAAAACATAAGTAACATTCATTACATAAACAAAATTACACAGATTAAATTTATTTCATTACATTTCATATCAAAATGAATACACTGGGTTGAAAAAAACCCTAACCCTTAATCCATTTTTATAAATAAATAAATAAAATTTCAAATCATTCAAATAATTTAAAATAATTTCAAAATAATTTAATAGTTTAAAATAAATATAAATTTTTTTAAAAAAATCAAATTTCAGTCAAAATAAGATCTTAACATTTTGGCTTTCAAAAAATCAGTTTTTTTTTCTGTGTTTTTCATGGAAATTATTTTTTTAAAAAAAAACTCATGCTTGATTAAAAAATAAAAATTAAAACTTGAAGAATATTTCTGATGATATTATGATATATTTGAAGAGAGATAAGTTTTAATAATATTCGAAATTTTTTTATATTTTTATATATGTAAGAATTTTTTTTTATGATACTTATACCTTTTTGAATTTTTTATGATATTATGTATTCATAACTGAAAATTTTTTAATTTAATTTATTTGGCAATTTTATGTCAAAATATTTGTTTATAACCAAATAAATTTAAACAAATAAAGATTTTTATTTTTTATTTTTGTCCTATTTTTCCCCTTAATAAAAAATCAAAATTTATTTATTAAAAATTTATTATTTTTCATTTATAAATAACACATTAAAAATATTTTTAAAATATGTGTAAATTATTATTTTTTTTCAAAATATATTTTTTGAAATTAAAAAAATATGTAAATAAAATATAGCATAAAACTAAGTTAACATATTATATATTTGAACATCTTTATCAATTTCATGATAAAAATAATAAATGAGTGTTAATTTGCATAAAAATGATTATAAATATATGAATGATAAAATTTCATGGAGTGTGAAATTGGTAAAAAAAATGTATGAATGATAAAATTTCAATATATATTTAATGTTTTTTTAACATATATATTTATAATTATTTAAAATATGTATCATTGAAGCTTACATGTCATTTCAATGATACAGTCTAGAAATTATACAATATATTAAAGCTTTCTTTTTTTCAATCTTTTAAATATTTTAAATATGAATATTTGTTAATTTTTAATTTTTAAATATAAAAATAATTATATTTTAAATTTATTTTAATAATTATATTTTTTAATTAATCAATTTGAATATGAATTTTTGATTTTAAATTTATCTGATTTTTTATTTTTTAACATTAAATTTCAAAATAATATAAATGAGATTGAAATTAATAATGTTTGAACTAAATGTGAGCATATTTTAAATATCAAAATGTATATCATGCTTTAAAAATATAGTGATTGTTATGAAATTGAACATACAAGTTATTAATAAAAATGGTTGAAGATAAAAATATAAGATTTTTTTTATTTATATTTAAAAATATATAAATTTAATTTCATCTTAATGCTGAAAATTATTTCTTTTTTTATTAATCTATCATCACAAGGATCTAGCATATTTATTTGGTTTCATTGTTAATATTAAATATTAAAATTTTATAAATTTTATAATTTATTAAATCAAAATTTCTTTTCATTATTTTAATGATAAAAATAAATAAAGGCTCAAATTTGTTATTAATCTTGAGAACTTCATACAATATGAATAATTCATAATTATAAATGATGCATGATTAAAAATATTTTGAAATATTTTTGCACAAAAATAATTATATTCATTATATTTAAAAGACATTGAACATTACTATAAATTTAACAAATTTATTAAATTATTTTTTGAGTTGTTTCATTTTGAAGCTGAATTTTTCAGTGTGTTTTCTATGATTTAAAATGAATATGGTGGAAAAACCTTCTCCCTTAGAAGAAGGTTTTTCCACCATAGACATCGATGGTGTGCGTGAGATCCTACTCTCGCTGCATCCAACAATTCAAAATGTTTTACTTTCATTCTCACACTACCCATATAGAAGTATTATGATTGCAATAAAAATTGATTTATTATCTGAAAAGGTACATAATGCAAACATTTTAATCAAGTTAGATATAGAATGCTAACTAATCAATCAAATTAAAATTCATTTTAGGGTGAATATTAAAACTATGTATTACAATAGCATCTAAGCTCAATAAATCAAAGCAACATCAAAATAATAAATGGATTATGATGATTTTGAGAATTTGAAGCTTGTTTATTGAATGAGATAATATAATAAAAAACGTATCTCTAGTTGTAGATTATAGATATTACATTTTATATTTTTATTTGGTTTGTATGTTTATGATAACATTTCTTCTAATTCATATTCATGATATGGACATAATTTATTTACATGGATGTTAATTAATGTAAATATAATGTGAATAGTATATTCTAAGCCTTTGAAGTAAATCGTATAATGTAGATATGAAAATTATATTGATTAAAGATGCTTAATAAATAAAATATTTTTAAGTCAAAAATTTTCTATAAATAATAAATCATAAAATATTTAAATTTCAAAATAGTTATCAAAAATAAATAATAAAAATTATTTATTATATTAATATTTAAATATATATTTTATTTATTTTATTTATAAACCTATATTTATCAATTTATATATGATTATATCACAGTCAATGTTATATCATGTTATCAAAGTATGAACGAGTTTAAAATTTAAATTTTAGTTGGAATTTTTTGTTAATTAAAAAATGAAATTTATATAAATATTTGAAAACAACATGAAAAAATTTAATCTTGTTAATATGTTAGGATATATATAATTTTTTAAATTATTATTTTTTAAATAAAAAATAATATATATCTTAACATATTTTTTTAATAAAAAAATTATTATATTTTCAAAGAAAAAAAATGATATTGTTGAACAAGTTAAAAAAAATAATCGCTAGACATTCTCCACCTTTGGCCTCAACGCATTTTCTTGGCTTCCCCTATATTTCTTTATTCTATTCGCAACATAAATCAACAAAAAAAATAATCTATTTGGATCTAAAAACGAAAAAAAAGGAGTCACACAGGATAATATATTTTTTATGAGATTTTTTTTCAAATATTAGTTTACAACATGGATTTATTATTTCTTTTGTTTGTTTCATTAGTGGAATAATGTGAGTATAGTTGATTTTAATTTGATATAATCAAGTTTTGATTTTTTTAGTAAGATCAGAAAAATTTAAATGTTCTTTACATAACTTGTATTTCAATCATCAATGATTTATGATTGATTTGTAATTTGTAAAATATAAGGTATGATATTGTTGGTTAATCTTCACATGCAAAACAAAATATATGAATAACATTAAACATAGAATATATGAAAGAAAATCAAATATCAAGATTCATCAATCCAACACGAAATCTAAAAATGTCAATTTTTTCAAAGACTTTGGTTAAATATATGAAAGTAGATTGAAGACAGATTACATATATTGTTTTGAAAAATAAATTTCTTTACGACTTAAATTTCATGAGTTGCATATTTCAATATAAATATAATATTTATGTTTATTTTTTTGTATATATAACCTATGATGAAATATAATTGATTGTAGTCTACTTGTATATAATATGCAATTTGTGTGTGACATGTTACTTTATAACAGTGGAACAAAATGTGAACAAAATGAACAAAATTTGAAGCAATAACGGTAGGAGTTGGCGTTCTTATCACAACATGTGGAGCTATTTCTCTAGCCATCAAGCTATAATCATCATCATCTAGACTCTCATCCATTCTCCCAGATTTTGAAGATCAATAACAATATCACCAAAGTCATCAATGTGATCTTGGATCTTCGTACATGAATCTTTCATCTTGAAGCTCATCAGTTTCAAGGAGGTGTACAATATGTTTAATAACTCTTTGTGATGAAACCGTCGTTGAAGAGCCTCAAACAATAAAGTACAATTGTCATACTCATCAACTTGCTTCATAAGTGAAGGTTGTAGATGGAGTATAACAATACTCACTACTTGCTCCTGAAGGTGCTTCCAATCTTCATCATTGAATGTAGAGGGTTTAAAAAAATTAAACTTGCCATTAAAAAAATAAAGGTTACATAAATAATTAACTTTATATTAGAGCATAATTAATGTATTATATGATAAAAGATGCAATATTTTTGTGGTCAAAACCGTCTTTGAAATGATGATATTCTTAGATATTGATGATTTAAAAATTATATCTCCATTAAATAATGATTATAAGGATTGAATAATTACAAATATTGGTAAATGAACATTTATCTCTTACTTTTTACATAAATTGATGATTTTAAATTTTTCCTCCATCAATTGATGATATTAAATTTTTTCCCATCAATTTATACTTATAAATATTGATATATGTACCATTATCTCATATTCGTATTGGTTGATAATTTTATGGATTGATAAATATAAATAAATACATTATCCATGTCACGACTCATGTAACAATATCCCTAGTTGTGTAGATACATGCATTCAAGGATAGATACATCAATTAGAACCAATAGTGCAATTAGCAAAGTAAGGATCCACAACGCCATTAGGAGATATAGAGTTTAAGGGATAGAGTTTTAATGAGCGCTCTTTTGAGTGCAATTTTGGAAATTGAGCTTTTGAGAGCGTAGAAATGATGGAAAATAGCTAATGTGAGAACCTGAAGTATTTGAAACTCATATTTGATTTAGCTCAACTATAATTTTCTTTTATGCTATGGTTTTGAGCAAAGTATGCTTGTGGATGTTTTGAGAATAAAAAAAATTAATATGAAAACTCAAATTGGACTATGTGGTGAAAACTATGAGTTCATGGAGCGATGAAAGTATTTTGGTAAGATTTGATTCATGATAGGTTTGATCCTTTTGAGTATGCATGGCATTGATGGAGTTAAGATAGTGGTAACGATCTACAAGTAGAATTTGAAGTTGGTGTGATCAATTTCAAATTTATTTATTTTATATTTTAATGCTTGAAATTTGAATCAATAATTGGAGGTAAAAAACGTTGTTAAAAATTGACCAAGAGGGTAACTACTTATAGTTATCTTACTACTTAGAATCAAAATTTGCCGTAAAAGATTTTGGACTGAAGTGCTCAAAGTTCAAAATTTGACGTTTCAAAATTTTCAGGTTGAAAATAGGAGCTGTAAATTATAGAATTATCATAGTGAGATCATAGAAGATGTAAAGTGTTTAGCATAGTAATAAAGATGTCAAACACATGACTTCTTGACCTTTAATTAACCCTTAGAGACTTACAAATAGAATAACTCATACGCTAGATGTCCAGCGATACACCTTCTAAACACACTCCATGACATTACCCTAACAAAGTATTCGATCAGAATGTACTGAAATGTTATGTATACCGTTTGGGATTCTTGACCCAGTAGACGCAAGGACGAAAAGCGAAGACCCAACAACTTTCAGTCTGTCTCTTTCAAACAGGCAAAGAAGTTGCTCTCGCTCACTTTGCCAGATAAAGAACAGAAAATAATGAGCTTTCGATGTGTGAGGAGAGAGTTGCGTCCCTGCCTTCCTTCGAGAAACGCACACAAGTAGCGACGACAAGGATCACGGATATTCGGAAAATTCATCTTTCGTTCTTTGCGAAAGCGGAGAAATCCGTCATCGATGAGTTCATCGTTTTGTCAATTTGTTCTCCAACGGAAAAAGAGCTTGTAGTAAAGGAGATGATAGTCAAACAGTGTTAATAACGTCAAGCGTATTCAAAATCTGATAGAGAATGTAAGTGTCACCCAAGTCTTTCAACAGTGTCCTTTCAGGGCCTTGACAACTTGTGAGGTTGAATCAGACCTCCAGACCAGAGGTTACCAGACTCTGAACATAGGCAATAAAGTGTTGTCCGGAACACGTGCCAGGTAACTATCACCAACAGAAATGATACCGACTTGGACGAAACGAGCCAAAATTCTATGAAGATGGTGATGGTACATGCTGTCCACATCCCATAAACATTCCCATACCAAGAGTGAACATTTATTGGCCGCTTATCGATCGCGTAACACCATCATGGGTTAAACATAATAGCCGTAAGGAGAGCCCTGAACATCGCTAGCAGTTCAGATACTATTCGTCTAAGAGATGGAACAAAACCGATTTGTAATCCCCTTTGCGCATACTGGCAAGACGGGGTGAAGACTATTTTACTTCCAAAGAAATTCACTTCATAACATCAACACTCTTGAAGAAACACGTTCTCGGAAAGTCGGAACGATACTTTAGATTCCAATGAGGGCAAAATTAGATGTTTTGAGACAACATATCACACCATAGAAAGGAGCCTTACACTACTCTTTTTCCTGCCCCTGGCCCTGCCGACTAAGAGTGGCTACGGAGTGGGGTTAATGACTTAAGGCAACCTACAAGTATCGAGAGAGAAGAAATTCTGTACTTTAATCTCTACATAAGAGTGGCGGATTTAATAAAAAAAGTACTTTCTCTGCAGCCTAATTCTTCTTTCGTTCTCAAGAAAGCACAGATCTTTTACAGGGAATCTGAAAATCATCTCAGAAGCTCAAGCTACAAAACGAAGACAACCTGGCCTCTATCCTTGGTTGCCTATAGATCTAAATCTCAACGTCTTCACGGTGCGAAGAGTGCTCTTACATCCCGGGTCCTAAATGAAGATTTTATGAAGTACAAAATGAAGTATTACTTCATTTTTTACCCTTTTGCTCCTTCACGTCTTCGTACTCTGCTTCTTGATCTGCTCCAGGGGTACTTGGTGCTGGACCAGAACTGCTGCTTTTCAAAGCTTCGCCGATTTTCATCGAGACAGTCTTCGCAGCGTTGACCTTTCGCTGTATTTCATTTACATCTTCACCCTCAACGGCCTTCTTCAAGTCCGCCACTGCAGATTGCACAGCATCCACGACATCTTCAGGCAATTTATCTTTGTACTCACTCAAGCTTTTCTCAATGGAATAAAGTGAGGTATCAGCATCGTTCTTGGCGTCTATCAACTGCTTCCTCTCCTGATCCTTTTGAGCGTAAAGCTCCGCATCCTTCACCATTTTTTGAATCTCTGCCTCAGACAAACCTCCGGATGACTGAATAGTAATGGTTTGCTCCTTTCCTGTAGCCTTATCTCGTGCAGAAACGTTCACAATTCCATTAGCATCTATGTCGAAAGTAACCTCAATTTGGGGTACTCCACGAGGGGCAGGAGGGATTCCGACAAGCTCAAACTGACCCAGCATCTTGTTGTCACTGGCCATCTCACGTTCTCCTTGTAGGACCTTCACCCCAACTTGGGTCTGTGCGTCGGCGGCAGTAGAAAATACCTGACTCTTTTTCGTGGGGATAGTGGTGTTACGCGTGATAAGCCTAGTGAAAACACCTCCTAAAGTTTCAATTCCCAAAGAGAGGGGAGTAACATCCAGCAAAAGAATGTCCTTCACATCCCCTCGCAAGACACCACCCTGAATGGCTGCACCCATGGCAACAACTTCGTCAGGATTTACACCTTTGCTAGGGTCTTTACCAAAAATCGAAGCCACAGTCTCCTGCACTTTGGGCATCCTCGTCATCCCTCCAACCAAAAGGACTTCGTCCACTTCCTTAGCAGATATACCCGCATCTTTGAGACAATCCTTGCAAGGCTGTTTAGTACGTTCGATCAGCTCCCGAACTAAATTTTCGAACTTGGAACGAGTCAACGTGATGTTCAGGTGCTTTGCACCGGATGCATCAGCAGTGATGAACGGCAGATTGATGTCCGTCTGAGGTGTAGATGACAGTTCGACTTTAGCCTTCTCTGCAGCTTCACGTAACCTTTGCAGGGCTAGTCTGTCTGAAGACAAATCGATACCCTGTTCCTTCTTGAAATCATCCACTAGGAACTGTAAAAGATGATTATCAAAATCTTCACCACCCAAAAAAGTATCACCGTTTGTAGCCTTCACCTGCAAGGAAGAAAAGCATACAATACATATGAGACACATGGTAAGCCAAAAAGACATCTACAAGAACTTCATAAGCCTTTCGCAAAGCTGAGAAGTAAAAGCTCTACCTACATTATCGCAGAGCCCAAAGGTTCGAGAAATGAGAATTATACCTGAAGTACAGTAAAACTTAAACATAGACATGGCCATGAACTTATAGCAGAAATATGCATGAACTCTATGCCCTTGTATCACCATCTCTACGGAAACACCTCACCTCAAAAACACCGCCAGATATCTCCAGAATGGAGACATCAAATGTTCCTCCCCCAAGATCAAAAACAGCCACAAGCCCCTCCTTCTTATCCATGCCATATGACAATGACGCTGCAGTCGGTTCATTAATGATACGCAGTACATCAAGCCCGGCTATCCTTCCTGCGTCTTTCGTAGCTTGGCGTTGCGCATCATTGAAATAAGCCGGTACGGTGATTACTGCTTTCGATACTGGTCGTCCGAGATAAGATTCTGCAGTCTCCTTCATTTTTCCTAGAACAAACGCCCCAACTTGGCTTGGGGAGTATTGCTGTCCACCAGCCTCGACCCAAGCATCTCCGTTAGGAGCCCTCACAATTTTGTAGGGCACCATCTTGGCTTCCTTCGCGGTGAGAGGATCATCAAACTGCCGACCGATAAGGCGTTTCGTTCCGAACAACGTATTGGTCGGATTTGTTACTGCTTGACGCTTGGCAGGAGTACCAACCAGACGTTCTCCTTTTGGTGTAAAAGCCACCACAGAAGGAGTCGTTCGAGCACCTTCAGAATTCTCGATGACACGAGGTAACTATAAAAGAGATAGCTGATTTAGAAAAGTTCACCAGATTTCCAGGAAAATAGTTGAGTATGCAGACAATGAACAGCCACGCCTACAGAGAGAGATGAGGCAGGCTAAATACTAATAGCCCGGCCAGTACATAAAAGCATAGTACTCCACTTCCTCCATTTTATGAACCAACAGAACCAAAACATACTACGGTAAATTTAACATGTAGAAGAATTAATAAAACCACAGTACCTTTCCTTCCATGACAGCAACGCAGGAGTTTGTTGTGCCCAAATCTATTCCAATCACATCACTTCCTACTCCAGACTTGACGCTGCAGGGCGGCGGTTCAAGGACGCGAGAAAGCTTAGAAAAATACATACTTCACATGTAAGACAAGCTGGATACAAGTCTGGTAAACATTTGCACTAACCTTCACTTGATCACCATAGCATCCAAGCACTTGATCATGATGACTGATTGTGATGTCTACCTCTACACATAATTAAATTTTGTTCCGATGGAGCCCTATCTATGATATATGCACCTATAGTGAGAACGAAAGTAGTGACCGCAATACTAATATAATAAGTGAATCAAGTGGGGGCTCCAATTATCGCTGCTATGAAGTGAGTGGACTTCACCGGATCACTTCTCACTATAGGTGCATATATCATAGACAGGACCCCATCGGAAGAAAATTTAATTATGTGTAGAGGTATACAGCACAATCAGTCATATGGGTGACACAACTGGTGAGAAGTACCGAAAGCCCGAACTGTTCGTGACAAGGAGAGGCACAATGAAACTTATAACGAGAATTGCCAAGCCCAAGCAAAAGACCGGAGGTGTTGAGCAGACTCAAAGACAGACTGTACAACTGCTGAAAAGCAATATAGAAAAACAGTATGAAGATCATCTTCAAGCTTATCCGCTGTCCGTAGAATCCTGCTCATATGCTTGAAGATGATGTTCACAGAACCTTTGTGCCATAAACCCACAATCACTCATGAAGATCGATGAATTGATGTATAGTAAGTCTAAGAACGAATACAAAAAAAGCTAGATTACCTGTAGCTTCGCACCAGATTTTGCTTGTAACAGGATGCCCTCTCTGATGCAAGCCATCCATACCTGGATTGCGCAGCTGCGCCCTGTGAAAGGACCAAACACATAACATCGTTTAGGAGACAGACCCAATCCCAGTATACATCGTTTGAAGCCTCAAATCCTGTCTCCAATTTTCGATGTTCAGTAAGACCAGACCTGATCTACAGACACTTCTTCTCTCAAATACCAGGAGAATAACCTATCTTCTGCCGATCAAAACCCGACGTGAGAACCAACAAGAGCAGTGATGACTGCACATCAAAATTACGTCAATCACCTTTACAAACCTTGGCTGCCCGCGACCTGAGCTAACTTCCTGATCACCTACCTCGCGATTATCAGAAAAAATTCTTCCAAGCATTCAAACTCGTCTAGGCGCAATTTAACTTCTAAACTCACAAGCGTCTCTAAACAAGGGTTTATACTGCAGTCTTATCTTGATAGGTATCGCGTAAGGGTACAACAAGGGAATCTATGCACAGACAAACATTAGCGGATAACAACAGAAGTAACCAGCGCCCGAACAACATCGGTGTTGCACGAGAAATGCCGCAACAGACATACCTGAGAGACACCCTCGTGAAAAGAGGAAATAAGGCCTTTCGATTTTGAGGCCGATCTAAGGACTCGGCCTGCCAGCAGGCCCGCCATCGCCATTACTTTGCCTTCGGATCAAAACCCTTCGTACAACGAGAGAAGGGAGGATTTCAGGACACTGATCCTAGCTGACTCTACACCCGATTTGATAATAGTGTCGCAAACCAGAGAGATCGAAGACTAGCCAATATATGAAAGCAGCGCCTTCGGCAGGGCCTGCGGCGATCTCTTCCTTCCCTGCAATTACTTGAGTCACAAGGCGAAAAGGGTCGAGGGTCAATATTAGAAGCAGCAAGAGCAGCTGTTTACTTGTTCCACTTGGGGTCACAGAAGGAAAGGTGGGGAGAGAACTGGACCTTTCTGGACATGTCTGCGTGTGCTCCGCTATGCAAGAATCGCTGTCGTCGATTCACATAGATCTGACGGACGAAACTTGGAGATGTGGGAGCTCTAGGTTTCAGACTCCTGGAACCTTCGGTCTAGACAATCACAGGGGTTTTAGACATCTCGCTTATTTTGGAATGTACTTGTTACTATGGTGATTTCACAACGTAACTGCAGTCCGTTCGTTTTAGGGATTATCTTCGCACTGTTTCCAGCGTTTGCCTCCTCCAAGCAGAGGAAGTCATTTCAGCTTCGTTTGTGAGTGGGTACAGAAGGTACATTTGTGTTTCCCACCTGCTCTCTCTCCTCTTCGTAAACCATTCCTTACGTCATCCGGCTTCCTCCGAGTTTCTATCCTCGACATGATTTTTCTTTCCTGGTGTTGCTATCTCTACCTAATCAGTGAGGTCCGGTACATTTTTTTCTGCGTGTTGCCGTTGCTTTGCCTTGTTTTAAGAGTTTCCACGTAAGTCGAGAGAAGTAGAAAGAATATCTTGTCTAAATCATATTCGGGTCTTCAAGATTTGCTTTATGATGTATCTTCACTCCAATTCTCGTGGCTGTTTGCTTTTTCTACAAAAAAACTTATTTCCACATGTTTTGTGGCTTCAACTACTAAAACCTTGTACTAGTTATCCTCAGTTTGCTCGTTCCGAGTTTGGAAATGCACTTCCAGAAAACTCATGCTCATTCGGTGCCAGGAACGTTGCTCTCTATGGACAATGTTGACAGTCCCATCGTCATGAACTTTCACCTCCGCGGGCTCCGACGCAAGCATCTAAAATGTTGTCCCGTGCCCAAAGAATGTCAATATTGATCTTAAAATAGGACAGCAGCTCAACCGGCCACTTGCAGTGGGGACTGTTCCAAGCAAGTGAAGACTCCACTCCTCGCTATCATGGCACCATCATATATGGAGTAGAGGAACCAGCTAGGAGGCTTTTATGTAGAAAACATGTGAAAGTAGATTCCAAACACTTATTGAATCAAAACTAATTTGAAATTACTCCATTACTATCAAGGCCGCCGAGGAGCCTAGCGTGAACCTAGAATGACAGTGGATGGTCCTTAGAGTTGAAAAACAAACAGGACACGGTCGCCTGAGTTGTCACTACGAACTCCGATATCTAAGGCCAACATCTACAACAATGCCTCCTGGAGGCAGAAACTCGTTCAGCGATGACTACAAGCTCTCAACTTTGAGAGCATACGAAGACTGAGCACTAACTTCTGGTGAAGAAAGACCGACATTTCCGAATGACGAAAGCTGCAATACTATTCCATCGTTTTCTATACCACTGCCTGCTCTGGTGTCCACCAAATCAACGTCTCCTTGACTGGAAGGGGTGGTGCCAATTAGAATCTCAATCAGTTTCCACCTAAACGCCTTATTCCAGTGGTGGATCCAAGTACGGATGTAGATACACCTTGGGCCTGCATCTCCTTGAGAATGTTGGCCAACCAATCCAGACCTTCATAAAGGCCTTCTCCTTTGGGAGCGCACGTCCCTTGAATGTGCCATCGCCTATTTTGAAGGCTGTAGAGACCCAGCGATTCGCATACTTCTGCAGGGCTCATGGCATTTTTCTGCATGCACGCCAAACCCCACTACTTCAGTCATTTTTCGGACGAAAAATTAGATCTCACAAGAATAGAGCCTACAAAATATGAAGCCTCTTACTCATCCAGATCGTCTTAAACTTCAAGTATGACATTTGAATTTGCATGAAAGCTTACCCTCGGGATGCCCATTGAGTACACATAAGGCGACCACACAGATAAGATAGAACAACAAACAGAGGTCTAGAGCTTCTTGGGGCTGTCGTTAGATGAAAAAACAGCCAGAACTCAAAGCCAAGACCTGATATCAAACGGACTTCTACAAAATGACATATGTGCATATGGCCCACACCCGGGGAATATTGAATATATAGTATGGGAAAAGTGATATCGCGTAGGAAGTCAATTGAGTAAATCGTTTCATACATCATGCAGAGTGATAACTGTGACTTCTGGTATTAAAGAATCACAAACTGCCATCGGATGATCATACTTGTTATCGGAGGTGGACAACCTTTAATTGTAAACAAATTCCTTTCTAAAGGAAACTCTAAGCGACGTAGTTATTCTCTTGTATACAACTTCTGCACATTTCCTTTACAATCATAAAGTTAATCTATAGATAACATAAGTACACGATCAACAGGAGGAGCTTAACATGCAAGGGGACCAAACAAAATCCAGGGCCACGGTATACTTCTCACGGATGCCAACCAGGTGATATCGAATGGAGAGAAACATGAAGACAAATACTGAAGAGCCGAAAAACCATGGCAACTGAAAAGAAAAGAATAAATGCAAACGTCCAGATAAACAAAGAGTAGAAAAACGGTCGAAGATGGAAGCGTGTGAGAGACGTAAGTAGTAGAAGAAATCCAGCTGTCGATATGGCAATTCTGGGAAACTATGTGAGCAGTATGGAAGTTCCGGTCCGAAGCAAGAAAGGCATCCAGTGACCATCAACAATATTTGAACGAGAAGGGCCATATTCCCGTCACATATACTCGGTTGCTTCATCACTGGATACCAAGGTGCATACGTTTTTGGACTGGACCGCGCGGGGGCTGAAAACAACTCGAAGGCCAACAACCCAAAGAAAATCGAGAGCTGTTGCCCAGACATATGTTAGTCTACAGAATATAGTTAGGTCCCAAGCAGACTAAGAAAACTCCCTCGCAAGCCTGCCCACAACTCGCCACTTGCACAAGTTTTCTCAATAAGGAGTTCGAAACAGGCGGTTTAATACGTATTGAACCCACCATGTCTTGCTTGTTGGCGAACACAAGAATAGCACTGTTCCTCATCAACGGGTCTTGTACGATTGACTGCAAACCAACCGACCCAGTTAATAAACAACAGTCTGATTCAGTAGATCCATCTGAACAATTCAAAACCATGATTAGCAATTTCTTCTCTTGAATTTGAATTGACAAGTAGGCTTCCATCCATTATTTATCTCAACACACAGAAGAAACGTAAAAGTGAATAATATTGAAGCTGCACCTGGAACTCCGCAGCTGCCTTATCAATTCGCTCCCTATCTAATGAATCGACCACATATATCTGCGAACGTACACACAACTATCGTTAGGCACTAACAATGCCAAACAAGAAACTAGCGTGCCCCTCTTCACTCATAAAATTGTTGTCCACAAGAATCTTTGCGTCGTTATTTACGCGAACGCATGATTCTTTTGATTATGGGCGAAGGTGGAATCTGTACAAACATTCAAAAGATGCGCGGGAGCGATCTTCAATGATAAAGGAACCAGACAAACCCTTTCTAGCTGAAAGACCTAAATACATCACTCGCAATATAGCACGGATCTCCAAACTCTGTACAAACGCATACTTGAGAGTATGGAGGAAGGTGAATACTGTACAAACGCTCAAGAAATACGCGGGAGCAATCGTCCATGATAAAGGCACCAGACAAACCCTTTCTAGCTGAAAGACCTAAATGCATCACTCGTAAAAAGACTGGCAAATGTAAAGCATGCTTGCAATATGCCATTCTAACAACAATACCTTAAGAGAGCTGACATATTTTCCGCCACAACAACCAGAAATTCTAAAATAAGAACAGTCAAAACTGTCGTTAATATCCTCGATATAGATGGAAAAGAGACAACTCACCAAACCATCAGTATTGTTAAAATAATGCCTCCAGAGTGGCCTTAACTTTTCCTGACCGCCGACATCCCAAACCGTAAATTCCACGTTCTTGTATTGTACTTTCTCGACGTTGAACCCTGTAATCAATAAAGTAAAACAAAAAAACGAACAAATATTAGCAGTCAATTCAGCACTGAAACCACAAACGAAACAACCGTTTGATAGTAGTCGGGTTCTTTCGGCCATACCTATTGTGGGCACCGTGGAAAGGATTTCTCCTATGTGAAGCTTGTAAAGAATGGTTGTCTTGCCAGCAGCATCTAGACCCAGCATCACCACCTACACAAAATAGAGTTCCACAAATATAACCAGCCTACGATAAGAGTTTCAAAAAGACCGTTTCTAATGGAAGTTCCATGAGCTCCACAGCAATAAAGTGGAAAAAATTAAATCGTGCAAATTCTTAGCCAGTCTCATCGTCCTTTGGCATGGATATCGAACCAAAATAATTTCAAATGCCGAGTCACAGTCTTGCAACTTCTCAGTAAATGGCATAAGCCGCAGTTAACCGACAGACATGGAGAAATCTTTAAAATCATATAACAATCGCTGAATTACGAAAGCCTCCGGGTATTCAGAACAGAAGAGGGGACAATCAAATATACTGCTGTTTTGAGTGACGGACCTAGGACTGGATCTAAACGCAGATATATTTGAGCTCAAAGGCACTCATAACCTCCAGTTTCACCCTGTGCTGTTCATTACTTCCAGGTCCACAACTGACAACAACTATTCTCAATTACAATCTTCTGTAGTCTACAATTTAACCTTAACTTTCTGGTAGCTGAGTTGTGATGCAAGGATATGTATATGACTAAACTAAAGGCTGACATTATGTACTAAACTGACAACATGTTTGAAGAAAGTGACAATGGCTGTAAATACATGAGACCCGTCACCTAGCACTTCCAATCACACATCATTCACACCCTGAGGTGTAATGATGTGCAAACTCCGCCAATCAATCGTGAAAGAATATCATTCACCCGATCAGATTGGATCCTACAAAATAGAGATGGAACAGATAAGAATCAATTCCACCTCTAATCACTGCCAGCTTCTAACACTTCTTGCACAATTTTTTAGCCAGCGCTAGCGTCTCTCTTTTTCTCGGGTATATGCCGCTGATGATTTAGATTAAAAAGCGAAATTTTTTATGTTACAAGGTCCGATTGGACCAAGGAATAACAGATTTACAGCTGTAACTGGCCTGAACACTAAGGGTAATGATGAGGAATTGTGTGACCAGTCAATTAATGAGTAATTTGATCGCAGAGATGCTAAATGAGAGACGCGTAGATCACCGATACTTTAAAAACAACAAAAGACCACCTTTGCTGCCGGGAATTTCCGAAACGTTGACTGATTTGTCCGCGGTTCGTCTGTAATAGGTCCCTGCCCACTTACCAATTCCCGAGAGCTAGTGACCTATGACAGCTTGAGAGATCTCGCGGTCGGCAAGATTGATGATGCGGAAATAATACTTACTCGCATCTCCTTGTTGCCAAAAAGGCTGTCAAAAAGCTTTCGAAACGTTTGCCCCATTGTAATGTGATGTCCATAATAAGGAGGTCCAACCCGTTTCCTCAAGTCACTGGTTCCATTTCTCACACTGACGCACAAATCAAACAAGCTGCAACAGATCCACAGATTTTGCTAACACTCAAAACAGGCCCAGTGATGAGTCTCTCTCTCTCTCTCTCTGTGTCTCTGTGTTTGTCTCTTGTCGCCCTCCTGAGCTTCCTCCGTTCCCTCCGCGCTATTCGCACATCGAAGAATCCCAGTCTCAGACTAAAACCTATAAGAAGGCAACTGGACGAAGGACAGGCTGTCCCGCTCACTCACACTGACGTCCGATGGTGATACAAAAAACTTGAGGTTCAAAATTTTCAACTTCATATCCATGGTCTTGCTTGCCCATTTTATAGTCTGTTTCGTTCCTTCAATTCTATCCTCTATAAGTTGTACATGTCTTCTGACTTTTCTTTCTGACGAGTGTTGCTTTCTACTTTCGCTTTCTCTTCTTTTTTCTCTTCGTGACCTCGCTGCCACTTCCGGGCACGTCTTTGCTGCGCTCGCCTTCTTGATCATGACTCCCAACGTATTAAAATCTGCCCGTCCGCTATTTCCGCTGGGCGTCCATTCATTTGACCTTCTTGTGTACACTGCAACATTATGCATTTGCGAAGGACTTTGTCGATTAAAATTTAAAAGTAGCATTATTGTTTCAAACCATAGGCGCACTATAACTTGTTCCTTACGTAGTGCATTTTGAGTTGATTTCTTCTCTGTCGACTTGACAGTTGACACCCTGAAGCATTAAAGTAGCGAGGGAATCAGTGAATCCTCCTTGACGTCATGCTTGAAAGTTTACCCTTGTACTCAGCTGCGATGATAGGTAATAGTAAGTTACTTATAATCTTGGTTTATGCAGGTCACAACGAATGCGATAATGTTCATTGTGATGATGCCGGTGTGTCCTCTGTAAAGTTACGTCCTTAGAGAGCAACTTTCACTTGCCTTAATTCTCAATGGACTTATTCAATAAAGTACTGAACGACAATGAATGGGGTGAGATCAAAGATATACTCTTACTTTCAGTATCTTGTGAGGTCCAAAACTTTTGGAGTGCCTGTATCCACCGAAAAGTTTATCGAACAGTCCACTCATTAATAAACATGAAAGTAGAGGCTGTCTTGCTCGTAATATCACGTATGGGATTCTCATTTCTTAAAGTCAGTTCTAGCGTATAAATAGAAAAAAAGAAATCGACGGCAGTTTCAATTATACGCTCATGAAGACGAAATTTAGAGCGCGTACTGGTTATTGATGTGTTCCTTCGCACTCATGGTAGTTGGAGTGCTTAATACTGAAATTGGTTAAGCACGTTTGTCAAAATATGCAATAGAACTCGTCTCCCATCCAGAAACAACGGTTTCTGGATGACAGATGAGTAGAACCAAACGCAATCGCCTGTTCAACATCCTTTAATTACCCACAACGAATCAGCTCACCTCAAGACATCTAGCGGAAACATCGGCATCTCAATAACATGAAGCTGAAGAACTCTTGCTAAGAACACTTTCAAACAACTTTCTAGATCTAAAGCTTGCAATCGCTGGTAAACTGCATCAGGTACAACTAGATTTGCCTCGTCTCACATGCTTAATGCTTATTACTACATGGTTAATTCAGGCAACACCAATTTCTCCAAAACCTGAGACTACACGAAACAGCAGCTGCGTTTCTTACAACATAACGTGGAGCAAAAGCGGAACTGGTACCTCAACGGCCTGATTTCAATGGGAATCGACAAATTTCATTCGAAAAGTGAAACCACTTGCCATAAGACAAGTATTTTGATTAGCTACAATTTAACTCTACACTTTCGATAAATCTCTCTATCTATTTGAAGATCTCCCCATTCATCTGAATACTACATGAATATACATTCTGCTCCCAACAGGGCCCTACAACCAGCCCTCAATGCTTGCTTCCTATCTTAACACTATACAAACCGGAGCTCCTGTAGATGCAACTCCTGACCGAGTAATCCCAGAATACTCGAGTGATGCAGATATCAGAACTGGTATGTTTGGTCTCTTAGAAATTCCTCCTCAATGTTGAATCAGACTATTGGAAACTATGAGCGAATGGCACACGTACGAACAGCTGTCCGTAGAGAGTTACAACAGCTGATGTGTGATGAGCATCTATTTTAGAAGGCAAGTTGATAACCTGCATCCAACCAAAATTGGCAACGTATGAAACTTATGAAGGTCAAGGTAAATCACCTACTGCTAAGGTGATGCTACCTAAATATAATCAACGAAATAATGCAAAACTTGAGATCATTAAGCTAAACAACGGGAAGATGTTGATGAAACATATCTTGGACCCTGTGTGCGTGTCAAGAAGAACAATAATTCACGTATGGGTCCATCACTGCATTCAGTCTGCAACACTAACAATTTCACTTCTGTAGGGCGACGGCTTACCTTCCTAAACGCTGTGACGCCCCAAGGATTGCTGGGCTGTTCGGGGGATCCACATATAACCACTCGCCCACCTTCTTCACACTGGATTCTTACCTGTCAGACACCACTACTTGTGAATCCAGGCCGAAAGTAGACCATTCCTCAGAATCAAGGACTAGGACAATGATCGCCTAAATACATTAGCATAGCCTTCAACAATGACCGACAGAGAAAATTAGGTCTGCAGAGGAATTTTATATCCTAGTGAATTACAATTTGCAGAATGTGAAGCAGCGTCCTACAGTAAGAAGGTAGATTTCAAGTGAGACATTATAGTTAGACCGAGAGGTGTGTCCACTGGCGATGATGTAGTCCGCAAATTCGGCAGAACTGTTTTACCTCTTCGCGAGCAAGGCCTGGAACAAGAGCGTAGATCTCGTAGCCGTCCGTCTGCCAACATAAGAAGTACATCCATCAAACTTCAAAATTAGTAGAATACTGTGGTAAACAATGGAGCCTTCATGGACTTCACATATCCTCAGCTGACAAATCAGGGGGGCACAGTGACTTACGTACAAGCACGCATTCTTTAAGATTACAATACAGTAGGTCATAGAGCTCATTGGTCCAAGGATGCTACTAGTTGCAGACAATGCTGCAACCTCCCATCCAGGTACAGTTCGTGAAAAACTCCTGTTGATATAAATAGCAGGCAAACAGCACAGGCTATACAAGCTAAGGTCCGAAAAAGCCTCTGTCCCCTACATGCAGAACTACGTTAGCAAATTTTAACGATCAGAGTTTTGTTGTGCCCCAGCTTACTCCTCCTTCCAATCCGTTACTCCTAGCACCGCAGGGCTAGGGTAACGGCCAGGGTAACTCCGCGCCCTGGGGGTCTATGCTCTGCAGGCTGTGACAGGAAAATACTGATGGGAACAATACTTTTCGGTAAGAAGAGACCGTGTAGTACTCCTTATATGAAGCCGTATAAAAACGAAGAATGAAGCGTTAGGACGGGGCTCCAAGGCCTCAAACGAAAGTCGAATTTGAACTTAGGCGAGTCACACGTCAGTTGTTAAGCAAATGGAGGAATTTTGAAGGAAATTCAACTCCAGATTCGGTCTCTTCCTACACATGAAACCGACGATATTGAATCTAGCATAAACTGGGTTGTACTAATTCATTGCCGTGGAAACGTTTGGTAGTAAAAAATTAGAACCCAGGAAGAACCAAACAGAGCTATATAAAGCTTCAACCGAGTGGAAACCACCCGTCACTGAAGTTAGAGACTGCTGACTGCTGACTGCAAACTTTCATCTTCTGTGCTTGAAAACCCCAAGAATCAGATGCAGGTGGCAGAGGTGATGCTCAACAACCAGCTCCACATCTGCAGGTCAAGAGACATGAGGGTCAACATTCTTACAGGTTTTGAACTGCCACAGTACACTAAGCTTAGTGTAACGTGCAGAAATCAAGCAGACAAAAACCAGGTACGAAAATGTTGGAATTCCGACATTGGAAGTTGGTTGCTCGGTAAGAAAAGACCTTCCGATGGGTAAACCACATGAAACAATTAGGAGATAAATATGACAAGCTGACATTGATACGAACATTACTTAGAATGAATCGTATTCGTAAAAAGAAACTGCCTGACATGTGGAAGGAAGTAGCCCACTGAGGAAAATTTAAGTGGCCATCTTGGCAACTATTTAGGGCATGGCGAATCTAACAGCGTGAATCAAAACTTCGTGGAGTGTGATCCACGAGGCTCGACACACATCCTACGGACTGATAAGTAAACTATCCCTGTGTACATGAAGAGAGATATTTCGCACTCTAAGAGGAAAATGGCGTGTCATACCCGCTACATGTGGCAACTGTTTCTGTTGCCCGAGGTAAACGCATTTATCCTTCATTTCGACATTCAACTACAATTCAAAAAAACCCTAGACAGAAAATATCCAGAAAATCTGCTATGTAAGCGAAAAGACCAAAAGAAGGACGTCTAAGGTTAACTTTGCAAGATTGGAGAAAAAGTGGAACCTCATCGGAATGATTACAGGTTCAAAACTTTTATCCTAAAAACTACGTTCTATATCCAGAAATAGTCTCCGAAACACCGACATATTAAGCTGGGTTGGGATTAAACATGCTTCACCCACCTGATTACCTGTATGAGGTCGGACTACTGTGTTTACTTGATGGGCCTCGAATATAAAACAGAAAGCAGTGTAGAAGAAACTGATTGTCTGTAACCTGAATTAATTTCTCTTGATGAAGACAAGTTAGCTAATAGGAATTCCGTTGTACTTCAACGCAATAAATGGAGTAGGAAACATCACTTGTTTGATTCTCTCAAACGGCTTTAGTTATATGTCGAAGCTTTTGTATTTTTTACAAATACATAGTTAGTGTCAACATCACGATCCAGATGAGGGTACAAACCTGATGAGAAATGGAACATATCGGTAAGTAAAAGAGTTAACAGTATAAGGGTTAAAATGAGCCAACTTTTACAAGACTTATACGGCAAGTATTAGTGATGCAGTTGCATTTACGCTATTCGTGTAGCGTGTAGGCTTTTCTAGTGTAGTAGACTCGTATCATGCAGCGTTCAAAGTGCCAGGCAATTCCATTGTTAAAACTACTGAGCATACAAACGTTAACTTAAGACCCACCAAAAATACCTGGACTGTTTTCTTGACATTCAAGACCAATAGTGCGCTTGGAAAACGTGTTATGATCCGAATGACAGATCATCTACATTTCTGTAAACCGAGTCAAAGGGACGAGCTAGCGCCCACACACGCAGTGCTAATCGTATGTGGGACAAAAGAGTAAATCTGGCGGGTGTCAGACCTGGAGCCTGTTCAATAGGCATTTGGAACTGGATATTGCTGAAATTGAAAGGATTTTCAAACGGAGTTTTCTCGGTAACCGCTGATGATGAGCGTTTTGAACGTTTAACGACTCCTACCACGCTAAGCATTAGACAGATAGGACAAACAAAGAAGCAGACGCGTAATGGCATCACTAACAGGACTAAAGAAAACTGACAGAAGTCATTACACAACAAAAAATGGAGTATATCTGACGAACAAGTACTTACATTTCTGTATGCATTAATTTTGACCCAGTCTGCAGGAGGGCCGTCATCTGTTATTACTAATTTGAGACCCTTCATTGGCTCCATACTGGTGCTTTTAGTACCGTGCTTTGACCGGTCCTGCTTTGATGACTTCTTCAACAAAGGACCAGCCTTTGCTATATTTGCACCGGCACTAAGTGCGTTCTCAGAAGGGACTTCATCCAAGGACCGAGACCTAACTCCTTTTGCTCGAGCAACCTTTACAGCTCGCTCCACCAACGAGGCAGTCTCTTTACGTTTCGTTCCACCTGTGGCAAAATTGAAACAGTCGGATTGTACAGCAAGTAGTTTCCAACACTCCAGAATCAGAATTCATATACACTTATGGGGACCAAGCCACCTGCAAAGGATAAAACAGTACGGACAAGAATACCACACAAGAAACAAAGTTGGGCATACCCAAACTCTTCAACTGCTTCTCCTTCTTCAACACGCCGCTCTTTTCCTATCAACCCCACATTCCCATGCCGGCAACATCCACGTCAGTACATGACGGCTTTACCTGCGTTTAATCAGGACTAACTTTGGAACTTCAAGTATATAGTATCAGTTTCCCACATCCTTCTCAACTTGACAATTCCACAATAAATTTGACTTGCCCAAAGCAGACTCCATCGAAGAGGCGAAACATTTCGAGACTCTACCTAAACTTAGTACTTCCCCACCATTGGTAATTTTACATGCTGGTCAAGAGACTCTACCTTGATGATGGGATCTCCAACCTCTCCATTACCAACTCTTTGGGAATGCCAACCTTGCATGGCACGGGCAGCAGCATCTCTCCTCGCTCTCCCAGATCCAGACGCTGCTGCTGCATTAGGCTGCTGCGTTCACCGGGGAGCAGAGTCATTTCAACACAGCACATGTAACCCACGTTTCGTTGAAAAACAGCTGCTAAAAAGATAAATATAAAGCCTATCTTAGACCCTGATTGAGTAGTTCTCCCTTACAAATATGACAAAGACTTCTTAACTGATGACTGTCTTAATGTTATACCGATGGGATATCTACGGCATGTAATACATACTTCACCGGCTTACGAAAACTGCAAGAAGGGCACGTTCCACTTGTTTCCTGCTCTTTTGAGCTCAGACAACTGTGTCTAAATCACGTGCTTCATGTGACCGTAACTTCCGTGTTATCACCCTGCCTTGCCTTGTGGCTGACATTACCTGCGAAGAAGGAGTCGTCGGAGACATTGCAGCTTGGTTGTCAAATCCAGAAAGCAATGCGTCTGCTTGGTTTAGGTCTTTTCCTCCAAAATTTGAAGGTAGACAGCCACCCGTTTGGAATCTCTCATAATCCAACAGTGCCTGCATGGCCAGAAATATTTAACACCAAGGTACGGCCAACTGGAAATGGATAAAAGCTAAATTTGTGAGTAACCTGCACCTGATAGATTTGCTACTGCCTACAATCGAACATAACTACTGAGCATAAATACTGTTGATGATGAGAATTGCATCTTCATCCCGCAATCGGCGTATGGGGCAACTTCAATGAACAATTCAAGAGAGACCATCACTTGGAGAGGTACAACTATATCTGAAACAATAATGCGCAGATTGATGGTGGAGGTGATCAAGTCAGATCACTACTCTAATCACTATCAGAGTAGCCTAACAGGTTGAAATGGTCCATTTTATTACAAAAAGCGCAGCAGTTGCGGTGGCCACACCTTGTAGGAGGTCTTATCAAGAGCCTCGCTTTGACACACACCAAACGCAGCATTGGTATATTTCCAAAAAAAAAACTGAATGACCCCCAGCAAACAACATCACAGGACTAAAGGCTGCTAATCCAACTTACCAAGCAAGAAACTTGGGTGATTCCATCTTGTCAACCAGAATCTGCAAAAAATTGTGCAACTATAAAGATTTCTCAAGGAATTACCTTTTCATAGAAGCCGCGGAAAGACCATGAAATCGTAGTGCAAGTCCTGACATCCGACAAAAACATCAGGAACAAACTCACCTTCAAATATTCCTATGTCATTCACAGCGGAAGTTCAATAGTTGCCTGCCATTCTTCGGACTCTCCTCAGTTCCTCACTGACTACAATCTAAATATCTTGCAATGCAAAGGCCCAAACCAACCTAGTGAAGCCTTTTATGGCTAAAAGGTGAATCCAAATTAGATTGGTAGAAAAGTTAAGAGCTTTTCGAATCCCAAGTATTGCTATTCCAAGTACTTTAGTTACATCCTATATTCGATGTATCAAATATCATATTAGACAACAGAGGATCAACCATAGCACCTAAGTAGTAACGCGTAGCAGAAAGATAAGAGACATAGCAATGAAAATATAACCAACCAAGGCATACAGAAGAGAAAGGGCAATGAACTAAGGTGCAGTGTGGGCCGGCACGGTGGATGCAAACGGGGGCCAGTGACCATCATAACCACCTGAATGGCAAGCATCACATTGCCATGCAGCCCGCCAGCGTCATCAGTGTGTACACACATGCACAGGTTTCTATACACCGCATATGTGCTCAGAAGATGTTTGACCAAGCTGAGATTCACAAAATTTTTTAAATCCTTTTCCAAACTGAAAGAACTGACCTGTAATCAGGTCAGAGCAATTTAACGGCCGACCATCCGGGTAGATATGTATATATAGCCATCAATGAAATTAGTAATGAACATTTTTCTATGTTCTTTGATGAGATGAACAATGATCAGTATAATCTCATCTATTTACGTGTATACATGATTCACATTAAAGGATCTATAGAACGCACGATATATAACTAGGTGACAACTGAGAGCATCGCTTGTAGATGAGATCGATTCGACACCACAAAATATAAGTATTCTACACCATTTATGCAAATCCAAAACAGTGAAACTCTCAGGGTGACCTTCCAAAACGGGGAACCACTGTAAGGTGAGTGGAAGACAAGATTTAACTCAAACGTGCATCACATCACTCACTTGGGAGGTTTGAACTGTTCGCCAACTTGTCGCCATAACTTGCCAGAAGTAACCTACAACAAAGGGAATCTCGATCGATTTTCACAAAATATTCAAAATTGAAATATAGATGCTAGGCTTTCAAATATAGATATTTCATCATGAATGAGTCCATACTGGAATTATCCCCTAAAAAAAGAAAACATTTATGCCAAAGATTTGCCACTTGTTAGTACAATACCTGTTCGTATCCCCCGAGAGAAGTCACTGCCTTCCATAACCTGAACATAGCACGCAAAGAACATAAATCATTCAGAACACGTTGCTAAAGACTTATCACATTGTGAGATTGAATGGGTTCATACAGCTACCCATATCAGAAAGACACAACAAAATCTGAGCTGACTAAGAAACCCAAAAAAAAACCTTTTGAAGGCAAAAGCAGAATGTGAAATAGCATGCAGGCCCAAGAAGGAAACAGAGTAGGAACGAGATAATAAAAAGTTAGTAAGGTAGACCAGAAGTTTCTTGCCCGCGCATTTGGCAAACAATAAGCTTCACCAAATCAATACATGACACTACAAACTTCCAGATTGTTGCAAAAGCCCGTCAGATAATAACTAACAGTACACATGGCGTGTAGGCTGTAGGGGAACCGATATCATTATCTTGGAGTCTCACAGACCGTTGAAATAAGACTGGACGAAGCAGTCAATTGGAAGGGGCAGAGTAGATTACGAAAGATGTGGCACAAAGTACACTACAAACTGCAGTCCTAGTGTCGAGGAGAAGGGAAAGCACCGAAAGTAGAACGAATGATATACGGGTGATGAGGGAAAACGTCGAGCACACCGATATACATACCAATTACCAGATAAAGGACAACACCTCCAGCCCTGCACTATATCCCCTCGGAAACAGGGAAAAATACAGACAAATTCCTCGTTGTCGACAAAAAACCTCTATTGCAGTTGGTGTGCCCTCTACCAAGTCAGGAATGCAAGAAAATCAATGTTCTCTGTTCAAACTCCATTCCGAATAGAATTTTTACATACCACAGTTCTGTGTCAATTCCAAAAGTAGCTAGAAGTTCCAAAGAGACTAGAGCCAATGACGTATGAGGATAACAGTAAATTCTGCTTACTTCAGAACATTCAGTTCTTCTCCGTAGAACTTGGGAGCTTTATACTCCAAGTTCCTATCCCTAAAGAAGTTCTCGAGGACCCTCGTGAAAGCGATCTGCTCCTCAATGCTGCCGTCCTTGTCATCAACCTCATCCTCTTCCACCTCTTCCTCCTCCACCTCCTCCTCTTCTACCTCCTCTTCTTCTTCTTCTTCTTCCTCTTCCTCCTCCTCCTCCATCTTTTCATCCTTTGATGAAACCATTCTCCCTTGTAAAGGTTCTTCTTCTTCCTCCTCTTCTTCCTCCTCTTCTTCTTCTTCCTCCTCCTCCTCTTCTTCCTCTAATTCTTCGTCGTGTTTGTCTTCTTCTTTCAAGACTCTTTCTTTCTTGGCTCCGTCTTTTCTTTCTCCCACCTTCGCTTGGACCTCCTTCTCCTCCACATCCTTCTCGTCTATTTTCATCTCTGCCACCTTCTTGTCGTCTTCTTTGTTGACGACTTCTTCACTTTCTGCTTTCTTGGCGAAGAGTCCCTCGGTGCTCACATTCGGTGCTTGCTTCACGTCCCGAGACCGTAAACTCTCCGTATGCTCGCCACTCGAAGTTTTCACCACCTCAGCTTCAACAGGCTCCTGCGGTGCATCGGTCACTGTAGGCTGGCTATCTATGGTGGCCGACGCTCCATTCCCAATTTCAGTTTCAGGTTCTGTCATGACAGCCACCCTCTTTCCACTATGGCAATATGTGTGCAAAAATCCTGGCTGGGAAATCTGATTTCGGAATGGAGGCAAACGGACTAGCTTTCAAGAATGAAAAACTGGTGAAGGGCGCAAATGCAGAACAGCCTGGTGAATAGAGAGGGTGACCTAGCAATAGACCAGACCACGAGAGCAAACAAACGACAGACACGTAACTACAGCTGACGAGAAAGCTTGATACAATGATGAGATAAAAGTTGTGTCGAACTTGCGAATCAGGAAACACAGTTCCAACAGCAATCTCTAGCAGTTGTGACCTCACACGTACGACCGTTGTGCAGAGTGTAAAACCACACCGAGAGGTACAAAACACGTACCCTAACCAGCGAATCGAAAAAACCCAAACCCCCGATGTCAATCGACTCCACACCCACTCCTTCTTTGGATTGATCACAATGCGCTACTGGTGACCAGCTGACCTAATGGTTCGAGGTACGTCCCTCACAGCCCTCCCTCCCTCCCTCAAATTTTCTTGAAGCGATCTTTTACGACCCACAGCGAAATTATCAGCCCTCCTTACGACGAAATGCACACGACATGATTTCTAACGAGGCCCCGCCATGCTTCCTCCGCTGTAGCCCGAGACAACCACCTCCTCCTCCTGAACACTCCTCCACCCTATGCAACCCTTTCCCTACACACCAACAAGATGTCCCAATCACAATCTCTCTGCCCTAGATAGAAATAATATTCCGAACTCACATTTTCCCTGCTGCTCTCAATGGTCGTCTGTCTACCTCGCGGGCGACTGTCGCCTGAACCTCTCTCTCGTTCATGTCCTCCCCTACTCGTCTTCAGAGCATTCCCTCCCCCTTGTTAGAGCATAAAGTCCGACATTTTCACGCGACTCGGCCTAAGAAGAGGACCTTAACCAAGTGAGAATGTGAGCCTCCTGTCCGGTTCTGATTTGCTGAGCCTACTGACATATGCCACCCATGTTGTAGCGAACAAATGAGCCGTTTTACATAACGAGGTCAACTTTATTTACTAGTTTAACTCTTCGCGTACATATTCATTTAAACTGATCTTTAACCAACTTCCCCGTATGCAACTTTCCCCCGATTTCTCTATCCAAAATCACATCGTCTTCTCACAAGTGATATAACCTTCACGACCTCGCTAATGTACAAATCAAAATTCTCTTAGTTCCAACTCATGCATATAGGACTCATATGTACATTAAAATATGTTCGACACCATTCCGCTTCACAAAATGATGCATTTCAATCAAGTATTCTATCGGACAACAAGTATACGTTTCTCAGTCTTCATCAACTTGTATCGTTGGCAGCTCATTCAAATCTTTCCTTTATATAAATAACTTATAAATTGAGACCTAATGTGTAATAGGGTTTTGTTTTTCGGTGGTTTTACACATTCCGTTCTATCCCATACGTCTCCCTTTTCTCTCTAGGATAACCTTATACAGCGAACTGATTGAATATTGTAATATTAGAGTCCATTGAAGCATCAGGATATTTTCGTAAAACCTGTTTAGTCATTGTTAGCACACGCAGTCGAGTTTCAGCGTAGTTGACGACAAGAGAAAAGTTACGTTAAACAAAGGTTAACAAAAAATGATTTTGTCAATAATTCATGTATAACGAGATCATTTGTAATCTTGCGAACTATTATCCAGAGTAATGATTTTATCTGAATATATGCATGACATCCAAATTATCTACTACATCTACATATCATCTAAAAGTTGATCATGATACACATCAGGGATAAATGAATAAAATAAAGTAAGGGATAAACATTTAACTGCATTAGGAATGCATTTAAATGTTTGATGCATAAGGTCAGTTTTTCACCAGCCATTCATTTCATTATTTTAATATAATACAAACTCTTGAGAGAGAGAGGGAAAACTGTGTTAGGTAAAAAGGTCTCTATTCAAAGAAAAAGGAGAGAGTAATGTAGCAAAAAGGATGGAAAGATCCAATCAAGTCTTACATGGATGAAACCAAGTGGGTAGGATGGGGCTAGGCCTCAATAACATCACAATGGGAAATATGACCTATTGCATCTAAAATATTTGAACTATCTAGATCAAACAATCTCTATTCAAAGGGGGCATTCCACTTGCTAAGGTTCTCATATATTGGCCACACAAGATAGACACATATTCAAACACTTACGTATAAGATGTAGTTTTAAATGAGAGTTTGTTCAAGGTGAACCTTTGTTGTGATCATGTGTGTTATATGTAACATGGCTTGATTGTAATAGTTATATTTATCCGTATAGACTTAAACATAGATTTTTGTATGTATTGTATATTGTACATGTGTATAAATGGCTTGGTGCTTGCAATATTTACAACTAGATTGTAGATTATCCAACCTTATGATCTTATTAACATAATAAGTGGATTATTTTTGTCCTCTAAATTTTAAGTGGTTGTTAGGGGAGTCTATCTTAGCAATATATAAATTCACAAAAAGTAATTTTGTAAGTTGTGAAAATATTTAATTGATGGGATTATGTTTTTAGATTGTGATTCTAATTATTGTAATGTCTACTTGTGTAGAGTATGTATATATATATACATGCATATTGTGAAAGAGATGTGCACATGTATTTTAGCATTCCATTTTAAAGATTATCATCATGTTCAATAATCTTTATATTTTTTGAATCCATTATCCAAGATAAAGTGTTGTATATTACGCTTTTATTTCAATGTGCTTGCAACTATTGTTATGATTTTGTATACTAAGTTTTTTGATAGTAAGTGACTACACATATCTCATAGATGGAACCATTTGTTTAAGTGATTTATGAATTGGCAATGGGAGTATAATGGATATTTTATAAAGAGATATTTATAGCATGATTAATGAGCTATCCAATTTTTACTTGTAGTTTTTAAATCATGTGATGGTTTGAAAATATAATGAATGTCAAAGAAGAATTGTATGCCACTTAGTCTATGTGTTAATTAATGAGCTATTCAATAAAAAATGATAAGTCTCATTTTTTGTTTATAATACAAAACTATTACCTTTTTATGTTCATTTTGACAAGTTTATGAATATGTATGAGTGTGAGGTTTGACATTCATTGTTGAATTATGTTGTGATCAAAACGGTTATTTTGACTAATTTTTTTTCACCTTTTTTCATAAATATCTGTATAGTTTAACTTAGAAAATGTGTATGTTAGTTTCTTAATTTGTGCAAGTAGTGAATATATGTTGTATAATAAGAGGATTTTTTTATTATCTTCTATTCATAAGGGTTGTTGTATTGATGAGCTGAATATAGATTTTTTGTATGTAAATAAGAACAAAATTTTGAATGGATGGAATTTTTCTTCACAAATAAGTTGTAAAACTATCTTTATGGGTGCTAGTTTACTCTTGAGAGTAAGAAATTATTCAAAGTTGGAAAATATGTTTATGTTTATGTAAGGTAGATCCTATTCAAAACTTTTTATTTAAGTAAAGATCATACAAGTAGACTATGGACACATATTGTTAAAGGTGTTGAGTAGCTAATGTGAGTTAGACTAGTTGAAGCAAGTGTGTGTTTGTAAATGATGAATTGTATGTAATATGAACAAAATATGTTGTTTGACTTTTTGTTCAGATTTGTATACAAATTTATATGTGATGTGGAAGTTATAATCAAGTATTTTTGAAGTCATTTTCATTTGTTTAAATAATTTAGTGATGATATAAAGATAATAAAGTATGTCCTTATGTGATATATTATAATATATATTTTAAGTTCATTGATGTTTAGAATTTTGGTTGCATACACTATTATTTGATATAATTCTTCAAACCAAAGTATAATAGAATGATTAAAATAAATGTGTGATGTGGGTAATACTATACCCATGTCACACACATTATGAATTTAGATTTGTTTATATAATTTTTTTGGACGCAAAATGTGAATAACAATAATTTAAATACATGGGATGTGATTAGTATGGCCAATCGTACTTAGTTAAAACACTATTCAAGTAATTTTTTGATAGATTGAGATGCATACAATAGCTTTTGATGTTTCAAATATTTGAAAAATTATAATAGTATTCAATTATTTAAACTTTGTTTGATATGAAATGCACCTCAGTTTTATAATTTAAATGTTAGAGAATAATGATTGTAATAAACAAATTTTATCTTGTGTGATTTGTTATACATAATTTTCAAAATTTCAAAATATTTAATAATAATATGTTTGATTATTCAAGTATGTAATTATATTTAAAAATAAAATATTTTGAATGCATGTATTTTTGAAAAAATTAAGTTGAATATTTTGTCATCATACTAAATAAATCATTTATAATTATATATGCATTCAAATCAATTATACATCAATAACAAGTAATTTTTATTATATACAAATAAATAAAATTAATACAAATAAGATAAATAAATATTTTAAAATTTTGAATATATTAATATTATTAAAATCTCATTGATTTTGTAATTTAGTTTGAAAAATATTTCAACTCATAAGTTTTATTCAATTTTAGGTAAAAAAATCAATTGATAGGATTGTGTGTTGAACATGTGATGAATCACATTGCTTTCAAATTGGAAGAGTGGATTATATTTGATTCAAATTATGTCATTATTGTCTTAGACTTGGATATGATTGATTGATGTTTTAATCTTGATCCATCATGGCAATTTTTGGAAGAGAATGAGGAGTTTAAAGTGATCATGGTGGTGGTAGGGGACTAGACTTTGGTAAAATTGTAGCGCATGAGGTTAATCATGAGGTGAACATAATATCTCAATTGGAACAGTTGGAGTAGAAAAATAACAAGTATGACTATATCACATTAAAGATTAATTTCTAGAGCTAATGCATATACATCCTATGATGAAGATGTACAATTCATGTGTGAATCAGCACAACCATGTGTAGTTGCTATAACTTGTAGTGCAACACAAACTATTGAGTTTAAGATGAATGTTTGTGGAGTTGGATCCACAAAGAGGGGGAGGCTGACCGACAAATCTGACCTTATTAGTCTTTCACACTGTATGAGGCATAATATAACTCATTCATGGCACTTAGAAAACATACTAGATAGATGAGGATGAAGCATAATGTTGATGTACTTGGAGATAAAGCAAGTAGGCTACATCCATCAACATTATTTAAGGTAGCATGTAGTGCAATGTTGGGGCACCAAAGACTATTATTTATTGTCATTTTTTCATAGACAAGGATATAACGTAATGTTGGTGGCCTCAAAAATTCTTGTTCATTATTATTTATTATCAATCAAGAATTTATTGACATTGATGATGTCATTATACTATGTATTACAGTTGGCAGCCAAACTTTAAGAAAGCAAAGATGTTATGATGGTCAACAATATTATTGTTGACCATGTGATCATGATTGTTACTAGTGGGATTAGGCTAATTGATGTAGCTAGACTATTGAAGTTAGTAGCGAGGCTAACATATCAGCATATTAGGATGTCATCAAGTGCAATAATGTTGGATAATATGAGGGGTATCTTCTATTTGATTAGACCTTTACGAAAGATTTATTGACCATAAAGAGTTGTGGGATTTTGCTACATAACCTTTAGGCTATAAGTTTTAGTGATGCACTATCATCATACATCATCCGGGTGGAATTGATTGTGAAACTCAAATCAGATCATGTCACTAACAAATTTATGATGCAAGCACATGGTGTTGTACACTTGCATAATCCTATGATGTATTGATAGATACTACAATGTTATATTTGATGGAATTTAGCATT
The DNA here is from genome assembly GCA_014180765.2 of Marchantia paleacea. Taxonomy (NCBI): domain Eukaryota; kingdom Viridiplantae; phylum Streptophyta; class Marchantiopsida; order Marchantiales; family Marchantiaceae; genus Marchantia; species Marchantia paleacea. The sequence goes on along the minus strand of MUAA02000108.1, from coordinate 839,463 downwards.
GATTATTGGTAGATAGAGTCTTGGAAGCTCAAAGTGGGTTTGGCTTGACCTTAATCTCTCTTTTATGTTATGGTTATGAACTGAGTGTTCTTGTGGACGTTTTGAGAGTGGATAAATTACTTCAAAAACTCAAATTGGATTTTGTGGTGAGAATTGAGAGTTATTTGAGCGATGAAGATGCTTTAATGAGTTTTGATCCATGATAGCTTTGATCTTTTTGATATATAGTGTACATGACATTGATAAAGTGAAGACTATGGTGGTAAGTTAGAAGAAGAGTCAGTTCGAAGTTGGTGTGATCAATTTTAAATTTACATATTTTATATTTTAGTGATTAAAATCTGAATGAATAATTTGGAGGAACGAAGCACTACTAAAAATTGACAAAATCGGCAAATGCTCATAATTACCTTGGTGCTTAGAATCGAGATTGGCCAAAAAAGATTTTGGACAGAAGTGCTTGAAGTCCAAGATGTGATGTTTCAAAGTTTTAATGTCAAAAATAAAGCAATATGCTATATCATTATCATATAGCTATTTAATTTATAATTCGATGGGATTATTAAAGATGTAAAGTACATCATGACAAGAAAGAGACGGTAGATATTAAGTGAGAAGTGTTAGAATTGCAAAATTTTGAAGTTGGGATCCAATATTAAAGTCAAAGATTTTAAAAATCACCTAAAAGTTTCAAACGGTGTCCGTTTGCAACAAAAAATTGCATTAGTAAGATAATTACTATAGCCGGATTAGTAGCATGAGATAATCAATATGGAGAGCAAAAGGTGTCAAAAATTGAGTTTATGTTTTTAAATGCATTATTAGGGCTATTTTAATATGGGTTGGGTTGGGTTGGTTTGACCCCTTTGATGGATATTTTTGAGATGGAGTATTATTATTTATATTTCTCTTGTTTGTGCACCTCATTTGTTTGTGTTGGTGCTTTGTTGTTTGAAGTGTTAGTGCTCCTTTGTGATGCTAATAGTGAGGTTGGATTTGCAAACCGGTCAAACTATCCATGTTTCTCCTAAGTGAGACATTACTTGTAGACCTGTAGATTGGGTGAACGCCTTTGGCGATGGCATGTTTCATATTGCCCTCATGTTATCACCTTGTGTTACCTAAGGTACCTTTTGTTGTGATTTATGATTAATGTTGGAGACTTGTTGATGTAAGGTTATAGAGTTGATACACTGTTGTCACAATGAAGTTCTCTAGAGGTTTAGAAGAAGAGATGATAGGATTTAGGATAAATCTTAAAACCTAAACTTAAACATCAAAACATGTAGCAAAGTGATGTACCAACCTTGAAGTTTTGATTTGGTGTTAGAGAGTGACAAAACTTAGCTTGCTGATATCTTTGAGTGTGTTTCCACACCGTTGTTGTGGGATATGAATAATATCTATGGGGCCACCAAGGGTCTCAAAAGATATTAGGGTACAATTGAGTTGAATGACTTCATACATGAGTTTAACTCATGGTATGATTTACATCAGATGCGCAACTCTACATTGTATAGTCCTCTTATGGTTTGGAAGAGATTATTCAAGCATTTGGAGGGTGAGTCTATATATGATTATCATGAGTTCGAGCGTGAACAACCTAAGGAGATTGAGTTCTTGAGACATTAGTAGTCTCCATCATACATCTTTATTACTTGGGGTACAATGTTTGGTGGTGCGAGGTTCATCCTCTATACATATCACTAATGATATGTTTGGAGCTAGTCGAGTTGAAAAGAGTTTAGAGTTCCAACCTTTAAACCTATTCTAAAATTCTTTCCACAGTTGAGGAGAAACTATCATAGGATGAGGATGGACTAGCTACGAGGCTTGCATGATTTCCAACGGAAGATTGGGGACAATCTTTGAGAAACATATATACTCAAATCTGTCCAATATTGCTATGGGATACCAATATCCCATACCAAGGAGTTGAGAAGTAGAGTGAGAGATGTCACCTTAATACATATCCAGACTTATGTTGGTCATTGTGTTTTGTCTTGCTGCCCCCCTAACTAGAGATTAGGTCCCTCTAACATCATGTAGCCATCTAGTCCATTAACATGATATGCCCTTCATGGGGCTAAGATCAGGAGGTTAGGTGCTACAATGCCCCATCATTAGTTGCATGTTTGCAATTCATACCATGTAACGATCAAACCACATTGAGGACATCTTCACTACCCTCTTGGCACCATATTGAGAGGAGGTGTCAAACATGACATGCCATCCTCTCCAACAAGAATCACAAATCAATATATTGGTTGATCCACAAAACATATATCTCAAACCTGCCTATACAAATGTCAAGCTTGGATCCATGATACCATCAATGTTTGAAAGGTGACATGGCACACATGATTGTTCCAAATGACACTATTATGACACTCTAATATCAATACTCCATAAAATAAAACCTCAAATACTTATAAAATTGTGCGATCAAGATTTACACCCAATGTGATTAATGCACTATACTACAAGTAAAGTGCTTATGATCATTTGCTTGCTAAATGTTGGTGCTAATCACCAACATGAAATTTAAGATTTTGAAATTCACCTCTTTGGATGATAGCATAACTCTAAGTATCTCTATGTTGAGCAATCGCCAGAGTCTCAAATACCATGGGCACTACTCTCTGAAAGGGTTTTGCCCTTTGATAACACACCCTAACCCAAACATCAAAGTTATCCGAGTTCAAGATGTTAGCTAACTCTCTACGAATAGTTGCAAGGAAGTTTGGATATCTATCATATTATAAAAAGTACGGTGAGAGTGGCGTTAGCAAATGCCAGTAGGCTAAATCGATAATCCATGGCTAACCATGATAGCTGGATGTCATAGTCTTTGAGATGATTTTTCTCCAATCCAAACTTTCTTAGTCCTCTCTTCAACGTTTTAACAACTCTTTCTGTTGGACCATCAACATTATGATGATCTCTTGAGTTGGTACAATGATCAATCAATGCTCGATCACACAAAGTCTTAACCTCCTCAAAAAACTCAGTACCTTGATTAGTCAATACCTCTGTTGATGCATCAAATTCGCTGAGCACCAAAGATAGCTTGATTGTCATAGTAGAATCACATATAATCAATAAAAGAGGTCATACAAAATCAAAACTCTGATGATAACCAAGTCTTATAATTGATAGGGAATGTTAGTGTGATGAAGGGGCATTGAATGATGCTCAAACACAATCACAAACCATACATGTGGCCACAAACTAATGCTTCTCAGTTTGCATATCTCTTCACCAATAGCGACTTTGAAGTAAGCTATATTTATGTTTCACTCCAAAATGATCTAACTTCTCATGAGCATGTTTGACCAGTTGCGTTATCTAAGATGGAAGTGGCACAACACAAATTATGTCATCTGCCATACATGAAGAAGATATCTACCTTCCTATATCAATCGTATCAATCTTTCTCAACATGCAAGGATAACATATTCACTTTTTGATCCAAGAGAGATATCATATAACTTTCAAGTGTCTACATACTCAAACTCACTTACGAGAGATCTCATTCTACCATGAGTACACAATCATGTTTTTCCTTGAATAATTGCAATTAGAGCTTCCGCTAGCTCTGTTAAGTTTACTTATATTCAATTTTCTACTCTTAATTACTCTAATTGTCACCTACATGGATTGCTCTCTCTTGATAATTTGATCGATCTTTGATGATTGATGACTACTTTACATCTTATATGATGCCACAAAATTTCAGATCAAATGGACACTTTATGATAATCCTATAGCTTGTGGCTCGTATTTTCAATTCAAAGACTTCAAAAAAAAATATTTTGTAATTTGATCATTTATGTTCAAAATCTTTTTCACCACTTTGTCTTAAATATCAACGTCATTCTTAATATTGATCCATTGGGTCAATGCTTATAGTGTGGAGTATTGTTATAATCATGAAGTCAAAAAATAACTACTTGATTAGAATATATGTGATTGTTGAGATATATTGTTTACCATTGTTGGGAATTATCACCAATTGCATCATAATAGATATTGCAATGTTGAGGTGGATAACATACATCAAGACATTTAATATGTAGTTTAAGCATGGGACATATATATTTCCAAAAGTTTGATATTCGGGAGAAGAAGAGAAGATTGATTATACTAACAATGTAGGAATGATATTTTATTTTGTGGCTCATCAATAAGGAGTAATACAAGGTTTGGATTTATTTTTGGAGGATTTACATAATGATGAGTGGTTGGATGTTGGGAGATATCTCATTACCCTAACACTTCAAGTGATTGGATTGATTATGAGTTTAAACATGTGAAGCAAAGACTACAACTACATGGTACAAGATGGATACCTATGACATGTCATAATGTATGATTTGTGGAAAAGAGGCTAAGCTCATGTTGAGACTCAACTCATGTTGATTTATTTTTGGAGGACTTACATAATGATGAGTGGTTGGATGTTGGGAGATATCTCATTACACTAACACTACAAGTGGTTGGAATGATCATGAGTTTAAACATGTGAAGGAAAGACGACAACTACATGTTACAAGATGGATACCTATGACATGTCATAATGTATGATTTGTGGAAAAGAGGCTAAGCTCATGTTGAGCCTCAACTCATGTTGATGTGGGAGTTTCATGAAAGCTCATGTACATGTCATAGGAAAATATATGCCACTTTCATGAAATTGAAAGAGATATTGGTGGAGAAACATGTACAAAGATGTGGTGGTGTTTGTGGAGACTTGTGAGATATGTCATATGTATTTTGTAATCTTACACCGTAATGGTTTGCATCCTATATATTCACATACTTTCCATTACAAATGGATTGTGTATTTGGTGATCATATCCATGGGAGTTACCTAGATGAGGTATCTAGTGTTGGCAAGGGAATATCTATCCAATCAAGTAAAAGGGAAAGCTTTACAAACAAAAAAAACTAAAAGAGTTTACATATTTCTTTTATAGTACATTGTGTGTCGATATGGATGTGTTGGGAAAATTATCATTGATTGAGGGGAGTTGAATGCTCAAGAATCACGTGATTTTTTTTGAAAGATGTGGAATCAAGTTGCCTCTCATCACGGCTTATAATCCCGAAGGGAATGCAAAGAGAGAGCAGTATCTTCCACCTATTGTCAAAGCAATTGTGAAGATATATAAGGGAAAGATTGGACAATGATTTCAGTTGTTACCATTTGCATTGTGGATTGATTGTACAACCCATGCCTCAACAATTGTCTACATGCCAACAGAGTTAATGCAAAATCAAAAGTCAATTATGATGATAGAAGAACATCTTCCAACATGGAGTGTGTTGCATACAAAGGATAATTTGAATAGAAAATAACCTTTGATGATACACATTTGATAGTTGGAGAGAAGAATGGAGGACTTACAATTGGCAATGGGGAGACTTAGAAAGTCATGCATTATGAACAAGGACAGATTTGACAGACGTCATTGATTGAGACCAAACGAGATCAAAAAATATCATTGCGTGTTGGTGCATGGCGATAGTTTGGATAACCAACATAATACCATGAAGTTTTCAAAGAGGCAATTTGGGTCATATGTGGTCATCAATGTTCATGATAACACTTCTTATTCATTGAGATAGGTGAATGGTACAAAGCTAAAGATAGATATTGCATGAGAACACATCAAGATCTTCAAAAGTTGAGATAAGAATATAAACTTTTATCAACCTGAGGAGGAGTTTGACCTTTTTGATGAAGGTGAGTCATATAGGGATAATCTAGTTGTATGAGAATATCATGTTGAACTTTTTTGATGTTGCACACATCATGGTTTAACTTATTAATGCATATCAAATAATGCACAGGTTTTGAAAGGGTGGATGTCATTTGTTACTTTACTAGTATAAGAATATGATGACATGTGTCATCTTCAAAGCCATTTGTCATGACGATAATATTTTAGTTCATGATAATAGATGGCTCATTATAAAGCTATTAATAGTCAATAATTGGATTGACTTTAGGGTTTAGGATTAGGATAGGGTTAGGATATTGATAAGGCTCCAACATATATTCTTTTGTACGTTATCAAATATAAAGAATGGTCAGGGTGCAAAGGGAAAAAGAGAGATCATCAAGATCATACACCATCGCAATAGAGCTGAATCTAAAGTATCTTGTGGCTCTTCACATGATGACATCCCCTCTACCTCTTCAGCTTATATTTGTAGAGTAATTTGCAAACATTGAGAAGAATAGATAAAACATACATTGCACATTCTTTGAAGTAATTTGACACATAAATGACTTCTAGATTTTACTAGGAAAGCATTTTTTGGATAATTCATTCATTCTCTATAATTTTACAATAATAATAATAATAACTACAATATGTTGTACAAAATGAATGTAGTTTCTTTGAATCATCTTATACTTACTTATTAATTTCTTTGAATCATATAATACTCGCTAAGAAAATTTGTAGGCAATGGTTGCTACCCTATGCATGACTTTATCGATGTTGTTTCAATCTAACCTAATATGCTATCTCAAACATGCATGTAGGCTTATTAGAGAGACGAATCTTAAGCAAGCCAAACACCTTCAAACACAACATAGAATTCCACTCTTCAATCAAAGCATGAAGAGCTATTTATGACAATGTTTTGGAGCTACTATATTCATAGTGTTTTTTATTACATATAGTCATATGCAATAAAAAACATTATGAATATAGTAGCTCCAAGAAAGGAAATGGAGGATGAAGTTTGGTAATCACGTAGTCAAAGGTTTGACTAATGTGGTCTACATGGCCCATAATGTGTGTATCATCCGCTAAGTAAAGGAACACACAACCTAGCACGGCCAAAAAAATAGAAAAAAGAGCTCTATAATGAGCCATGACAAATAATCATCTCCCAAAGGATCTCCCTATCGAGTATTAGTGGCATAATGTAAAACAATGATTACTTCTTCTCTTGAGGTAAAAGCGTAAAAGGACCATATGAAAGGAATGAGGCTCAAAAAAGATCCATCGAACTCTCTATACTTTCTAAAGATGGATGTACATGAGACATTATTAAAAGCATTATAAATGTTTAGGGGTGCTCTAATATCCAATTGTAAGACAATTGTAATCTCATGGTATGGCGACTCCAAACAAGTATGGACAAAGGTGTTGCTAAAAGTGGGAATGATGTTGAAGTACCATAATACGATTAACAAGATGCAATAAGACCTCCTCAATAGTAATCGGTATAATATCCCTTGTGTACTTCTCCATCGTGAGAAGCCAACTAGCACATAGCTAACTGACAACTGAATCTCCCTCTCGCACATGATGCAACCACATATAACAACTCTATGAAACCAGTAGAGGTATCCTATGCCTTAAAGCTCTCTCTAATATGTTCATAAACAAGGTTTAAGAAGTTTCTTCTATAGCCATGCACTAGTGCATTCTTAAATTGAAGAGATATCGTTGTGACATTACTCATAATCATATCATAAAAGAGAGATTACAGTCGAGTCAAACTCACTTTGAGCTTCAAAAATCCAGGTTTGTGCATTAGCTAATGTTTCACCATAACCCAATTCTCAAAGTATCAATTTCAAAAATTGCACTTCACAAATACATAAATCTAACTCTACCCAAGAGACCTTGGTCTCATAATGGCTATAACTTCTATGTATATTCATGTTTGCGTCCATCTATTTAACTACGGATGTTGTTGCATAAGTTGTGACAAATTCTTAACCTTATAAATAATGTTTTAAAAATGTGGCTCTGATTATCATCAACAAAAGTTTGAATTAAACCAATTTTTTGTTGAAAAATATGTAATTTTTAACATTTTTTGTATAGAAAATTATTGTTAAACATAATAATGTTTAAAATATCATTGTTCACAATATTCCACATTTGATTAATATTGTGACAACACACATAGTTTTGACTTATGATAAAACACAATCAACATAAAACATATTAATCCATATTTTTACAAAACAAAGATTTACGACTTAGGCTTGTGTTTGGATTGAAATTTTGACTCAATTGGATGATTTTTGAGTACGGAGTGATAGGTTGAAGATAATTCAAGATAAGAGGGCATGAGAGGGGAGCTACGATGTGAGCTTAAGAATGGAGGCAATTGAGTAGATTGTCACTCTATTGTGATGATTTGAAGTTGGAAAGTGAAATTTGGATCATATAGAGAGTTTGGGTTGATATGAGTGTTTCATGAGGATTTTGACAAATGAGGTTTAATAAAAATATACATTTTGTGTATACATTTTAAGTTGTAGGAATGTACTGACTGTCACGAAGTTAGTACGATGACCATAACTTTTGCTATCAGAAGGCTTGATCAATAAACTGTACATAGTTGAAGCTTGGGTGATGAATGACAATGTGATGAAATTTGAAAGTAATTGAAGTGAAGGATTGAGATTTGTGATAATTTTAGTACACATGGGTCTGCATATTGCCTTGTAATACAGTGTATAATCCGACAGTTGTGCAAACACTTCTAGAATAGAAAAACATATAAAAAATTTCCAAGAGTACAAGAAAGTTGCAGAGCAATTATTGAAGTTTGGGAATGAGTTAATGGTCTAATTGTTGAATATCATAATCTTCTTATGTTGGAATTTACCAATTGCAATGTATTCGAATGTGGAGTGTTGACGAGGAGAAAGAGAAAGTATCAAATCACACGAGGGCCAGGAGAGTTTTTCTACAGCCATGCGTTCATGCGTTCTCATAGTAAAGAAATACCCATGCGACAACGTGGGCTTCACTTTGATCACATCATCTCATTAGTCAGCAAAGTGGTGTTCTAGATCTATCCCATTCCCTTGCCATTGCCACCATGACCGCACTTATATCTGATAAGGTCCAAGATAATATCTCTTGGAGTCTTATCAACATCCTGGCCATACAAAGTTGATCCAATTGTGGGTTCTTAACACCCTTACAATGAGCCCTCAGTCATCTTAGCCGGTTTCGAGTTGTCATTTTGACTCTTTATTAGTGGCAATTCATATTGTGTATATAATGGCTAAGTAATGTGTTTAGGATAGTTGAAAAGTTTTAAGTTAATATGGAGCTAATTTGGCCACACTAGAGGTCAAATTAACACTCTTCATTCTCATTAGTCTTGGAGTTTGGACCAATGAGTGCATTTGGGCAACTTCTTCGAGATTTTGAGTAGTTTTGGAGACCTTTGAGGAGGACATTCGGAGATTTGGGGACATGGTTGGAAAACTGACGGAAGAGCTACGATGTGTGCTTAAGAATAGATGTATTTGATGGGTTTATCACTATGATATGATGATTCAAATATAGAGAGAAAAATTTAAACATTTGAGTGTATTTGAGATATTTATGATAATCTTATGAAGGTTTTGAGAAATCTGATTCAACATTTATATTACAAAGCATAGAGTTAAAAAATATTGATGTTGGATATGAATTAATTGGATATATATTTATTTCAATAATTTGATATACAAAATCAAGAATGTTATATTTATTATCTCATGATATCATATATTTTTTATTTATATTTTAAAAAATTCAATTAAAACATTTGATTGTATTAAATAATGTTAGAGCGTAAATAGATTATTAGATATAAAATTAATCATATTTTTTATTAAATAATGATATCATTCATAAAATTAAATTAAAATAGATATTTAATATTAAATAATTATTAATAAATTTACAAATCATTGTGTACAAAACTATATATTTTTTATTGTATTATTTAGTATATTATTTTGTTTCACTAAAATTCATTTTTATTACAAATATATAGATTAATAATAATTTAACCAACTTCATTTAAAATATAAAATTTCATTCATTAAGAATAATATTTGTATTCATAGGAATATTTGTAGGTAGATATATTGAATAATCATATTCCAATTGAAATTGATTATTAAATCATAATTGATGTTGATTTTATAATGAATACAATAAATCAATAATAAAATATTATGTGTATAAATAAAAATTTATATTAATAATTTTATAATTTAATTTTATTAAATTAAAAAATTATTAATATAAATTTTTATTTATACACATGTAATTTAATTTTATTAAATTAAAACATATTTCTAAATTTTATCATATTTATTTTTGGAAGAACACAAGACTACATGTTTACAATGTTGATAATTAAATTCTGAAAGAATTTAATTATCAACAGAATTAATTCTGGAAGAAATGTTCAATTCAAATTCAATGGTAATTTTTGAAATTTCAGAATTCAAAAAAAATGTCATGAAATTCATTTTGCAATTAAATTTTAGTATATCACACTTTGATTGCATAGTTTGCTACCAAGGGTAACACTAATTACGTCCAGACTATGATCTACATGAAATCATTTACACTATCCACTGTTGTAGGATGTTAACGTGTATTCCTTCCATATATAACCACGTTGAGTCCGTATGAACTTGTATTTGTTGCTTCGTTCGCCATTTAGAAAGCGTCAAATCCTGCATCCTCTACTCACGCACCTCGGTTAGTCTCATCCACCCACCTCAAACAGATCCGTTCCAGTCAGAAACTTCACTAGTGAATTTTGTGATACTTCTATTCTCAACTATAATTTTCTGGTGTGCTAGTGGTTGCAGGTATCATAGGTTTTGAAAGAGAGATTAATGCTAACGCGTTCACGTGGAAGAACCACTGGCCCTTTACCCATCTGTCTAATAGACCTTTCAGCTTTGACTCAGAATCAGTGAGATCTTAAAAAATCCCTCCTGTTTTGTGCTGGTCTCAGTTTGTTCGTCGTTCGTTTACTTATTAACTCTACGTTTTTTAAAATATCCGACAGATCCACTCCAATAGGACTAAGTCGAATCAGTCCTGGAGGTAAGACATTCTTCGTAAAACTTCTGAACTACAACTTAAGAATTACTCCTGTATGAGTAGACCATTATTTTTCACGTTAGTAGGTTGTTACTTTGCTCCAGCACTAGTGTCCAGCATCGAAATCCTGGACACAAGTTTCTTGGACCAACAAAAGATACAAAGATACCATACGATCCATCAAGGATAGTTGCATGTGAGGAGTATAGAACCGAACAGGAAATCCACGGCCCACAACCAGAAAAAACCAGAAAGACTGGTCAGAAAACTCAAGCATATATAGGGTAAATAGCCGATCTAAACAAATCTCAGCCGTCAGTTTGCAAGCTGAAGTACCTACATAATCCTCACTCTAATCACACAGAAGCAATAAGTGCGTGGCGTGGAAAGAAAAGAACAGCAAATACTAGAATAAAACTGACATCAGGGAGATTTAGGCTGCCAACGGAACAGGATCCGAGCCCAGCGACACCCACAGCAGAATGGCCAAAATCACTTTACCATCACACAACTCACCGGCCTCATGAGTGTATACCGGGCTTGAACTAAAGCTTCAACACAACAGATAAAACGGCAGGCGCAGACGTGCAAGTGAACGATTATTCCATAAAGATATGTAATAGACCTTACCAGGTTTTCCATTGATTCCCTTCAGAAAATAGAGAACACGGAAATAACAAGCTCCAGTAAACCGTAGTCCACACCTACTGCATATTTACTAGGCAAGACCGAGAGTACAAGTGCTCAGTACGAGCGCTATTGGCCCTGATGAAATTTGAGATTCAGGTCAGAGTTGATGCGGGGAGAATTGAACGATAGATCATCTCCACTTAGTGAAATGTGCAACAACTTGAACACTGACTTCCACAAAGACACGTCTTGTAGGCCCAACTTCCTTCTCGAACACCTATGATATGCTCCAAGTATGAAACGCACACATCTCATCAGACAATGGTTCACAAACCCACAAGATTCACAAGATAATCAATGACTCCACCAGAGCCTGTTCTAAAGATAGTAATAATATATGGCCGTGTCGAAATGGGTCACAATAGTTGCCAGCAACATTACTACACAGTTCCTTACTCCCTACGTGCAGGTGTTTCCATTTTCTGTCGAATGGGCTTTAAGTATCCAAAAAGGTGATGTACGCAATACAGAAGAGGGAAGTCTATCTCTTCCACCGTTGATACGAACGGAAGAGAGAAGGGCTGTGCAGATCGTGAAGGAACAGAACCAAGCTCAAAGAGAAGTATCCAAGTAGCATTAGGAATTTACATAAAAGTGAACCAGCAGAAGCGCAGATGTGTCCAGCTTACAATTAAATGTGAGGTATATACAAAGCAAGCTAAGCCAAACGAAACGAGCGACTACTCAGGGTCGGTACTCATGCGCGTAGCCGTCTAGAGATGACACATTCTCCCTCCTACTTTTGGCCAAGTCTACAGCAGAAAAGAGTTGAAGCTTCGCACTATGAATCTTACCAAACGATCTTCCCCACTGGCTGTACAAGCTGCGTCAAATGCACAGGAAGACCCACGATCTAAAAGAAACCATGGAGGGCATGTTAATATGAGAGTGTCCATCACATACCCTCTTCCTCGAAGTAATCTCGCCTGAGTCCAGACTCTCAGGCATCCGAGTGAATACCCAAAAGTACGTGGAAACCAAACAGAGATTCTCAAAGCTTAACACAAAGACATCCCTCACAAAGATCGGGTCCAACCCAAGCTGCCCAGGCTATACAGAAATCTCTCAGACTGAGATTTCAGGAGGCTGCCCAAAGAAAATTTCGCTCCTTTCGAGGGCTCATTGGGTGGAGATCGAGCGAGACGGGGTACTTCAGTGATTTGCAACAAAGTCTGTCCGATCTCCATTTCCCGCCGCATGTTATCCACAATATTCCTGTCAACAGGATTTCCCCGCGCATCTGTTACATAGAATACATTCACTGCTTTATCGTTTCTTGTTTCCACGTCTGCCCTGGTCACAGAGAGACCGTTCTCCCTGAATATGCGAGTAACTTCAGACAACAGACCAATCCTGTCACTGGTACAAAGTTCTAGCCTCAAACCCTGCAAGACATCACGTCAACGACAGTTACTCGACCAGTTCGAACTGAAAAAAAGAACGAGGCCTATATCCTTGGTCCTGAAAAAACTCAAATCCTTTTAAAGATTCCAACATTAAGCACAGCGGAGTTGCTTCATGGATTTCTTTTAGTCGTCCCAAAATAATACTTCCCATTACAGGACATGTGGTCATACAGAAGGTGCAGATGGCTGGTAGTTAAACACCCACTGGATGCGACGAGTAGGACCGAAAATTCCTTTCCTAGGATGGAGAATACCTTAAGACTCAATTAGCTTGATTTCGTCTAGTTTTGCGCCTATAACTTTATCAGAATCAGCAATATCTGTACCTCATAGGAGCTGTCATTTGCTTTTGTACTACCAAAAGGTGTGAGTGAATTATGATATGAATTACTTACATGAGCTGTAAGCAGTTATACCTGTCTAACTAAGTGCAGCTCTTTTGAAAACAGAAATACTATCTTAGAGGCTGATCGCCACCTTTATCTCGCTAACCATTTCGACAACAATGCAACTTACGTCGGAAACACGTCTTTCGATAGCGGCCTCCAAGCACTTGATGACTCGTTGCTTCTCGGCTTCTGAATCAAGAAAGCGTCCATCCATATGTCGAATATAATACTCCTGCTTGCACGTAAGCAAGATGGTTAGACGATGTTGCGAGAACGAAAACAAGATCTACATATGAAGCAGCAGGAACTTGATTCCGTACTCACTTGATGGGCGATAGAACCTTCGGAATTTATCGTTGCGTGAAAGACGACATACTGCATGTCCGTAAGAGTGCACACTGTGTCAAATAGCAACTTCGGTCGGTCCGTGCACTCCACGTTTACAATAGAATAACCTCTCTCTCCACAGTTTTGAATAGTAATGTTCGGCTTCCCGTCAACAGATTCCCTTTTTACTGGTTCAGGACTCTCGTAATCGCGATCCGCAAACATCATCTGGTGAAGCCTTCTCTCGGTGTTCGTTAGCCCCATAGAAAACTCGGTCTTAGCTCCTCTTCGATCATCCGTTCCTTTCATAACATTACATAGGAGCTCTTTAATGCGCGACTGTAACTCCGGATCCTTGATTGGTCCACCCGACTTCTCATCTGTGACGTAGACAACGCAGGCTACACGCATGTTGTGTGTCCACACTTCGGCGTGTTTCACATTGCAGCCCAGATTCGTCAATACTGCTGACACCTCCGAAAGCAAGCCTGGCCTGTCTGTACCAGTTAGTTCAATGGCTGTATGTTCTGCTATTTGCTCTACACCGACAGTTCTTCCAACTGTTTTCCCCAAGCACGTTCGTACATCGCTTCTCGTCGTGAAGTCGTGTTGGGCACCGAGTGACTGCTCGCAAGCAGAACAGAACGATCAACTTTTGCAGTTAGAAAACAGTGCACACGGCAAGACAAGATGAAGCAAACAGTTCGAGATAACAAGATACGAGCTAGACAAGATGAAGCACATTACACCCAGACTTGCACTGAGCATGCTTCGTAAGTTTGAGTCCCACCTGCTTGATATAATCAATAAGGCTCGCGTCGGTAAGCTTGTTCTTGTTTTGATCTGTAACGTGAAACACTTCACAATACCAATGTGGATTACTCTTAGATCTAGAAGATCCGTGACAAAGTATCAAAAGAAACCCTAAACTGAGCAAAGTCGGGCTCAATCAACAAAAAGTCTTGATACATAAGAGGTTCACACTCGGGACAATTGGAGAACACACATGCCGGCGTGAAACCAAATACAGTAACCAAGAGAATAACTCACCATCCATGAACCAGCCCCCATCTGAAGAAATGTAGGCTTTGGTTATCGAAAGATCGAGTTCGGTGAGGACTTGGACAACCTCTAGCAGGACTCCATGCGTGTTGGCACTATCCACCTGAGAAAATAATGCCGTAAATATCGGCTCAAATTTAACAATAAGACACTAGGGCACAAATTCCGATTTTGAACATGAGTGGTGCAGCTGTTACCTTGATTAACGTTGCATTCTCACATATATTGTTGTCAATGACCACTCTAGGAGGATTCATCCTGGCGCTCAAACTATCGTACTCGGGATCGAAGTAAGGCCAATTTGCTTGCTCCATGATGTCCTGTGGATACAATCAATGTCTCAGCCTCAGTATCACATGCTCCATCTAGACAGGCTAGATTGACGTAGTTAGATTGCAGAACAAACGACTACAAGGTGGACATCCCACGACAGTCGTCGATATGAGATTACAAAATCGCATCTACGAACAGGCATACGGCCTAGCTGCTCCTCTCAGACAGAGGACAGGTTTATCAATACAATCCTGTGCTGCTGGACAGAGGTAAGACCCCCAGCCATCGATATCGCCGGCCACCAAGTGAACTTGCAACTATTTAGGTTATAACCACCAAGAAGAACGTCCTGACAGGAGCAATCTTCCTCAACAAGAAGGTTCGGTCCTAACCTTTGCCGCTGAAGAGAAATGGCAAGTCGTTGAAAATGTCTTCGTCAAATGCGCTACTACTTCCCAGACTTAGCAGACGCAGGCGGGGAAGGTTGTCGAATTATCACACATGGGATAAACTGTAAGAGTCCCACAGGTACCCCTCACAAAACAGGAGCTGCACCTAGTACCTCCCATCGAAGAAAGCAGAGCACCTCAGTTTAAGCCGTTGACCTAAAACAGGGTCTCGTCATGAGAACCCACCAAGCTACTCGTGGTTTCGAAGCTACACTTCAGGGGTACGTAAGATGGAAGCGCAATCTGGAATCGGCAGCAGACTAACTGGACTATCCCCACTGGCGGCCCGATCTCATAACCTAAAATATGGTATCGAGAGAGAAGGATCAACAAGCCTCGACGGCGACCTCGGGGTAGATGAAGTTTTAATACAGAAGGCCTTTGAGAAGCATGCAAACTAGACGGACTGCGCACCTAGCCGTCACCTCCGAAAGAAGAAAGCCCTCGCTCCTATCGACAGGAGGACCAAGACACCAGAGCAAGAAACCCTACGAGAGAAAAGAAAAAGTAACAAAGATCAGAAAACGAAAAACGAAACTGAAACGAAAATATGGACCTGATGAGCAGGTGACACTAGATGTAAAAGCAAGAAGCAGGAGGTGGTAGTTGTCTCTCTGTCAACCTGCAAAAGCCTACGGCTACTGCTCTCTTGTGCTTGCTTCAGCCTACACAACACACACTGAGACCGTCTGTCTTCTTGCTGTTCTCGTTCTTCAGACACCTCAGAATTCTTCTGATCGGTCTCGTCTTCTTTGTCTTCCTCCTCTCCTTGATGTTCCGATGAGGTCGGCCTTCCCTTCTCCTTTCTGCCTAGTGCTCGCGTGAAACTATGACTCTGGACACACTCCACTCTTCTACCGCTCCTCGGTAACTATTGGAGCTGCCCACACGCGTTAAAACATGATTGGGCCGTTGGACGGCTGTAGACGGCTGTTTTCGTCTTCTGCTTCTCTATGATTCTAGAGTCTGGTGGAGGAACGAAGGGAGGGGAGTTCAATGGAGAGAGCTTCTGAAATTGACTTGACAAATGAAAAGGAGCCGCGATTTGATTATAAAGCAACTGACCTGTGCATCTCCTCTGTCCAAATTTTAAGGAACCGACCTCGGTCCTGTACTCCAGCAGTACCTCTTCTCCAAATCGAGCCTATGGGACCGCGGCGGGTGACCGCACACGATTTGACTCTAGGGTTAATGAAGTTTGGAGGGAAAATATTATAATATCAAACCACATTATTCCCCGGTGACATTATGGCTTCAGTGTCATGTACGTTAATGATGTGGAATAATATTCACTCTATGTCCCCAAATGAGATAACTTTAAATTCTGAATCCACCTATACTCACATCAGCTGTATCTTCGACATTTTCCGTCGTAAACTGAAGCGAACTATTTGTGAAAAGGAGAAAGAAAAATAAAATGACATGTCCAACTTTTGTCATGTTTCTTTTATCTGCTGCGAAATGAAGTAAGAATGCTCGCCAAGAAAGAGAGAAAGTTTTCTTAAAGCCTAAAATGGGTGCTGAACGAAACAAGAATCAAGGTTTGTTCAACTGGTCTTGATTTTTAGGAGTGAAAGCAAAACCAGCGCAAAAGGCGTTGGTTGCAATTGTGTTCATTATAGTATGGTTATTAACCAAGAGTGAGATTGCAGAATATTCACAATAACGAATTTTATTCATTTCGTCGAGTTCAACGTGTTTAAATACATACGATACAAACGTGGAACTACATCTTTGTTTACAAAAGGTACATAGAGTAAGTACATAAATTAATTTATCATATACTTCATACTGCATACAAGATATATCTTATGAATTACTTCTCATATATCATAAATCTATACCATTTAAAAAGTACTCTTTTTGAATGATATATGAATTCAAATTATTAAAAAATTATCACTTAGAAACTCACACAAAATTCAAAAGCAAAATTCAAATTTTTATTCAAATTTGTTTGTAATTAGATAATTTAACTAATATTTATTTTCAGTTTAAATTATTTTTTTCAATCAAAAGATTATTTTTTTAACATATAATTTTTTTTTATTATAAAAATCATAATAAAATTTTATAATATTATTTGTAAAACATAACAATTTCAATATTTTAATTGTAAAACTAACTGTAATTTTAATATACAAAAATTTATAATTATTTTTAGAATAATATATGTTTCATATATGTGTATAAAATTTAAATTAATAAATACAATATTTTTTATTCAAAATAAATTTCCAATTTAATATTATAAATCACTAAATGAATGATTATCAAATAATAATTATCATATATATTTTAATAATTATGTATTGGTTTGGAATTATTAACTAAATTTTTACTTCCATTTGAGCTTATGTCAATAATTATTTTAATTGATTTATAGGTGCTATTACTTTAGCTCGTCATGAAAAAAATTTAAATCAGAAAAAAATAATATTTAAATTTTTTGATTACTATTTTAATAAAAAAATTCATAAAATAAAAAATTTTAAGAAAGTTTTTTATGCTTGAATATATACTTATTTATAGTGCTTTTTTATTTTGTATTGAAGTTTTTGGATTAATTACAAGTCGAAATATAATAAGACCATTGATGTGTCTTTAATTAATTTTTAATGATGTTAATATTAATTTAGAAGTTTTTAAAAAAAATTAAATAGCTCACACTAAAGGAGAAATTTTTTCTATTTTTATTATAGCCATCTATGTTGCTAAAGCCACTATATAAGTAACTATTGTATAAGCTATTTATAAAAATAAAAAATCAAATCGTATTGAACAATTCAATTTGCTAAATAGTAATAATTTTTTAAAAATTTAATATAAAAATAAGTGAATATACCTAATTATTTAAATTATGATATTTAGTATTAATATATTTATTTATATAAATATATAAAAAAATATGTATGTGTTGGTCAAGTCAATAAGTATACATGGTCCCTCCAAACAGTCTAAGTACTTTGTACTAGAGTCAAACAATTTATGAACTACTAAGAAATCTCCATACTTTATGTTTTTTTCCTCACATTTTGGGACCAATTTCAATATCCTATATCTCCTCTCGATCAACACCGAAGGAAGAAGATGTAGTATCAAGTTGCTAAACTACAACCTCTTTAGCATAAAGCTTCTTTTCCTCTCTCATACCAAGTTCCACTAGCTTAGTATGAACAACTTTAGTTGTACTAGTTGTAACCTCTTGAGTTATATCATAAAACTGTGTACTGTTAAACACTCCTTGCTCCACACAAAAACAACTCAAGCCATATTAGTTGTAGGCTCTATCTCTACTCCTCTAACATCTCAATAAAACTAAAGATGATGTTTTGAACACTTGTCTTCCCCAATTTTTGACTCTATTGTTTCGGTAGGCAAAGAACTCAACAATGTTTCACATGCACATTGCATGGGCCTTTCGGTCAATCCAAGGCTCACAATCCATGTCAAGAAATTCAGGTACATGGCTTATAGGACCGAACACATGACATTGTGATGTCTTCACAATGTCGACTCTTTTGTAGGTTATGTACAAAAGTCCATAGCTTGTTCATATATGTTATTTTTTGATGTTCATCCATCTATCAATAACCAAATGAATTATGTCATACAAAGCAAGATATTGCGTATGTAGAAACAAAGTTTCTAACATCAAGGAATGATGAAATCCATGAAGCATTGACAATGATTGAAGATATGGGTAACATAACATCTATTGTGCCACATGGCATAATGAAACACCCATCACAATCTCATCTCACTCCATATACAAATATCATATAGTAGTATGCAAGACTGCAAAACAACAACCAAATATGTGATGATCTCTTCAAATAGATCTAGCACACATATGTCATCCTTTAGGCAATGCCAAGAGATATATGTTGTATCTAAAGATGACAAACATAACGGATGTGGAAAGAACTTCTTTTGTTTCATCCACCTTGGATGAAAAGATTCATTCCAAACTTGTTATATAAGCTGATGAGCCAATTGTTATAGCCCTATACATGAAGTTCATAATATGTCATCCAACAAAGATAATGCTACTTCACTAAGTTCTAGAATGGTGTAGTACCATACTTAGGGAGTATGAGCTTGTTTTGTTGTTTTTGGAATAAAAGAGGGTGATATTAAGATGAAAGGTGGTCTCCCGAATACGAATATGTTGTGTGGTACGAATATGGATGAGATGAATAGGTTGTTAACGAATGATGGAAGTAACAATCGGGATTAGGGTAGTGAGAAGTTAGTAACAACATCAACGAGTGAGACAAGCAGCTATGCAGAAGTAGTAAACAGGTCGATGGAACGATTAAAGCATAATGAAGAAACAATTGACAATTCGTTTGGGAGCTTGAGAGGCTATTCAATAACCCTTGATGTAGAAGATACCGATAGGGGTGTATAGACCCTTGGTGTCAAAGCCAGACTGAATAGCGGAAGGACTATAAAGATTAAAGAACTTAGGCGGAGACTTCCAAGTATGGCGATGAAATTATGTGTGTAGAGAGATGTGTGAGGAAGTTCAAGCCAAGAAGGTAGTGAATCCGATAGGATGGAGAGGCCATCCTGATTTATGGGATGCGCTATCTATGATACCCACAAAAAATACTTTTTATTTAGCTTTAGAGAAAAAATGAATGAAAACTGGACAATATCTTTTTTCGGCTAGATGCTAGGATTTAACAAGAAAAGATCAATATATTTTTTAATTATGTAGGAAAGTAGATTATTTTTTTCCTTGCACATAATTCAAATAATTTACTCTCCTTGTATGAGTAACATGGAACCAAAAAAAATCATATATTTGTAATATATAATCCAAATACTTTAAGCTTTATGTAATATTAAGAAAAAATATCAAGACAACTTTTGATTCAAGACAACTTTTGTTTTTGTTGTTGATATGTATGTTATTATTTCTTGAAGTCTCAATGTTAATTGTTAGGAGTTAACTCAGCTCTTGAATAACTCTAGTTAATTTGATTATAGTTAGTGAGACTAGGGCTGGTACTACTATATAAGAGGGTTGGTAGAAGTTCTATATGAAACAATAAGGGTTATTCAGTAAAGTGACTATTGTTAATATCCCAAGCTCGTCGATTTGATCTAGGGTTGTTACATACCTATGGTTCAGATCTGTTTACCTAATCTGAGATTAGGGTTTCCTTTGGTACCCACCCTATATATATACAAGGGAAGGCAAAGCCTTCCTCATCTCATTCCTGTACACTCTCTCTTGTCCCTTTGGTGTGCTCTCCTCTTCTTGGAGTGATTCCTGAAGAGTTGGTTTCTCAACATGGTATCAGAGCATGGTGGGAGCATTAGTTATGTAGATTAGACATAGAGGAGTGCTGGAGATCAGTGAGGAGTGAGCCTCAAAGTTGGAGGCTGTCCCGCTGAAGCGATTAGATTGTTGGGGAACCGTTTCATGTTTTCTCATAATCTTTAATCGCATTTTCGGAGGTCAAGATGATCGTTTTCGACCTATTTTTGATCGCCCAACTCCTTAAATGGAGTTGTCTTGCACAGAATGGTTGATTTTGGTAGCCATGAAGTTTTCGTGCGATTTGGAGTTGTTGGTGGTAGTTATCGCCTTTTCCAAAATCTTTGAGGAGCTGTTTGGAGGCCTAAACGAGATTTTTTAGAGGTTTGAGGGTTTCTACCAAAGCAAAGGCTCTACCATAGTGCAGGTTGAAATTGAACAACGCTCGCCTCTGTCAAAGCTCATACCACGAAAAATTTCAGCTCAATCCGAGCTTTCTTCGTCATTTTCGCTTAAGACGCGCGCACGCATGTAATCGCGAACATATTTCATTCTTTGTCCGTCTCATGGATCAAGACAGGGCACATTTCACCAATTTCGAGTTTTACATGTTTCTTGATCGAGGTGCGGAGGAGGTCGCTTTTTCCGCCGTAGTCGCGGAGGTGTTTTTTTTGCCTCGCTTTGTGTATGTGCATGTACTTGCCGTGTTGGAGTCCTGATTTCCGATCGTAACCACAACCATGGCAGAATCAGTGAGCATGATCACGGGAGAGAAACTCGACAAGAATAATTTCCAAACGTGGAAATTTCAAATGAAGACCTTCCTTCAAGGCCAGGGGCTATGGGAGCTTGTGACCGGGGAGGAGAAAGCATCAATCGTGGTTGTTGGTGATCTTCGCAGTGAGCAGACATTGCGTGAGTGGAGAAAGCGGTCGTATCAAGCCATCCACTACATTGCGCCACGATCTCGTGCTCGATGATCGGTCACATTCAAGATCGTGACACACCCAAGGAAGCTTGGGACGCATTGTCACAGATGTTCCAT
Organism: Marchantia paleacea; assembly: GCA_014180765.2. Taxonomy (NCBI): domain Eukaryota; kingdom Viridiplantae; phylum Streptophyta; class Marchantiopsida; order Marchantiales; family Marchantiaceae; genus Marchantia; species Marchantia paleacea. Next base: position 817,664 of record MUAA02000108.1, on the reverse strand, counting down.
TCGGGAACGTAAGCTTGAAGCCGCAGCTTCTTTGTAGCAATTCAATACGGTCAAGAAAAACTCGATGTGTGTTAGTGACTATATCAATCACATCAAGCAAATCGCGCATCGCTTAGCATCCGTCAATGTTCAACTTGATCCGACTGTGATTATTGGTGCGACATTGCAAAGACTGCTTGTCGAGTACAAGCAGTTCATTACGTCAATTTCGACCAGAGAACCTCTTCCGAAGTTCAACGAATTGGTCCCAATGATGTTGGAAGAAGAAGTGCGAATTCTGGGCAGTACTAGTGCTTCATCCATCCCGCAAGAATGTGTGTTTTTTGCAGGTTCTGGAGGTCGAGGTAGAGGTCGTGGCAGAGGAGCCGGATATGGTGGTGGTAGAGGTCGTGGTGCGTAACAAGGCACCCAACCAAATAAAAAGCGCCATCGGCCGCTGGCAAAGTTAACACCGCAACTACTATCACAAGAATGGCCACTATGCCAAAAATTGTTACAAGCGTCAGAACGATTTGCGCGCTTCGGGCCAACATGACCATGTAGCCGCCAAGAACAACGTATTCATTGTGACACACTGTAGTTATGCCGCTTTACACTGATACGATTGGGTGATCGATTCCGGAGCTACCAGCCACATGAAGCCACATCAAGAATGGTTGGCGCCGCCGACACCGTGGAGACTCCTCGCCATGGTGACCGGAGATGATACGAAGCATGAGATCAAGCATAAGGGTAAAATTCCGCTTGACATTCCAAGATCCAATCTTTCTGGAATCGGAAATGTTTTACATGTTCCTACTCTGACTCGAAATCTGTTATCGCAGAGGGGCGTATGGTAGAACAAAATTTCCAAGTGCGTTTCAACAAAGATGGATGTTTTGTTGAAGACTCCATAGGTACTGTTGTAGCTCGAGGTAGCAGGAGTTGTAGACTGCTCAAGCTAGATGCTACAAGCAATGACAAGAACCGCCAACTCCCCGCTATTACGCAAAGTGGCTTTGTAGTATCCGACATAGATATCTGGCACAAGCGAATTGGGCATATGAACTTTCGAGAAACCAAGACTCTTGCGAGTTCGGATCTAGTCACAAAGTTTGCCCAACTTCACTTCGCTAGCCCACATCAGCGGTGTCCCGCTTGTCAATTCGGCAAGCAAGCTAGACAACCCTTTAAGGGATCAGGTAGGAGAGCGACCAAGCTGGTGCACACAGATGTATGGACTTCTTGTCAACAAAGATTATCAGGTTTTGAGTACTTCGTGTCCTTCATTGATGATTTCTCTCGCTACACTGGTTTACTTCCTTAAGAGCAAGAGCTCTTCGGATGTGTTGTCGCCTTTCCGCACTTTCCACACTTTGGTGGAGAAACAAACCGACAATCTATCCTTTGTCTAATGCTCCGATGGAGGAGGCGAAGTTTCTATCCCCGAAGAATTCATTACTTACCTACGTAAGCATGGCATACGCCTTTGAAGTCCATTTGATGCGCCGCCATCCCTTGTTGATAGCAATAGCAACCACCGCATTTTAATGGTTGCCATCTTGGCAACCGGACTAAACGCCTCTTCGTAGTCCACTCCATGTTGTTGTGCGTAGCCCTTGGTTAATTAATCCGCCTTGTATCGAGATACAATGCCATCCGAAGTTGCGCTTTTGACCTTGAAGACCCATCCGCAACCAATCGCTTTCTCACCTTGAGGTAAGTCCACCAATTCCCATGTTTGTTGGTGACAAAGTGCAGCAAGTTCTGTCTCCATGGCTTCAATCCACTCATTTTTGTGCATCGCCTCCTCAAGTGTACTCGGCCTCCGCTCAAGAAGAACGTGAGTCATGTATGCATGATGATCAGCAAGGAAACTTTCATGCATAAATCGGTGAACAGGATGCCGAACTCTCTTAGATTTTCGTAGGGCAGTATCAGATGTACTGTTGTCTCCCCTTGCTTCGGATTTGAGGTACTAGCAGCGTCGTTCTAGGATGCTTCATCCAACGGATGAATACCTGTAATCCGTGGTGAGGACATCATATGTTGCAAAATAAGATGATTCTCAAGTCTAGGAGTCGGTATGGATGGTGCTCGGTGAACTTCATCCGTAGCGACTCCAGTACAAGAGACTCAAATTCTAGACTGTGTGACTCCGTAAACTCCACTCTATAAAGGTACAAAGTGGATGGACTCCTTTTATGCAGTTTTAAATCGAAGAGTGGGTATGACCTGAACAATCGCAGGTACATACCAAGATTGTAACTCTTCAAATACAACATCTCTACTAATATAGAATCTCCTAGACTCAAGATTATAATATCTATATCCTTTCGTATCTAAAAAATATCCAAGGAAAATACACTTCTCGATTTCGGATCTAGCTTGGCGCTTCTCATCCGGAATGTGTACATAACGATGCAACCGAAAACTTTCGAAATGAGTAATCAGGCTTGTGGCTGTGAATACCTCCATTGGGGTCTTGTTGTGAAATCTGCCGCAATGGGAGTTCGATTCATCAAATACACCGCAACGAAATGCCTTTCTCCTGCAATGCCTAGGCGGTTCTTCTGGTTCAACATAGCGCGAGCAGCTTCTGCTATGTGACGATTCTTCCTCTATGCAACGCCATTCTGTTGTGGAGTATAACTGCATTTGTCTTTGTGAATATCTCTCAAATTCGTCCAATGCATCTTGGGCATTCTCCAAATCTGCCCAAGGTATCCAAGTTGCTTCCTCACATGGTAATCTCGCCACTAAATCAAGTATTCATGAATTTCTTGCCCCTTTTGAGATTGAAGTATACTTTTCACCTCATATTCAAGTTCACCTTGGGTTTGGTCCATGCATTTATAGAAAGTAAGTTTGATCTCATTCCCCTTGGTTGGCGAGGCTCCCCGTGGTTTTCTTGGGGACAAATGGTTTCATTGTTGCCGGGGTATGTTGTGGCCTTTTAATGATTGTGTTATTAAGCATGGTGATTTGTTGGAGGGAAACACACATGGCATTCCAAATTTAGAGGATGTTATTATCATGCCAAGCCTTTGTGGAGTAATGTCATCCATGTTGGATGAATGATTTGGGTACTTCATGTATGCAACTACATTAGTTGGTAGATCATATGATACATAAAGCTTGGAGTGAGTCTTTTGCTCTTGAGATGGCGGGGACGAAGGAAGTTATTCCCACTTCTACTATATTGTCACCTTTAGATACAATGTCTATTGCTTGGCAAAGATCCATAGGAGGACATATGAGTGTTGGATATGTTTGGAGGTATCAACACGATTTGGTCGATGTTTTGCACTCTTGCAAACAAATACATTGATACTTGTATGTAAAGCGAGATGAGATTGCAAGGCGTGTTCATTACACCATGTGGCACACACTTGGTGCGACGATACCCAAATCTTCTACAATCATTGTCTTTGGTTCACGGATATCAACATGCTTGCAATAGTCATGGGCTACATGATTCATGGCTTTTGGAAGATGTTACATATGTTTATAATATCTCCAATCATAACATACCTATTCACTATCATACATTTTGGAGAATGTTTCCTTGTTGGGTGATCCACGTGCACGAGTGATGACGATTGCATATCATGTGCGGTCACGGATTGGACCAACAATAGTACGAGCATGATCTCGTGCATCCTCCACGATATGATGGACAAACCTTCTTCCAAGGGAATTTTTATTACGAGCATATGACGGAGTGCATAGGCTCTCACATTCTTACAATGGAGAGTATTTTGGATGTGGGTAGACACTCCCCATATAGTGGTCTATGCCGACATGTCACCCACGGCAATGCTCAACCTTGTGGGACGCCCAAGAGCTATATTATCCACATTGTTGAGTTATCTAGCCCCATGCCCATACAAAGGACCTAGATTTGTATAAGATTCTTGCTTGCGGCGGTTGGTGGAACCCAATGTTGATGAGAGAGAGCGAGCTATGGGCCTTGGGCTTTTTACTAGCACTACAACAATACCTACATTGTCGGAGACATCATGACGTTAGGTGTAGTAGGGTTATGGTATGGACCTAAATTATTTGACATGGATTGTGAGCCTTGGATAAAAGTCGCTATCATGGTATTCTAGTCACACATGTGTATCACATGCATCTCTGTTTAGTCAAGATAGGTGCATGTGGTACACATGTGTGACTAGAAGACCATTGGTAAGCTCTTTGCATACCAAGACAATGGAGGCAAAAGTCAGGGGACGAGAAGTGCCCAAGATCTCATCCTTGGTCTTATGGGGATGTTAGAGAAGGAGGTCTTTGTGTAGCAAGCGATGATTATCACAATTGAGCTTTATGATACAACTCGAGGTGTTATAGCTAGTGAGGCTCCAATTGTTCACATCGAGCTAGTGGAGCCTCGGTATGAGAGAGCACAAAAAGCTTTCATCTCAAGAGGTTGTCATTTAGCAACCAAAATACTATGTCTTCTATCTCTAGTGTCAATGAAGAGGAGATTTGGGATAATGAGATTGGTCCCAAAGTGACAGGAGGAGAAAGATGTACAATGTGAAGGTTTTTGAGTAGTTTTAGACATTGTTTTGCCGTTAGTATGAAGGATTTAGGCTGTTTGAAGGGACATGGTATACGAATTGATTTGAAAACTAATGCACAAGTATTTCGTCGTCCCTATCGACACATCAATATTGAGAGAGATCTTTTGATCCTAAGTAAATGTCAAGACCTTCTTGGGTCTAGATTAGTGGAGATATACCGATTGGATTATGTTCGTTTTGGGGGTCGTGGCTTATCCAACATGATGATGAGGGGAAGGAGTTTGTAGTGGCTTATGCAAGTCGCTCCACCAATGCAATGAGTCAAACTATAGTTCTTACTTAAGTAGAATGTTTTGGCATATGTGTGAGATGTGGCACATTTCAGATGTTATTTGTTTGGAAACTCCTTCAATCTCATCACCAATCATCACAAGAGTATGATTTCACAGTTGTACACAAACATTGAATGGTGAACGGTGATCCACATGCGTAAAGTTGAAACCATGACTTGTAAGTCAATTGATTTAAACCGGGCTTGAATCATCAAGCCCCGGTTTCGGCTCAATGGTGATACTAATGATGAGATGATGTAGGGTTGGCATCCATATGCCTTTTTTAAGTGAGTTGGCACTTAAGAACTATGTGATATCTCTCTTGTGTTAGAGAGTGGATATATTTATCCTTGGATGCTAAGATTGAGGACAGTTTGGTGGTAAGGCGAGAGGCATCCATGATGACATGGTGGTGTGTGTTTTGGTGGGCATTTTGAGTGTCAAGAATTGGGATCGAAGTTCTACAAAGAGCTTGGCGGTTTAGATGGCAAGGTAGACACCTTCTTCGTGTATGTTTTTGATTCATCGTAAAGACTATTAAGAATTCACAACATGACTTAAGCTTGTATGATGAAGATATTGATAAATCTCCAAAATATATAATTGTGGACTTTATTATAAAACACATGCTCCTTCATTCCATTGAAAGATGTGTCCAAAAAGAACACAACACAAAGTAGAATTTTATTTTTTTCAAGGATTGATGAAGTGTTGAAACAATATGAAATGTCTAATTTGAGATTACCCATTACAAACAATGTGTTTATATCTTGAAACTTCAGATGATCAATGAATGTATATGAAATTATCAAATTGTCTACCATTCAAGATTTGATGTCATACATGGGATTGTTCAATGAAGCAAATACATATCTAGTATCCTCAATCATCCATATTCAATGATACCGCCCACCAACATTTGAACATACCATCTCAACAAGATCAATGTTGGTGTTGGGATTCACACAAGCTTCAAAACATATGGATCCAAAATCACGATTCATGTGTTGTTTGTGCATGTTTCATGTTGATCTCACCAAAATAAAACGCTTAGTTGTTCTATTAACAACCTTCATTGCCTTATGGCCCCATCTAGTTGATCACGCCCATGTTTGTCCATATTGGTGCAACACATTATTATATTAGGATTTGGAGCTTGTGTGGTAGATTTTTCTAGGTTTTTGTTCTTTTGGGCTGAATTTTGTAGGCAAGTTGGACGTGGTTTGGGCAAGGTTTTGTACAATTTTCAGCTTCATATGAACTGTTTCTATGCTTGAACATGCGCTTCTTAGAGCTTTACAATGGGCAATTCTAAATCTGCATTGGAAATTGATGAGATACTTCAGGAAAAAAGTAGGGGTGTAGAAATCTAGAGGAATTTTTCGATACCCTCATTGGTAAATGAGGGTATCAAGGAACTCAAGCACATTTTGGATTCCATGACAAAATGTATGCACTCACTCATGATTGAGGTTGCATATGTCAAAGTAGAGGTTTTAGACATGAAATCACAACTACTACCCATCATTATACTATTGCAAGATCTCAAAGCTAGTATTGGGTATGTTTCTTCCACTCTTTCTACTTATGATCAAGAAAAGTATGATGTGGTCACATTGTATAAAAGCTAAAATCCAAGATTAAATCTTGCGCAGATGCAACCAAGGTAGTTGAAGTCTCCTTTTTCCAAGAGCAAGAGAGTGGGAAGGCCAACCGGCTTGCAAGAGTTGGAGAATGAGGACACCAAGCTAGTTGCTACTTCCATCTTTGCTGATTCTTTCCATGTGCACAAACCTCGATTGGTCTAGGGTTTAGGGAAGGATCACTCCTAAACTTTGCACCGCCAAACAAATTTCACCTCACTTCAAGCTCACCAAACTTGTGCAAAGGTTTGAAAAGCGAATAGTCTTATGACTTGAAGGGAATTCCTCTCGAGTCCAAGAGTCTAAATCGTGACTTAGTCACCTTGCAGTCCAACCGCCTCAACACACTTTATTTATAAAACTTGTTCACTTACAACAACACCACGGCTTTAGTCAAACTATTTAGCCTACTTATGTCAAACTAGTGTCACTTTATCGAAAGGAAGATGTTAGCATCTTCCTTTCGATAAAATTATCTCATTTGTCTTTGTGAATATCTCTCAAATTGTCCAATGCATCTTGGGCATTCTCCAAATCTGCCCAAGGTATCCAAGTTGCTTCCTCACATGGTAATCTCGCCACTAAATCAAGTATTCATGAATTTCTTGCCCCTTTTGAGATTGAAGTATACTTTTCACCTCATATTCAAGTTCACCTTGGGTTTGGTCCATGCATTTATAGAAAGTAAGTTTGATCTCATTCCCCTTGGTTGGCGAGGCTCCCGTGGTTTTCTTGGGGACAAATGGTTTCATTGTTGCCGGGTATGTTGTGGCCTTTAATGATTGTGTTATTAAGCATGGTGATTTGTTGGAGGGAAACACACATGGCATTCCAAATTTAGAGGATGTTATTATCATGCCAAGCCTTTGTGGAGTAATGTCATCCATGTTGGATGAATGATTTGGTACTTCATGTATGCAACTACATTAGTTGGTAGATCATATGATACATAAAGCTTGGAGTGAGTCTTTTGCTCTTGAGATGGCGGGGACGAAGGAAGTTATTCCCACTTCTACTATATTGTCACCTTTAGATACAATGTCTATTGCTTGGCAAAGATCCATAGGAGGACATATGAGTGTTGGATATGTTTGGAGGTATCAACACGATTTGGCTGATGTTTTGCACTCTTGCAAACAAATACATTGATACTTGTATGTAAAGCGAGATGAGATTGCAAGGCGTGTTCATTACACCATGTGGCACACACTTGGTGCGACGATACCCAAATCTTCTACAATCATTGTCTTTGGTTCACGGATATCAACATGCTTGCAATAGTCATGGGCTACATGATTCATGGCTTTTGGAAGATGTTACATATGTTTATAATATCTCCAATCATAACATACCTATTCACTATCATACATTTTGGAGAATGTTTCCTTGTTGGGTGATCCACGTGCACGAGTGATGACGATTGCATATCATGTGCGGTCACGGATTGGACCAACAATAGTACGAGCATGATCTCGTGCAATATCCTCCACGTATATGATGGACAAACCTTCTTCCAAGGGAATTTTTATTACGAGCATATGACGGAGTGCATAGGCTCTCACATTCTTACAATGGAGAGTATTTTGGATGTGGGTAGACACTCCCATATAGTGGTCTATGCCGACATGTCACCCACGGCAATGCTCAACCTTGTGGGACAACCCAAGAGCTATATTATCCACATTGTTGAGTTATCTAGCGTCCCATGCCCATACAAAGGACCTAGATTTGTATAAGATTCTTGCTTGCGCCGGTTGGTGGAACCCAATGTTGATGAGAGAGAGCGAGCTATGGGCCTTGGGCTTTTTACTAGCACTACAACAATACCTACATTGTCGGAGACATCATGACGTTAGGTGTAGTAGGGTTATGGTATGGACCTAAATTATTTGACATGGATTGTGAGCCTTGATAGTCAAGCTATTAATGGTATTTTAGTCACACATGTGTATCACATGCATCTCCTCGCTTAGTCAAGATAGGTGCATGTGGTACACATGTGTGACTAGAAGACCATTGGTAAGCTCTTTGCATACCAAGACAATGGAGGCAAAAAGTCGGGACGAGAAGTGCCCAAGATCTCATCCTTTATCTTATGGGGATGTTAGAGAAGGAGGTCTTTGTGTAGCAAGCGATGATTATCACAATTGAGCTTTATGATACAACCTCGAGGTGTTATAGCTAGTGAGGCTCCAATTGTTCACATCGAGCTAGTGGAGCCCGGTATGAGAGAGCACAAAAAAGCTTTCATCTCAAGAGGTTGTCATTTAGCAACCAAAATACTATGTCTTCTATCTCTAGTGTCAATGAAGAGGAGATTTGGGATAATGAGATTGGTCCCAAAGTGACAGGAGGAGAAAGATGTACAATGTGAAGGTTTTTGAGTAGTTTTAGACATTGTTTTGCCGTTAGTATGAAGGATTTAGGCTGTTTGAAGGGACATGGTATACGAATTGATTTGAAAACTAATGCACAAGTATTTTTAAATCCGTCCCTATCGACACATCAATATTGAGAGAGATCTTTTGATCCTAAGTAAATGTCAAGACCTTCTTGGGTCTAGATTAGTGGAGATATACTGATTGGATTATGTTCGTTTTGGGGGTCGTGCTTATCCAACATGATGATGAGGGGAAGGAGTTTGTAGTGGCTTATGCAAGTCGCTCCACCAATGCAAATGGAGTCAAACTATAGTTCTTACGAAGTAGAATGTTTTGGCATATGTGTGAGATGTGGCACATTTCAGATGTTATTTGTTTGGAAACTCCTTCAATCTCATCACCAATCATCACAAGAGTATGATTTCACAGTTGTACACAAACATTGAATGGTGAACGGTGATCCACATGCGTAAAGTTGAAACCATGACTTGTAAAAATCAATTGATTTAAACCGGGGCTTGAATCATCAAGCCCCGGTTTCGTCAATGGTGATACTAATGATGAGATGATGTAGGGTTGGCATCCATATGCCTTTTTAAGTGAGTTGGCACTTAAGAACTATGTGATATCTCTCTTGTGTTAGAGAGTGGATATATTTATCCTTGGATGCTAAGATTGAGGACAGTTTGGTGGTAAGGCGAGAGGCATCCATGATGACATGGTGGTGTGTGTTTTGGTGGGCATTTTGAGTGTCAAGAATTGGGATCGAAGTTCTACAAAGAGCTTGGCGGTTTAGATGGCAAGGTAGACACCTTCTTCGTATGTTTTTGATTCATCGTAAGACTATTAAGAATTCACAACATGACTTAAGCTTGTATGATGAAGATATTGATAAATCTCCAAAAATATATAATTGTGGACTTTATTATAAAACACATGCTCCTTCATTCCATTGAAAGATGTGTCCAAAAAAGAACACAACACAAAGTAGAATTTTATTTTTTTTTCAAGGATTGATGAAGTGTTGAAACAATATGAAATGTCTAATTTGAGATTACCCATTACAAACAATGTGTTTATATCTTGAAACTTCAGATGATCAATGAATGTATATGAAATTATCAAATTGTCTACCATTCAAGATTTGATGTCATACATGGGATTGTTCAATGAAGCAAATACATATCTAGTATCCTCAATCATCCATATTCAATGATACTGCCCACCAACATTTGAACATACCATCTCAACAAGATCAATGTTGGTGTTGGGATTCACACAAGCTTCAAAACATATGGATCCAAAATCACGATTCATGTGTTGTTTGTGCATGTTTCATGTTGATCTCACCAAAATAAAACGCTTAGTTGTTCTATTAACAACCTTCATTGCCTTATGGCCCCATCTAGTTGATCACGCCCATGTTTGTCCATATTGGTGCAACACATTATTATATTAGGATTTGGAGCTTGTGTGGTAGATTTTTCTAGGTTTTTGTTCTTTTGGGCTGAATTTTGTAGGCAAGTTGGACGTGGTTTGGGCAAGGTTTTGTACAATTTTCAGCTTCATATGAACTGTTTCTATGCTTGAACATGCGCTTCTTAGAGCTTTACAATGGGCAATTCTAAATCTGCATTGGAAATTGATGAGATACCTCAGAAAAAAGTAGGGGTGTAGAAATCTAGAGGAATTTTTCGATACCCTCATTGGTAAATGAGGGTATCAAGGAACTCAAGCACATTTTGGATTCCATGACAAAATGTATGCACTCACTCATGATTGAGGTTGCATATGTCAAAGTAGAGGTTTTAGACATGAAATCACAACTACTACCCATCATTATACTATTGCAAGATCTCAAAGCTAGTATTGGGTATGTTTCTTCCACTCTTTCTACTTATGATCAAGAAAAGTATGATGTGGTCACATTGTATAAAAAGCTAAAATCCAAGATTAAATCTTGCCGCAGATGCAACCAAGGTAGTTGAAGTCTCCTTTTTTTCCAAGAGCAAGAGAGTGGGAAGGCCAACCGGCTTGCAAGAGTTGGAGAATGAGGACACCAAGCTAGTTGCTACTTCCATCTTTGCTGATTCTTTCCATGTGCACAAACCTCGATTGGTCTAGGGTTTAGGGAAGGATCACTCCTAAACTTTGCACCGCCAAACAAATTTCACCTCACTTCAAGCTCACCAAACTTGTGCAAAGGTTTGAAAAGCGAATAGTCTTATGACTTGAAGGGAATTCCTCTCGAGTCCAAGAGTCTAAATCGTGACTTAGTCACCTTGCAAATTCAACCGCCTCAACACACTTTATTTATAAAACTTGTTCACTTACAACAACACCACGGCTTTAGTCAAACTATTTAGCCTACTTATGTCAAACTAGTGTCACCCTTATCGAAAAGGAAGATGTTAGCATCTTCCTTTCGATAAAATTATCTCATTTGTCTTTGTGAATATCTCTCAAATTCGTCCAATGCATCTTGGGCATTCTCCAAATCTGCCCAAGGTATCCAAGTTGCTTCCTCACATGGTAATCTCGCCACTAAATCAAGTATTCATGAATTTCTTGCCCCTTTTGAGATTGAAGTATACTTTTCACCTCATATTCAAGTTCACCTTGGGTTTGGTCCATGCATTTATAGAAAGTAAGTTTGATCTCATTCCCTTTGGTTGGCGAGGCTCCCGTGGTTTTCTTGGGGACAAATGGTTTCATTGTTGCCGGGTATGTTGTGGCCTTTAATGATTGTGTTATTAAGCATGGTGATTTGTTGGAGGGAAACACACATGGCATTCCAAATTTAGAGGATGTTATTATCATGCCAAGCCTTTGTGGAGTAATGTCATCCATGTTGATGAATGACCGGGTACTTCATGTATGCAACTACATTAGTTGGTAGATCATATGATACATAAAAGCTTGGAGTGAGTCTTTTGCTCTTGAGATGGCGGGGACGAAGGAAGTTATTCCCACTTCTACTATATTGTCACCTTTAGATACAATGTCTATTGCTTGGCAAAGATCCATAGGAGGACATATGAGTGTTGGATATGTTTGGAGGTATCAACACGTATTTGGTGATGTTTTGCACTCTTGCAAACAAATACATTGATACTTGTATGTAAAGCGAGATGAGATTGCAAGGCGTGTTCATTACACCATGTGGCACACACTTGGTGCGACGATACCCAAATCTTCTACAATCATTGTCTTTGGTTCACGGATATCAACATGCTTGCAATAGTCATGGGCTACATGATTCATGGCTTTTGGAAGATGTTACATATGTTTATAATATCTCCAATCATAACATACCTATTCACTATCATACATTTTGGAGAATGTTTCCTTGTTGGGTGATCCACGTGCACGAAAGTGATGACGATTGCATATCATGTGCGGTCACGGATTGGACCAACAATAGTACGAGCATGATCTCGTGCACATCCTCCACGTATATGATGGACAAACCTTCTTCCAAGGGAATTTTTATTACGAGCATATGACGGAGTGCATAGGCTCTCACATTCTTACAATGGAGAGTATTTTGGATGTGGGTAGACACTCCCATATAGTGGTCTATGCCGACATGTCACCCACGGCAATGCTCAACCTTGTGGGACAGCCAAGAGCTATATTATCCACATTGTTGAGTTATCTAGCGTCCCATGCCCATACAAAGGACCTAGATTTGTATAAGATTCTTGCTTGCGGCGGTTGGTGGAACCCAATGTTGATGAGAGAGAGCGAGCTATGGGCCTTGGGCTTTTTACTAGCACTACAACAATACCTACATTGTCGGAGACATCATGACGTTAGGTGTAGTAGGGTTATGGTATGGACCTAAATTATTTGACATGGATTGTGAGCCTTGATAAGTCGCTTACCAATGGTTTCTAGTCACACATGTGTATCACATGCATCTCTCGTTTAGTCAAAGATAGGTGCATGTGGTACACATGTGTGACTAGAAGACCATTGGTAAGCTCTTTGCATACCAAGACAATGGAGGCAAAAAGTCAGGGACGAGAAGTGCCCAAGATCTCATCCTTGGTCTTATGGGGATGTTAGAGAAGGAGGTCTTTGTGTAGCAAGCGATGATTATCACAATTGAGCTTTATGATACAACTCGAGGGGTTATAGCTAGTGAGGCTCCAATTGTTCACATCGAGCTAGTGGAGCCCGGTATGAGAGAGCACAAAAAGCTTTCATCTCAAGAGGTTGTCATTTAGCAACCAAAAATACTATGTCTTCTATCTCTAGTGTCAATGAAGAGGAGATTTGGGATAATGAGATTGGTCCCAAAGTGACAGGAGGAGAAAGATGTACAATGTGAAGGTTTTTGAGTAGTTTTAGACATTGTTTTGCCGTTAGTATGAAGGATTTAGGTCAGCTTGAAGGACATGGTATACGAATTGATTTGAAAAACTAATGCACAAGTATTTCGTCGTCCCTATCGACACATCAATATTGAGAGAGATCTTTTGATCCTAAGTAAATGTCAAGACCTTCTTGGGTCTAGATTAGTGGAGATATACCGATTGGATTATGTTCGCTTTGGGGGTCGTGGCTTATCCAACATGATGATGAGGGGAAGGAGTTTGTAGTGGCTTATGCAAGTCGCTCCACCAATGCAAATGGAGTCAAACTATAGTTCTTACGAAGTAGAATGTTTTGGCATATGTGTGAGATGTGGCACATTTCAGATGTTATTTGTTTGAAACTCCTTCAATCTCATCACCAATCATCACAAGAGTATGATTTCACAACTTGTACACAAACATTGAATGGTGAACGGTGATCCACATGCGTAAAGTTGAAACCATGACTTGTAAGTCAATTGATTAAACCGGGGCTTGAATCATCAAGCCCCGTTTTCACAATGGTGATACTAATGATGAGATGATGTAGGGTTGGCATCCATATGCCTTTTTAAGTGAGTTGGCACTTAAGAACTATGTGATATCTCTCTTGTGTTAGAGAGTGGATATATTTATCCTTGGATGCTAAGATTGAGGACAGTTTGGTGGTAAGGCGAGAGGCATCCATGATGACATGGTGGTGTGTGTTTTGGTGGGCATTTTGAGTGTCAAGAATTGGGATCGAAGTTCTACAAAGAGCTTGGCGGTTTAGATGGCATGGTAGACACCTTCTTCGTGTATGTTTTTGATTCATCGTAAGACTATTAAGAATTCACAACATGACTTAAGCTTGTATGATGAAGATATTGATAAATCTCCAAAATATATAATTGTGGACTTTATTATAAAACACATGCTCCTTCATTCCATTGAAAGATGTGTCCAAAAAGAACACAACACAAAGTAGAATTTTATTTTTTTTCAAGGATTGATGAAGTGTTGAAACAATATGAAATGTCTAATTTGAGATTACCCATTACAAACAATGTGTTTATATCTTGAAACTTCAGATGATCAATGAATGTATATGAAATTATCAAATTGTCTACCATTCAAGATTTGATGTCATACATGGGATTGTTCAATGAAGCAAATACATATCTAGTATCCTCAATCATCCATATTCAATGATACGCCCACCAACATTTGAACATACCATCTCAACAAGATCAATGTTGGTGTTGGGATTCACACAAGCTTCAAAACATATGGATCCAAAATCACGATTCATGTGTTGTTTGTGCATGTTTCATGTTGATCTCACCAAAATAAAAAACGCTTAGTTGTTCTATTAACAACCTTCATTGCCTTATGGCCCCATCTAGTTGATCACGCCCATGTTTGTCCATATTGGTGCAACACATTATTATATTAGGATTTGGAGCTTGTGTGGTAGATTTTTCTAGGTTTTTGTTCTTTTGGGCTGAATTTTGTAGGCAAGTTGGACGTGGTTTGGGCAAGGTTTTGTACAATTTTCAGCTTCATATGAACTGCTTTATGCTTGAACATGCGCTTCTTAGAGCTTTACAATGGGCAATTCTAAATCTGCATTGGAAATTGATGAGATACCTCAGGAAAAAAGTAGGGGTGTAGAAATCTAGAGGAATTTCGATACCCTCATTGGTAAATGAGGGTATCAAGGAACTCAAGCACATTTTGGATTCCATGACAAAATGTATGCACTCACCATGATTGAGGTTGCATATGTCAAAGTAGAGGTTTTAGACATGAAATCACAACTACTACCCATCATTATACTATTGCAAGATCTCAAAGCTAGTATTGGGTATGTTTCTTCCACTCTTTCTACTTATGATCAAGAAAAGTATGATGTGGTCACATTGTATAAAAGCTAAAATCCAAGATTAAATCTTGCGCAGATGCAACCAAGGTAGTTGAAGTCTCCTTTTTCCAAGAGCAAGAGAGTGGGAAGGCCAACCGGCTTGCAAGAGTTGGAGAATGAGGACACCAAGCTAGTTGCTACTTCCATCTTTGCTGATTCTTTCCATGTGCACAAACCTCGATTGGTCTAGGGTTTAGGGAAGGATCACTCCTAAACTTTGCACCGCCAAACAAATTTCACCTCACTTCAAGCTCACCAAACTTGTGCAAAGGTTTGAAAAGCGAATAGTCTTATGACTTGAAGGGAATTCCTCCTCGAGTCCAAGAGTCTAAATCGTGACTTAGTCACCTTGCAGTCCAACCGCCTCAACACACTTTATTTATAAAACTTGTTCACTTACAACAACACCACGGCTTTAGTCAAACTATTTAGCCTACTTATGTCAAACTAAGAAATCACCCTTTATCGAAAGGAAGATGTTAGCATCTTCCTTTCGATAAAATTATCTCATTTGTCTTTGTGAATATCTCTCAAATTGCCCAATGCATCTTGGGCATTCTCCAAATCTGCCCAAGGTATCCAAGTTGCTTCCTCACATGGTAATCTCGCCACTAAATCAAGTATTCATGAATTTCTTGCCCCTTTTGAGATTGAAGTATACTTTTCACCTCATATTCAAGTTCACCTTGGGTTTGGTCCATGCATTTATAGAAAGTAAGTTTGATCTCATTCCCTTGGTTGGCGAGGCTCCCGTGGTTTTCTTGGGGACAAATGGTTTCATTGTTGCCGGGTATGTTGTGGCCTTTAATGATTGTGTTATTAAGCATGGTGATTTGTTGGAGGGAAACACACATGGCATTCCAAATTTAGAGGATGTTATTATCATGCCAAGCCTTTGTGGAGTAATGTCATCCATGTTGGATGAATGACTGGGTACTTCATGTATGCAACTACATTAGTTGGTAGATCATATGATACATAAAGCTTGGAGTGAGTCTTTTGCTCTTGAGATGGCGGGGACGAAGGAAGTTATTCCCACTTCTACTATATTGTCACCTTTAGATACAATGTCTATTGCTTGGCAAAGATCCATAGGAGGACATATGAGTGTTGGATATGTTTGGAGGTATCAACACGTATTTGGTGATGTTTTGCACTCTTGCAAACAAATACATTGATACTTGTATGTAAAGCGAGATGAGATTGCAAGGCGTGTTCATTACACCATGTGGCACACACTTGGTGCGACGATACCCAAATCTTCTACAATCATTGTCTTTGGTTCACGGATATCAACATGCTTGCAATAGTCATGGGCTACATGATTCATGGCTTTTGGAAGATGTTACATATGTTTATAATATCTCCAATCATAACATACCTATTCACTATCATACATTTTGGGAGAATGTTTCCTTGTTGGGTGATCCACGTGCACGAGTGATGACGATTGCATATCATGTGCGGTCACGGATTGGACCAACAATAGTACGAGCATGATCTCGTGCACATCCTCCACGTATATGATGGACAAACCTTCTTCCAAGGGAATTTTTATTACGAGCATATGACGGAGTGCATAGGCTCTCACATTCTTACAATGGAGAGTATTTTGGATGTGGGTAGACACTCCCATATAGTGGTCTATGCCGACATGTCACCCACGGCAATGCTCAACCTTGTGGACGCCCAAGAGCTATATTATCCACATTGTTGAGTTATCTAGCTGCCCCATGCCCATACAAAGGACCTAGATTTGTATAAGATTCTTGCTTTGCCAAGTTGGTGGAACCCAATGTTGATGAGAGAGAGAGAGCTATGGGCCTTGGGCTTTTTACTAGCACTACAACAATACCTACATTGTCGGAGACATCATGACGTTAGGTGTAGTAGGGTTATGGTATGGACCTAAATTATTTGACATGGATTGTGAGCCTTGGATAAGTCGCTAATCATCGGTATTTAGTCACACATGTGTATCACATGCATCTCTCGCTTAGTCAAGATAGGTGCATGTGGTACACATGTGTGACTAGAAGACCATTGGTAAGCTCTTTGCATACCAAGACAATGGAGGCAAAAAGTCAGACGAGAAGTGCCCAAGATCTCATCCTTGGTCTTATGGGGATGTTAGAGAAGGAGGTCTTTGTGTAGCAAGCGATGATTATCACAATTGAGCTTTATGATACAACTCGAGGGGTTATAGCTAGTGAGGCTCCAATTGTTCACATCGAGCTAGTGGAGCCCTCCCAGATGAGAGAGCACAAAAAGCTTTCATCTCAAGAGGTTGTCATTTAGCAACCAAAATACTATGTCTTCTATCTCTAGTGTCAATGAAGAGGAGATTTGGGATAATGAGATTGGTCCCAAAGTGACAGGAGGAGAAAGATGTACAATGTGAAGGTTTTTGAGTAGTTTTAGACATTGTTTTGCCGTTAGTATGAAGGATTTAGGTCAGTTTTGAAGGGACATGGTATACGAATTGATTTGAAAACTAATGCACAAGTATTTCGTCGTCCCTATCGACACATCAATATTGAGAGAGATCTTTTGATCCTAAGTAAATGTCAAGACCTTCTTGGGTCTAGATTAGTGGAGATATAATCGATTGGATTATGTTCGCTTTGGGGGGTCGTGCTTATCCAACATGATGATGAGGGGAAGGAGTTTGTAGTGGCTTATGCAAAAGTCGCTCCACCAATGCAAATGAGTCAAACTATAGTTCTTACGAAGTAGAATGTTTTGGCATATGTGTGAGATGTGGCACATTTCAGATGTTATTTGTTTGAAAACTCCTTCAATCTCATCACCAATCATCACAAGAGTATGATTTCACAGCTTGTACACAAACATTGAATGGTGAACGGTGATCCACATGCGTAAAAAGTTGAAACCATGACTTGTAAGTCAATTGATTTAAACCGGGCTTGAATCATCAAGCCCCGGTTTCATCAATGGTGATACTAATGATGAGATGATGTAGGGTTGGCATCCATATGCCTTTTTAAGTGAGTTGGCACTTAAGAACTATGTGATATCTCTTGTGTTAGAGAGTGGATATATTTATCCTTGGATGCTAAGATTGAGGACGCTTTGGTGGTAAGGCGAGAGGCATCCATGATGACATGGTGGTGTGTGTTTTGGTGGGCATTTTGAGTGTCAAGAATTGGGATCGAAGTTCTACAAAGAGCTTGGCGGTTTAGATGGCAAGGTAGACACCTTCTTCGTGTATGTTTTGATTCATCGTAAGACTATTAAGAATTCACAACATGACTTAAGCTTGTATGATGAAGATATTGATAAATCTCCAAAATATATAATTGTGGACTTTATTATAAAACACATGCTCCTTCATTCCATTGAAAGATGTGTCCAAAAAGAACACAACACAAAGTAGAATTTTATTTTTTTTCAAGGATTGATGAAGTGTTGAAACAATATGAAATGTCTAATTTGAGATTACCCATTACAAACAATGTGTTTATATCTTGAAACTTTAGATGATCAATGAATGTATATGAAATTATCAAATTGTCTACCATTCAAGATTTGATGTCATACATGGGATTGTTCAATGAAGCAAATACATATCTAGTATCCTCAATCATCCATATTCAATGATACCGCCCACCAACATTTGAACATACCATCTCAACAAGATCAATGTTGGTGTTGGGATTCACACAAGCTTCAAAACATATGGATCCAAAATCACGATTCATGTGTTGTTTGTGCATGTTTCATGTTGATCTCACCAAAATAAAACGCTTAGTTGTTCTATTAACAACCTTCATTGCCTTATGGCCCCATCTAGTTGATCACGCCCATGTTTGTCCATATTGGTGCAACACATTATTATATTAGGATTTGGAGCTTGTGTGGTAGATTTTTCTAGGTTTTTGTTCTTTTGGGCTGAATTTTGTAGGCAAGTTGGACGTGGTTTGGGCAAGGTTTTGTACAATTTTCAGCTTCATATGAACTGTTTCTATGCTTGAACATGCGCTTCTTAGAGCTTTACAATGGGCAATTCTAAATCTGCATTGGAAATTGATGAGATACCTCAGGAAAAAAGTAGGGGTGTAGAAATCTAGAGGAATTTTTTCGATACCCTCATTGGTAAATGAGGGTATCAAGGAACTCAAGCACATTTTGGATTCCATGACAAAATGTATGCACTCACTCATGATTGAGGTTGCATATGTCAAAGTAGAGGTTTTAGACATGAAATCACAACTACTACCCATCATTATACTATTGCAAGATCTCAAAGCTAGTATTGGGTATGTTTCTTCCACTCTTTCTACTTATGATCAAGAAAAGTATGATGTGGTCACATTGTATAAAAAGCTAAAATCCAAGATTAAATCTTGCAGATGCAACCAAGGTAGTTGAAGTCTCCTTTTTCCAAGAGCAAGAGAGTGGGAAGGCCAACCGGCTTGCAAGAGTTGGAGAATGAGGACACCAAGCTAGTTGCTACTTCCATCTTTGCTGATTCTTTCCATGTGCACAAACCTCGATTGGTCTAGGGTTTAGGGAAGGATCACTCCTAAACTTTGCACCGCCAAACAAATTTCACCTCACTTCAAGCTCACCAAACTTGTGCAAAGGTTTGAAAAGCGAATAGTCTTATGACTTGAAGGGAATTCCTCTCGAGTCCAAGAGTCTAAATCGTGACTTAGTCACCTTGCAGTCCAACCGCCTCAACACACTTTATTTATAAAACTTGTTCACTTACAACAACACCACGGCTTTAGTCAAACTATTTAGCCTACTTATGTCAAACTAAGTCACCCTTATCGAAAGGAAGATGTTAGCATCTTCCTTTCGATAAAATTATCTCATTTGTCTTTGTGAATATCTCTCAAATTGTCCAATGCATCTTGGGCATTCTCCAAATCTGCCCAAGGTATCCAAGTTGCTTCCTCACATGGTAATCTCGCCACTAAATCAAGTATTCATGAATTTCTTGCCCCTTTTGAGATTGAAGTATACTTTTCACCTCATATTCAAGTTCACCTTGGGTTTGGTCCATGCATTTATAGAAAGTAAGTTTGATCTCATTCCCCTTGGTTGGCGAGGCTCCCCGTGGTTTTCTTGGGGACAAATGGTTTCATTGTTGCCGGGTATGTTGTGGCCTTTAATGATTGTGTTATTAAGCATGGTGATTTGTTGGAGGGAAACACACATGGCATTCCAAATTTAGAGGATGTTATTATCATGCCAAGCCTTTGTGGAGTAATGTCATCCATGTTGGATGAATGACCGGTACTTCATGTATGCAACTACATTAGTTGGTAGATCATATGATACATAAAGCTTGGAGTGAGTCTTTTGCTCTTGAGATGGCGGGGACGAAGGAAGTTATTCCCACTTCTACTATATTGTCACCTTTAGATACAATGTCTATTGCTTGGCAAAGATCCATAGGAGGACATATGAGTGTTGGATATGTTTGGAGGTATCAACACGTATTTGGCTGATGTTTTGCACTCTTGCAAACAAATACATTGATACTTGTATGTAAAGCGAGATGAGATTGCAAGGCGTGTTCATTACACCATGTGGCACACACTTGGTGCGACGATACCCAAATCTTCTACAATCATTGTCTTTGGTTCACGGATATCAACATGCTTGCAATAGTCATGGGCTACATGATTCATGGCTTTTGGAAGATGTTACATATGTTTATAATATCTCCAATCATAACATACCTATTCACTATCATACATTTTGGAGAATGTTTCCTTTGTTGGGTGATCCACGTGCACGAGTGATGACGATTGCATATCATGTGCGGTCACGGATTGGACCAACAATAGTACGAGCATGATCTCGCACATCCTCCACGATATGATGGACAAACCTTCTTCCAAGGGAATTTTATTACGAGCATATGACGGAGTGCATAGGCTCTCACATTCTTACAATGGAGAGTATTTTGGATGTGGGTAGACACTCCCATATAGTGGTCTATCTTGACATGTCACCCACGGCAATGCTCAACCTTGTGGGACCCAAGAGCTATATTATCCACATTGTTGAGTTATCTAGCGTCCCATGCCCATACAAAGGACCTAGATTTGTATAAGATTCTTGCTTGCGTTGTTGGAACCCAATGTTGATGAGAGAGAGCGAGCTATGGGCCTTGGGCTTTTTACTAGCACTACAACAATACCTACATTGTCGGAGACATCATGACGCAGGTGTAGTAGGGTTATGATGGACCTAAATTATTTGACATGGATTGTGAGCCTTGATAAAAGCTAGCATCAATGGTATTTAGTCACACATGTGTATCACATGCATCTCTCGCTTTAGTCGGATATAGGTGCATGTGGTACACATGTGACTAGAAGACCATTGGTAGCCTTTTTGCATACCAAGACAATGGAGGCAAAAAGCGGGGATGGACGAAGTGCCCAAGATCTCATCCTTGGTCTTATGGGGATGTTAGAGAAGGAGGTCTTTGTGTAGCAAGCGATGATTATCACAATTGAGCTTTATGATACAAATCGAGGGGTTATAGCTAGTGAGGCTCCAATTGTTCACATCGAGCCTAGTGGAGCCCTGGTATGAGAGAGCACAAAAAAGCTTTCATCTCAAGAGGTTGTCATTTAGCAACCAAAATACTATGTCTTCTATCTCTAGTGTCAATGAAGAGGAGATTTGGGATAATGAGATTGGTCCCAAAGTGACGGAGGAGAAAGATGTACAATGTGAAGGTTTTTGAGTAGTTTTAGACATTGTTTTGCCGTTAGTATGAAGGATTTAGGGCTGCTTGAAGGGACATGGTATACGAATTGATTTGAAAAACTAATGCACAAGTATTTCGTCGTCCCTATCGACACATCAATATTGAGAGAGATCTTTTGATCCTAAGTAAATGTCAAGACCTTCTTGGGTCTAGATTAGTGGAGATATACCGATTGGATTATGTTCGCTTTGGGGGGTCGTGGCTTATCCAACATGATGATGAGGGGAAGGAGTTTGTAGTGGCTTATGCAAGTCGCTCCACCAATGCAGCGGAGTCAAACTATAGTTCTTACACAGTAGAATGTTTTGGCATATGTGTGAGATGTGGCACATTTCAGATGTTATTTGTTTGAAACTCCTTCAATCTCATCACCAATCATCACAAGAGTATGATTTCACAAATGTACACAAACATTGAATGGTGAACGGTGATCCACATGCGTAAAGTTGAAACCATGACTTGTAAGTCAAATTGATTTAAAACCGGGCTTGAATCATCAAGCCCCGGTTTCAAATAATGGTGATACTAATGATGAGATGATGTAGGGTTGGCATCCATATGCCTTTTAAGTGAGTTGGCACTTAAGAACTATGTGATATCTCTCTTGTGTTAGAGAGTGGATATATTTATCCTTGGATGCTAAGATTGAGGACAGTTTGGTGGTAAGGCGAGAGGCATCCATGATGACATGGTGGTGTGTGTTTTGGTGGGCATTTTGAGTGTCAAGAATTGGGATCGAAGTTCTACAAAAGAGCTTGGCGGTTTAGATGGCAAGGTAGACACCTTCTTCGTATGTTTTGATTCATCGTAAGACTATTAAGAATTCACAACATGACTTAAGCTTGTATGATGAAGATATTGATAAATCTCCAAAATATATAATTGTGGACTTTATTATAAAACACATGCTCCTTCATTCCATTGAAAGATGTGTCCAAAAAAGAACACAACACAAAGTAGAATTTTATTTTTTTTCAAGGATTGATGAAGTGTTGAAACAATATGAAATGTCTAATTTGAGATTACCCATTACAAACAATGTGTTTATATCTTGAAACTTCAGATGATCAATGAATGTATATGAAATTATCAAATTGTCTACCATTCAAGATTTGATGTCATACATGGGATTGTTCAATGAAGCAAATACATATCTAGTATCCTCAATCATCCATATTCAATGATACCGCCACCAACATTTGAACATACCATCTCAACAAGATCAATGTTGGTGTTGGGATTCACACAAGCTTCAAAACATATGGATCCAAAATCACGATTCATGTGTTGTTTGTGCATGTTTCATGTTGATCTCACCAAAATAAAACGCTTAGTTGTTCTATTAACAACCTTCATTGCCTTATGGCCCCATCTAGTTGATCACGTCCATGTTTGTCCATATTGGTGCAACACATTATTATATTAGATTTGGAGCTTGTGTGGTAGATTTTTCTAGGTTTTTGTTCTTTTTGGGCTGAATTTTGTAGGCAAGTTGGACGTGGTTTGGGCAAGGTTTTGTACAATTTTCAGCTTCATATGAATCTGTTTCTATGCTTGAACATGCGCTTCTTAGAGCTTTACAATGGGCAATTCTAAATCTGCATTGGAAATTGATGAGATACTTCAGAAAAAAAAAGGGGTGTAGAAATCTAGAGGAATTTCTCGATACCCTCATTGGTAAATGAGGGTATCAAGGAACTCAAGCACATTTTGGATTCCATGACAAAATGTATGCACTCACTCATGATTGAGGTTGCATATGTCAAAGTAGAGGTTTTAGACATGAAATCACAACTACTACCCATCATTATACTATTGCAAGATCTCAAAGCTAGTATTGGGTATGTTTCTTCCACTCTTTCTACTTATGATCAAGAAAAGTATGATGTGGTCACATTGTATAAAAGCTAAAATCCAAGATTAAATCTTGCTTGGATGCAACCAAGGTAGTTGAAGTCTCCTTTTTTCCAAGAGCAAGAGAGTGGGAAGGCCAACCGGCTTGCAAGAGTTGGAGAATGAGGACACCAAGCTAGTTGCTACTTCCATCTTTGCTGATTCTTTCCATGTGCACAAACCTCGATTGGTCTAGGGTTTAGGGAAGGATCACTCCTAAACTTTGCACCGCCAAACAAATTTCACCTCACTTCAAGCTCACCAAACTTGTGCAAAGGTTTGAAAAGCGAATAGTCTTATGACTTGGAAGGGAATTCCTCTCGAGTCCAAGAGTCTAAATCGTGACTTACTTAGTCACCTTGCAGTCCAACCGCCTCAACACACTTTATTTATAAAACTTGTTCACTTACAACAACACCACGGCTTTAGTCAAACTATTTAGCCTACTTATGTCAAACTAGTGTCACCCTTATCGAAAGGAAGATGTTAGCATCTTCCTTTCGATAAAATATCTCATTTGTCTTTGTGAATATCTCTCAAATTCGTCCAATGCATCTTGGGCATTCTCCAAATCTGCCCAAGGTATCCAAGTTGCTTCCTCACATGGTAATCTCGCCACTAAATCAAGTATTCATGAATTTCTTGCCCCTTTTGAGATTGAAGTATACTTTTCACCTCATATTCAAGTTCACCTTGGGTTTGGTCCATGCATTTATAGAAAGTAAGTTTGATCTCATTCCCCTTGGTTGGCGAGGCTCCCGTGGTTTTCTTGGGGACAAATGGTTTCATTGTTGCCGGGTATGTTGTGGCCTTTAATGATTGTGTTATTAAGCATGGTGATTTGTTGGAGGGAACACACATGGCATTCCAAATTTAGAGGATGTTATTATCATGCCAAGCCTTTGTGGAGTAATGTCATCCATGTTGGATGAATATTTGGTACTTCATGTATGCAACTACATTAGTTGGTAGATCATATGATACATAAAGCTTGGAGTGAGTCTTTTGCTCTTGAGATGGCGGGGGACGAAGGAAGTTATTCCCACTTCTACTATATTGTCACCTTTTAGATACAATGTCTATTGCTTTAGGCGGCATCCATAGGAGGACATATGAGTGTTGGATATGTTTGGAGGTATCAACACGTATTTGGGTGATGTTTTGCACTCTTGCAAACAAATACATTGATACTTGTATGTAAAGCGAGATGAGATTGCAAGGCGTGTTCATTACACCATGTGGCACACACTTGGTGCGACGATACCCAAATCTTCTACAATCATTGTCTTTGGTTCACGGATATCAACATGCTTGCAATAGTCATGGGCTACATGATTCATGGCTTTTGGAAGATGTTACATATGTTTATAATATCTCCAATCATAACATACCTATTCACTATCATACATTTTGGAGAATGTTTCCTTGTTGGGTGATCCACGTGCACGAGTGATGACGATTGCATATCATGTGCGGTCACGGATTGGACCAACAATAGTACGAGCATGATCTCGTGCATCCTCCACGTATATGATGGACAAACCTTCTTCCAAGGGAATTTTTATTACGAGCATATGACGGAGTGCATAGGCTCTCACATTCTTACAATGGAGAGTATTTTGGATGTGGGTAGACACTCCCATATAGTGGTCTATGCCGACATGTCACCCACGGCAATGCTCAACCTTGTGGGACAGCCAAGAGCTATATTATCCACATTGTTGAGTTATCTAGCGTCCCATGCCCATACAAAGGACCTAGATTTGTATAAGATTCTTGCTTGCAGCGGTTGGTGGAACCCAATGTTGATGAGAGAGAGAGCGAGCTATGGGCCTTGGGCTTTTTACTAGCACTACAACAATACCTACATTGTCGGAGACATCATGACGTTAGGTGTAGTAGGGTTATGGTATGGACCTAAATTATTTGACATGGATTGTGAGCCTTGGATAAAGTCAACTTACCAATGGTATTCTAGTCACACATGTGTATCACATGCATCTGTTTAGTCGGCAAGGTAGGCATGTGGTACACATGTGTGACTAGAAGACCATTGGTAAGCTCTTTTTGCATACCAAGACAATGGAGGCAAAAGTCGGGATCTAGAAGTGCCCAAGATCTCATCCTTGGTCTTATGGGGATGTTAGAGAAGGAGGTCTTTGTGTAGCAAGCGATGATTATCACAATTGAGCTTTTATGATACAACTCGAGGGGTTATAGCTAGTGAGGCTCCAATTGTTCACATCGAGCTAGTGGAGCCCTGGTATGAGAGAGCACAAAAAGCTTTCATCTCAAGAGGTTGTCATTTAGCAACCAAAATACTATGTCTTCTATCTCTAGTGTCAATGAAGAGGAGATTTGGGATAATGAGATTGGTCCCAAAGTGACAGGAGGAGAAAGATGTACAATGTGAAGGTTTTTGAGTAGTTTTAGACATTGTTTTGCCGTTAGTATGAAGGATTTAGGTCGTTTGAAGGGACATGGTATACGAATTGATTTGAAAACTAATGCACAAGTATTTCGTCGTCCCTATCGACACATCAATATTGAGAGAGATCTTTTGATCCTAAGTAAATGTCAAGACCTTCTTGGGTCTAGATTAGTGGAGATATACTGATTGGATTATGTTCGTTTTGGGGGTCGTGCTTATCCAACATGATGATGAGGGGAAGGAGTTTGTAGTGGCTTATGCAAGTCGCTCCACCAATGCAGCGGAGTCAAACTATAGTTCTTACGAAGTAGAATGTTTTGGCATATGTGTGAGATGTGGCACATTTCAGATGTTATTTGTTTGGAAACTCCTTCAATCTCATCACCAATCATCACAAGAGTATGATTTCACAGTTGTACACAAACATTGAATGGTGAACGGTGATCCACATGCGTAAAGTTGAAACCATGACTTGTAAGTCAAATTGACGAAACCGGGGCTTGAATCATCAAGCCCCGGTTTCGTCAATGGTGATACTAATGATGAGATGATGTAGGGTTGGCATCCATATGCCTTTTTAAGTGAGTTGGCACTTAAGAACTATGTGATATCTCTCTTGTGTTAGAGAGTGGATATATTTATCCTTGGATGCTAAGATTGAGGACAGTTTGGTGGTAAGGCGAGAGGCATCCATGATGACATGGTGGTGTGTGTTTTGGTGGGCATTTTGAGTGTCAAGAATTGGGATCGAGTTCTACAAAGAGCTTGGCGGTTTAGATGGCAAGGTAGACACCTTCTTCGTGTATGTTTTTGATTCATCGTAAGACTATTAAGAATTCACAACATGACTTAAGCTTGTATGATGAAGATATTGATAAATCTCCAAAATATATAATTGTGGGACTTTATTATAAAACACATGCTCCTTCATTCCATTGAAAGATGTGTCCAAAAAGAACACAACACAAAGTAGAATTTTATTTTTTCAAGGATTGATGAAGTGTTGAAACAATATGAAATGTCTAATTTGAGATTACCCATTACAAACAATGTGTTTATATCTTGAAACTTCAGATGATCAATGAATGTATATGAAATTATCAAATTGTCTACCATTCAAGATTTGATGTCATACATGGGATTGTTCAATGAAGCAAATACATATCTAGTATCCTCAATCATCCATATTCAATGATACTGCCCACCAACATTTGAACATACCATCTCAACAAGATCAATGTTGGTGTTGGGATTCACACAAGCTTCAAAACATATGGATCCAAAATCACGATTCATGTGTTGTTTGTGCATGTTTCATGTTGATCTCACCAAAATAAAACGCTTAGTTGTTCTATTAACAACCTTCATTGCCTTATGGCCCCATCTAGTTGATCACGCCCATGTTTGTCCATATTGGTGCAACACATTATTATATTAGGATTTGGAGCTTGTGTGGTAGATTTTTCTAGGTTTTGTTCTTTTGGGCTGAATTTTGTAGGCAAGTTGGACGTGGTTTGGGCAAGGTTTTGTACAATTTTCAGCTTCATATGAACTGTTTCTATGCTTGAACATGCGCTTCTTAGAGCTTTACAATGGGCAATTCTAAATCTGCATTGGAAATTGATGAGATACTTCAGGAAAAAAAAGTAGGGGTGTAGAAATCTAGAGGAATTTCTCGATACCCTCATTGGTAAATGAGGGTATCAAGGAACTCAAGCACATTTTGGATTCCATGACAAAATGTATGCACTCACTCATGATTGAGGTTGCATATGTCAAAGTAGAGGTTTTAGACATGAAATCACAACTACTACCCATCATTATACTATTGCAAGATCTCAAAGCTAGTATTGGGTATGTTTCTTCCACTCTTTCTACTTATGATCAAGAAAAGTATGATGTGGTCACATTGTATAAAAAGCTAAAATCCAAGATTAAATCTTGCGCAGATGCAACCAAGGTAGTTGAAGTCTCCTTTTTCCAAGAGCAAGAGAGTGGGAAGGCCAACCGGCTTGCAAGAGTTGGAGAATGAGGACACCAAGCTAGTTGCTACTTCCATCTTTGCTGATTCTTTCCATGTGCACAAACCTCGATTGGTCTAGGGTTTAGGGAAGGATCACTCCTAAACTTTGCACCGCCAAACAAATTTCACCTCACTTCAAGCTCACCAAACTTGTGCAAAGGTTTGAAAAGCGAATAGTCTTATGACTTGGAAGGAATTCCTCTCGAGTCCAAGAGTCTAAATCGTGACTTAGTCACCTTGCAGTCCAACCGCCTCAACACACTTTATTTATAAAACTTGTTCACTTACAACAACACCACGGCTTTAGTCAAACTATTTAGCCTACTTATGTCAAACTAGTGTCACCCTTATCGAAAGGAAGATGTTAGCATCTTCCTTTCGATAAAATTATCTCATTTGTCTTTGTGAATATCTCTCAAATTCGTCCAATGCATCTTGGGCATTCTCCAAATCTGCCCAAGGTATCCAAGTTGCTTCCTCACATGGTAATCTCGCCACTAAATCAAGTATTCATGAATTTCTTGCCCCTTTTGAGATTGAAGTATACTTTTCACCTCATATTCAAGTTCACCTTGGGTTTGGTCCATGCATTTATAGAAAGTAAGTTTGATCTCATTCCCCTTGGTTGGCGAGGCTCCCGTGGTTTTCTTGGGGACAAATGGTTTCATTGTTGCCGGGTATGTTGTGGCCTTTAATGATTGTGTTATTAAGCATGGTGATTTGTTGGAGGAAACACACATGGCATTCCAAATTTAGAGGATGTTATTATCATGCCAAGCCTTTGTGGAGTAATGTCATCCATGTTGGATGAATGACTGGGTACTTCATGTATGCAACTACATTAGTTGGTAGATCATATGATACATAAAGCTTGGAGTGAGTCTTTTGCTCTTGAGATGGCGGGGACGAAGGAAGTTATTCCCACTTCTACTATATTGTCACCTTTAGATACAATGTCTATTGCTTGGCGGCATCCATAGGAGGACATATGAGTGTTGGATATGTTTGGAGGTATCAACACAGATTTGGCGATGTTTTGCACTCTTGCAAACAAATACATTGATACTTGTATGTAAAGCGAGATGAGATTGCAAGGCGTGTTCATTACACCATGTGGCACACACTTGGTGCGACGATACCCAAATCTTCTACAATCATTGTCTTTGGTTCACGGATATCAACATGCTTGCAATAGTCATGGGCTACATGATTCATGGCTTTTGGAAGATGTTACATATGTTTATAATATCTCCAATCATAACATACCTATTCACTATCATACATTTTGGAGAATGTTTCCTTGTTGGGTGATCCACGCCACGAGTGATGACGATTGCATATCATGTGCGGTCACGGATTGGACCAACAATAGTACGAGCATGATCTCGTGCACATCCTCCACGTATATGATGGACAAACCTTCTTCCAAGGGAATTTTTATTACGAGCATATGACGGAGTGCATAGGCTCTCACATTCTTACAATGGAGAGTATTTTGGATGTGGGTAGACACTCCCATATAGTGGTCTATGCTGACATGTCACCCACGGCAATGCTCAACCTTGTTATTGGACAGACCAAAAGCTATATTATCCACATTGTTGAGTTATCTAGCGTCCCATGCCCATACAAAGGACCTAGATTTGTATAAGATTCTTGCTTGCAGCGGTTGGTGGAACCCAATGTTGATGAGAGAGAGCGAGCTATGGGCCTTGGGCTTTTTACTAGCACTACAACAATACCTACATTGTCGGAGACATCATGACGTTAGGTGTAGTAGGGTTATGGTATGGACCTAAATTATTTGACATGGATTGTGAGCCTTGGATAAGGCTATCTTACCAATGGTATTCTAGTCACACATGTGTATCACATGCATCTCTGTTTAGTCGGCATAGGTGCATGTGGTACACATGTGTGACTAGAAGACCATTGGTAAGCTCTTGCATACCAAGACAATGGAGGCAAAAGCTGGGGACGAGAAGTGCCCAAGATCTCATCCTTGGTCTTATGGGGATGTTAGAGAAGGAGGTCTTTGTGTAGCAAGCGATGATTATCACAATTGAGCTTTATGATACAACTCGAGGGGTTATAGCTAGTGAGGCTCCAATTGTTCACATCGAGCTAGTGGAGCCTGGTATGAGAGAGCACAAAAAGCTTTCATCTCAAGAGGTTGTCATTTAGCAACCAAAATACTATGTCTTCTATCTCTAGTGTCAATGAAGAGGAGATTTGGGATAATGAGATTGGTCCCAAAGTGACGGGAGGAGAAAAGATGTACAATGTGAAGGTTTTTGAGTAGTTTTAGACATTGTTTTGCCGTTAGTATGAAGGATTTAGGCTGTTTGAAGGGACATGGTATACGAATTGATTTGAAAACTAATGCACAAGTATTTCGTCGTCCCCTATCGACACATCAATATTGAGAGAGATCTTTTGATCCTAAGTAAATGTCAAGACCTTCTTGGGTCTAGATTAGTGGAGATATACTGATTGGATTATGTTCGTTTTGGGGGTCGTGCTTATCCAACATGATGATGAGGGGAAGGAGTTTGTAGTGGCTTATGCAAGTCGCTCCACCAATGCAAATGGAGTCAAACTATAGTTCTTACTGAAGTAGAATGTTTTGGCATATGTGTGAGATGTGGCACATTTCAGATGTTATTTGTTTGGAAACTCCTTCAATCTCATCACCAATCATCACAAGAGTATGATTTCACAGTTGTACACAAACATTGAATGGTGAACGGTGATCCACATGCGTAAAGTTGAAACCATGACTTGTAAGTCAAATTGATTTTAACCGGGGCTTGAATCATCAAGCCCCGGTTTCGCCAATGGTGATACTAATGATGAGATGATGTAGGGTTGGCATCCATATGCCTTTTTTAAGTGAGTTGGCACTTAAGAACTATGTGATATCTCTCTTGTGTTAGAGAGTGGATATATTTATCCTTGGATGCTAAGATTGAGGACAGTTTGGTGGTAAGGCGAGAGGCATCCATGATGACATGGTGGTGTGTGTGTTTTGGTGGGCATTTTGAGTGTCAAGAATTGGGATCGAGTTCTACAAAGAGCTTGGCGGTTTAGATGGCAAGGTAGACACCTTCTTCGTGTATGTTTTTGATTCATCGTAAGACTATTAAGAATTCACAACATGACTTAAGCTTGTATGATGAAGATATTGATAAATCTCCAAAATATATAATTGTGGACTTTATTATAAAACACATGCTCCTTCATTCCATTGAAAGATGTGTCCAAAAAAGAACACAACACAAAGTAGAATTTTATTTTTTTTCAAGGATTGATGAAGTGTTGAAACAATATGAAATGTCTAATTTGAGATTACCCATTACAAACAATGTGTTTATATCTTGAAACTTCAGATGATCAATGAATGTATATGAAATTATCAAATTGTCTACCATTCAAGATTTGATGTCATACATGGGATTGTTCAATGAAGCAAATACATATCTAGTATCCTCAATCATCCATATTCAATGATACTGCCCACCAACATTTGAACATACCATCTCAACAAGATCAATGTTGGTGTTGGGATTCACACAAGCTTCAAAACATATGGATCCAAAATCACGATTCATGTGTTGTTTGTGCATGTTTCATGTTGATCTCACCAAAATAAAACGCTTAGTTGTTCTATTAACAACCTTCATTGCCTTATGGCCCCATCTAGTTGATCACGTCCATGTTTGTCCATATTGGTGCAACACATTATTATATTAGGATTTGGAGCTTGTGTGGTAGATTTTTCTAGGTTTTTGTTCTTTTGGGCTGAATTTTGTAGGCAAGTTGGACGTGGTTTGGGCAAGGTTTTGTACAATTTTCAGCTTCATATGAACTGTTTCTATGCTTGAACATGCGCTTCTTAGAGCTTTACAATGGGCAATTCTAAATCTGCATTGGAAATTGATGAGATACTTCAGGAAAAAAAAGTAGGGGTGTAGAAATCTAGAGGAATTTCTCGATACCCTCATTGGTAAATGAGGGTATCAAGGAACTCAAGCACATTTTGGATTCCATGACAAAATGTATGCACTCACTCATGATTGAGGTTGCATATGTCAAAGTAGAGGTTTTAGACATGAAATCACAACTACTACCCATCATTATACTATTGCAAGATCTCAAAGCTAGTATTGGGTATGTTTCTTCCACTCTTTCTACTTATGATCAAGAAAAGTATGATGTGGTCACATTGTATAAAAGCTAAAATCCAAGATTAAATCTTGCGCAGATGCAACCAAGGTAGTTGAAGTCTCCTTTTCCAAGAGCAAGAGAGAGTGGGAAGGCCAACCGGCTTGCAAGAGTTGGAGAATGAGGACACCAAGCTAGTTGCTACTTCCATCTTTGCTGATTCTTTCCATGTGCACAAACCTCGATTGGTCTAGGGTTTAGGGAAGGATCACTCCTAAACTTTGCACCGCCAAACAAATTTCACCTCACTTCAAGCTCACCAAACTTGTGCAAAGGTTTGAAAAGCGAATAGTCTTATGACTTGGAAGGGAATTCCTCTCGAGTCCAAGAGTCTAAATCGTGACTTAGTCACCTTGCAGTCCAACCGCCTCAACACACTTTATTTATAAAACTTGTTCACTTACAACAACACCACGGCTTTAGTCAACCTATTTAGCCTACTTATGTCAAACTAGTGTCACCCTTATCGAAAGGAAGATGTTAGCATCTTCCTTTCGATAAAATTATCTCATTTGTCTTTGTGAATATCTCTCAAATTCGTCCAATGCATCTTGGGCATTCTCCAAATCTGCCCAAGGTATCCAAGTTGCTTCCTCACATGGTAATCTCGCCACTAAATCAAGTATTCATGAATTTCTTGCCCCTTTTGAGATTGAAGTATACTTTTCACCTCATATTCAAGTTCACCTTGGGTTTGGTCCATGCATTTATAGAAAGTAAGTTTGATCTCATTCCCTTGGTTGGCGAGGCTCCGTGGTTTTCTTGGGGACAAATGGTTTCATTGTTGCCGGGTATGTTGTGGCCTTTAATGATTGTGTTATTAAGCATGGTGATTTGTTGGAGGGAAACACACATGGCATTCCAAATTTAGAGGATGTTATTATCATGCCAAGCCTTTGTGGAGTAATGTCATCCATGTTGGATGAATGACTGGGTACTTCATGTATGCAACTACATTAGTTGGTAGATCATATGATACATAAAGCTTGGAGTGAGTCTTTTGCTCTTGAGATGGCGGGGGACGAAGGAAGTTATTCCCACTTCTACTATATTGTCACCTTTAGATACAATGTCTATTGCTTGGCAAAGATCCATAGGAGGACATATGAGTGTTGGATATGTTTGGAGGTATCAACACAGATTTGGCTGATGTTTTGCACTCTTGCAAACAAATACATTGATACTTGTATGTAAAGCGAGATGAGATTGCAAGGCGTGTTCATTACACCATGTGGCACACACTTGGTGCGACGATACCCAAATCTTCTACAATCATTGTCTTTGGTTCACGGATATCAACATGCTTGCAATAGTCATGGGCTACATGATTCATGGCTTTTGGAAGATGTTACATATGTTTATAATATCTCCAATCATAACATACCTATTCACTATCATACATTTTGGAGAATGTTTCCTTGTTGGGTGATCCACGTGCACAGTGATGACGATTGCATATCATGTGCGGTCACGGATTGGACCAACAATAGTACGAGCATGATCTCGTGCACATCCTCCACGTATATGATGGACAAACCTTCTTCCAAGGGAATTTTTATTACGAGCATATGACGGAGTGCATAGGCTCTCACATTCTTACAATGGAGAGTATTTTGGATGTGGGTAGACACTCCCATATAGTGGTCTATCTTGACATGTCACCCACGGCAATGCTCAACCTTGTGGGACAGACCAAGAGCTATATTATCCACATTGTTGAGTTATCTAGCGTCCCATGCCCATACAAAGGACCTAGATTTGTATAAGATTCTTGCTTGCAGCGGTTGGTGGAACCCAATGTTGATGAGAGAGAGCGAGCTATGGGCCTTGGGCTTTTTACTAGCACTACAACAATACCTACATTGTCGGAGACATCATGACGTTAGGTGTAGTAGGGTTATGGTATGGACCTAAATTATTTGACATGGATTGTGAGCCTTGGATAAAGCTGCTTACCAATGGTATTCTAGTCACACATGTGTATCACATGCATCTACGTTTAGTCGGCATAGGTGCATGTGGTACACATGTGTGACTAGAAGACCATTGGTAAGCTTTTGCATACCAAGACAATGGAGGCAAAAAGTCTGGGGACGAAAGTGCCCAAGATCTCATCCTTGGTCTTATGGGGATGTTAGAGAAGGAGGTCTTTGTGTAGCAAGCGATGATTATCACAATTGAGCTTTATGATACAACTCGAGGGGTTATAGCTAGTGAGGCTCCAATTGTTCACATCGAGCTAGTGGAGCCTGGTATGAGAGAGCACAAAAAGCTTTCATCTCAAGAGGTTGTCATTTAGCAACCAAAATACTATGTCTTCTATCTCTAGTGTCAATGAAGAGGAGATTTGGGATAATGAGATTGGTCCCAAAGTGACGGAGGAGAAAAGATGTACAATGTGAAGGTTTTTGAGTAGTTTTAGACATTGTTTTGCCGTTAGTATGAAGGATTTAGGCTGTTTGAAGGGACATGGTATACGAATTGATTTGAAAACTAATGCACAAGTATTTCGTCGTCCCTATCGACACATCAATATTGAGAGAGATCTTTTGATCCTAAGTAAATGTCAAGACCTTCTTGGGTCTAGATTAGTGGAGATATACTGATTGGATTATGTTCGTTTTGGGGGTCGTGCTTATCCAACATGATGATGAGGGGAAGGAGTTTGTAGTGGCTTATGCAAGTCGCTCCACCAATGCAAATGAGTCAAACTATAGTTCTTACGAAGTAGAATGTTTTGGCATATGTGTGAGATGTGGCACATTTCAGATGTTATTTGTTTGGAAACTCCTTCAATCTCATCACCAATCATCAACCATTGAAGTGGTTGATAGAATACAAGAGTATGATTTCACAGTTGTACACAAACATTGAATGGTGAACGGTGATCCACATGCGTAAAGTTGAAACCATGACTTGTAAGTCAAATTGACGAAACCGGGGCTTGAATCATCAAGCCCCGGTTTCAATGGTGATGATAATAATGATGAGATGATGTAGGGTTGGCATCCATATGCCTTTTTAAGTGAGTTGGCACTTAAGAACTATGTGATATCTCTCTTGTGTTAGAGAGTGGATATATTTATCCTTGGATGCTAAGATTGAGGACAGTTTGGTGGTAAGGCGAGAGGCATCCATGATGACATGGTGGTGTGTGTTTTTGGTGGGCATTTTGAGTGTCAAGAATTGGGATCGAGTTCTACAAAGAGCTTGGCGGTTTAGATGGCAAGGTAGACACCTTCTTCGTGTATGTTTTTGATTCATCGTAAGACTATTAAGAATTCACAACATGACTTAAGCTTGTATGATGAAGATATTGATAAATCTCCAAAATATATAATTGTGGACTTTATTATAAAACACATGCTCCTTCATTCCATTGAAAGATGTGTCCAAAAAGAACACAACACAAAGTAGAATTTTATTTTTTTTTCAAGGATTGATGAAGTGTTGAAACAATATGAAATGTCTAATTTGAGATTACCCATTACAAACAATGTGTTTATATCTTGAAACTTCAGATGATCAATGAATGTATATGAAATTATCAAATTGTCTACCATTCAAGATTTGATGTCATACATGGGATTGTTCAATGAAGCAAATACATATCTAGTATCCTCAATCATCCATATTCAATGATACTGCCCACCAACATTTGAACATACCATCTCAACAAGATCAATGTTGGTGTTGGGATTCACACAAGCTTCAAAACATATGGATCCAAAATCACGATTCATGTGTTGTTTGTGCATGTTTCATGTTGATCTCACCAAAATAAAACGCTTAGTTGTTCTATTAACAACCTTCATTGCCTTATGGCCCCATCTAGTTGATCACGTCCATGTTTGTCCATATTGGTGCAACACATTATTATATTAGGATTTGGAGCTTGTGTGGTAGATTTTTCTAGGTTTTTTGTTCTTTTGGGCTGAATTTTGTAGGCAAGTTGGACGTGGTTTGGGCAAGGTTTTGTACAATTTTCAGCTTCATATGAACTGTTTCTATGCTTGAACATGCGCTTCTTAGAGCTTTACAATGGGCAATTCTAAATCTGCATTGGAAATTGATGAGATACTTCAGGAAAAAAAGTAGGGGTGTAGAAATCTAGAGGAATTTCTCGATACCCTCATTGGTAAATGAGGGTATCAAGGAACTCAAGCACATTTTGGATTCCATGACAAAATGTATGCACTCACTCATGATTGAGGTTGCATATGTCAAAGTAGAGGTTTTAGACATGAAATCACAACTACTACCCATCATTATACTATTGCAAGATCTCAAAGCTAGTATTGGGTATGTTTCTTCCACTCTTTCTACTTATGATCAAGAAAAGTATGATGTGGTCACATTGTATAAAAAGCTAAAATCCAAGATTAAATCTTGCGCAGATGCAACCAAGGTAGTTGAAGTCTCCTTTTTCCAAGAGCAAGAGAGTGGGAAGGCCAACCGGCTTGCAAGAGTTGGAGAATGAGGACACCAAGCTAGTTGCTACTTCCATCTTTGCTGATTCTTTCCATGTGCACAAACCTCGATTGGTCTAGGGTTTAGGGAGGATCACTCCTAAACTTTGCACCGCCAAACAAATTTCACCTCACTTCAAGCTCACCAAACTTGTGCAAAGGTTTGAAAAGCGAATAGTCTTATGACTTGGAAGGGAATTCCTCTCGAGTCCAAGAGTCTAAATCGTGACTTAGTCACCTTGCAGTCCAACCGCCTCAACACACTTTATTTATAAAACTTGTTCACTTACAACAACACCACGGCTTTAGTCAAACTATTTAGCCTACTTATGTCAAACTAGTGTCACCCTTATCGAAAGGAAGATGTTAGCATCTTCCTTTCGATAAAATTATCTCATTTGTCTTTGTGAATATCTCTCAAATTCGTCCAATGCATCTTGGGCATTCTCCAAATCTGCCCAAGGTATCCAAGTTGCTTCCTCACATGGTAATCTCGCCACTAAATCAAGTATTCATGAATTTCTTGCCCCTTTTGAGATTGAAGTATACTTTTCACCTCATATTCAAGTTCACCTTGGGTTTGGTCCATGCATTTATAGAAAGTAAGTTTGATCTCATTCCCCTTGGTTGGCGAGGCTCCCGTGGTTTTCTTGGGGACAAATGGTTTCATTGTTGCCGGGTATGTTGTGGCCTTTAATGATTGTGTTATTAAGCATGGTGATTTGTTGGAGGGAAACACACATGGCATTCCAAATTTAGAGGATGTTATTATCATGCCAAGCCTTTGTGGAGTAATGTCATCCATGTTGGATGAATGATTTGGGTACTTCATGTATGCAACTACATTAGTTGGTAGATCATATGATACATAAAGCTTGGAGTGAGTCTTTTGCTCTTGAGATGGCGGGGACGAAGGAAGTTATTCCCACTTCTACTATATTGTCACCTTTAGATACAATGTCTATTGCTTGGCAAAGATCCATAGGAGGACATATGAGTGTTGGATATGTTTGGAGGTATCAACACAGATTTGGCTGATGTTTTGCACTCTTGCAAACAAATACATTGATACTTGTATGTAAAGCGAGATGAGATTGCAAGGCGTGTTCATTACACCATGTGGCACACACTTGGTGCGACGATACCCAAATCTTCTACAATCATTGTCTTTGGTTCACGGATATCAACATGCTTGCAATAGTCATGGGCTACATGATTCATGGCTTTTGGAAGATGTTACATATGTTTATAATATCTCCAATCATAACATACCTATTCTTATCATACATTTTGGAGAATGTTTCCTTGTTGGGTGATCCACGTGCACGAGTGATGACGATTGCATATCATGTGCGGTCACGGATTGGACCAACAATAGTACGAGCATGATCTCGTGCACATCCTCCACGTATATGATGGACAAACCTTCTTCCAAGGGAATTTTTATTACGAGCATATGACGGAGTGCATAGGCTCTCACATTCTTACAATGGAGAGTTTTTGGATGTGGGTAGACACTCCCATATAGTGGTCTATGCTGACATGTCACCCACGGCAATGCTCAACCTTGTGGGACAGCCAAGAGCTATATTATCCACATTGTTGAGTTATCTAGCGTCCCATGCCCATACAAAAGGACCTAGATTTGTATAAGATTCTTGCTTGCAGCGGTTGGTGGAACCCAATGTTGATGAGAGAGAGCGAGCTATGGGCCTTGGGCTTTTTACTAGCACTACAACAATACCTACATTGTCGGAGACATCATGACGTTAGGTGTAGTAGGGTTATGGTATGGACCTAAATTATTTGACATGGATTGTGAGCCTTGGATAAAAAGCTGCTTACAATACCAATGGTATTCTAGTCACACATGTGTATCACATGCATCTCTGTTTAGTCAGCATAGGTGCATGTGGTACACATGTGTGACTAGAAGACCATTGGTAAGCTCTTTGCATACCAAGACAATGGAGGCAAAAGTCTGGGGACGAGAAGTGCCCAAGATCTCATCCTTGGTCTTATGGGGATGTTAGAGAAGGAGGTCTTTGTGTAGCAAGCGATGATTATCACAATTGAGCTTTATGATACAACTCGAGGGGTTATAGCTAGTGAGGCTCCAATTGTTCACATCGAGCTAGTGGAGCCTGGTATGAGAGAGCACAAAAAGCTTTCATCTCAAGAGGTTGTCATTTAGCAACCAAAATACTATGTCTTCTATCTCTAGTGTCAATGAAGAGGAGATTTGGGATAATGAGATTGGTCCCAAAGTGACAGGAGGAGAAAGATGTACAATGTGAAGGTTTTTGAGTAGTTTTAGACATTGTTTTGCCGTTAGTATGAAGGATTTAGGCTGTTTGAAGGGACATGGTATACGAATTGATTTGAAAACTAATGCACAAGTATTTCGTCGTCCCTATCGACACATCAATATTGAGAGAGATTTTTGATCCTAAGTAAATGTCAAGACCTTCTTGGGTCTAGATTAGTGGAGATATACTGATTGGATTATGTTCGTTTTGGGGGTCGTGCTTATCCAACATGATGATGAGGGGAAGGAGTTTGTAGTGGCTTATGCAAGTCGCTCCACCAATGCAAATGAGTCAAACTATAGTTCTTACGAAGTAGAATGTTTTGGCATATGTGTGAGATGTGGCACATTTCAGATGTTATTTGTTTGGAAACTCCTTCAATCTCATCATCAACCATTGAAGTCATAGAATACAAGAGTATGATTTCACAGTTGTACACAAACATTGAATGGTGAACGGTGATCCACATGCGTAAAGTTGAAACCATGACTTGTAAGTCAAATTGACGAAACCGGGGCTTGAATCATCAAGCCCCGGTTTCGTCAATGGTGATACTAATGATGAGATGATGTAGGGTTGGCATCCATATGCCTTTTTAAGTGAGTTGGCACTTAAGAACTATGTGATATCTCTCTTGTGTTAGAGAGTGGATATATTTATCCTTGGATGCTAAGATTGAGGACAGTTTGGTGGTAAGGCGAGAGGCATCCATGATGACATGGTGGTGTGTGTTTTGGTGGGCATTTTGAGTGTCAAGAATTGGGATCGAGTTCTACAAAGAGCTTGGCGGTTTAGATGGCAAGGTAGACACCTTCTTCGTGTATGTTTTTGATTCATCGTAAGACTATTAAGAATTCACAACATGACTTAAGCTTGTATGATGAAGATATTGATAAATCTCCAAAATATATAATTGTGGACTTTATTATAAAACACATGCTCCTTCATTCCATTGAAAGATGTGTCCAAAAAGAACACAACACAAAGTAGAATTTTATTTTTTTTCAAGGATTGATGAAGTGTTGAAACAATATGAAATGTCTAATTTGAGATTACCCATTACAAACAATGTGTTTATATCTTGAAACTTCAGATGATCAATGAATGTATATGAAATTATCAAATTGTCTACCATTCAAGATTTGATGTCATACATGGGATTGTTCAATGAAGCAAATACATATCTAGTATCCTCAATCATCCATATTCAATGATACTGCCCACCAACATTTGAACATACCATCTCAACAAGATCAATGTTGGTGTTGGGATTCACACAAGCTTCAAAACATATGGATCCAAAATCACGATTCATGTGTTGTTTGTGCATGTTTCATGTTGATCTCACCAAAATAAAACGCTTAGTTGTTCTATTAACAACCTTCATTGCCTTATGGCCCCATCTAGTTGATCACGTCCATGTTTGTCCATATTGGTGCAACACATTATTATATTAGGATTTGGAGCTTGTGTGGTAGATTTTTCTAGGTTTTTGTTCTTTTGGGCTGAATTTTGTAGGCAAGTTGGACGTGGTTTGGGCAAGGTTTTGTACAATTTTCAGCTTCATATGAACTGTTTCTATGCTTGAACATGCGCTTCTTAGAGCTTTACAATGGGCAATTCTAAATCTGCATTGGAAATTGATGAGATACTTCAGGAAAAAAGTAGGGGTGTAGAAATCTAGAGGAATTTCTCGATACCCTCATTGGTAAATGAGGGTATCAAGGAACTCAAGCACATTTTGGATTCCATGACAAAATGTATGCACTCACTCATGATTGAGGTTGCATATGTCAAAGTAGAGGTTTTAGACATGAAATCACAACTACTACCCATCATTATACTATTGCAAGATCTCAAAGCTAGTATTGGGTATGTTTCTTCCACTCTTTCTACTTATGATCAAGAAAAGTATGATGTGGTCACATTGTATAAAAGCTAAAATCCAAGATTAAATCTTGCGCAGATGCAACCAAGGTAGTTGAAGTCTCCTTTTTCCAAGAGCAAGAGAGTGGGAAGGCCAACCGGCTTGCAAGAGTTGGAGAATGAGGACACCAAGCTAGTTGCTACTTCCATCTTTGCTGATTCTTTCCATGTGCACAAACCTCGATTGGTCTAGGGTTTAGGGAAGGATCACTCCTAAACTTTGCACCGCCAAACAAATTTCACCTCACTTCAAGCTCACCAAACTTGTGCAAAGGTTTGAAAAGCGAATAGTCTTATGACTTGGAAGGGAATTCCTCTCGAGTCCAAGAGTCTAAATCGTGACTTAGTCACCTTGCAGTCCAACCGCCTCAACACACTTTATTTATAAAACTTGTTCACTTACAACAACACCACGGCTTTAGTCAACCTATTTAGCCTACTTATGTCAAACTAGTGTCACCCTTATCGAAAGGAAGATGTTAGCATCTTCCTTTCGATAAAATTATCTCATTTGTCTTTGTGAATATCTCTCAAATTCGTCCAATGCATCTTGGGCATTCTCCAAATCTGCCCAAGGTATCCAAGTTGCTTCCTCACATGGTAATCTCGCCACTAAATCAAGTATTCATGAATTTCTTGCCCCTTTTGAGATTGAAGTATACTTTTCACCTCATATTCAAGTTCACCTTGGGTTTGGTCCATGCATTTATAGAAAGTAAGTTTGATCTCATTCCCCTTGGTTGGCGAGGCTCCCGTGGTTTTCTTGGGGACAAATGGTTTCATTGTTGCCGGGTATGTTGTGGCCTTTAATGATTGTGTTATTAAGCATGGTGATTTGTTGGAGGGAAACACACATGGCATTCCAAATTTAGAGGATGTTATTATCATGCCAAGCCTTTGTGGAGTAATGTCATCCATGTTGGATGAATGATTTGGGTACTTCATGTATGCAACTACATTAGTTGGTAGATCATATGATACATAAAGCTTGGAGTGAGTCTTTTGCTCTTGAGATGGCGGGGACGAAGGAAGTTATTCCCACTTCTACTATATTGTCACCTTTAGATACAATGTCTATTGCTTGGCAAAGATCCATAGGAGGACATATGAGTGTTGGATATGTTTGGAGGTATCAACACAGATTTGGCTGATGTTTTGCACTCTTGCAAACAAATACATTGATACTTGTATGTAAAGCGAGATGAGATTGCAAGGCGTGTTCATTACACCATGTGGCACACACTTGGTGCGACGATACCCAAATCTTCTACAATCATTGTCTTTGGTTCACGGATATCAACATGCTTGTAATAGTCATGGGCTACATGATTCATGGCTTTTGGAAGATGTTACATATGTTTATAATATCTCCAATCATAACATACCTATTCACTATCATACATTTTGGAGAATGTTTCCTTGTTGGGTGATCCACGTGCACGAGTGATGACGATTGCATATCATGTGCGGTCACGGATTGGACCAACAATAGTACGAGCATGATCTCGTGCACATCCTCCACGTATATGATGGACAAACCTTCTTCCAAGGGAATTTTTATTACGAGCATATGACGGAGTGCATAGGCTCTCACATTCTTACAATGGAGAGTATTTTGGATGTGGGTAGACACTCCCATATAGTGGTCTATGCTGACATGTCACCCACGGCAATGCTCAACCTTGTGGGACAGCCAAGAGCTATATTATCCACATTGTTGAGTTATCTAGCGTCCCATGCCCATACAAAGGACCTAGATTTGTATAAGATTCTTGCTTGCAGCGGTTGGTGGAACCCAATGTTGATGAGAGAGAGCGAGCTATGGGCCTTGGGCTTTTTACTAGCACTACAACAATACCTACATTGTCGGAGACATCATGACGTTAGGTGTAGTAGGGTTATGGTATGGACCTAAATTATTTGACATGGATTGTGAGCCTTGGATAAGGCGCTTACCAATGGTATTCTAGTCACACATGTGTATCACATGCATCTCTGTTTAGTCGGCATAGGTGCATGTGGTACACATGTGTGACTAGAAGACCATTGGTAAGCTCTTTTGCATACCAAGACAATGGAGGCAAAAGTCGGGGACGAGAAGTGCCCAAGATCTCATCCTTGGTCTTATGGGGATGTTAGAGAAGGAGGTCTTTGTGTAGCAAGCGATGATTATCACAATTGAGCTTTATGATACAACTCGAGGGGTTATAGCTAGTGAGGCTCCAATTGTTCACATCGAGCTAGTGGAGCCTGGTATGAGAGAGCACAAAAAAGCTTTCATCTCAAGAGGTTGTCATTTAGCAACCAAAATACTATGTCTTCTATCTCTAGTGTCAATGAAGAGGAGATTTGGGATAATGAGATTGGTCCCAAAGTGACGGGGAGGAGAAAAAGATGTACAATGTGAAGGTTTTTGAGTAGTTTTAGACATTGTTTTGCCGTTAGTATGAAGGATTTAGGCTGTTTGAAGGGACATGGTATACGAATTGATTTGAAAACTAATGCACAAGTATTTCGTCGTCCCTATCGACACATCAATATTGAGAGAGATCTTTTGATCCTAAGTAAATGTCAAGACCTTCTTGGGTCTAGATTAGTGGAGATATACTGATTGGATTATGTTCGTTTTGGGGGTCGTGCTTATCCAACATGATGATGAGGGGAAGGAGTTTGTAGTGGCTTATGCAAGTCGCTCCACCAATGCAAATGAGTCAAACTATAGTTCTTACGAAGTAGAATGTTTTGGCATATGTGTGAGATGTGGCACATTTCAGATGTTATTTGTTTGAAACTCCTTCAATCTCACCAATCATCAACCATTGAAGTGGTTGATAGAATACAAGAGTATGATTTCACAGTTGTACACAAACATTGAATGGTGAACGGTGATCCACATGCGTAAAGTTGAAACCATGACTTGTAAGTCAAATTGATTTAAACCGGGGCTTGAATCATCAAGCCCCGGTTTCGTCAATGGTGATACTAATGATGAGATGATGTAGGGTTGGCATCCATATGCCTTTTTAAGTGAGTTGGCACTTAAGAACTATGTGATATCTCTCTTGTGTTAGAGAGTGGATATATTTATCCTTGGATGCTAAGATTGAGGACAGTTTGGTGGTAAGGCGAGAGGCATCCATGATGACATGGTGGTGTGTGTTTTTTGGTGGGCATTTTGAGTGTCAAGAATTGGGATCGAGTTCTACAAAGAGCTTGGCGGTTTAGATGGCAAGGTAGACACCTTCTTCGTGTATGTTTTTGATTCATCGTAAGACTATTAAGAATTCACAACATGACTTAAGCTTGTATGATGAAGATATTGATAAATCTCCAAAATATATAATTGTGGACTTTATTATAAAACACATGCTCCTTCATTCCATTGAAAGATGTGTCCAAAAAGAACACAACACAAAGTAGAATTTTATTTTTTTCAAGGATTGATGAAGTGTTGAAACAATATGAAATGTCTAATTTGAGATTACCCATTACAAACAATGTGTTTATATCTTGAAACTTCAGATGATCAATGAATGTATATGAAATTATCAAATTGTCTACCATTCAAGATTTGATGTCATACATGGGATTGTTCAATGAAGCAAATACATATCTAGTATCCTCAATCATCCATATTCAATGATACTGCCCACCAACATTTGAACATACCATCTCAACAAGATC
This sequence comes from Marchantia paleacea, assembly GCA_014180765.2. Lineage (NCBI taxonomy): Eukaryota > Viridiplantae > Streptophyta > Marchantiopsida > Marchantiales > Marchantiaceae > Marchantia > Marchantia paleacea. The sequence continues at coordinate 772,817 of MUAA02000108.1, read as the reverse complement.
AATGTTGGTGTTGGGATTCACACAAGCTTCAAAACATATGGATCCAAAATCACGATTCATGTGTTGTTTGTGCATGTTTCATGTTGATCTCACCAAAATAAAACGCTTAGTTGTTCTATTAACAACCTTCATTGCCTTATGGCCCCATCTAGTTGATCACGTCCATGTTTGTCCATATTGGTGCAACACATTATTATATTAGGATTTGGAGCTTGTGTGGTAGATTTTTCTAGGTTTTTGTTCTTTTGGGCTGAATTTTGTAGGCAAGTTGGACGTGGTTTGGGCAAGGTTTTGTACAATTTTCAGCTTCATATGAACTGTTTCTATGCTTGAACATGCGCTTCTTAGAGCTTTACAATGGGCAATTCTAAATCTGCATTGGAAATTGATGAGATACTTCAGGAAAAAAAAAAGGGGTGTAGAAATCTAGAGGAATTTCTCGATACCCTCATTGGTAAATGAGGGTATCAAGGAACTCAAGCACATTTTGGATTCCATGACAAAATGTATGCACTCACTCATGATTGAGGTTGCATATGTCAAAGTAGAGGTTTTAGACATGAAATCACAACTACTACCCATCATTATACTATTGCAAGATCTCAAAGCTAGTATTGGGTATGTTTCTTCCACTCTTTCTACTTATGATCAAGAAAAGTATGATGTGGTCACATTGTATAAAAAGCTAAAATCCAAGATTAAATCTTGCGCAGATGCAACCAAGGTAGTTGAAGTCTCCTTTTTCCAAGAGCAAGAGAGTGGGAAGGCCAACCGGCTTGCAAGAGTTGGAGAATGAGGACACCAAGCTAGTTGCTACTTCCATCTTTGCTGATTCTTTCCATGTGCACAAACCTCGATTGGTCTAGGGTTTAGGGAAGGATCACTCCTAAACTTTGCACCGCCAAACAAATTTCACCTCACTTCAAGCTCACCAAACTTGTGCAAAGGTTTGAAAAGCGAATAGTCTTATGACTTGGAAGGGAATTCCTCTCGAGTCCAAGAGTCTAAATCGTGACTTAGTCACCTTGCAGTCCAACCGCCTCAACACACTTTATTTATAAAACTTGTTCACTTACAACAACACCACGGCTTTTTAGTCAACCTATTTAGCCTACTTATGTCAAACTAGTGTCACCCTTATCGAAAGGAAGATGTTAGCATCTTCCTTTCGATAAAATTATCTCATTTGTCTTTGTGAATATCTCTCAAATTCGTCCAATGCATCTTGGGCATTCTCCAAATCTGCCCAAGGTATCCAAGTTGCTTCCTCACATGGTAATCTCGCCACTAAATCAAGTATTCATGAATTTCTTGCCCCTTTTGAGATTGAAGTATACTTTTCACCTCATATTCAAGTTCACCTTGGGTTTGGTCCATGCATTTATAGAAAGTAAGTTTGATCTCATTCCCCTTGGTTGGCGAGGCTCCCGTGGTTTTTTCTTGGGGACAAATGGTTTCATTGTTGCCGGGTATGTTGTGGCCTTTAATGATTGTGTTATTAAGCATGGTGATTTGTTGGAGGGAAACACACATGGCATTCCAAATTTAGAGGATGTTATTATCATGCCAAGCCTTTGTGGAGTAATGTCATCCATGTTGGATGAATGACTGGGTACTTCATGTATGCAACTACATTAGTTGGTAGATCATATGATACATAAAGCTTGGAGTGAGTCTTTTGCTCTTGAGATGGCGGGGACGAAGGAAGTTATTCCCACTTCTACTATATTGTCACCTTTAGATACAATGTCTATTGCTTGGCAAAGATCCATAGGAGGACATATGAGTGTTGGATATGTTTGGAGGTATCAACACGATTTGGCTGATGTTTTGCACTCTTGCAAACAAATACATTGATACTTGTATGTAAAGCGAGATGAGATTGCAAGGCGTGTTCATTACACCATGTGGCACACACTTGGTGCGACGATACCCAAATCTTCTACAATCATTGTCTTTGGTTCACGGATATCAACATGCTTGTAATAGTCATGGGCTACATGATTCATGGCTTTTGGAAGATGTTACATATGTTTATAATATCTCCAATCATAACATACCTATTCACTATCATACATTTTGGAGAATGTTTCCTTGTTGGGTGATCCACGTGCACGAGTGATGACGATTGCATATCATGTGCGGTCACGGATTGGACCAACAATAGTACGAGCATGATCTCGTGCACATCCTCCACGTATATGATGGACAAACCTTCTTCCAAGGGAATTTTTATTACGAGCATATGACGGAGTGCATAGGCTCTCACATTCTTACAATGGAGAGTATTTTGGATGTGGGTAGACACTCCCATATAGTGGTCTATGCTGACATGTCACCCACGGCAATGCTCAACCTTGTGGGACAGCCAAGAGCTATATTATCCACATTGTTGAGTTATCTAGCGTCCCATGCCCATACAAAGGACCTAGATTTGTATAAGATTCTTGCTTGCAGCGGTTGGTGGAACCCAATGTTGATGAGAGAGAGCGAGCTATGGGCCTTGGGCTTTTTACTAGCACTACAACAATACCTACATTGTCGGAGACATCATGACGTTAGGTGTAGTAGGGTTATGGTATGGACCTAAATTATTTGACATGGATTGTGAGCCTTGGATAAGCTGCTTACCAATGGTATTCTAGTCACACATGTGTATCACATGCATCTCTGTTTAGTCAGCATAGGTGCATGTGGTACACATGTGTGACTAGAAGACCATTGGTAAGCTCTTTGCATACCAAGACAATGGAGGCAAAAGTCGGGGACGAGAAGTGCCCAAGATCTCATCCTTGGTCTTATGGGGATGTTAGAGAAGGAGGTCTTTGTGTAGCAAGCGATGATTATCACAATTGAGCTTTATGATACAACTCGAGGGGTTATAGCTAGTGAGGCTCCAATTGTTCACATCGAGCTAGTGGAGCCTGGTATGAGAGAGCACAAAAAGCTTTCATCTCAAGAGGTTGTCATTTAGCAACCAAAATACTATGTCTTCTATCTCTAGTGTCAATGAAGAGGAGATTTGGGATAATGAGATTGGTCCCAAAGTGACAGGAGGAGAAAGATGTACAATGTGAAGGTTTTTGAGTAGTTTTAGACATTGTTTTGCCGTTAGTATGAAGGATTTAGGCTGTTTGAAGGGACATGGTATACGAATTGATTTGAAAACTAATGCACAAGTATTTCGTCGTCCCTATCGACACATCAATATTGAGAGAGATCTTTTGATCCTAAGTAAATGTCAAGACCTTCTTGGGTCTAGATTAGTGGAGATATACTGATTGGATTATGTTCGTTTTGGGGGTCGTGCTTATCCAACATGATGATGAGGGGAAGGAGTTTGTAGTGGCTTATGCAAGTCGCTCCACCAATGCAAATGGAGTCAAACTATAGTTCTTACGAAGTAGAATGTTTTGGCATATGTGTGAGATGTGGCACATTTCAGATGTTATTTGTTTGAAACTCCTTCAATCTCATCACCAATCATCAACCATTGAAGTGGTTGATAGAATACAAGAGTATGATTTCACAGTTGTACACAAACATTGAATGGTGAACGGTGATCCACATGCGTAAAGTTGAAACCATGACTTGTAAGTCAAATTGATTTAAAACCGGGGCTTGAATCATCAAGCCCCGGTTTCGTCAATGGTGATACTAATGATGAGATGATGTAGGGTTGGCATCCATATGCCTTTTTTAAGTGAGTTGGCACTTAAGAACTATGTGATATCTCTCTTGTGTTAGAGAGTGGATATATTTATCCTTGGATGCTAAGATTGAGGACAGTTTGGTGGTAAGGCGAGAGGCATCCATGATGACATGGTGGTGTGTGTTTTTGGTGGGCATTTTGAGTGTCAAGAATTGGGATCGAGTTCTACAAAGAGCTTGGCGGTTTAGATGGCAAGGTAGACACCTTCTTCGTGTATGTTTTTGATTCATCGTAAGACTATTAAGAATTCACAACATGACTTAAGCTTGTATGATGAAGATATTGATAAATCTCCAAAATATATAATTGTGGACTTTATTATAAAACACATGCTCCTTCATTCCATTGAAAGATGTGTCCAAAAAGAACACAACACAAAGTAGAATTTTATTTTTTTTCAAGGATTGATGAAGTGTTGAAACAATATGAAATGTCTAATTTGAGATTACCCATTACAAACAATGTGTTTATATCTTGAAACTTCAGATGATCAATGAATGTATATGAAATTATCAAATTGTCTACCATTCAAGATTTGATGTCATACATGGGATTGTTCAATGAAGCAAATACATATCTAGTATCCTCAATCATCCATATTCAATGATACTGCCCACCAACATTTGAACATACCATCTCAACAAGATCAATGTTGGTGTTGGGATTCACACAAGCTTCAAAACATATGGATCCAAAATCACGATTCATGTGTTGTTTGTGCATGTTTCATGTTGATCTCACCAAAATAAAACGCTTAGTTGTTCTATTAACAACCTTCATTGCCTTATGGCCCCATCTAGTTGATCACGTCCATGTTTGTCCATATTGGTGCAACACATTATTATATTAGGATTTGGAGCTTGTGTGGTAGATTTTTCTAGGTTTTTGTTCTTTTGGGCTGAATTTTGTAGGCAAGTTGGACGTGGTTTGGGCAAGGTTTTGTACAATTTTCAGCTTCATATGAACTGTTTCTATGCTTGAACATGCGCTTCTTAGAGCTTTACAATGGGCAATTCTAAATCTGCATTGGAAATTGATGAGATACTTCAGGAAAAAAGTAGGGGTGTAGAAATCTAGAGGAATTTCTCGATACCCTCATTGGTAAATGAGGGTATCAAGGAACTCAAGCACATTTTGGATTCCATGACAAAATGTATGCACTCACTCATGATTGAGGTTGCATATGTCAAAGTAGAGGTTTTAGACATGAAATCACAACTACTACCCATCATTATACTATTGCAAGATCTCAAAGCTAGTATTGGGTATGTTTCTTCCACTCTTTCTACTTATGATCAAGAAAAGTATGATGTGGTCACATTGTATAAAAGCTAAAATCCAAGATTAAATCTTGCGCAGATGCAACCAAGGTAGTTGAAGTCTCCTTTTTCCAAGAGCAAGAGAGTGGGAAGGCCAACCGGCTTGCAAGAGTTGGAGAATGAGGACACCAAGCTAGTTGCTACTTCCATCTTTGCTGATTCTTTCCATGTGCACAAACCTCGATTGGTCTAGGGTTTAGGGAAGGATCACTCCTAAACTTTGCACCGCCAAACAAATTTCACCTCACTTCAAGCTCACCAAACTTGTGCAAAGGTTTGAAAAGCGAATAGTCTTATGACTTGAAGGGAATTCCTCTCGAGTCCAAGAGTCTAAATCGTGACTTAGTCACCTTGCAGTCCAACCGCCTCAACACACTTTATTTATAAAACTTGTTCACTTACAACAACACCACGGCTTTAGTCAACCTATTTAGCCTACTTATGTCAAACTAGTGTCACCCTTATCGAAAGGAAGATGTTAGCATCTTCCTTTCGATAAAATTATCTCATTTGTCTTTGTGAATATCTCTCAAATTCGTCCAATGCATCTTGGGCATTCTCCAAATCTGCCCAAGGTATCCAAGTTGCTTCCTCACATGGTAATCTCGCCACTAAATCAAGTATTCATGAATTTCTTGCCCCTTTTGAGATTGAAGTATACTTTTCACCTCATATTCAAGTTCACCTTGGGTTTGGTCCATGCATTTATAGAAAGTAAGTTTGATCTCATTCCCCTTGGTTGGCGAGGCTCCCGTGGTTTTTGGGGACAAATGGTTTCATTGTTGCCGGGTATGTTGTGGCCTTTAATGATTGTGTTATTAAGCATGGTGATTTGTTGGAGGGAAACACACATGGCATTCCAAATTTAGAGGATGTTATTATCATGCCAAGCCTTTGTGGAGTAATGTCATCCATGTTGGATGAATGACTGGGTACTTCATGTATGCAACTACATTAGTTGGTAGATCATATGATACATAAAGCTTGGAGTGAGTCTTTTGCTCTTGAGATGGCGGGGACGAAGGAAGTTATTCCCACTTCTACTATATTGTCACCTTTAGATACAATGTCTATTGCTTGGCAAAGATCCATAGGAGGACATATGAGTGTTGGATATGTTTGGAGGTATCAACACGATTTGGCTGATGTTTTGCACTCTTGCAAACAAATACATTGATACTTGTATGTAAAGCGAGATGAGATTGCAAGGCGTGTTCATTACACCATGTGGCACACACTTGGTGCGACGATACCCAAATCTTCTACAATCATTGTCTTTGGTTCACGGATATCAACATGCTTGTAATAGTCATGGGCTACATGATTCATGGCTTTTGGAAGATGTTACATATGTTTATAATATCTCCAATCATAACATACCTATTCACTATCATACATTTTGGAGAATGTTTCCTTGTTGGGTGATCCACGTGCACGAGTGATGACGATTGCATATCATGTGCGGTCACGGATTGACCAACAATAGTACGAGCATGATCTCGTGCACATCCTCCACGTATATGATGGACAAACCTTCTTCCAAGGGAATTTTTATTACGAGCATATGACGGAGTGCATAGGCTCTCACATTCTTACAATGGAGAGTATTTTGGATGTGGGTAGACACTCCCATATAGTGGTCTATGCCGACATGTCACCCACGGCAATGCTCAACCTTGTGGGACAGCCAAGAGCTATATTATCCACATTGTTGAGTTATCTAGCGTCCCATGCCCATACAAAGGACCTAGATTTGTATAAGATTCTTGCTTGCAGCGGTTGGTGGGAACCCAATGTTGATGAGAGAGAGCGAGCTATGGGCCTTGGGCTTTTTTACTAGCACTACAACAATACCTACATTGTCGGAGACATCATGACGTTAGGTGTAGTAGGGTTATGGTATGGACCTAAATTATTTGACATGGATTGTGAGCCTTGGATAAGCCGCTTACCAATGGTATTCTAGTCACACATGTGTATCACATGCATCTCTGTTTAGTCAAGATAGGTGCATGTGGTACACATGTGTGACTAGAAGACCATTGGTAAGCTCTTTGCATACCAAGACAATGGAGGCAAAAGTCTGGGGACGAGAAGTGCCCAAGATCTCATCCTTGGTCTTATGGGGATGTTAGAGAAGGAGGTCTTTGTGTAGCAAGCGATGATTATCACAATTGAGCTTTATGATACAACTCGAGGGGTTATAGCTAGTGAGGCTCCAATTGTTCACATCGAGCTAGTGGAGCCTGGTATGAGAGAGCACAAAAAGCTTTCATCTCAAGAGGTTGTCATTTAGCAACCAAAATACTATGTCTTCTATCTCTAGTGTCAATGAAGAGGAGATTTGGGATAATGAGATTGGTCCCAAAGTGACAGGAGGAGAAAGATGTACAATGTGAAGGTTTTTGAGTAGTTTTAGACATTGTTTTGCCGTTAGTATGAAGGATTTAGGCTGTTTGAAGGGACATGGTATACGAATTGATTTGAAAACTAATGCACAAGTATTTCGTCGTCCCTATCGACACATCAATATTGAGAGAGATCTTTTGATCCTAAGTAAATGTCAAGACCTTCTTGGGTCTAGATTAGTGGAGATATACTGATTGGATTATGTTCGTTTTGGGGGTCGTGCTTATCCAACATGATGATGAGGGGAAGGAGTTTGTAGTGGCTTATGCAAGTCGCTCCACCAATGCAAATGGAGTCAAACTATAGTTCTTACGAAGTAGAATGTTTTGGCATATGTGTGAGATGTGGCACATTTCAGATGTTATTTGTTTGGAAACTCCTTCAATCTCATCACCAATCATCAACCATTGAAGTGGTTGATAGAATACAAGAGTATGATTTCACAGTTGTACACAAACATTGAATGGTGAACGGTGATCCACATGCGTAAAGTTGAAACCATGACTTGTAAGTCAAATTGATTTAAACCGGGCTTGAATCATCAAGCCCCGTTTTCGTCAATGGTGATACTAATGATGAGATGATGTAGGGTTGGCATCCATATGCCTTTTTAAGTGAGTTGGCACTTAAGAACTATGTGATATCTCTCTTGTGTTAGAGAGTGGATATATTTATCCTTGGATGCTAAGATTGAGGACAGTTTGGTGGTAAGGCGAGAGGCATCCATGATGACATGGTGGTGTGTGTTTTGGTGGGCATTTTGAGTGTCAAGAATTGGGATCGAGTTCTACAAAGAGCTTGGCGGTTTAGATGGCAAGGTAGACACCTTCTTCGTGTATGTTTTTGATTCATCGTAAGACTATTAAGAATTCACAACATGACTTAAGCTTGTATGATGAAGATATTGATAAATCTCCAAAATATATAATTGTGGACTTTATTATAAAACACATGCTCCTTCATTCCATTGAAAGATGTGTCCAAAAAGAACACAACACAAAGTAGAATTTTATTTTTTTTTTCAAGGATTGATGAAGTGTTGAAACAATATGAAATGTCTAATTTGAGATTACCCATTACAAACAATGTGTTTATATCTTGAAACTTCAGATGATCAATGAATGTATATGAAATTATCAAATTGTCTACCATTCAAGATTTGATGTCATACATGGGATTGTTCAATGAAGCAAATACATATCTAGTATCCTCAATCATCCATATTCAATGATACTGCCCACCAACATTTGAACATACCATCTCAACAAGATCAATGTTGGTGTTGGGATTCACACAAGCTTCAAAACATATGGATCCAAAATCACGATTCATGTGTTGTTTGTGCATGTTTCATGTTGATCTCACCAAAATAAAACGCTTAGTTGTTCTATTAACAACCTTCATTGCCTTATGGCCCCATCTAGTTGATCACGTCCATGTTTGTCCATATTGGTGCAACACATTATTATATTAGGATTTGGAGCTTGTGTGGTAGATTTTTCTAGGTTTTTGTTCTTTTGGGCTGAATTTTGTAGGCAAGTTGGACGTGGTTTGGGCAAGGTTTTGTACAATTTTCAGCTTCATATGAACTGTTTCTATGCTTGAACATGCGCTTCTTAGAGCTTTACAATGGGCAATTCTAAATCTGCATTGGAAATTGATGAGATACTTCAGGAAAAAAAGTAGGGGTGTAGAAATCTAGAGGAATTTCTCGATACCCTCATTGGTAAATGAGGGTATCAAGGAACTCAAGCACATTTTGGATTCCATGACAAAATGTATGCACTCACTCATGATTGAGGTTGCATATGTCAAAGTAGAGGTTTTAGACATGAAATCACAACTACTACCCATCATTATACTATTGCAAGATCTCAAAGCTAGTATTGGGTATGTTTCTTCCACTCTTTCTACTTATGATCAAGAAAAGTATGATGTGGTCACATTGTATAAAAGCTAAAATCCAAGATTAAATCTTGCGCAGATGCAACCAAGGTAGTTGAAGTCTCCTTTTTCCAAGAGCAAGAGAGTGGGAAGGCCAACCGGCTTGCAAGAGTTGGAGAATGAGGACACCAAGCTAGTTGCTACTTCCATCTTTGCTGATTCTTTCCATGTGCACAAACCTCGATTGGTCTAGGGTTTAGGGAAGGATCACTCCTAAACTTTGCACCGCCAAACAAATTTCACCTCACTTCAAGCTCACCAAACTTGTGCAAAGGTTTGAAAAGCGAATAGTCTTATGACTTGAAGGGAATTCCTCTCGAGTCCAAGAGTCTAAATCGTGACTTAGTCACCTTGCAGTCCAACCGCCTCAACACACTTTATTTATAAAACTTGTTCACTTACAACAACACCACGGCTTTAGTCAACCTATTTAGCCTACTTATGTCAAACTAGTGTCACCCTTATCGAAAGGAAGATGTTAGCATCTTCCTTTCGATAAAATTATCTCATTTGTCTTTGTGAATATCTCTCAAATTCGTCCAATGCATCTTGGGCATTCTCCAAATCTGCCCAAGGTATCCAAGTTGCTTCCTCACATGGTAATCTCGCCACTAAATCAAGTATTCATGAATTTCTTGCCCCTTTTGAGATTGAAGTATACTTTTCACCTCATATTCAAGTTCACCTTGGGTTTGGTCCATGCATTTATAGAAAGTAAGTTTGATCTCATTCCCTTGGTTGGCGAGGCTCCCGTGGTTTTCTTGGGGACAAATGGTTTCATTGTTGCCGGGTATGTTGTGGCCTTTAATGATTGTGTTATTAAGCATGGTGATTTGTTGGAGGGAAACACACATGGCATTCCAAATTTAGAGGATGTTATTATCATGCCAAGCCTTTGTGGAGTAATGTCATCCATGTTGGATGAATGACTGGGTACTTCATGTATGCAACTACATTAGTTGGTAGATCATATGATACATAAAGCTTGGAGTGAGTCTTTTGCTCTTGAGATGGCGGGGACGAAGGAAGTTATTCCCACTTCTACTATATTGTCACCTTTAGATACAATGTCTATTGCTTGGCAAAGATCCATAGGAGGACATATGAGTGTTGGATATGTTTGGAGGTATCAACACAGATTTGGCTGATGTTTTGCACTCTTGCAAACAAATACATTGATACTTGTATGTAAAGCGAGATGAGATTGCAAGGCGTGTTCATTACACCATGTGGCACACACTTGGTGCGACGATACCCAAATCTTCTACAATCATTGTCTTTGGTTCACGGATATCAACATGCTTGTAATAGTCATGGGCTACATGATTCATGGCTTTTGGAAGATGTTACATATGTTTATAATATCTCCAATCATAACATACCTATTCACTATCATACATTTTGGAGAATGTTTCCTTGTTGGGTGATCCACGTGCACGAGTGATGACGATTGCATATCATGTGCGGTCACGGATTGGACCAACAATAGTACGAGCATGATCTCGTGCACATCCTCCACGTATATGATGGACAAACCTTCTTCCAAGGGAATTTTTATTACGAGCATATGACGGAGTGCATAGGCTCTCACATTCTTACAATGGAGAGTATTTTGGATGTGGGTAGACACTCCCATATAGTGGTCTATGCCGACATGTCACCCACGGCAATGCTCAACCTTGTGGGACAGCCAAGAGCTATATTATCCACATTGTTGAGTTATCTAGCGTCCCATGCCCATACAAAGGACCTAGATTTGTATAAGATTCTTGCTTGCAGCGGTTGGTGGAACCCAATGTTGATGAGAGAGAGCGAGCTATGGGCCTTGGGCTTTTTACTAGCACTACAACAATACCTACATTGTCGGAGACATCATGACGTTAGGTGTAGTAGGGTTATGGTATGGACCTAAATTATTTGACATGGATTGTGAGCCTTGATAAAGCCGCTATCCAATGGTATTCTAGTCACACATGTGTATCACATGCATCTCTGTTTAGTCAAAGATAGGTGCATGTGGTACACATGTGTGACTAGAAGACCATTGGTAAGCTCTTTGCATACCAAGACAATGGAGGCAAAAGTCTGGGGACGAGAAGTGCCCAAGATCTCATCCTTGGTCTTATGGGGATGTTAGAGAAGGAGGTCTTTGTGTAGCAAGCGATGATTATCACAATTGAGCTTTATGATACAACTCGAGGGGTTATAGCTAGTGAGGCTCCAATTGTTCACATCGAGCTAGTGGAGCCTGGTATGAGAGAGCACAAAAAGCTTTCATCTCAAGAGGTTGTCATTTAGCAACCAAAATACTATGTCTTCTATCTCTAGTGTCAATGAAGAGGAGATTTGGGATAATGAGATTGGTCCCAAAGTGACAGGAGGAGAAAGATGTACAATGTGAAGGTTTTTGAGTAGTTTTAGACATTGTTTTGCCGTTAGTATGGAAGGATTTAGGCTGTTTGAAGGGACATGGTATACGAATTGATTTGAAAACTAATGCACAAGTATTTCGTCGTCCCTATCTATCGACACATCAATATTGAGAGAGATCTTTTGATCCTAAGTAAATGTCAAGACCTTCTTGGGTCTAGATTAGTGGAGATATACTGATTGGATTATGTTCGTTTTGGGGGTCGTGCTTATCCAACATGATGATGAGGGGAAGGAGTTTGTAGTGGCTTATGCAAGTCGCTCCACCAATGCAGCGGAGTCAAACTATAGTTCTTACGAAGTAGAATGTTTTGGCATATGTGTGAGATGTGGCACATTTCAGATGTTATTTGTTTGAAACTCCTTCAATCTCATCACCAATCATCAACCATTGAAGTGGTTGATAGAATACAAGAGTATGATTTCACAGTTGTACACAAACATTGAATGGTGAACGGTGATCCACATGCGTAAAGTTGAAACCATGACTTGTAAATCAAATTGATGAAACCGGGGCTTGAATCATCAAGCCCCGGTTTCGTCAATGGTGATACTAATGATGAGATGATGTAGGGTTGGCATCCATATGCCTTTTTAAGTGAGTTGGCACTTAAGAACTATGTGATATCTCTCTTGTGTTAGAGAGTGGATATATTTATCCTTGGATGCTAAGATTGAGGACAGTTTGGTGGTAAGGCGAGAGGCATCCATGATGACATGGTGGTGTGTGTTTTTGGTGGGCATTTTGAGTGTCAAGAATTGGGATCGAGTTCTACAAAGAGCTTGGCGGTTTAGATGGCAAGGTAGACACCTTCTTCGTGTATGTTTTTGATTCATCGTAAGACTATTAAGAATTCACAACATGACTTAAGCTTGTATGATGAAGATATTGATAAATCTCCAAAATATATAATTGTGGACTTTATTATAAAACACATGCTCCTTCATTCCATTGAAAGATGTGTCCAAAAAGAACACAACACAAAGTAGAATTTTATTTTTTTTCAAGGATTGATGAAGTGTTGAAACAATATGAAATGTCTAATTTGAGATTACCCATTACAAACAATGTGTTTATATCTTGAAACTTCAGATGATCAATGAATGTATATGAAATTATCAAATTGTCTACCATTCAAGATTTGATGTCATACATGGGATTGTTCAATGAAGCAAATACATATCTAGTATCCTCAATCATCCATATTCAATGATACTGCCCACCAACATTTGAACATACCATCTCAACAAGATCAATGTTGGTGTTGGGATTCACACAAGCTTCAAAACATATGGATCCAAAATCACGATTCATGTGTTGTTTGTGCATGTTTCATGTTGATCTCACCAAAATAAAACGCTTAGTTGTTCTATTAACAACCTTCATTGCCTTATGGCCCCATCTAGTTGATCACGTCCATGTTTGTCCATATTGGTGCAACACATTATTATATTAGGATTTGGAGCTTGTGTGGTAGATTTTTCTAGGTTTTTGTTCTTTTGGGCTGAATTTTGTAGGCAAGTTGGACGTGGTTTGGGCAAGGTTTTGTACAATTTTCAGCTTCATATGAACTGTTTCTATGCTTGAACATGCGCTTCTTAGAGCTTTACAATGGGCAATTCTAAATCTGCATTGGAAATTGATGAGATACTTCAGGAAAAAAGTAGGGTGTAGAAATCTAGAGGAATTTCTCGATACCCTCATTGGTAAATGAGGGTATCAAGGAACTCAAGCACATTTTGGATTCCATGACAAAATGTATGCACTCACTCATGATTGAGGTTGCATATGTCAAAGTAGAGGTTTTAGACATGAAATCACAACTACTACCCATCATTATACTATTGCAAGATCTCAAAGCTAGTATTGGGTATGTTTCTTCCACTCTTTCTACTTATGATCAAGAAAAGTATGATGTGGTCACATTGTATAAAAGCTAAAATCCAAGATTAAATCTTGCGCAGATGCAACCAAGGTAGTTGAAGTCTCCTTTTCCAAGAGCAAGAGAGTGGGAAGGCCAACCGGCTTGCAAGAGTTGGAGAATGAGGACACCAAGCTAGTTGCTACTTCCATCTTTGCTGATTCTTTCCATGTGCACAAACCTCGATTGGTCTAGGGTTTAGGGAAGGATCACTCCTAAACTTTGCACCGCCAAACAAATTTCACCTCACTTCAAGCTCACCAAACTTGTGCAAAGGTTTGAAAAGCGAATAGTCTTATGACTTGAAGGGAATTCCTCTCGAGTCCAAGAGTCTAAATCGTGACTTAGTCACCTTGCAGTCCAACCGCCTCAACACACTTTATTTATAAAACTTGTTCACTTACAACAACACCACGGCTTTAGTCAACCTATTTAGCCTACTTATGTCAAACTAGTGTCACCCTTATCGAAAGGAAGATGTTAGCATCTTCCTTTCGATAAAATTATCTCATTTGTCTTTGTGAATATCTCTCAAATTCGTCCAATGCATCTTGGGCATTCTCCAAATCTGCCCAAGGTATCCAAGTTGCTTCCTCACATGGTAATCTCGCCACTAAATCAAGTATTCATGAATTTCTTGCCCCTTTTGAGATTGAAGTATACTTTTCACCTCATATTCAAGTTCACCTTGGGTTTGGTCCATGCATTTATAGAAAGTAAGTTTGATCTCATTCCCTTGGTTGGCGAGGCTCCCGTGGTTTTCTTGGGGACAAATGGTTTCATTGTTGCCGGGTATGTTGTGGCCTTTAATGATTGTGTTATTAAGCATGGTGATTTGTTGGAGGGAAACACACATGGCATTCCAAATTTAGAGGATGTTATTATCATGCCAAGCCTTTGTGGAGTAATGTCATCCATGTTGGATGAATGACTGGGTACTTCATGTATGCAACTACATTAGTTGGTAGATCATATGATACATAAAGCTTGGAGTGAGTCTTTTGCTCTTGAGATGGCGGGGACGAAGGAAGTTATTCCCACTTCTACTATATTGTCACCTTTAGATACAATGTCTATTGCTTGGCAAAGATCCATAGGAGGACATATGAGTGTTGGATATGTTTGGAGGTATCAACACGATTTGGCTGATGTTTTGCACTCTTGCAAACAAATACATTGATACTTGTATGTAAAGCGAGATGAGATTGCAAGGCGTGTTCATTACACCATGTGGCACACACTTGGTGCGACGATACCCAAATCTTCTACAATCATTGTCTTTGGTTCACGGATATCAACATGCTTGTAATAGTCATGGGCTACATGATTCATGGCTTTTGGAAGATGTTACATATGTTTATAATATCTCCAATCATAACATACCTATTCACTATCATACATTTTGGAGAATGTTTCCTTGTTGGGTGATCCACGTGCACGAGTGATGACGATTGCATATCATGTGCGGTCACGGATTGGACCAACAATAGTACGAGCATGATCTCGTGCACATCCTCCACGTATATGATGGACAAACCTTCTTCCAAGGGAATTTTTATTACGAGCATATGACGGAGTGCATAGGCTCTCACATTCTTACAATGGAGAGTATTTTGGATGTGGGTAGACACTCCCATATAGTGGTCTATGCTGACATGTCACCCACGGCAATGCTCAACCTTGTGGGACAGCCAAGAGCTATATTATCCACATTGTTGAGTTATCTAGCGTCCCATGCCCATACAAAGGACCTAGATTTGTATAAGATTCTTGCTTGCAGCGGTTGGTGGAACCCAATGTTGATGAGAGAGAGCGAGCTATGGGCCTTGGGCTTTTTACTAGCACTACAACAATACCTACATTGTCGGAGACATCATGACGTTAGGTGTAGTAGGGTTATGGTATGGACCTAAATTATTTGACATGGATTGTGAGCCTTGGATAAGCTGCTTACCAATGGTATTCTAGTCACACATGTGTATCACATGCATCTCTGTTTAGTCAAGATAGGTGCATGTGGTACACATGTGTGACTAGAAGACCATTGGTAAGCTCTTTGCATACCAAGACAATGGAGGCAAAAGTCAGGAGAAAGTGCCCAAGATCTCATCCTTGGTCTTATGGGGATGTTAGAGAAGGAGGTCTTTGTGTAGCAAGCGATGATTATCACAATTGAGCTTTATGATACAACTCGAGGGGTTATAGCTAGTGAGGCTCCAATTGTTCACATCGAGCTAGTGGAGCCTGGTATGAGAGAGCACAAAAAGCTTTCATCTCAAGAGGTTGTCATTTAGCAACCAAAATACTATGTCTTCTATCTCTAGTGTCAATGAAGAGGAGATTTGGGATAATGAGATTGGTCCCAAAGTGACAGGAGGAGAAAGATGTACAATGTGAAGGTTTTTGAGTAGTTTTAGACATTGTTTTGCCGTTAGTATGAAGGATTTAGGCTGTTTGAAGGGACATGGTATACGAATTGATTTGAAAACTAATGCACAAGTATTTCGTCGTCCCTATCGACACATCAATATTGAGAGAGATCTTTTGATCCTAAGTAAATGTCAAGACCTTCTTGGGTCTAGATTAGTGGAGATATACTGATTGGATTATGTTCGTTTTGGGGGTCGTGCTTATCCAACATGATGATGAGGGGAAGGAGTTTGTAGTGGCTTATGCAAGTCGCTCCACCAATGCAAATGGAGTCAAACTATAGTTCTTACGAAGTAGAATGTTTTGGCATATGTGTGAGATGTGGCACATTTCAGATGTTATTTGTTTGGAAACTCCTTCAATCTCATCACCAATCATCAACCATTGAAGTGGTTGATAGAATACAAGAGTATGATTTCACAGTTGTACACAAACATTGAATGGTGAACGGTGATCCACATGCGTAAAGTTGAAACCATGACTTGTAAGTCAAATTGATTTAAAACCGGGGCTTGAATCATCAAGCCCCGGTTTCGTCAATGGTGATACTAATGATGAGATGATGTAGGGTTGGCATCCATATGCCTTTTTAAGTGAGTTGGCACTTAAGAACTATGTGATATCTCTCTTGTGTTAGAGAGTGGATATATTTATCCTTGGATGCTAAGATTGAGGACAGTTTGGTGGTAAGGCGAGAGGCATCCATGATGACATGGTGGTGTGTGTTTTTGGTGGGCATTTTGAGTGTCAAGAATTGGGATCGAGTTCTACAAAGAGCTTGGCGGTTTAGATGGCAAGGTAGACACCTTCTTCGTGTATGTTTTTGATTCATCGTAAGACTATTAAGAATTCACAACATGACTTAAGCTTGTATGATGAAGATATTGATAAATCTCCAAAATATATAATTGTGGACTTTATTATAAAACACATGCTCCTTCATTCCATTGAAAGATGTGTCCAAAAAGAACACAACACAAAGTAGAATTTTATTTTTTTCAAGGATTGATGAAGTGTTGAAACAATATGAAATGTCTAATTTGAGATTACCCATTACAAACAATGTGTTTATATCTTGAAACTTCAGATGATCAATGAATGTATATGAAATTATCAAATTGTCTACCATTCAAGATTTGATGTCATACATGGGATTGTTCAATGAAGCAAATACATATCTAGTATCCTCAATCATCCATATTCAATGATACTGCCCACCAACATTTGAACATACCATCTCAACAAGATCAATGTTGGTGTTGGGATTCACACAAGCTTCAAAACATATGGATCCAAAATCACGATTCATGTGTTGTTTGTGCATGTTTCATGTTGATCTCACCAAAATAAAACGCTTAGTTGTTCTATTAACAACCTTCATTGCCTTATGGCCCCATCTAGTTGATCACGTCCATGTTTGTCCATATTGGTGCAACACATTATTATATTAGGATTTGGAGCTTGTGTGGTAGATTTTTCTAGGTTTTTGTTCTTTTGGGCTGAATTTTGTAGGCAAGTTGGACGTGGTTTGGGCAAGGTTTTGTACAATTTTCAGCTTCATATGAACTGTTTCTATGCTTGAACATGCGCTTCTTAGAGCTTTACAATGGGCAATTCTAAATCTGCATTGGAAATTGATGAGATACTTCAGGAAAAAAAGTAGGGGTGTAGAAATCTAGAGGAATTTCTCGATACCCTCATTGGTAAATGAGGGTATCAAGGAACTCAAGCACATTTTGGATTCCATGACAAAATGTATGCACTCACTCATGATTGAGGTTGCATATGTCAAAGTAGAGGTTTTAGACATGAAATCACAACTACTACCCATCATTATACTATTGCAAGATCTCAAAGCTAGTATTGGGTATGTTTCTTCCACTCTTTCTACTTATGATCAAGAAAAGTATGATGTGGTCACATTGTATAAAAGCTAAAATCCAAGATTAAATCTTGCGCAGATGCAACCAAGGTAGTTGAAGTCTCCTTTTTCAAGAGCAAGAGAGTGGGAAGGCCAACCGGCTTGCAAGAGTTGGAGAATGAGGACACCAAGCTAGTTGCTACTTCCATCTTTGCTGATTCTTTCCATGTGCACAAACCTCGATTGGTCTAGGGTTTAGGGAAGGATCACTCCTAAACTTTGCACCGCCAAACAAATTTCACCTCACTTCAAGCTCACCAAACTTGTGCAAAGGTTTGAAAAGCGAATAGTCTTATGACTTGAAGGGAATTCCTCTCGAGTCCAAGAGTCTAAATCGTGACTTAGTCACCTTGCAGTCCAACCGCCTCAACACACTTTATTTATAAAACTTGTTCACTTACAACAACACCACGGCTTTAGTCAACCTATTTAGCCTACTTATGTCAAACTAGTGTCACCCTTTATCGAAAGGAAGATGTTAGCATCTTCCTTTCGATAAAATTATCTCATTTGTCTTTGTGAATATCTCTCAAATTCGTCCAATGCATCTTGGGCATTCTCCAAATCTGCCCAAGGTATCCAAGTTGCTTCCTCACATGGTAATCTCGCCACTAAATCAAGTATTCATGAATTTCTTGCCCCTTTTGAGATTGAAGTATACTTTTCACCTCATATTCAAGTTCACCTTGGGTTTTGGTCCATGCATTTATAGAAAGTAAGTTTGATCTCATTCCCCCTGGTTGGCGAGGCTCCCGTGGTTTTCTTGGGGACAAATGGTTTCATTGTTGCCGGGTATGTTGTGGCCTTTAATGATTGTGTTATTAAGCATGGTGATTTGTTGGAGGGAAACACACATGGCATTCCAAATTTAGAGGATGTTATTATCATGCCAAGCCTTTGTGGAGTAATGTCATCCATGTTGGATGAATGACTGGGTACTTCATGTATGCAACTACATTAGTTGGTAGATCATATGATACATAAAGCTTGGAGTGAGTCTTTTGCTCTTGAGATGGCGGGGGACGAAGGAAGTTATTCCCACTTCTACTATATTGTCACCTTTAGATACAATGTCTATTGCTTGGCAAAGATCCATAGGAGGACATATGAGTGTTGGATATGTTTGGAGGTATCAACACAGATTTGGCTGATGTTTTGCACTCTTGCAAACAAATACATTGATACTTGTATGTAAAGCGAGATGAGATTGCAAGGCGTGTTCATTACACCATGTGGCACACTTGGTGCGACGATACCCAAATCTTCTACAATCATTGTCTTTGGTTCACGGATATCAACATGCTTGTAATAGTCATGGGCTACATGATTCATGGCTTTTGGAAGATGTTACATATGTTTATAATATCTCCAATCATAACATACCTATTCACTATCATACATTTTGGAGAATGTTTCCTTGTTGGGTGATCCACGTGCACGAGTGATGACGATTGCATATCATGTGCGGTCACGGATTGGACCAACAATAGTACGAGCATGATCTCGTGCACATCCTCCACGTATATGATGGACAAACCTTCTTCCAAGGGAATTTTTATTACGAGCATATGACGGAGTGCATAGGCTCTCACATTCTTACAATGGAGAGTATTTTGGATGTGGGTAGACACTCCCATATAGTGGTCTATGCTGACATGTCACCCACGGCAATGCTCAACCTTGTGGGACAACCAAGAGCTATATTATCCACATTGTTGAGTTATCTAGCGTCCCATGCCCATACAAAGGACCTAGATTTGTATAAGATTCTTGCTTGCAGCGGTTGGTGGAACCCAATGTTGATGAGAGAGAGCGAGCTATGGGCCTTGGGCTTTTTACTAGCACTACAACAATACCTACATTGTCGGAGACATCATGACGTTAGGTGTAGTAGGGTTATGGTATGGACCTAAATTATTTGACATGGATTGTGAGCCTTGGATAAGTTGCTTATCAATGGTATTCTAGTCACACATGTGTATCACATGCATCTCTGTTTAGTCAAGATATAGGTGCATGTGGTACACATGTGTGACTAGAAGACCATTGGTAAGCTCTTTTGCATACCAAGACAATGGAGGCAAAAGTCTGGGGACGAGAAGTGCCCAAGATCTCATCCTTGGTCTTATGGGGATGTTAGAGAAGGAGGTCTTTGTGTAGCAAGCGATGATTATCACAATTGAGCTTTATGATACAACTCGAGGGGTTATAGCTAGTGAGGCTCCAATTGTTCACATCGAGCTAGTGGAGCCTGGTATGAGAGAGCACAAAAAGCTTTCATCTCAAGAGGTTGTCATTTAGCAACCAAAATACTATGTCTTCTATCTCTAGTGTCAATGAAGAGGAGATTTGGGATAATGAGATTGGTCCCAAAGTGACAGGAGGAGAAAGATGTACAATGTGAAGGTTTTTGAGTAGTTTTAGACATTGTTTTGCCGTTAGTATGAAGGATTTAGGCTGTTTGAAGGGACATGGTATACGAATTGATTTGAAAACTAATGCACAAGTATTTCGTCGTCCCTATCGACACATCAATATTGAGAGAGATCTTTTGATCCTAAGTAAATGTCAAGACCTTCTTGGGTCTAGATTAGTGGAGATATACTGATTGGATTATGTTCGTTTTGGGGGTCGTGCTTATCCAACATGATGATGAGGGGAAGGAGTTTGTAGTGGCTTATGCAAGTCGCTCCACCAATGCAGCGGAGTCAAACTATAGTTCTTACGAAGTAGAATGTTTTGGCATATGTGTGAGATGTGGCACATTTCAGATGTTATTTGTTTGGAAACTCCTTCAATCTCATCACCAATCATCAACCATTGAAGTGGTTGATAGAATACAAGAGTATGATTTCACAGTTGTACACAAACATTGAATGGTGAACGGTGATCCACATGCGTAAAGTTGAAACCATGACTTGTAAGTCAAATTGACGAAACCGGGGCTTGAATCATCAAGCCCCGGTTTCGTCAATGGTGATACTAATGATGAGATGATGTAGGGTTGGCATCCATATGCCTTTTTAAGTGAGTTGGCACTTAAGAACTATGTGATATCTCTCTTGTGTTAGAGAGTGGATATATTTATCCTTGGATGCTAAGATTGAGGACAGTTTGGTGGTAAGGCGAGAGGCATCCATGATGACATGGTGGTGTGTGTTTTGGTGGGCATTTTGAGTGTCAAGAATTGGGATCGAGTTCTACAAAGAGCTTGGCGGTTTAGATGGCAAGGTAGACACCTTCTTCGTGTATGTTTTTGATTCATCGTAAGACTATTAAGAATTCACAACATGACTTAAGCTTGTATGATGAAGATATTGATAAATCTCCAAAATATATAATTGTGGACTTTATTATAAAACACATGCTCCTTCATTCCATTGAAAGATGTGTCCAAAAAGAACACAACACAAAGTAGAATTTTATTTTTTTTTCAAGGATTGATGAAGTGTTGAAACAATATGAAATGTCTAATTTGAGATTACCCATTACAAACAATGTGTTTATATCTTGAAACTTCAGATGATCAATGAATGTATATGAAATTATCAAATTGTCTACCATTCAAGATTTGATGTCATACATGGGATTGTTCAATGAAGCAAATACATATCTAGTATCCTCAATCATCCATATTCAATGATACTGCCCACCAACATTTGAACATACCATCTCAACAAGATCAATGTTGGTGTTGGGATTCACACAAGCTTCAAAACATATGGATCCAAAATCACGATTCATGTGTTGTTTGTGCATGTTTCATGTTGATCTCACCAAAATAAAACGCTTAGTTGTTCTATTAACAACCTTCATTGCCTTATGGCCCCATCTAGTTGATCACGTCCATGTTTGTCCATATTGGTGCAACACATTATTATATTAGGATTTGGAGCTTGTGTGGTAGATTTTTCTAGGTTTTTTTGTTCTTTTGGGCTGAATTTTGTAGGCAAGTTGGACGTGGTTTGGGCAAGGTTTTGTACAATTTTCAGCTTCATATGAACTGTTTCTATGCTTGAACATGCGCTTCTTAGAGCTTTACAATGGGCAATTCTAAATCTGCATTGGAAATTGATGAGATACTTCAGGAAAAAAAGTAGGGGTGTAGAAATCTAGAGGAATTTCTCGATACCCTCATTGGTAAATGAGGGTATCAAGGAACTCAAGCACATTTTGGATTCCATGACAAAATGTATGCACTCACTCATGATTGAGGTTGCATATGTCAAAGTAGAGGTTTTAGACATGAAATCACAACTACTACCCATCATTATACTATTGCAAGATCTCAAAGCTAGTATTGGGTATGTTTCTTCCACTCTTTCTACTTATGATCAAGAAAAGTATGATGTGGTCACATTGTATAAAAGCTAAAATCCAAGATTAAATCTTGCGCAGATGCAACCAAGGTAGTTGAAGTCTCCTTTTTCCAAGAGCAAGAGAGTGGGAAGGCCAACCGGCTTGCAAGAGTTGGAGAATGAGGACACCAAGCTAGTTGCTACTTCCATCTTTGCTGATTCTTTCCATGTGCACAAACCTCGATTGGTCTAGGGTTTAGGGAAGGATCACTCCTAAACTTTGCACCGCCAAACAAATTTCACCTCACTTCAAGCTCACCAAACTTGTGCAAAGGTTTGAAAAGCGAATAGTCTTATGACTTGAAGGGAATTCCTCTCGAGTCCAAGAGTCTAAATCGTGACTTAGTCACCTTGCAGTCCAACCGCCTCAACACACTTTATTTATAAAACTTGTTCACTTACAACAACACCACGGCTTTAGTCAACCTATTTAGCCTACTTATGTCAAACTAGTGTCACCCTTATCGAAAGGAAGATGTTAGCATCTTCCTTTCGATAAAATTATCTCATTTGTCTTTGTGAATATCTCTCAAATTCGTCCAATGCATCTTGGGCATTCTCCAAATCTGCCCAAGGTATCCAAGTTGCTTCCTCACATGGTAATCTCGCCACTAAATCAAGTATTCATGAATTTCTTGCCCCTTTTGAGATTGAAGTATACTTTTCACCTCATATTCAAGTTCACCTTGGGTTTGGTCCATGCATTTATAGAAAGTAAGTTTGATCTCATTCCCCTTGGTTGGCGAGGCTCCCGTGGTTTTCTTGGGGACAAATGGTTTCATTGTTGCCGGGTATGTTGTGGCCTTTAATGATTGTGTTATTAAGCATGGTGATTTGTTGGAGGGAAACACACATGGCATTCCAAATTTAGAGGATGTTATTATCATGCCAAGCCTTTGTGGAGTAATGTCATCCATGTTGGATGAATGACTGGGTACTTCATGTATGCAACTACATTAGTTGGTAGATCATATGATACATAAAGCTTGGAGTGAGTCTTTTTGCTCTTGAGATGGCGGGGACGAAGGAAGTTATTCCCACTTCTACTATATTGTCACCTTTAGATACAATGTCTATTGCTTGGCAGCATCCATAGGAGGACATATGAGTGTTGGATATGTTTGGAGGTATCAACACAGATTTGGCTGATGTTTTGCACTCTTGCAAACAAATACATTGATACTTGTATGTAAAGCGAGATGAGATTGCAAGGCGTGTTCATTACACCATGTGGCACACACTTGGTGCGACGATACCCAAATCTTCTACAATCATTGTCTTTGGTTCACGGATATCAACATGCTTGTAATAGTCATGGGCTACATGATTCATGGCTTTTGGAAGATGTTACATATGTTTATAATATCTCCAATCATAACATACCTATTCACTATCATACATTTTGGAGAATGTTTCCTTGTTGGGTGATCCACGTGCACGAGTGATGACGATTGCATATCATGTGCGGTCACGGATTGGACCAACAATAGTACGAGCATGATCTCGTGCATCCCTCCACGTATATGATGGACAAACCTTCTTCCAAGGGAATTTTTATTACGAGCATATGACGGAGTGCATAGGCTCTCACATTCTTACAATGGAGAGTATTTTGGATGTGGGTAGACACTCCCATATAGTGGTCTATGCTGACATGTCACCCACGGCAATGCTCAACCTTGTGGGACAGCCAAGAGCTATATTATCCACATTGTTGAGTTATCTAGCGTCCCATGCCCATACAAAGGACCTAGATTTGTATAAGATTCTTGCTTGCAGCGGTTGGTGGAACCCAATGTTGATGAGAGAGAGAGCGAGCTATGGGCCTTGGGCTTTTTTACTAGCACTACAACAATACCTACATTGTCGGAGACATCATGACGTTAGGTGTAGTAGGGTTATGGTATGGACCTAAATTATTTGACATGGATTGTGAGCCTTGGATAAGCTGCTTACCAATGGTATTCTAGTCACACATGTGTATCACATGCATCTCTGTTTAGTCAAGATAGGTGCATGTGGTACACATGTGTGACTAGAAGACCATTGGTAAGCTCTTTTGCATACCAAGACAATGGAGGCAAAAGTCGGGGACGAGAAGTGCCCAAGATCTCATCCTTGGTCTTATGGGGATGTTAGAGAAGGAGGTCTTTGTGTAGCAAGCGATGATTATCACAATTGAGCTTTATGATACAACTCGAGGGGTTATAGCTAGTGAGGCTCCAATTGTTCACATCGAGCTAGTGGAGCCTGGTATGAGAGAGCACAAAAAGCTTTCATCTCAAGAGGTTGTCATTTAGCAACCAAAATACTATGTCTTCTATCTCTAGTGTCAATGAAGAGGAGATTTGGGATAATGAGATTGGTCCCAAAGTGACAGGAGGAGAAAGATGTACAATGTGAAGGTTTTTGAGTAGTTTTAGACATTGTTTTGCCGTTAGTATGAAGGATTTAGGCTGTTTGAAGGGACATGGTATACGAATTGATTTGAAAACTAATGCACAAGTATTTCGTCGTCCCTATCGACACATCAATATTGAGAGAGATCTTTTGATCCTAAGTAAATGTCAAGACCTTCTTGGGTCTAGATTAGTGGAGATATACTGATTGGATTATGTTCGTTTTGGGGGGTCGTGCTTATCCAACATGATGATGAGGGGAAGGAGTTTGTAGTGGCTTATGCAAGTCGCTCCCACCAATGCAGCGGAGTCAAACTATAGTTCTTACGAAGTAGAATGTTTTGGCATATGTGTGAGATGTGGCACATTTCAGATGTTATTTGTTTGGAAACTCCTTCAATCTCATCACCAATCATCAACCATTGAAGTGGTTGATAGAATACAAGAGTATGATTTCACAGTTGTACACAAACATTGAATGGTGAACGGTGATCCACATGCGTAAAGTTGAAACCATGACTTGTAAGTCAAATTGACGAAACCGGGGGCTTGAATCATCAAGCCCCGGTTTCGTCAATGGTGATACTAATGATGAGATGATGTAGGGTTGGCATCCATATGCCTTTTTAAGTGAGTTGGCACTTAAGAACTATGTGATATCTCTCTTGTGTTAGAGAGTGGATATATTTATCCTTGGATGCTAAGATTGAGGACAGTTTGGTGGTAAGGCGAGAGGCATCCATGATGACATGGTGGTGTGTGTTTTGGTGGGCATTTTGAGTGTCAAGAATTGGGATCGAGTTCTACAAAGAGCTTGGCGGTTTAGATGGCAAGGTAGACACCTTCTTCGTGTATGTTTTTGATTCATCGTAAGACTATTAAGAATTCACAACATGACTTAAGCTTGTATGATGAAGATATTGATAAATCTCCAAAATATATAATTGTGGACTTTATTATAAAACACATGCTCCTTCATTCCATTGAAAGATGTGTCCAAAAAGAACACAACACAAAGTAGAATTTTATTTTTTTCAAGGATTGATGAAGTGTTGAAACAATATGAAATGTCTAATTTGAGATTACCCATTACAAACAATGTGTTTATATCTTGAAACTTCAGATGATCAATGAATGTATATGAAATTATCAAATTGTCTACCATTCAAGATTTGATGTCATACATGGGATTGTTCAATGAAGCAAATACATATCTAGTATCCTCAATCATCCATATTCAATGATACTGCCCACCAACATTTGAACATACCATCTCAACAAGATCAATGTTGGTGTTGGGATTCACACAAGCTTCAAAACATATGGATCCAAAATCACGATTCATGTGTTGTTTGTGCATGTTTCATGTTGATCTCACCAAAATAAAACGCTTAGTTGTTCTATTAACAACCTTCATTGCCTTATGGCCCCATCTAGTTGATCACGTCCATGTTTGTCCATATTGGTGCAACACATTATTATATTAGGATTTGGAGCTTGTGTGGTAGATTTTTCTAGGTTTTTGTTCTTTTGGGCTGAATTTTGTAGGCAAGTTGGACGTGGTTTGGGCAAGGTTTTGTACAATTTTCAGCTTCATATGAACTGTTTCTATGCTTGAACATGCGCTTCTTAGAGCTTTACAATGGGCAATTCTAAATCTGCATTGGAAATTGATGAGATACTTCAGGAAAAAAAGTAGGGGTGTAGAAATCTAGAGGAATTTCTCGATACCCTCATTGGTAAATGAGGGTATCAAGGAACTCAAGCACATTTTGGATTCCATGACAAAATGTATGCACTCACTCATGATTGAGGTTGCATATGTCAAAGTAGAGGTTTTAGACATGAAATCACAACTACTACCCATCATTATACTATTGCAAGATCTCAAAGCTAGTATTGGGTATGTTTCTTCCACTCTTTCTACTTATGATCAAGAAAAGTATGATGTGGTCACATTGTATAAAAGCTAAAATCCAAGATTAAATCTTTGCGCAGATGCAACCAAGGTAGTTGAAGTCTCCTTTTTCCAAGAGCAAGAGAGTGGGAAGGCCAACCGGCTTGCAAGAGTTGGAGAATGAGGACACCAAGCTAGTTGCTACTTCCATCTTTGCTGATTCTTTCCATGTGCACAAACCTCGATTGGTCTAGGGTTTAGGGAAGGATCACTCCTAAACTTTGCACCGCCAAACAAATTTCACCTCACTTCAAGCTCACCAAACTTGTGCAAAGGTTTGAAAAGCGAATAGTCTTATGACTTGAAGGGAATTCCTCTCGAGTCCAAGAGTCTAAATCGTGACTTAGTCACCTTGCAGTCCAACCGCCTCAACACACTTTATTTATAAAACTTGTTCACTT
This sequence comes from Marchantia paleacea, assembly GCA_014180765.2. Lineage (NCBI taxonomy): Eukaryota > Viridiplantae > Streptophyta > Marchantiopsida > Marchantiales > Marchantiaceae > Marchantia > Marchantia paleacea. The sequence goes on along the minus strand of MUAA02000108.1, from coordinate 745,615 downwards.
ACAACAACACCACGGCTTTTTAGTCAACCTATTTAGCCTACTTATGTCAAACTAGTGTCACCCTTATCGAAAGGAAGATGTTAGCATCTTCCTTTCGATAAAATTATCTCATTTGTCTTTGTGAATATCTCTCAAATTCGTCCAATGCATCTTGGGCATTCTCCAAATCTGCCCAAGGTATCCAAGTTGCTTCCTCACATGGTAATCTCGCCACTAAATCAAGTATTCATGAATTTCTTGCCCCTTTTGAGATTGAAGTATACTTTTCACCTCATATTCAAGTTCACCTTGGGTTTGGTCCATGCATTTATAGAAAGTAAGTTTGATCTCATTCCCCTTGGTTGGCGAGGCTCCCGTGGTTTTCTTGGGGACAAATGGTTTCATTGTTGCCGGGTATGTTGTGGCCTTTAATGATTGTGTTATTAAGCATGGTGATTTGTTGGAGGGAAACACACATGGCATTCCAAATTTAGAGGATGTTATTATCATGCCAAGCCTTTGTGGAGTAATGTCATCCATGTTGGATGAATGACTGGGTACTTCATGTATGCAACTACATTAGTTGGTAGATCATATGATACATAAAGCTTGGAGTGAGTCTTTTGCTCTTGAGATGGCGGGGACGAAGGAAGTTATTCCCACTTCTACTATATTGTCACCTTTAGATACAATGTCTATTGCTTGGCAGCATCCATAGGAGGACATATGAGTGTTGGATATGTTTGGAGGTATCAACACAGATTTGGCTGATGTTTTGCACTCTTGCAAACAAATACATTGATACTTGTATGTAAAGCGAGATGAGATTGCAAGGCGTGTTCATTACACCATGTGGCACACACTTGGTGCGACGATACCCAAATCTTCTACAATCATTGTCTTTGGTTCACGGATATCAACATGCTTGTAATAGTCATGGGCTACATGATTCATGGCTTTTGGAAGATGTTACATATGTTTATAATATCTCCAATCATAACATACCTATTCACTATCATACATTTTGGAGAATGTTTCCTTGTTGGGTGATCCACGTGCACGAGTGATGACGATTGCATATCATGTGCGGTCACGGATTGGACCAACAATAGTACGAGCATGATCTCGCACACATCCTCCACGTATATGATGGACAAACCTTCTTCCAAGGGAATTTTTATTACGAGCATATGACGGAGTGCATAGGCTCTCACATTCTTACAATGGAGAGTATTTTGGATGTGGGTAGACACTCCCATATAGTGGTCTATGCTGACATGTCACCCACGGCAATGCTCAACCTTGTGGGACAGCCAAGAGCTATATTATCCACATTGTTGAGTTATCTAGCGTCCCATGCCCATACAAAGGACCTAGATTTGTATAAGATTCTTGCTTGCAGCGGTTGGTGGAACCCAATGTTGATGAGAGAGAGCGAGCTATGGGCCTTGGGCTTTTTACTAGCACTACAACAATACCTACATTGTCGGAGACATCATGACGTTAGGTGTAGTAGGGTTATGGTATGGACCCAAATTATTTGACATGGATTGTGAGCCTTGGATAAGTCGCTTACCAATGGTATTCTAGTCACACATGTGTATCACATGCATCTCTGTTTAGTCGGCATAGGTGCATGTGGTACACATGTGTGACTAGAAGACCATTGGTAAGCTCTTTGCATACCAAGACAATGGAGGCAAAAGTCGGGGATCGAGAAGTGCCCAAGATCTCATCCTTGGTCTTATGGGGATGTTAGAGAAGGAGGTCTTTGTGTAGCAAGCGATGATTATCACAATTGAGCTTTATGATACAACTCGAGGGGTTATAGCTAGTGAGGCTCCAATTGTTCACATCGAGCTAGTGGAGCCTGGTATGAGAGAGCACAAAAAAAGCTTTCATCTCAAGAGGTTGTCATTTAGCAACCAAAATACTATGTCTTCTATCTCTAGTGTCAATGAAGAGGAGATTTGGGATAATGAGATTGGTCCCAAAGTGACAGGAGGAGAAAGATGTACAATGTGAAGGTTTTTGAGTAGTTTTAGACATTGTTTTGCCGTTAGTATGAAGGATTTAGGCTGTTTGAAGGGACATGGTATACGAATTGATTTGAAAACTAATGCACAAGTATTTCGTCGTCCCTATCGACACATCAATATTGAGAGAGATCTTTTGATCCTAAGTAAATGTCAAGACCTTCTTGGGTCTAGATTAGTGGAGATATACTGATTGGATTATGTTCGTTTTGGGGGTCGTGCTTATCCAACATGATGATGAGGGGAAGGAGTTTGTAGTGGCTTATGCAAGTCGCTCCACCAATGCAGCGGAGTCAAACTATAGTTCTTACGAAGTAGAATGTTTTTGGCATATGTGTGAGATGTGGCACATTTCAGATGTTATTTGTTTGGAAACTCCTTCAATCTCATCACCAATCATCAACCATTGAAGTGGTTGATAGAATACAAGAGTATGATTTCACAGTTGTACACAAACATTGAATGGTGAACGGTGATCCACATGCGTAAAGTTGAAACCATGACTTGTAAGTCAAATTGATGAAACCGGGGCTTGAATCATCAAGCCCCGGTTTCGTCAATGGTGATACTAATGATGAGATGATGTAGGGTTGGCATCCATATGCCTTTTTAAGTGAGTTGGCACTTAAGAACTATGTGATATCTCTCTTGTGTTAGAGAGTGGATATATTTATCCTTGGATGCTAAGATTGAGGACAGTTTGGTGGTAAGGCGAGAGGCATCCATGATGACATGGTGGTGTGTGTTTTTTGGTGGGCATTTTGAGTGTCAAGAATTGGGATCGAGTTCTACAAAGAGCTTGGCGGTTTAGATGGCAAGGTAGACACCTTCTTCGTGTATGTTTTTGATTCATCGTAAGACTATTAAGAATTCACAACATGACTTAAGCTTGTATGATGAAGATATTGATAAATCTCCAAAATATATAATTGTGGACTTTATTATAAAACACATGCTCCTTCATTCCATTGAAAGATGTGTCCAAAAGAACACAACACAAAAGTAGAATTTTATTTTTTTTCAAGGATTGATGAAGTGTTGAAACAATATGAAATGTCTAATTTGAGATTACCCATTACAAACAATGTGTTTATATCTTGAAACTTCAGATGATCAATGAATGTATATGAAATTATCAAATTGTCTACCATTCAAGATTTGATGTCATACATGGGATTGTTCAATGAAGCAAATACATATCTAGTATCCTCAATCATCCATATTCAATGATACTGCCCACCAACATTTGAACATACCATCTCAACAAGATCAATGTTGGTGTTGGGATTCACACAAGCTTCAAAACATATGGATCCAAAATCACGATTCATGTGTTGTTTGTGCATGTTTCATGTTGATCTCACCAAAATAAAACGCTTAGTTGTTCTATTAACAACCTTCATTGCCTTATGGCCCCATCTAGTTGATCACGTCCATGTTTGTCCATATTGGTGCAACACATTATTATATTAGGATTTGGAGCTTGTGTGGTAGATTTTTCTAGGTTTTTGTTCTTTTGGGCTGAATTTTGTAGGCAAGTTGGACGTGGTTTGGGCAAGGTTTTGTACAATTTTCAGCTTCATATGAACTGTTTCTATGCTTGAACATGCGCTTCTTAGAGCTTTACAATGGGCAATTCTAAATCTGCATTGGAAATTGATGAGATACTTCAGAAAAAAGTAGGGGTGTAGAAATCTAGAGGAATTTCTCGATACCCTCATTGGTAAATGAGGGTATCAAGGAACTCAAGCACATTTTGGATTCCATGACAAAATGTATGCACTCACTCATGATTGAGGTTGCATATGTCAAAGTAGAGGTTTTAGACATGAAATCACAACTACTACCCATCATTATACTATTGCAAGATCTCAAAGCTAGTATTGGGTATGTTTCTTCCACTCTTTCTACTTATGATCAAGAAAAGTATGATGTGGTCACATTGTATAAAAGCTAAAATCCAAGATTAAATCTTGCGCAGATGCAACCAAGGTAGTTGAAGTCTCCTTTTTCCAAGAGCAAGAGAGTGGGAAGGCCAACCGGCTTGCAAGAGTTGGAGAATGAGGACACCAAGCTAGTTGCTACTTCCATCTTTGCTGATTCTTTCCATGTGCACAAACCTCGATTGGTCTAGGGTTTAGGGAAGGATCACTCCTAAACTTTGCACCGCCAAACAAATTTCACCTCACTTCAAGCTCACCAAACTTGTGCAAAGGTTTGAAAAGCGAATAGTCTTATGACTTGAAGGGAATTCCTCTCGAGTCCAAGAGTCTAAATCGTGACTTAGTCACCTTGCAGTCCAACCGCCTCAACACACTTTATTTATAAAACTTGTTCACTTACAACAACACCACGGCTTTAGTCAACCTATTTAGCCTACTTATGTCAAACTAGTGTCACCCTTATCGAAAGGAAGATGTTAGCATCTTCCTTTCGATAAAATTATCTCATTTGTCTTTGTGAATATCTCTCAAATTCGTCCAATGCATCTTGGGCATTCTCCAAATCTGCCCAAGGTATCCAAGTTGCTTCCTCACATGGTAATCTCGCCACTAAATCAAGTATTCATGAATTTCTTGCCCCTTTTTGAGATTGAAGTATACTTTTCACCTCATATTCAAGTTCACCTTGGGTTTGGTCCATGCATTTATAGAAAGTAAGTTTGATCTCATTCCCCTTGGTTGGCGAGGCTCCCCGTGGTTTTCTTGGGGACAAATGGTTTCATTGTTGCCGGGTATGTTGTGGCCTTTAATGATTGTGTTATTAAGCATGGTGATTTGTTGGAGGGAAACACACATGGCATTCCAAATTTAGAGGATGTTATTATCATGCCAAGCCTTTGTGGAGTAATGTCATCCATGTTGGATGAATGACTGGGTACTTCATGTATGCAACTACATTAGTTGGTAGATCATATGATACATAAAGCTTGGAGTGAGTCTTTTGCTCTTGAGATGGCGGGGACGAAGGAAGTTATTCCCACTTCTACTATATTGTCACCTTTAGATACAATGTCTATTGCTTGGCAAAGATCCATAGGAGGACATATGAGTGTTGGATATGTTTGGAGGTATCAACACAGATTTGGCTGATGTTTTGCACTCTTGCAAACAAATACATTGATACTTGTATGTAAAGCGAGATGAGATTGCAAGGCGTGTTCATTACACCATGTGGCACACACTTGGTGCGACGATACCCAAATCTTCTACAATCATTGTCTTTGGTTCACGGATATCAACATGCTTGTAATAGTCATGGGCTACATGATTCATGGCTTTTGGAAGATGTTACATATGTTTATAATATCTCCAATCATAACATACCTATTCACTATCATACATTTTGGAGAATGTTTCCTTGTTGGGTGATCCACGTGCACGAGTGATGACGATTGCATATCATGTGCGGTCACGGATTGGACCAACAATAGTACGAGCATGATCTCGTGCACATCCTCCACGTATATGATGGACAAACCTTCTTCCAAGGGAATTTTTATTACGAGCATATGACGGAGTGCATAGGCTCTCACATTCTTACAATGGAGAGTATTTTGGATGTGGGTAGACACTCCCATATAGTGGTCTATGCTGACATGTCACCCACGGCAATGCTCAACCTTGTGGGACAGCCAAGAGCTATATTATCCACATTGTTGAGTTATCTAGCGTCCCATGCCCATACAAAGGACCTAGATTTGTATAAGATTCTTGCTTGCAGCGGTTGGTGGAACCCAATGTTGATGAGAGAGAGCGAGCTATGGGCCTTGGGCTTTTTACTAGCACTACAACAATACCTACATTGTCGGAGACATCATGACGTTAGGTGTAGTAGGGTTATGGTATGGACCTAAATTATTTGACATGGATTGTGAGCCTTGGATAAGCTGCTTACCAATGGTATTCTAGTCACACATGTGTATCACATGCATCTCTGTTTAGTCAGCATAGGTGCATGTGGTACACATGTGTGACTAGAAGACCATTGGTAAGCTCTTTGCATACCAAGACAATGGAGGCAAAAGCTGGGGACGAGAAGTGCCCAAGATCTCATCCTTGGTCTTATGGGGATGTTAGAGAAGGAGGTCTTTGTGTAGCAAGCGATGATTATCACAATTGAGCTTTATGATACAACTCGAGGGGTTATAGCTAGTGAGGCTCCAATTGTTCACATCGAGCTAGTGGAGCCTGGTATGAGAGAGCACAAAAAGCTTTCATCTCAAGAGGTTGTCATTTAGCAACCAAAAATACTATGTCTTCTATCTCTAGTGTCAATGAAGAGGAGATTTGGGATAATGAGATTGGTCCCAAAGTGACGGAGGAGAAAGATGTACAATGTGAAGGTTTTTGAGTAGTTTTAGACATTGTTTTGCCGTTAGTATGAAGGATTTAGGCTGTTTGAAGGGACATGGTATACGAATTGATTTGAAAACTAATGCACAAGTATTTCGTCGTCCCTATCGACACATCAATATTGAGAGAGATTTTTGATCCTAAGTAAATGTCAAGACCTTCTTGGGTCTAGATTAGTGGAGATATACTGATTGGATTATGTTCGTTTTGGGGGTCGTGCTTATCCAACATGATGATGAGGGGAAGGAGTTTGTAGTGGCTTATGCAAGTCGCTCCCACCAATGCAGCGGAGTCAAACTATAGTTCTTACGAAGTAGAATGTTTTGGCATATGTGTGAGATGTGGCACATTTCAGATGTTATTTGTTTGGAAACTCCTTCAATCTCATCACCAATCATCAACCATTGAAGTGGTTGATAGAATACAAGAGTATGATTTCACAGTTGTACACAAACATTGAATGGTGAACGGTGATCCACATGCGTAAAGTTGAAACCATGACTTGTAAGTCAAATTGACGAAAAACCGGGGCTTGAATCATCAAGCCCCGGTTTCGTCAATGGTGATACTAATGATGAGATGATGTAGGGTTGGCATCCATATGCCTTTTTAAGTGAGTTGGCACTTAAGAACTATGTGATATCTCTCTTGTGTTAGAGAGTGGATATATTTATCCTTGGATGCTAAGATTGAGGACAGTTTGGTGGTAAGGCGAGAGGCATCCATGATGACATGGTGGTGTGTGTTTTGGTGGGCATTTTGAGTGTCAAGAATTGGGATCGAGTTCTACAAAGAGCTTGGCGGTTTTTAGATGGCAAGGTAGACACCTTCTTCGTGTATGTTTTTGATTCATCGTAAGACTATTAAGAATTCACAACATGACTTAAGCTTGTATGATGAAGATATTGATAAATCTCCAAAATATATAATTGTGGACTTTATTATAAAACACATGCTCCTTCATTCCATTGAAAGATGTGTCCAAAAAAGAACACAACACAAAGTAGAATTTTATTTTTTTCAAGGATTGATGAAGTGTTGAAACAATATGAAATGTCTAATTTGAGATTACCCATTACAAACAATGTGTTTATATCTTGAAACTTCAGATGATCAATGAATGTATATGAAATTATCAAATTGTCTACCATTCAAGATTTGATGTCATACATGGGATTGTTCAATGAAGCAAATACATATCTAGTATCCTCAATCATCCATATTCAATGATACTGCCCACCAACATTTGAACATACCATCTCAACAAGATCAATGTTGGTGTTGGGATTCACACAAGCTTCAAAACATATGGATCCAAAATCACGATTCATGTGTTGTTTGTGCATGTTTCATGTTGATCTCACCAAAATAAAACGCTTAGTTGTTCTATTAACAACCTTCATTGCCTTATGGCCCCATCTAGTTGATCACGTCCATGTTTGTCCATATTGGTGCAACACATTATTATATTAGGATTTGGAGCTTGTGTGGTAGATTTTTCTAGGTTTTTGTTCTTTTGGGCTGAATTTTGTAGGCAAGTTGGACGTGGTTTGGGCAAGGTTTTGTACAATTTTCAGCTTCATATGAACTGTTTCTATGCTTGAACATGCGCTTCTTAGAGCTTTACAATGGGCAATTCTAAATCTGCATTGGAAATTGATGAGATACTTCAGGAAAAAAAAGTAGGGGTGTAGAAATCTAGAGGAATTTCTCGATACCCTCATTGGTAAATGAGGGTATCAAGGAACTCAAGCACATTTTGGATTCCATGACAAAATGTATGCACTCACTCATGATTGAGGTTGCATATGTCAAAGTAGAGGTTTTAGACATGAAATCACAACTACTACCCATCATTATACTATTGCAAGATCTCAAAGCTAGTATTGGGTATGTTTCTTCCACTCTTTCTACTTATGATCAAGAAAAGTATGATGTGGTCACATTGTATAAAAGCTAAAATCCAAGATTAAATCTTGCGCAGATGCAACCAAGGTAGTTGAAGTCTCCTTTTTCCAAGAGCAAGAGAGTGGGAAGGCCAACCGGCTTGCAAGAGTTGGAGAATGAGGACACCAAGCTAGTTGCTACTTCCATCTTTGCTGATTCTTTCCATGTGCACAAACCTCGATTGGTCTAGGGTTTAGGGAAGGATCACTCCTAAACTTTGCACCGCCAAACAAATTTCACCTCACTTCAAGCTCACCAAACTTGTGCAAAGGTTTGAAAAAGCGAATAGTCTTATGACTTGGAAGGGAATTCCTCTCGAGTCCAAGAGTCTAAATCGTGACTTAGTCACCTTGCAGTCCAACCGCCTCAACACACTTTATTTATAAAACTTGTTCACTTACAACAACACCACGGCTTTAGTCAACCTATTTAGCCTACTTATGTCAAACTAGTGTCACCCTTATCGAAAGGAAGATGTTAGCATCTTCCTTTCGATAAAATTATCTCATTTGTCTTTGTGAATATCTCTCAAATTCGTCCAATGCATCTTGGGCATTCTCCAAATCTGCCCAAGGTATCCAAGTTGCTTCCTCACATGGTAATCTCGCCACTAAATCAAGTATTCATGAATTTCTTGCCCCTTTTGAGATTGAAGTATACTTTTCACCTCATATTCAAGTTCACCTTGGGTTTGGTCCATGCATTTATAGAAAGTAAGTTTGATCTCATTCCCCTTGGTTGGCGAGGCTCCCGTGGTTTTCTTGGGGACAAATGGTTTCATTGTTGCCGGGTATGTTGTGGCCTTTAATGATTGTGTTATTAAGCATGGTGATTTGTTGGAGGAAACACACATGGCATTCCAAATTTAGAGGATGTTATTATCATGCCAAGCCTTTGTGGAGTAATGTCATCCATGTTGGATGAATGACTGGGTACTTCATGTATGCAACTACATTAGTTGGTAGATCATATGATACATAAAGCTTGGAGTGAGTCTTTTGCTCTTGAGATGGCGGGGACGAAGGAAGTTATTCCCACTTCTACTATATTGTCACCTTTAGATACAATGTCTATTGCTTGGCAGCATCCATAGGAGGACATATGAGTGTTGGATATGTTTGGAGGTATCAACACAGATTTGGCTGATGTTTTGCACTCTTGCAAACAAATACATTGATACTTGTATGTAAAGCGAGATGAGATTGCAAGGCGTGTTCATTACACCATGTGGCACACACTTGGTGCGACGATACCCAAATCTTCTACAATCATTGTCTTTGGTTCACGGATATCAACATGCTTGTAATAGTCATGGGCTACATGATTCATGGCTTTTGGAAGATGTTACATATGTTTATAATATCTCCAATCATAACATACCTATTCACTATCATACATTTTGGAGAATGTTTCCTTGTTGGGTGATCCACGTGCACACAGTGATGACGATTGCATATCATGTGCGGTCACGGATTGGACCAACAATAGTACGAGCATGATCTCGTGCACATCCTCCACGTATATGATGGACAAACCTTCTTCCAAGGGAATTTTATTACGAGCATATGACGGAGTGCATAGGCTCTCACATTCTTACAATGGAGAGTATTTTGGATGTGGGTAGACACTCCCATATAGTGGTCTATGCTGACATGTCACCCACGGCAATGCTCAACCTTGTGGGACAACCAAGAGCTATATTATCCACATTGTTGAGTTATCTAGCGTCCCATGCCCATACAAAGGACCTAGATTTGTATAAGATTCTTGCTTGCAGCGGTTGGTGGAACCCAATGTTGATGAGAGAGAGCGAGCTATGGGCCTTGGGCTTTTTACTAGCACTACAACAATACCTACATTGTCGGAGACATCATGACGTTAGGTGTAGTAGGGTTATGGTATGGACCTAAATTATTTGACATGGATTGTGAGCCTTGATAAGCTGCTTACCAATGGTATTTTAGTCACACATGTGTATCACATGCATCTCTGTTTAGTCAGCATAGGTGCATGTGGTACACATGTGTGACTAGAAGACCATTGGTAAGCTCTTTGCATACCAAGACAATGGAGGCAAAAAGTCGGGGACGAGAAGTGCCCAAGATCTCATCCTTGGTCTTATGGGGATGTTAGAGAAGGAGGTCTTTGTGTAGCAAGCGATGATTATCACAATTGAGCTTTATGATACAACTCGAGGGGTTATAGCTAGTGAGGCTCCAATTGTTCACATCGAGCTAGTGGAGCCTGGTATGAGAGAGCACAAAAAGCTTTCATCTCAAGAGGTTGTCATTTAGCAACCAAAATACTATGTCTTCTATCTCTAGTGTCAATGAAGAGGAGATTTGGGATAATGAGATTGGTCCCAAAGTGACAGGAGGAGAAAGATGTACAATGTGAAGGTTTTTGAGTAGTTTTAGACATTGTTTTGCCGTTAGTATGAAGGATTTAGGCTGTTTGAAGGGACATGGTATACGAATTGATTTGAAAACTAATGCACAAGTATTTCGTCGTCCCTATCGACACATCAATATTGAGAGAGATCTTTTGATCCTAAGTAAATGTCAAGACCTTCTTGGGTCTAGATTAGTGGAGATATACTGATTGGATTATGTTCGTTTTGGGGGTCGTGCTTATCCAACATGATGATGAGGGGAAGGAGTTTGTAGTGGCTTATGCAAGTCGCTCCACCAATGCAGCGGAGTCAAACTATAGTTCTTACGAAGTAGAATGTTTTGGCATATGTGTGAGATGTGGCACATTTCAGATGTTATTTGTTTGGAAACTCCTTCAATCTCATCACCAATCATCAACCATTGAAGTGGTTGATAGAATACAAGAGTATGATTTCACAGTTGTACACAAACATTGAATGGTGAACGGTGATCCACATGCGTAAAGTTGAAACCATGACTTGTAAGTCAAATTGACGAAACCGGGGCTTGAATCATCAAGCCCGGTTTCGTCAAATGGTGATACTAATGATGAGATGATGTAGGGTTGGCATCCATATGCCTTTTTAAGTGAGTTGGCACTTAAGAACTATGTGATATCTCTCTTGTGTTAGAGAGTGATATATTTATCCTTGGATGCTAAGATTGAGGACAGTTTGGTGGTAAGGCGAGAGGCATCCATGATGACATGGTGGTGTGTGTTTTTGGTGGGCATTTTGAGTGTCAAGAATTGGGATCGAGTTCTACAAAGAGCTTGGCGGTTTAGATGGCAAGGTAGACACCTTCTTCGTGTATGTTTTTGATTCATCGTAAGACTATTAAGAATTCACAACATGACTTAAGCTTGTATGATGAAGATATTGATAAATCTCCAAAATATATAATTGTGGACTTTATTATAAAACACATGCTCCTTCATTCCATTGAAAGATGTGTCCAAAAAGAACACAACACAAAGTAGAATTTTATTTTTTTCAAGGATTGATGAAGTGTTGAAACAATATGAAATGTCTAATTTGAGATTACCCATTACAAACAATGTGTTTATATCTTGAAACTTCAGATGATCAATGAATGTATATGAAATTATCAAATTGTCTACCATTCAAGATTTGATGTCATACATGGGATTGTTCAATGAAGCAAATACATATCTAGTATCCTCAATCATCCATATTCAATGATACTGCCCACCAACATTTGAACATACCATCTCAACAAGATCAATGTTGGTGTTGGGATTCACACAAGCTTCAAAACATATGGATCCAAAATCACGATTCATGTGTTGTTTGTGCATGTTTCATGTTGATCTCACCAAAATAAAACGCTTAGTTGTTCTATTAACAACCTTCATTGCCTTATGGCCCCATCTAGTTGATCACGTCCATGTTTGTCCATATTGGTGCAACACATTATTATATTAGGATTTGGAGCTTGTGTGGTAGATTTTTCTAGGTTTTTGTTCTTTTGGGCTGAATTTTGTAGGCAAGTTGGACGTGGTTTGGGCAAGGTTTTGTACAATTTTCAGCTTCATATGAACTGTTTCTATGCTTGAACATGCGCTTCTTAGAGCTTTTACAATGGGCAATTCTAAATCTGCATTGGAAATTGATGAGATACTTCAGGAAAAAAGTAGGGGTGTAGAAATCTAGAGGAATTTCTCGATACCCTCATTGGTAAATGAGGGTATCAAGGAACTCAAGCACATTTTGGATTCCATGACAAAATGTATGCACTCACTCATGATTGAGGTTGCATATGTCAAAGTAGAGGTTTTAGACATGAAATCACAACTACTACCCATCATTATACTATTGCAAGATCTCAAAGCTAGTATTGGGTATGTTTCTTCCACTCTTTCTACTTATGATCAAGAAAAGTATGATGTGGTCACATTGTATAAAAGCTAAAATCCAAGATTAAATCTTGCGCAGATGCAACCAAGGTAGTTGAAGTCTCCTTTTTCCAAGAGCAAGAGAGTGGGAAGGCCAACCGGCTTGCAAGAGTTGGAGAATGAGGACACCAAGCTAGTTGCTACTTCCATCTTTGCTGATTCTTTCCATGTGCACAAACCTCGATTGGTCTAGGGTTTAGGAAGGATCACTCCTAAACTTTGCACCGCCAAACAAATTTCACCTCACTTCAAGCTCACCAAACTTGTGCAAAGGTTTGAAAAGCGAATAGTCTTATGACTTGAAGGGAATTCCTCTCGAGTCCAAGAGTCTAAATCGTGACTTAGTCACCTTGCAGTCCAACCGCCTCAACACACTTTATTTATAAAACTTGTTCACTTACAACAACACCACGGCTTTAGTCAACCTATTTAGCCTACTTATGTCAAACTAGTGTCACCCTTATCGAAAGGAAGATGTTAGCATCTTCCTTTCGATAAAATTATCTCATTTGTCTTTGTGAATATCTCTCAAATTCGTCCAATGCATCTTGGGCATTCTCCAAATCTGCCCAAGGTATCCAAGTTGCTTCCTCACATGGTAATCTCGCCACTAAATCAAGTATTCATGAATTTCTTGCCCCTTTTGAGATTGAAGTATACTTTTCACCTCATATTCAAGTTCACCTTGGGTTTGGTCCATGCATTTATAGAAAGTAAGTTTGATCTCATTCCCTTGGTTGGCGAGGCTCCCGTGGTTTTTTGGGGACAAATGGTTTCATTGTTGCCGGGTATGTTGTGGCCTTTTAATGATTGTGTTATTAAGCATGGTGATTTGTTGGAGGGAAACACACATGGCATTCCAAATTTAGAGGATGTTATTATCATGCCAAGCCTTTGTGGAGTAATGTCATCCATGTTGGATGAATGACTGGGTACTTCATGTATGCAACTACATTAGTTGGTAGATCATATGATACATAAAGCTTGGAGTGAGTCTTTTGCTCTTGAGATGGCGGGGACGAAGGAAGTTATTCCCACTTCTACTATATTGTCACCTTTAGATACAATGTCTATTGCTTGGCAAAGATCCATAGGAGGACATATGAGTGTTGGATATGTTTGGAGGTATCAACACAGATTTGGCTGATGTTTTGCACTCTTGCAAACAAATACATTGATACTTGTATGTAAAGCGAGATGAGATTGCAAGGCGTGTTCATTACACCATGTGGCACACACTTGGTGCGACGATACCCAAATCTTCTACAATCATTGTCTTTGGTTCACGGATATCAACATGCTTGTAATAGTCATGGGCTACATGATTCATGGCTTTTGGAAGATGTTACATATGTTTATAATATCTCCAATCATAACATACCTATTCACTATCATACATTTTGGAGAATGTTTCCTTGTTGGGTGATCCACGCACGAGTGATGACGATTGCATATCATGTGCGGTCACGGATTGACCAACAATAGTACGAGCATGATCTCGTGCACATATCCTCCACGTATATGATGGACAAACCTTCTTCCAAGGGAATTTTTATTACGAGCATATGACGGAGTGCATAGGCTCTCACATTCTTACAATGGAGAGTATTTTGGATGTGGGTAGACACTCCCATATAGTGGTCTATGCTGACATGTCACCCACGGCAATGCTCAACCTTGTGGGACAGCCAAGAGCTATATTATCCACATTGTTGAGTTATCTAGCGTCCCATGCCCATACAAAGGACCTAGATTTGTATAAGATTCTTGCTTGCAGCGGTTGGTGGAACCCAATGTTGATGAGAGAGAGCGAGCTATGGGCCTTGGGCTTTTTACTAGCACTACAACAATACCTACATTGTCGGAGACATCATGACGTTAGGTGTAGTAGGGTTATGGTATGGACCTAAATTATTTGACATGGATTGTGAGCCTTTGATAAGCTGCTTATCAATGGTATTCTAGTCACACATGTGTATCACATGCATCTCTGTTTAGTCGATATAGGTGCATGTGGTACACATGTGTGACTAGAAGACCATTGGTAAGCTCTTTGCATACCAAGACAATGGAGGCAAAAGTCGGGGGACGAGAAGTGCCCAAGATCTCATCCTTGGTCTTATGGGGATGTTAGAGAAGGAGGTCTTTGTGTAGCAAGCGATGATTATCACAATTGAGCTTTATGATACAACTCGAGGGGTTATAGCTAGTGAGGCTCCAATTGTTCACATCGAGCTAGTGGAGCCTGGTATGAGAGAGCACAAAAAAGCTTTCATCTCAAGAGGTTGTCATTTAGCAACCAAAATACTATGTCTTCTATCTCTAGTGTCAATGAAGAGGAGATTTGGGATAATGAGATTGGTCCCAAAGTGACAGGAGGAGAAAGATGTACAATGTGAAGGTTTTTGAGTAGTTTTAGACATTGTTTTGCCGTTAGTATGAAGGATTTAGGCTGTTTGAAGGGACATGGTATACGAATTGATTTGAAAACTAATGCACAAGTATTTCGTCGTCCCTATCGACACATCAATATTGAGAGAGATCTTTTGATCCTAAGTAAATGTCAAGACCTTCTTGGGTCTAGATTAGTGGAGATATACTGATTGGATTATGTTCGTTTTGGGGGTCGTGCTTATCCAACATGATGATGAGGGAAGGAGTTTGTAGTGGCTTATGCAAGTCGCTCCACCAATGCAGCGGAGTCAAACTATAGTTCTTACGAAGTAGAATGTTTTTAAGATATGTGTGAGATGTGGCACATTTCAGATGTTATTTGTTTGGAAACTCCTTCAATCTCATCACCAATCATCAACCATTGAAGTGGTTGATAGAATACAAGAGTATGATTTCACAGTTGTACACAAACATTGAATGGTGAACGGTGATCCACATGCGTAAAGTTGAAACCATGACTTGTAAAGTCAAATTGATGAAACCGGGGCTTGAATCATCAAGCCCCGGTTTCGTCAATGGTGATACTAATGATGAGATGATGTAGGGTTGGCATCCATATGCCTTTTTTTAAGTGAGTTGGCACTTAAGAACTATGTGATATCTCTCTTGTGTTAGAGAGTGGATATATTTATCCTTGGATGCTAAGATTGAGGACAGTTTGGTGGTAAGGCGAGAGGCATCCATGATGACATGGTGGTGTGTGTTTTGGTGGGCATTTTGAGTGTCAAGAATTGGGATCGAGTTCTACAAAGAGCTTGGCGGTTTAGATGGCAAGGTAGACACCTTCTTCGTGTATGTTTTTGATTCATCGTAAGACTATTAAGAATTCACAACATGACTTAAGCTTGTATGATGAAGATATTGATAAATCTCCAAAATATATAATTGTGGACTTTATTATAAAACACATGCTCCTTCATTCCATTGAAAGATGTGTCCAAAAAGAACACAACACAAAGTAGAATTTTATTTTTTTTCAAGGATTGATGAAGTGTTGAAACAATATGAAATGTCTAATTTGAGATTACCCATTACAAACAATGTGTTTATATCTTGAAACTTCAGATGATCAATGAATGTATATGAAATTATCAAATTGTCTACCATTCAAGATTTGATGTCATACATGGGATTGTTCAATGAAGCAAATACATATCTAGTATCCTCAATCATCCATATTCAATGATACTGCCCACCAACATTTGAACATACCATCTCAACAAGATCAATGTTGGTGTTGGGATTCACACAAGCTTCAAAACATATGGATCCAAAATCACGATTCATGTGTTGTTTGTGCATGTTTCATGTTGATCTCACCAAAATAAAACGCTTAGTTGTTCTATTAACAACCTTCATTGCCTTATGGCCCCATCTAGTTGATCACGTCCATGTTTGTCCATATTGGTGCAACACATTATTATATTAGGATTTGGAGCTTGTGTGGTAGATTTTTCTAGGTTTTTGTTCTTTTGGGCTGAATTTTGTAGGCAAGTTGGACGTGGTTTGGGCAAGGTTTTGTACAATTTTCAGCTTCATATGAACTGTTTCTATGCTTGAACATGCGCTTCTTAGAGCTTTACAATGGGCAATTCTAAATCTGCATTGGAAATTGATGAGATACTTCAGGAAAAAAAGTAGGGGTGTAGAAATCTAGAGGAATTTCTCGATACCCTCATTGGTAAATGAGGGTATCAAGGAACTCAAGCACATTTTGGATTCCATGACAAAATGTATGCACTCACTCATGATTGAGGTTGCATATGTCAAAGTAGAGGTTTTAGACATGAAATCACAACTACTACCCATCATTATACTATTGCAAGATCTCAAAGCTAGTATTGGGTATGTTTCTTCCACTCTTTCTACTTATGATCAAGAAAAGTATGATGTGGTCACATTGTATAAAAGCTAAAATCCAAGATTAAATCTTGCGCAGATGCAACCAAGGTAGTTGAAGTCTCCTTTTTCCAAGAGCAAGAGAGTGGGAAGGCCAACCGGCTTGCAAGAGTTGGAGAATGAGGACACCAAGCTAGTTGCTACTTCCATCTTTGCTGATTCTTTCCATGTGCACAAACCTCGATTGGTCTAGGGTTTAGGGAAGGATCACTCCTAAACTTTGCACCGCCAAACAAATTTCACCTCACTTCAAGCTCACCAAACTTGTGCAAAGGTTTGAAAAGCGAATAGTCTTATGACTTGGAAGGGAATTCCTCTCGAGTCCAAGAGTCTAAATCGTGACTTAGTCACCTTGCAGTCCAACCGCCTCAACACACTTTATTTATAAAACTTGTTCACTTACAACAACACCACGGCTTTAGTCAACCTATTTAGCCTACTTATGTCAAACTAGTGTCACCCTTATCGAAAGGAAGATGTTAGCATCTTCCTTTCGATAAAATTATCTCATTTGTCTTTGTGAATATCTCTCAAATTCGTCCAATGCATCTTGGGCATTCTCCAAATCTGCCCAAGGTATCCAAGTTGCTTCCTCACATGGTAATCTCGCCACTAAATCAAGTATTCATGAATTTCTTGCCCCTTTTGAGATTGAAGTATACTTTTCACCTCATATTCAAGTTCACCTTGGGTTTGGTCCATGCATTTATAGAAAGTAAGTTTGATCTCATTCCCCTTGGTTGGCGAGGCCCCGTGGTTTTCTTGGGGACAAATGGTTTCATTGTTGCCGGGTATGTTGTGGCCTTTAATGATTGTGTTATTAAGCATGGTGATTTGTTGGAGGGAAACACACATGGCATTCCAAATTTAGAGGATGTTATTATCATGCCAAGCCTTTGTGGAGTAATGTCATCCATGTTGGATGAATGACTGGCATTTCATGTATGCAACTACATTAGTTGGTAGATCATATGATACATAAAGCTTGGAGTGAGTCTTTTGCTCTTGAGATGGCGGGGACGAAGGAAGTTATTCCCACTTCTACTATATTGTCACCTTTAGATACAATGTCTATTGCTTGGCAGCATCCATAGGAGGACATATGAGTGTTGGATATGTTTGGAGGTATCAACACGTATTTGGCTGATGTTTTGCACTCTTGCAAACAAATACATTGATACTTGTATGTAAAGCGAGATGAGATTGCAAGGCGTGTTCATTACACCATGTGGCACACACTTGGTGCGACGATACCCAAATCTTCTACAATCATTGTCTTTGGTTCACGGATATCAACATGCTTGTAATAGTCATGGGCTACATGATTCATGGCTTTTGGAAGATGTTACATATGTTTATAATATCTCCAATCATAACATACCTATTCACTATCATACATTTTGGAGAATGTTTCCTTGTTGGGTGATCCACGTGCACGCAGTGATGACGATTGCATATCATGTGCGGTCACGGATTGGACCAACAATAGTACGAGCATGATCTCGTGCACATCCTCCACGTATATGATGGACAAACCTTCTTCCAAGGAATTTTTATTACGAGCATATGACGGAGTGCATAGGCTCTCACATTCTTACAATGGAGAGTATTTTGGATGTGGGTAGACACTCCCATATAGTGGTCTATGCCGACATGTCACCCACGGCAATGCTCAACCTTGTGGGACAGCCAAGAGCTATATTATCCACATTGTTGAGTTATCTAGCGTCCCATGCCCATACAAAGGACCTAGATTTGTATAAGATTCTTGCTTGCAGCGGTTGGTGGAACCCAATGTTGATGAGAGAGAGCGAGCTATGGGCCTTGGGCTTTTTACTAGCACTACAACAATACCTACATTGTCGGAGACATCATGACGTTAGGTGTAGTAGGGTTATGGTATGGACCTAAATTATTTGACATGGATTGTGAGCCTTGATAAGCCGCTTACCAATGGTATTCTAGTCACACATGTGTATCACATGCATCTCGTTTAGTCAAGATAGGTGCATGTGGTACACATGTGTGACTAGAAGACCATTGGCAAGCTCTTTGCATACCAAGACAATGGAGGCAAAAGTCTGGGGACGAGAAGTGCCCAAGATCTCATCCTTGGTCTTATGGGGATGTTAGAGAAGGAGGTCTTTGTGTAGCAAGCGATGATTATCACAATTGAGCTTTATGATATACAACTCGAGGGGTTATAGCTAGTGAGGCTCCAATTGTTCACATCGAGCTAGTGGAGCCTGGTATGAGAGAGCACAAAAAGCTTTCATCTCAAGAGGTTGTCATTTAGCAACCAAAATACTATGTCTTCTATCTCTAGTGTCAATGAAGAGGAGATTTGGGATAATGAGATTGGTCCCAAAGTGACAGGGAGGAGAAAGATGTACAATGTGAAGGTTTTTGAGTAGTTTTAGACATTGTTTTGCCGTTAGTATGAAGGATTTAGGCTGTTTGAAGGGACATGGTATACGAATTGATTTGAAAACTAATGCACAAGTATTTCGTCGTCCCTATCGACACATCAATATTGAGAGAGATCTTTTGATCCTAAGTAAATGTCAAGACCTTCTTGGGTCTAGATTAGTGGAGATATACTGATTGGATTATGTTCGTTTTGGGGGTCGTGCTTATCCAACATGATGATGAGGGGAAGGAGTTTGTAGTGGCTTATGCAAGTCGCTCCACCAATGCAGCGGAGTCAAACTATAGTTCTTACGAAGTAGAATGTTTTGGCATATGTGTGAGATGTGGCACATTTCAGATGTTATTTGTTTGGAAACTCCTTCAATCTCATCACCAATCATCAACCATTGAAGTGGTTGATAGAATACAAGAGTATGATTTCACAGTTGTACACAAACATTGAATGGTGAACGGTGATCCACATGCGTAAAGTTGAAACCATGACTTGTAAGTCAAATTGATGAAACCGGGGCTTGAATCATCAAGCCCCGGTTTCGTCAATGGTGATACTAATGATGAGATGATGTAGGGTTGGCATCCATATGCCTTTTAAGTGAGTTGGCACTTAAGAACTATGTGATATCTCTCTTGTGTTAGAGAGTGGATATATTTATCCTTGGATGCTAAGATTGAGGACAGTTTGGTGGTAAGGCGAGAGGCATCCATGATGACATGGTGGTGTGTGTTTTGGTGGGCATTTTGAGTGTCAAGAATTGGGATCGAGTTCTACAAAAAGAGCTTGGCGGTTTAGATGGCAAGGTAGACACCTTCTTCGTGTATGTTTTTGATTCATCGTAAGACTATTAAGAATTCACAACATGACTTAAGCTTGTATGATGAAGATATTGATAAATCTCCAAAATATATAATTGTGGACTTTATTATAAAACACATGCTCCTTCATTCCATTGAAAGATGTGTCCAAAAAGAACACAACACAAAGTAGAATTTTATTTTTTTCAAGGATTGATGAAGTGTTGAAACAATATGAAATGTCTAATTTGAGATTACCCATTACAAACAATGTGTTTATATCTTGAAACTTCAGATGATCAATGAATGTATATGAAATTATCAAATTGTCTACCATTCAAGATTTGATGTCATACATGGGATTGTTCAATGAAGCAAATACATATCTAGTATCCTCAATCATCCATATTCAATGATACTGCCCACCAACATTTGAACATACCATCTCAACAAGATCAATGTTGGTGTTGGGATTCACACAAGCTTCAAAACATATGGATCCAAAATCACGATTCATGTGTTGTTTGTGCATGTTTCATGTTGATCTCACCAAAATAAAACGCTTAGTTGTTCTATTAACAACCTTCATTGCCTTATGGCCCCATCTAGTTGATCACGTCCATGTTTGTCCATATTGGTGCAACACATTATTATATTAGGATTTGGAGCTTGTGTGGTAGATTTTTCTAGGTTTTTGTTCTTTTGGGCTGAATTTTGTAGGCAAGTTGGACGTGGTTTGGGCAAGGTTTTGTACAATTTTCAGCTTCATATGAACTGTTTCTATGCTTGAACATGCGCTTCTTAGAGCTTTACAATGGGCAATTCTAAATCTGCATTGGAAATTGATGAGATACTTCAGGAAAAAAGTAGGGGTGTAGAAATCTAGAGGGATTTTCGATACCCTCATTGGTAAATGAGGGTATCAAGAACTCAAGCACATTTTGGATTCCATGACAAAATGTATGCACTCACTCATGATTGAGGTTGCATATGTCAAAGTAGAGGTTTTAGACATGAAATCACAACTACTACCCATCATTATACTATTGCAAGATCTCAAAGCTAGTATTGGGTATGTTTCTTCCACTCTTTTCTACTTATGATCAAGAAAAGTATGATGTGGTCACATTGTATAAAAGCTAAAATCCAAGATTAAATCTTGCGCAGATGCAACCAAGGTAGTTGAAGTCTCCTTTTTCCAAGAGCAAGAGAGTGGGAAGGCCAACCGGCTTGCAAGAGTTGGAGAATGAGGACACCAAGCTAGTTGCTACTTCCATCTTTGCTGATTCTTTCCATGTGCACAAACCTCGATTGGTCTAGGGTTTTAGGGAAGGATCACTCCTAAACTTTGCACCGCCAAACAAATTTCACCTCACTTCAAGCTCACCAAACTTGTGCAAAGGTTTGAAAAGCGAATAGTCTTATGACTTGGAAGGAATTCCTCCTCGAGTCCAAGAGTCTAAATCGTGACTTAGTCACCTTGCAGTCCAACCGCCTCAACACACTTTATTTATAAAACTTGTTCACTTACAACAACACCACGGCTTTAGTCAACCTATTTAGCCTACTTATGTCAAACTAGTGTCACCCTTATCGAAAGGAAGATGTTAGCATCTTCCTTTCGATAAAATTATCTCATTTGTCTTTGTGAATATCTCTCAAATTCGTCCAATGCATCTTGGGCATTCTCCAAATCTGCCCAAGGTATCCAAGTTGCTTCCTCACATGGTAATCTCGCCACTAAATCAAGTATTCATGAATTTCTTGCCCCTTTTGAGATTGAAGTATACTTTTCACCTCATATTCAAGTTCACCTTGGGTTTGGTCCATGCATTTATAGAAAGTAAGTTTGATCTCATTCCCTTGGTTGGCGAGGCTCCCCGTGGTTTTCTTGGGGACAAATGGTTTCATTGTTGCCGGGTATGTTGTGGCCTTTAATGATTGTGTTATTAAGCATGGTGATTTGTTGGAGGGAAACACACATGGCATTCCAAATTTAGAGGATGTTATTATCATGCCAAGCCTTTGTGGAGTAATGTCATCCATGTTGGATGAATGACTGGGTACTTCATGTATGCAACTACATTAGTTGGTAGATCATATGATACATAAAGCTTGGAGTGAGTCTTTTGCTCTTGAGATGGCGGGGACGAAGGAAGTTATTCCCACTTCTACTATATTGTCACCTTTAGATACAATGTCTATTGCTTTGGCAAAGATCCATAGGAGGACATATGAGTGTTGGATATGTTTGGAGGTATCAACACAGATTTGGCTGATGTTTTGCACTCTTGCAAACAAATACATTGATACTTGTATGTAAAGCGAGATGAGATTGCAAGGCGTGTTCATTACACCATGTGGCACACACTTGGTGCGACGATACCCAAATCTTCTACAATCATTGTCTTTTGGTTCACGGATATCAACATGCTTGTAATAGTCATGGGCTACATGATTCATGGCTTTTGGAAGATGTTACATATGTTTATAATATCTCCAATCATAACATACCTATTCACTATCATACATTTTGGAGAATGTTTCCTTGTTGGGTGATCCACGTGCACGAGTGATGACGATTGCATATCATGTGCGGTCACGGATTGGACCAACAATAGTACGAGCATGATCTCGTGCACATCCTCCACGTATATGATGGACAAACCTTCTTCCAAGGGAATTTTTATTACGAGCATATGACGGAGTGCATAGGCTCTCACATTCTTACAATGGAGAGTATTTTGGATGTGGGTAGACACTCCCATATAGTGGTCTATGCTGACATGTCACCCACGGCAATGCTCAACCTTGTGGGACAGCCAAGAGCTATATTATCCATTATTGTTGAGTTATCTAGCGTCCCATGCCCATACAAAGGACCTAGATTTGTATAAGATTCTTGCTTGCAGCGGTTGGTGGAACCCAATGTTGATGAGAGAGCGAGCTATGGGCCTTGGGCTTTTACTAGCACTACAACAATACCTACATTGTCGGAGACATCATGACGTTAGGTGTAGTAGGGTTATGGTATGGACCTAAATTATTTGACATGGATTGTGAGCCTTGGATAAAGCCTTACCAATGGTATTCTAGTCACACATGTGTATCACATGCATCTCTGTTTAGTCAAGATATAGGTGCATGTGGTACACATGTGTGACTAGAAGACCATTGGTAAGCTCTTTGCATACCAAGACAATGGAGGCAAAAAGTCGGGGACGAGAAGTGCCCAAGATCTCATCCTTGGTCTTATGGGGATGTTAGAGAAGGAGGTCTTTGTGTAGCAAGCGATGATTATCACAATTGAGCTTTATGATACAACTCGAGGGGTTATAGCTAGTGAGGCTCCAATTGTTCACATCGAGCTAGTGGAGCCTGGTATGAGAGAGCACAAAAAGCTTTCATCTCAAGAGGTTGTCATTTAGCAAACAAAAATACTATGTCTTCTATCTCTAGTGTCAATGAAGAGGAGATTTGGGATAATGAGATTGGTCCCAAAGTGACAGGAGGAGAAAGATGTACAATGTGAAGGTTTTTGAGTAGTTTTAGACATTGTTTTGCCGTTAGTATGAAGGATTTAGGCTGTTTGAAGGGACATGGTATACGAATTGATTTGAAAACTAATGCACAAGTATTTCGTCGTCCCTATCGACACATCAATATTGAGAGAGATCTTTTGATCCTAAGTAAATGTCAAGACCTTCTTGGGTCTAGATTAGTGGAGATATACTGATTGGATTATGTTCGTTTTGGGGTCGTGCTTATCCAACATGATGATGAGGGGAAGGAGTTTGTAGTGGCTTATGCAAGTCGCTCCACCAATGCAGCGGAGTCAAACTATAGTTCTTACGAAGTAGAATGTTTTGGCATATGTGTGAGATGTGGCACATTTCAGATGTTATTTGTTTGAAACTCCTTCAATCTCATCACCAATCATCAACCATTGAAGTGGTTGATAGAATACAAGAGTATGATTTCACAGTTGTACACAAACATTGAATGGTGAACGGTGATCCACATGCGTAAAAGTTGAAACCATGACTTGTAAAGTCAAATTGATGAAACCGGGGCTTGAATCATCAAGCCCCGGTTTCGTCAATGGTGATACTAATGATGAGATGATGTAGGGTTGGCATCCATATGCCTTTTTAAGTGAGTTGGCACTTAAGAACTATGTGATATCTCTTGTGTGTTAGAGAGTGGATATATTTATCCTTGGATGCTAAGATTGAGGACAGTTTGGTGGTAAGGCGAGAGGCATCCATGATGACATGGTGGTGTGTGTTTTGGTGGGCATTTTGAGTGTCAAGAATTGGGATCGAGTTCTACAAAGAGCTTGGCGGTTTAGATGGCAAGGTAGACACCTTCTTCGTGTATGTTTTTGATTCATCGTAAGACTATTAAGAATTCACAACATGACTTAAGCTTGTATGATGAAGATATTGATAAATCTCCAAAATATATAATTGTGGACTTTATTATAAAACACATGCTCCTTCATTCCATTGAAAGATGTGTCCAAAAAGAACACAACACAAAGTAGAATTTTATTTTTTTCAAGGATTGATGAAGTGTTGAAACAATATGAAATGTCTAATTTGAGATTACCCATTACAAACAATGTGTTTATATCTTGAAACTTCAGATGATCAATGAATGTATATGAAATTATCAAATTGTCTACCATTCAAGATTTGATGTCATACATGGGATTGTTCAATGAAGCAAATACATATCTAGTATCCTCAATCATCCATATTCAATGATACTGCCCACCAACATTTGAACATACCATCTCAACAAGATCAATGTTGGTGTTGGGATTCACACAAGCTTCAAAACATATGGATCCAAAATCACGATTCATGTGTTGTTTGTGCATGTTTCATGTTGATCTCACCAAAATAAAACGCTTAGTTGTTCTATTAACAACCTTCATTGCCTTATGGCCCCATCTAGTTGATCACGTCCATGTTTGTCCATATTGGTGCAACACATTATTATATTAGGATTTGGAGCTTGTGTGGTAGATTTTTCTAGGTTTTTGTTCTTTTGGGCTGAATTTTGTAGGCAAGTTGGACGTGGTTTGGGCAAGGTTTTGTACAATTTTCAGCTTCATATGAACTGTTTCTATGCTTGAACATGCGCTTCTTAGAGCTTTACAATGGGCAATTCTAAATCTGCATTGGAAATTGATGAGATACTTCAGGAAAAAAGTAGGGGTGTAGAAATCTAGAGGAATTTCTCGATACCCTCATTGGTAAATGAGGGTATCAAGGAACTCAAGCACATTTTGGATTCCATGACAAAATGTATGCACTCACTCATGATTGAGGTTGCATATGTCAAAGTAGAGGTTTTAGACATGAAATCACAACTACTACCCATCATTATACTATTGCAAGATCTCAAAGCTAGTATTGGGTATGTTTCTTCCACTCTTTCTACTTATGATCAAGAAAAGTATGATGTGGTCACATTGTATAAAAGCTAAAATCCAAGATTAAATCTTTTGCGCAGATGCAACCAAGGTAGTTGAAGTCTCCTTTTTCCAAGAGCAAGAGAGTGGGAAGGCCAACCGGCTTGCAAGAGTTGGAGAATGAGGACACCAAGCTAGTTGCTACTTCCATCTTTGCTGATTCTTTCCATGTGCACAAACCTCGATTGGTCTAGGGTTTAGGGAAGGATCACTCCTAAACTTTGCACCGCCAAACAAATTTCACCTCACTTCAAGCTCACCAAACTTGTGCAAAGGTTTGAAAAGCGAATAGTCTTATGACTTGGAAGGGAATTCCTCTCGAGTCCAAGAGTCTAAATCGTGACTTAGTCACCTTGCAGTCCAACCGCCTCAACACACTTTATTTATAAAACTTGTTCACTTACAACAACACCACGGCTTTAGTCAACCTATTTAGCCTACTTATGTCAAACTAGTGTCACCCTTATCGAAAGGAAGATGTTAGCATCTTCCTTTCGATAAAATTATCTCATTTGTCTTTGTGAATATCTCTCAAATTCGTCCAATGCATCTTGGGCATTCTCCAAATCTGCCCAAGGTATCCAAGTTGCTTCCTCACATGGTAATCTCGCCACTAAATCAAGTATTCATGAATTTCTTGCCCCTTTTGAGATTGAAGTATACTTTTCACCTCATATTCAAGTTCACCTTGGGTTTGGTCCATGCATTTATAGAAAGTAAGTTTGATCTCATTCCCCTTGGTTGGCGAGGCTCCCGTGGTTTTCTTGGGGACAAATGGTTTCATTGTTGCCGGGTATGTTGTGGCCTTTAATGATTGTGTTATTAAGCATGGTGATTTGTTGGAGGGAAACACACATGGCATTCCAAATTTAGAGGATGTTATTATCATGCCAAGCCTTTGTGGAGTAATGTCATCCATGTTGGATGAATGACTGGTATTTCATGTATGCAACTACATTAGTTGGTAGATCATATGATACATAAAGCTTGGAGTGAGTCTTTTTGCTCTTGAGATGGCGGGGACGAAGGAAGTTATTCCCACTTCTACTATATTGTCACCTTTAGATACAATGTCTATTGCTTGGCAGCATCCATAGGAGGACATATGAGTGTTGGATATGTTTGGAGGTATCAACACAGATTTGGCTGATGTTTTGCACTCTTGCAAACAAATACATTGATACTTGTATGTAAAGCGAGATGAGATTGCAAGGCGTGTTCATTACACCATGTGGCACACACTTGGTGCGACGATACCCAAATCTTCTACAATCATTGTCTTTGGTTCACGGATATCAACATGCTTGTAATAGTCATGGGCTACATGATTCATGGCTTTTGGAAGATGTTACATATGTTTATAATATCTCCAATCATAACATACCTATTCACTATCATACATTTTGGAGAATGTTTCCTTGTTGGGTGATCCACGTGGCACGAGTGATGACGATTGCATATCATGTGCGGTCACGGATTGGACCAACAATAGTACGAGCATGATCTCGTGCACATCCTCCACGTATATGATGGACAAACCTTCTTCCAAGGGAATTTTTATTACGAGCATATGACGGAGTGCATAGGCTCTCACATTCTTACAATGGAGAGTATTTTGGATGTGGGTAGACACTCCCATATAGTGGTCTATGCTGACATGTCACCCACGGCAATGCTCAACCTTGTGGGACAGCCAAGAGCTATATTATCCACATTGTTGAGTTATCTAGCGTCCCATGCCCATACAAAGGACCTAGATTTGTATAAGATTCTTGCTTGCAGCGGTTGGTGGAACCCAATGTTGATGAGAGAGAGCGAGCTATGGGCCTTGGGCTTTTTACTAGCACTACAACAATACCTACATTGTCGGAGACATCATGACGTTAGGTGTAGTAGGGTTATGGTATGGACCTAAATTATTTGACATGGATTGTGAGCCTTGGATAAAGTCGCTTACCAATGGTATTTTAGTCACACATGTGTATCACATGCATCTCTTTTAGTCGGCATAGGTGCATGTGGTACACATGTGTGACTAGAAGACCATTGGTAAGCTCTTTGCATACCAAGACAATGGAGGCAAAAAAGTCTGGGGACGAGAAGTGCCCAAGATCTCATCCTTGGTCTTATGGGGATGTTAGAGAAGGAGGCCTTTGTGTAGCAAGCGATGATTATCACAATTGAGCTTTATGATACAACTCGAGGGGTTATAGCTAGTGAGGCTCCAATTGTTCACATCGAGCTAGTGGAGCCCGGTATGAGAGAGCACAAAAAGCTTTCATCTCAAGAGGTTGTCATTTAGCAACCAAAATACTATGTCTTCTATCTCTAGTGTCAATGAAGAGGAGATTTGGGATAATGAGATTGGTCCCAAAGTGACAGGAGGAGAAAGATGTACAATGTGAAGGTTTTTGAGTAGTTTTAGACATTGTTTTGCCGTTAGTATGAAGGATTTAGGCTGTTTGAAGGGACATGGTATACGAATTGATTTGAAAACTAATGCACAAGTATTTCGTCGTCCCTATCGACACATCAATATTGAGAGAGATCTTTTGATCCTAAGTAAATGTCAAGACCTTCTTGGGTCTAGATTAGTGGAGATATACTGATTGGATTATGTTCGTTTTGGGGGTCGTGCTTATCCAACATGATGATGAGGGGAAGGAGTTTGTAGTGGCTTATGCAAGTCGCTCCACCAATGCAATGGAGTCAAACTATAGTTCTTACGAAGTAGAATGTTTTGGCATATGTGTGAGATGTGGCACATTTCAGATGTTATTTGTTTGGAAACTCCTTCAATCTCATCACCAATCATCAACCATTGAAGTGGTTGATAGAATACAAGAGTATGATTTCACAGTTGTACACAAACATTGAATGGTGAACGGTGATCCACATGCGTAAAGTTGAAACCATGACTTGTAAGTCAAATTGATTTAAACCGGGCTTGAATCATCAAGCCCCGGTTTCGTCAATGGTGATACTAATGATGAGATGATGTAGGGTTGGCATCCATATGCCTTTTTAAGTGAGTTGGCACTTAAGAACTATGTGATATCTCTCTTGTGTTAGAGAGTGGATATATTTATCCTTGGATGCTAAGATTGAGGACAGTTTGGTGGTAAGGCGAGAGGCATCCATGATGACATGGTGGTGTGTGTTTTGGTGGGCATTTTGAGTGTCAAGAATTGGGATCGAGTTCTACAAAGAGCTTGGCGGTTTAGATGGCAAGGTAGACACCTTCTTCGTGTATGTTTTTGATTCATCGTAAGACTATTAAGAATTCACAACATGACTTAAGCTTGTATGATGAAGATATTGATAAATCTCCAAAATATATAATTGTGGACTTTATTATAAAACACATGCTCCTTCATTCCATTGAAAGATGTGTCCAAAAAGAACACAACACAAAGTAGAATTTTATTTTTTTTCAAGGATTGATGAAGTGTTGAAACAATATGAAATGTCTAATTTGAGATTACCCATTACAAACAATGTGTTTATATCTTGAAACTTCAGATGATCAATGAATGTATATGAAATTATCAAATTGTCTACCATTCAAGATTTGATGTCATACATGGGATTGTTCAATGAAGCAAATACATATCTAGTATCCTCAATCATCCATATTCAATGATACTGCCCACCAACATTTGAACATACCATCTCAACAAGATCAATGTTGGTGTTGGGATTCACACAAGCTTCAAAACATATGGATCCAAAATCACGATTCATGTGTTGTTTGTGCATGTTTCATGTTGATCTCACCAAAATAAAACGCTTAGTTGTTCTATTAACAACCTTCATTGCCTTATGGCCCCATCTAGTTGATCACGTCCATGTTTGTCCATATTGGTGCAACACATTATTATATTAGGATTTGGAGCTTGTGTGGTAGATTTTTCTAGGTTTTGTTCTTTTGGGCTGAATTTTGTAGGCAAGTTGGACGTGGTTTGGGCAAGGTTTTGTACAATTTTCAGCTTCATATGAACTGTTTCTATGCTTGAACATGCGCTTCTTAGAGCTTTACAATGGGCAATTCTAAATCTGCATTGGAAATTGATGAGATACTTCAGGAAAAAAGTAGGGGTGTAGAAATCTAGAGGAATTTCTCGATACCCTCATTGGTAAATGAGGGTATCAAGGAACTCAAGCACATTTTGGATTCCATGACAAAATGTATGCACTCACTCATGATTGAGGTTGCATATGTCAAAGTAGAGGTTTTAGACATGAAATCACAACTACTACCCATCATTATACTATTGCAAGATCTCAAAGCTAGTATTGGGTATGTTTCTTCCACTCTTTCTACTTATGATCAAGAAAAGTATGATGTGGTCACATTGTATAAAAGCTAAAATCCAAGATTAAATCTTGCGCAGATGCAACCAAGGTAGTTGAAGTCTCCTTTTTCCAAGAGCAAGAGAGTGGGAAGGCCAACCGGCTTGCAAGAGTTGGAGAATGAGGACACCAAGCTAGTTGCTACTTCCATCTTTGCTGATTCTTTCCATGTGCACAAACCTCGATTGGTCTAGGGTTTAGGAAGATCACTCCTAAACTTTGCACCGCCAAACAAATTTCACCTCACTTCAAGCTCACCAAACTTGTGCAAAGGTTTGAAAAGCGAATAGTCTTATGACTTGAAGGGAATTCCTCTCGAGTCCAAGAGTCTAAATCGTGACTTAGTCACCTTGCAGTCCAACCGCCTCAACACACTTTATTTATAAAACTTGTTCACTTACAACAACACCACGGCTTTAGTCAACCTATTTAGCCTACTTATGTCAAACTAGTGTCACCCTTATCGAAAGGAAGATGTTAGCATCTTCCTTTCGATAAAATTATCTCATTTGTCTTTGTGAATATCTCTCAAATTCGTCCAATGCATCTTGGGCATTCTCCAAATCTGCCCAAGGTATCCAAGTTGCTTCCTCACATGGTAATCTCGCCACTAAATCAAGTATTCATGAATTTCTTGCCCCTTTTGAGATTGAAGTATACTTTTCACCTCATATTCAAGTTCACCTTGGGTTTGGTCCATGCATTTATAGAAAGTAAGTTTGATCTCATTCCCCTTGGTTTGGCGAGGCTCCCGTGGTTTTCTTGGGGACAAATGGTTTCATTGTTGCCGGGTATGTTGTGGCCTTTAATGATTGTGTTATTAAGCATGGTGATTTGTTGGAGGGAAACACACATGGCATTCCAAATTTAGAGGATGTTATTATCATGCCAAGCCTTTGTGGAGTAATGTCATCCATGTTGGATGAATGATTTGGGTACTTCATGTATGCAACTACATTAGTTGGTAGATCATATGATACATAAAGCTTGGAGTGAGTCTTTTGCTCTTGAGATGGCGGGGACGAAGGAAGTTATTCCCACTTCTACTATATTGTCACCTTTAGATACAATGTCTATTGCTTGGCAGCATCCATAGGGAGGACATATGAGTGTTGGATATGTTTGGAGGTATCAACACAGATTTGGCTGATGTTTTGCACTCTTGCAAACAAATACATTGATACTTGTATGTAAAGCGAGATGAGATTGCAAGGCGTGTTCATTACACCATGTGGCACACACTTGGTGCGACGATACCCAAATCTTCTACAATCATTGTCTTTGGTTCACGGATATCAACATGCTTGTAATAGTCATGGGCTACATGATTCATGGCTTTTGGAAGATGTTACATATGTTTATAATATCTCCAATCATAACATACCTATTCACTATCATACATTTTGGAGAATGTTTCCTTGTTGGGTGATCCACGCACGAAAGTGATGACGATTGCATATCATGTGCGGTCACGGATTGGACCAACAATAGTACGAGCATGATCTCGTGCACATCCTCCACGTATATGATGGACAAACCTTCTTCCAAGGGAATTTTTTATTACGAGCATATGACGGAGTGCATAGGCTCTCACATTCTTACAATGGAGAGTATTTTGGATGTGGGTAGACACTCCCATATAGTGGTCTATGCTGACATGTCACCCACGGCAATGCTCAACCTTGTGGGACAGCCAAGAGCTATATTATCCACATTGTTGAGTTATCTAGTCCCATGCCCATACAAAGGACCTAGATTTGTATAAGATTCTTGCTTGCAGCGGTTGGTGGAACCCAATGTTGATGAGAGAGAGCGAGCTATGGGCCTTGGGCTTTTTACTAGCACTACAACAATACCTACATTGTCGGAGACATCATGACGTTAGGTGTAGTAGGGTTATGGTATGGACCCAAATTATTTGACATGGATTGTGAGCCTTGATAAGTCTTATCAATGGTATTTAGTCACACATGTGTATCACATGCATCTCTGTTTAGTCAGCATAGGTGCATGTGGTACACATGTGTGACTAGAAGACCATTGGTAAGCTCTTTGCATACCAAGACAATGGAGGCAAAAGCTGGGGGACGAGAAGTGCCCAAGATCTCATCCTTGGTCTTATGGGGATGTTAGAGAAGGAGGTCTTTGTGTAGCAAGCGATGATTATCACAATTGAGCTTTATGATACAACTCGAGGGGTTATAGCTAGTGAGGCTCCAATTGTTCACATCGAGCTAGTGGAGCCTGGTATGAGAGAGCACAAAAAAGCTTTCATCTCAAGAGGTTGTCATTTAGCAACCAAAATACTATGTCTTCTATCTCTAGTGTCAATGAAGAGGAGATTTGGGATAATGAGATTGGTCCCAAAGTGACAGGAGGAGGAAAAGATGTACAATGTGAAGGTTTTTGAGTAGTTTTAGACATTGTTTTGCCGTTAGTATGAAGGATTTAGGCTGTTTGAAGGACATGGTATACGAATTGATTTGAAAACTAATGCACAAGTATTTCGTCGTCCCTATCGACACATCAATATTGAGAGAGATCTTTTGATCCTAAGTAAATGTCAAGACCTTCTTGGGTCTAGATTAGTGGAGATATACTGATTGGATTATGTTCGTTTTGGGGGTCGTGCTTATCCAACATGATGATGAGGGGAAGGAGTTTGTAGTGGCTTATGCAAGTCGCTCCACCAATGCAGCGGAGTCAAACTATAGTTCTTACGAAGTAGAATGTTTTGGCATATGTGTGAGATGTGGCACATTTCAGATGTTATTTGTTTGGAAACTCCTTCAATCTCATCACCAATCATCAACCATTGAAGTGGTTGATAGAATACAAGAGTATGATTTCACAGTTGTACACAAACATTGAATGGTGAACGGTGATCCACATGCGTAAAGTTGAAACCATGACTTGTAAGTCAAATTGAAAACCGGGGCTTGAATCATCAAGCCCCGGTTTCGTCAATGGTGATACTAATGATGAGATGATGTAGGGTTGGCATCCATATGCCTTTTTAAGTGAGTTGGCACTTAAGAACTATGTGATATCTCTCTTGTGTTAGAGAGTGGATATATTTATCCTTGGATGCTAAGATTGAGGACAGTTTGGTGGTAAGGCGAGAGGCATCCATGATGACATGGTGGTGTGTGTTTTGGTGGGCATTTTGAGTGTCAAGAATTGGGATCGAGTTCTACAAAGAGCTTGGCGGTTTAGATGGCAAGGTAGACACCTTCTTCGTGTATGTTTTTGATTCATCGTAAGACTATTAAGAATTCACAACATGACTTAAGCTTGTATGATGAAGATATTGATAAATCTCCAAAATATATAATTGTGGACTTTATTATAAAACACATGCTCCTTCATTCCATTGAAAGATGTGTCCAAAAAAAACACAACACAAAGTAGAATTTTATTTTTTTCAAGGATTGATGAAGTGTTGAAACAATATGAAATGTCTAATTTGAGATTACCCATTACAAACAATGTGTTTATATCTTGAAACTTCAGATGATCAATGAATGTATATGAAATTATCAAATTGTCTACCATTCAAGATTTGATGTCATACATGGGATTGTTCAATGAAGCAAATACATATCTAGTATCCTCAATCATCCATATTCAATGATACTGCCCACCAACATTTGAACATACCATCTCAACAAGATCAATGTTGGTGTTGGGATTCACACAAGCTTCAAAACATATGGATCCAAAATCACGATTCATGTGTTGTTTGTGCATGTTTCATGTTGATCTCACCAAAATAAAACGCTTAGTTGTTCTATTAACAACCTTCATTGCCTTATGGCCCCATCTAGTTGATCACGTCCATGTTTGTCCATATTGGTGCAACACATTATTATATTAGGATTTGGAGCTTGTGTGGTAGATTTTTCTAGGTTTTTGTTCTTTTGGGCTGAATTTTGTAGGCAAGTTGGACGTGGTTTGGGCAAGGTTTTGTACAATTTTCAGCTTCATATGAACTGTTTCTATGCTTGAACATGCGCTTCTTAGAGCTTTTTACAATGGGCAATTCTAAATCTGCATTGGAAATTGATGAGATACTTCAGGAAAAAAAGTAGGGGTGTAGAAATCTAGAGGAATTTCTCGATACCCTCATTGGTAAATGAGGGTATCAAGGAACTCAAGCACATTTTGGATTCCATGACAAAATGTATGCACTCACTCATGATTGAGGTTGCATATGTCAAAGTAGAGGTTTTAGACATGAAATCACAACTACTACCCATCATTATACTATTGCAAGATCTCAAAGCTAGTATTGGGTATGTTTCTTCCACTCTTTCTACTTATGATCAAGAAAAGTATGATGTGGTCACATTGTATAAAAGCTAAAATCCAAGATTAAATCTTGCGCAGATGCAACCAAGGTAGTTGAAGTCTCCTTTTTCCAAGAGCAAGAGAGTGGGAAGGCCAACCGGCTTGCAAGAGTTGGAGAATGAGGACACCAAGCTAGTTGCTACTTCCATCTTTGCTGATTCTTTCCATGTGCACAAACCCTCGATTGGTCTAGGGTTTAGGGAAGGATCACTCCTAAACTTTGCACCGCCAAACAAATTTCACCTCACTTCAAGCTCACCAAACTTGTGCAAAGGTTTGAAAAGCGAATAGTCTTATGACTTGAAGGGAATTCCTCGAGTCCAAGAGTCTAAATCGTGACTTAGTCACCTTGCAGTCCAACCGCCTCAACACACTTTATTTATAAAACTTGTTCACTTACAACAACACCACGGCTTTAGTCAACCTATTTAGCCTACTTATGTCAAACTAGTGTCACCCTTATCGAAAGGAAGATGTTAGCATCTTCCTTTCGATAAAATTATCTCATTTGTCTTTGTGAATATCTCTCAAATTCGTCCAATGCATCTTGGGCATTCTCCAAATCTGCCCAAGGTATCCAAGTTGCTTCCTCACATGGTAATCTCGCCACTAAATCAAGTATTCATGAATTTCTTGCCCCTTTTGAGATTGAAGTATACTTTTCACCTCATATTCAAGTTCACCTTGGGTTTTGGTCCATGCATTTATAGAAAGTAAGTTTGATCTCATTCCCTTGGTTGGCGAGGCTCCCGTGGTTTTCTTTGGGGACAAATGGTTTCATTGTTGCCGGGTATGTTGTGGCCTTTAATGATTGTGTTATTAAGCATGGTGATTTGTTGGAGGGAAACACACATGGCATTCCAAATTTAGAGGATGTTATTATCATGCCAAGCCTTTGTGGAGTAATGTCATCCATGTTGGATGAATGACCGGCACTTCATGTATGCAACTACATTAGTTGGTAGATCATATGATACATAAAGCTTGGAGTGAGTCTTTTGCTCTTGAGATGGCGGGGACGAAGGAAGTTATTCCCACTTCTACTATATTGTCACCTTTAGATACAATGTCTATTGCTTGGCAGCATCCATAGGAGGACATATGAGTGTTGGATATGTTTGGAGGTATCAACACAGATTTGGCTGATGTTTTGCACTCTTGCAAACAAATACATTGATACTTGTATGTAAAGCGAGATGAGATTGCAAGGCGTGTTCATTACACCATGTGGCACACACTTGGTGCGACGATACCCAAATCTTCTACAATCATTGTCTTTGGTTCACGGATATCAACATGCTTGTAATAGTCATGGGCTACATGATTCATGGCTTTTGGAAGATGTTACATATGTTTATAATATCTCCAATCATAACATACCTATTCACTATCATACATTTTGGAGAATGTTTCCTTGTTGGGTGATCCACGCACGAGTGATGACGATTGCATATCATGTGCGGTCACGGATTGGACCAACAATAGTACGAGCATGATCTCGTGCACATCCTCCACGTATATGATGGACAAACCTTCTTCCAAGGGAATTTTTATTACGAGCATATGACGGAGTGCATAGGCTCTCACATTCTTACAATGGAGAGTATTTTGGATGTGGGTAGACACTCCCATATAGTGGTCTATGCTGACATGTCACCCACGGCAATGCTCAACCTTGTGGGACAGCCAAGAGCTATATTATCCACATTGTTGAGTTATCTAGCGTCCCATGCCCATACAAAGGACCTAGATTTGTATAAGATTCTTGCTTGCAGCGGTTGGTGGAACCCAATGTTGATGAGAGAGAGCGAGCTATGGGCCTTGGGCTTTTTACTAGCACTACAACAATACCTACATTGTCGGAGACATCATGACGTTAGGTGTAGTAGGGTTATGGTATGGACCTAAATTATTTGACATGGATTGTGAGCCTTGGATAAGTTGCTTACAATGGTATTTAGTCACACATGTGTATCACATGCATCTCTGTTTAGTCAAGATAGGTGCATGTGGTACACATGTGTGACTAGAAGACCATTGGTAAGCTCTTTGCATACCAAGACAATGGAGGCAAAAGTTGGGGACGAGAAGTGCCCAAGATCTCATCCTTGGTCTTATGGGGATGTTAGAGAAGGAGGTCTTTGTGTAGCAAGCGATGATTATCACAATTGAGCTTTATGATACAACTCGAGGGGTTATAGCTAGTGAGGCTCCAATTGTTCACATCGAGCTAGTGGAGCCTGGTATGAGAGAGCACAAAAAGCTTTCATCTCAAGAGGTTGTCATTTAGCAACCAAAATACTATGTCTTCTATCTCTAGTGTCAATGAAGAGGAGATTTGGGATAATGAGATTGGTCCCAAAGTGACAGGAGGAGAAAGATGTACAATGTGAAGGTTTTTGAGTAGTTTTAGACATTGTTTTGCCGTTAGTATGAAGGATTTAGGCTGTTTGAAGGGACATGGTATACGAATTGATTTGAAAACTAATGCACAAGTATTTCGTCGTCCCTATCGACACATCAATATTGAGAGAGATCTTTTGATCCTAAGTAAATGTCAAGACCTTCTTGGGTCTAGATTAGTGGAGATATACTGATTGGATTATGTTCGTTTTGGGGGTCGTGCTTATCCAACATGATGATGAGGGGAAGGAGTTTGTAGTGGCTTATGCAAGTCGCTCCACCAATGCAGCGGAGTCAAACTATAGTTCTTACGAAGTAGAATGTTTTGGCATATGTGTGAGATGTGGCACATTTCAGATGTTATTTGTTTGAAACTCCTTCAATCTCATCACCAATCATCAACCATTGAAGTGGTTGATAGAATACAAGAGTATGATTTCACAGTTGTACACAAACATTGAATGGTGAACGGTGATCCACATGCGTAAAGTTGAAACCATGACTTGTAAGTCAAATTGATTTAAAACCGGGGCTTGAATCATCAAGCCCCGGTTTCGTCAATGGTGATACTAATGATGAGATGATGTAGGGTTGGCATCCATATGCCTTTTTAAGTGAGTTGGCACTTAAGAACTATGTGATATCTCTTTGTGTTAGAGAGTGGATATATTTATCCTTGGATGCTAAGATTGAGGACAGTTTGGTGGTAAGGCGAGAGGCATCCATGATGACATGGTGGTGTGTGTTTTTTGGTGGGCATTTTGAGTGTCAAGAATTGGGATCGAGTTCTACAAAGAGCTTGGCGGTTTAGATGGCAAGGTAGACACCTTCTTCGTGTATGTTTTTGATTCATCGTAAGACTATTAAGAATTCACAACATGACTTAAGCTTGTATGATGAAGATATTGATAAATCTCCAAAATATATAATTGTGGACTTTATTATAAAACACATGCTCCTTCATTCCATTGAAAGATGTGTCCAAAAAGAACACAACACAAAGTAGAATTTTATTTTTTTTCAAGGATTGATGAAGTGTTGAAACAATATGAAATGTCTAATTTGAGATTACCCATTACAAACAATGTGTTTATATCTTGAAACTTCAGATGATCAATGAATGTATATGAAATTATCAAATTGTCTACCATTCAAGATTTGATGTCATACATGGGATTGTTCAATGAAGCAAATACATATCTAGTATCCTCAATCATCCATATTCAATGATACTGCCCACCAACATTTGAACATACCATCTCAACAAGATCAATGTTGGTGTTGGGATTCACACAAGCTTCAAAACATATGGATCCAAAATCACGATTCATGTGTTGTTTGTGCATGTTTCATGTTGATCTCACCAAAATAAAACGCTTAGTTGTTCTATTAACAACCTTCATTGCCTTATGGCCCCATCTAGTTGATCACGTCCATGTTTGTCCATATTGGTGCAACACATTATTATATTAGGATTTGGAGCTTGTGTGGTAGATTTTTCTAGGTTTTTGTTCTTTTGGGCTGAATTTTTGTAGGCAAGTTGGACGTGGTTTGGGCAAGGTTTTGTACAATTTTCAGCTTCATATGAACTGTTTCTATGCTTGAACATGCGCTTCTTAGAGCTTTACAATGGGCAATTCTAAATCTGCATTGGAAATTGATGAGATACTTCAGGAAAAAAAGGGGTGTAGAAATCTAGAGGAATTTCTCGATACCCTCATTGGTAAATGAGGGTATCAAGGAACTCAAGCACATTTTGGATTCCATGACAAAATGTATGCACTCACTCATGATTGAGGTTGCATATGTCAAAGTAGAGGTTTTAGACATGAAATCACAACTACTACCCATCATTATACTATTGCAAGATCTCAAAGCTAGTATTGGGTATGTTTCTTCCACTCTTTCTACTTATGATCAAGAAAAGTATGATGTGGTCACATTGTATAAAAGCTAAAATCCAAGATTAAATCTTGCGCAGATGCAACCAAGGTAGTTGAAGTCTCCTTTTTCCAAGAGCAAGAGAGTGGGAAGGCCAACCGGCTTGCAAGAGTTGGAGAATGAGGACACCAAGCTAGTTGCTACTTCCATCTTTGCTGATTCTTTCCATGTGCACAAACCTCGATTGGTCTAGGGTTTAGGGAAGGATCACTCCTAAACTTTGCACCGCCAAACAAATTTCACCTCA
Organism: Marchantia paleacea; assembly: GCA_014180765.2. Lineage (NCBI taxonomy): Eukaryota > Viridiplantae > Streptophyta > Marchantiopsida > Marchantiales > Marchantiaceae > Marchantia > Marchantia paleacea. The sequence goes on along the minus strand of MUAA02000108.1, from coordinate 706,600 downwards.
CTTCAAGCTCACCAAACTTGTGCAAAGGTTTGAAAAAGCGAATAGTCTTATGACTTGGAAGGGAATTCCTCTCGAGTCCAAGAGTCTAAATCGTGACTTAGTCACCTTGCAGTCCAACCGCCTCAACACACTTTATTTATAAAACTTGTTCACTTACAACAACACCACGGCTTTAGTCAACCTATTTAGCCTACTTATGTCAAACTAGTGTCACCCTTATCGAAAGGAAGATGTTAGCATCTTCCTTTCGATAAAATTATCTCATTTGTCTTTGTGAATATCTCTCAAATTCGTCCAATGCATCTTGGGCATTCTCCAAATCTGCCCAAGGTATCCAAGTTGCTTCCTCACATGGTAATCTCGCCACTAAATCAAGTATTCATGAATTTCTTGCCCCTTTTGAGATTGAAGTATACTTTTCACCTCATATTCAAGTTCACCTTGGGTTTGGTCCATGCATTTATAGAAAGTAAGTTTGATCTCATTCCCTTGGTTGGCGAGGCTCCCGTGGTTTTCTTGGGGACAAATGGTTTCATTGTTGCCGGGTATGTTGTGGCCTTTAATGATTGTGTTATTAAGCATGGTGATTTGTTGGAGGGAAACACACATGGCATTCCAAATTTAGAGGATGTTATTATCATGCCAAGCCTTTGTGGAGTAATGTCATCCATGTTGGATGAATGACTGGGTACTTCATGTATGCAACTACATTAGTTGGTAGATCATATGATACATAAAGCTTGGAGTGAGTCTTTTGCTCTTGAGATGGCGGGGACGAAGGAAGTTATTCCCACTTCTACTATATTGTCACCTTTAGATACAATGTCTATTGCTTGGCAGCATCCATAGGAGGACATATGAGTGTTGGATATGTTTGGAGGTATCAACACAGATTTGGCTGATGTTTTGCACTCTTGCAAACAAATACATTGATACTTGTATGTAAAGCGAGATGAGATTGCAAGGCGTGTTCATTACACCATGTGGCACACACTTGGTGCGACGATACCCAAATCTTCTACAATCATTGTCTTTGGTTCACGGATATCAACATGCTTGTAATAGTCATGGGCTACATGATTCATGGCTTTTGGAAGATGTTACATATGTTTATAATATCTCCAATCATAACATACCTATTCACTATCATACATTTTGGAGAATGTTTCCTTGTTGGGTGATCCACGTGCACGAGTGATGACGATTGCATATCATGTGCGGTCACGGATTGGACCAACAATAGTACGAGCATGATCTCGTGCACATCCTCCACGTATATGATGGACAAACCTTCTTCCAAGGGAATTTTTATTACGAGCATATGACGGAGTGCATAGGCTCTCACATTCTTACAATGGAGAGTATTTTGGATGTGGGTAGACACTCCCATATAGTGGTCTATGCTGACATGTCACCCACGGCAATGCTCAACCTTGTGGGACAGCCAAGAGCTATATTATCCACATTGTTGAGTTATCTAGCGTCCCATGCCCATACAAAGGACCTAGATTTGTATAAGATTCTTGCTTGCAGCGGTTGGTGGAACCCAATGTTGATGAGAGAGAGCGAGCTATGGGCCTTGGGCTTTTTACTAGCACTACAACAATACCTACATTGTCGGAGACATCATGACGTTAGGTGTAGTAGGGTTATGGTATGGACCTAAATTATTTGACATGGATTGTGAGCCTTGGATAAGCTGCTTACCAATGGTATTCTAGTCACATGTGTATCACATGCATCTCTGTTTAGTCAGCATAGGTGCATGTGGTACACATGTGTGACTAGAAGACCATTGGTAAGCTCTTTGCATACCAAGACAATGGAGGCAAAAGCTGGGGACGAGAAGTGCCCAAGATCTCATCCTTGGTCTTATGGGGATGTTAGAGAAGGAGGTCTTTGTGTAGCAAGCGATGATTATCACAATTGAGCTTTATGATACAACTCGAGGGGTTATAGCTAGTGAGGCTCCAATTGTTCACATCGAGCTAGTGGAGCCTGGTATGAGAGAGCACAAAAAGCTTTCATCTCAAGAGGTTGTCATTTAGCAACCAAAATACTATGTCTTCTATCTCTAGTGTCAATGAAGAGGAGATTTGGGATAATGAGATTGGTCCCAAAGTGACAGGAGGAGAAAGATGTACAATGTGAAGGTTTTTGAGTAGTTTTAGACATTGTTTTGCCGTTAGTATGAAGGATTTAGGCTGTTTGAAGGGACATGGTATACGAATTGATTTGAAAACTAATGCACAAGTATTTCGTCGTCCCTATCGACACATCAATATTGAGAGAGATCTTTTGATCCTAAGTAAATGTCAAGACCTTCTTGGGTCTAGATTAGTGGAGATATACTGATTGGATTATGTTCGTTTTGGGGGTCGTGCTTATCCAACATGATGATGAGGGGAAGGAGTTTGTAGTGGCTTATGCAAGTCGCCCACCAATGCAATGGAGTCAAACTATAGTTCTTACGAAGTAGAATGTTTTGGCATATGTGTGAGATGTGGCACATTTCAGATGTTATTTGTTTGGAAACTCCTTCAATCTCATCACCAATCATCAACCATTGAAGTGGTTGATAGAATACAAGAGTATGATTTCACAGTTGTACACAAACATTGAATGGTGAACGGTGATCCACATGCGTAAAGTTGAAACCATGACTTGTAAGTCAAATTGACGAAACCGGGGCTTGAATCATCAAGCCCCGGTTTCATCAATGGTGATACTAATGATGAGATGATGTAGGGTTGGCATCCATATGCCTTTTTAAGTGAGTTGGCACTTAAGAACTATGTGATATCTCTCTTGTGTTAGAGAGTGGATATATTTATCCTTGGATGCTAAGATTGAGGACAGTTTGGTGGTAAGGCGAGAGGCATCCATGATGACATGGTGGTGTGTGTTTTGGTGGGCATTTTGAGTGTCAAGAATTGGGATCGAGTTCTACAAAGAGCTTGGCGGTTTAGATGGCAAGGTAGACACCTTCTTCGTGTATGTTTTTGATTCATCGTAAGACTATTAAGAATTCACAACATGACTTAAGCTTGTATGATGAAGATATTGATAAATCTCCAAAATATATAATTGTGGACTTTATTATAAAACACATGCTCCTTCATTCCATTGAAAGATGTGTCCAAAAAGAACACAACACAAAGTAGAATTTTATTTTTTTTTCAAGGATTGATGAAGTGTTGAAACAATATGAAATGTCTAATTTGAGATTACCCATTACAAACAATGTGTTTATATCTTGAAACTTCAGATGATCAATGAATGTATATGAAATTATCAAATTGTCTACCATTCAAGATTTGATGTCATACATGGGATTGTTCAATGAAGCAAATACATATCTAGTATCCTCAATCATCCATATTCAATGATACTGCCCACCAACATTTGAACATACCATCTCAACAAGATCAATGTTGGTGTTGGGATTCACACAAGCTTCAAAACATATGGATCCAAAATCACGATTCATGTGTTGTTTGTGCATGTTTCATGTTGATCTCACCAAAATAAAACGCTTAGTTGTTCTATTAACAACCTTCATTGCCTTATGGCCCCATCTAGTTGATCACGTCCATGTTTGTCCATATTGGTGCAACACATTATTATATTAGGATTTGGAGCTTGTGTGGTAGATTTTTCTAGGTTTTTGTTCTTTTGGGCTGAATTTTGTAGGCAAGTTGGACGTGGTTTGGGCAAGGTTTTGTACAATTTTCAGCTTCATATGAACTGTTTCTATGCTTGAACATGCGCTTCTTAGAGCTTTACAATGGGCAATTCTAAATCTGCATTGGAAATTGATGAGATACTTCAGGAAAAAAGTAGGGGTGTAGAAATCTAGAGGAATTTCTCGATACCCTCATTGGTAAATGAGGGTATCAAGGAACTCAAGCACATTTTGGATTCCATGACAAAATGTATGCACTCACTCATGATTGAGGTTGCATATGTCAAAGTAGAGGTTTTAGACATGAAATCACAACTACTACCCATCATTATACTATTGCAAGATCTCAAAGCTAGTATTGGGTATGTTTCTTCCACTCTTTCTACTTATGATCAAGAAAAGTATGATGTGGTCACATTGTATAAAAAGCTAAAATCCAAGATTAAATCTTGCGCAGATGCAACCAAGGTAGTTGAAGTCTCCTTTTTCCAAGAGCAAGAGAGTGGGAAGGCCAACCGGCTTGCAAGAGTTGGAGAATGAGGACACCAAGCTAGTTGCTACTTCCATCTTTGCTGATTCTTTCCATGTGCACAAACCTCGATTGGTCTAGGGTTTAGGGAAGGATCACTCCTAAACTTTGCACCGCCAAACAAATTTCACCTCACTTCAAGCTCACCAAACTTGTGCAAAGGTTTGAAAAGCGAATAGTCTTATGACTTGGAAGGGAATTCCTCTCGAGTCCAAGAGTCTAAATCGTGACTTAGTCACCTTGCAGTCCAACCGCCTCAACACACTTTATTTATAAAACTTGTTCACTTACAACAACACCACGGCTTTAGTCAACCTATTTAGCCTACTTATGTCAAACTAGTGTCACCCTTATCGAAAGGAAGATGTTAGCATCTTCCTTTCGATAAAATTATCTCATTTGTCTTTGTGAATATCTCTCAAATTCGTCCAATGCATCTTGGGCATTCTCCAAATCTGCCCAAGGTATCCAAGTTGCTTCCTCACATGGTAATCTCGCCACTAAATCAAGTATTCATGAATTTCTTGCCCCTTTTGAGATTGAAGTATACTTTTCACCTCATATTCAAGTTCACCTTGGGTTTTGGTCCATGCATTTATAGAAAGTAAGTTTGATCTCATTCCCCTTGGTTGGCGAGGCTCCCGTGGTTTTCTTGGGGACAAATGGTTTCATTGTTGCCGGGTATGTTGTGGCCTTTAATGATTGTGTTATTAAGCATGGTGATTTGTTGAGGGAAACACACATGGCATTCCAAATTTAGAGGATGTTATTATCATGCCAAGCCTTTGTGGAGTAATGTCATCCATGTTGGATGAATGACTGGGTACTTCATGTATGCAACTACATTAGTTGGTAGATCATATGATACATAAAGCTTGGAGTGAGTCTTTTGCTCTTGAGATGGCGGGGACGAAGGAAGTTATTCCCACTTCTACTATATTGTCACCTTTAGATACAATGTCTATTGCTTGGCAAAGATCCATAGGAGGACATATGAGTGTTGGATATGTTTGGAGGTATCAACACAGATTTGGCTGATGTTTTGCACTCTTGCAAACAAATACATTGATACTTGTATGTAAAGCGAGATGAGATTGCAAGGCGTGTTCATTACACCATGTGGCACACACTTGGTGCGACGATACCCAAATCTTCTACAATCATTGTCTTTGGTTCACGGATATCAACATGCTTGTAATAGTCATGGGCTACATGATTCATGGCTTTTGGAAGATGTTACATATGTTTATAATATCTCCAATCATAACATACCTATTCACTATCATACATTTTGGAGAATGTTTCCTTGTTGGGTGATCCACGTGCACGAGTGATGACGATTGCATATCATGTGCGGTCACGGATTGGACCAACAATAGTACGAGCATGATCTCGTGCACATCCTCCACGTATATGATGGACAAACCTTCTTCCAAGGGAATTTTATTACGAGCATATGACGGAGTGCATAGGCTCTCACATTCTTACAATGGAGAGTATTTTGGATGTGGGTAGACACTCCCATATAGTGGTCTATGCTGACATGTCACCCACGGCAATGCTCAACCTTGTGGGACAGCCAAGAGCTATATTATCCACATTGTTGAGTTATCTAGCGTCCCATGCCCATACAAAGGACCTAGATTTGTATAAGATTCTTGCTTGCAGCGGTTGGTGGAACCCAATGTTGATGAGAGAGAGCGAGCTATGGGCCTTGGGCTTTTTACTAGCACTACAACAATACCTACATTGTCGGAGACATCATGACGTTAGGTGTAGTAGGGTTATGGTATGGACCTAAATTATTTGACATGGATTGTGAGCCTTGATAAGGCGCTTACCAATGGTATTCTAGTCACACATGTGTATCACATGCATCTCTGTTTAGTCAGCATAGGTGCATGTGGTACACATGTGTGACTAGAAGACCATTGGTGCCTCTTTGCATACCAAGACAATGGAGGCAAAAGTCGGGGACGAGAAGTGCCCAAGATCTCATCCTTGGTCTTATGGGGATGTTAGAGAAGGAGGTCTTTGTGTAGCAAGCGATGATTATCACAATTGAGCTTTATGATACAACTCGAGGGGTTATAGCTAGTGAGGCTCCAATTGTTCACATCGAGCTAGTGGAGCCTGGTATGAGAGAGCACAAAAAGCTTTCATCTCAAGAGGTTGTCATTTAGCAACCAAAATACTATGTCTTCTATCTCTAGTGTCAATGAAGAGGAGATTTGGGATAATGAGATTGGTCCCAAAGTGACGGGAGGAGAAAGATGTACAATGTGAAGGTTTTTGAGTAGTTTTAGACATTGTTTTGCCGTTAGTATGAAGGATTTAGGCTGTTTGAAGGGACATGGTATACGAATTGATTTGAAAACTAATGCACAAGTATTTCGTCGTCCCTATCGACACATCAATATTGAGAGAGATCTTTTGATCCTAAGTAAATGTCAAGACCTTCTTGGGTCTAGATTAGTGGAGATATACTGATTGGATTATGTTCGTTTTGGGGGTCGTGCTTATCCAACATGATGATGAGGGGAAGGAGTTTGTAGTGGCTTATGCAAGTCGCTCCACCAATGCAGCGGAGTCAAACTATAGTTCTTACGAAGTAGAATGTTTTGGCATATGTGTGAGATGTGGCACATTTCAGATGTTATTTGTTTGGAAACTCCTTCAATCTCATCACCAATCATCAACCATTGAAGTGGTTGATAGAATACAAGAGTATGATTTCACAGTTGTACACAAACATTGAATGGTGAACGGTGATCCACATGCGTAAAGTTGAAACCATGACTTGTAAGTCAAATTGATTTAAAACGGGGCTTGAATCATCAAGCCCCGGTTTCGTCAATGGTGATACTAATGATGAGATGATGTAGGGTTGGCATCCATATGCCTTTTTAAGTGAGTTGGCACTTAAGAACTATGTGATATCTCTCTTTGTGTTAGAGAGTGGATATATTTATCCTTGGATGCTAAGATTGAGGACAGTTTGGTGGTAAGGCGAGAGGCATCCATGATGACATGGTGGTGTGTGTTTTTGGTGGGCATTTTGAGTGTCAAGAATTGGGATCGAGTTCTACAAAGAGCTTGGCGGTTTAGATGGCAAGGTAGACACCTTCTTCGTGTATGTTTTGATTCATCGTAAGACTATTAAGAATTCACAACATGACTTAAGCTTGTATGATGAAGATATTGATAAATCTCCAAAATATATAATTGTGGACTTTATTATAAAACACATGCTCCTTCATTCCATTGAAAGATGTGTCCAAAAAAGAACACAACACAAAGTAGAATTTTATTTTTTTCAAGGATTGATGAAGTGTTGAAACAATATGAAATGTCTAATTTGAGATTACCCATTACAAACAATGTGTTTATATCTTGAAACTTCAGATGATCAATGAATGTATATGAAATTATCAAATTGTCTACCATTCAAGATTTGATGTCATACATGGGATTGTTCAATGAAGCAAATACATATCTAGTATCCTCAATCATCCATATTCAATGATACTGCCCACCAACATTTGAACATACCATCTCAACAAGATCAATGTTGGTGTTGGGATTCACACAAGCTTCAAAAACATATGGATCCAAAATCACGATTCATGTGTTGTTTGTGCATGTTTCATGTTGATCTCACCAAAATAAAACGCTTAGTTGTTCTATTAACAACCTTCATTGCCTTATGGCCCCATCTAGTTGATCACGTCCATGTTTGTCCATATTGGTGCAACACATTATTATATTAGGATTTGGAGCTTGTGTGGTAGATTTTTCTAGGTTTTTGTTCTTTTGGGCTGAATTTTGTAGGCAAGTTGGACGTGGTTTGGGCAAGGTTTTGTACAATTTTCAGCTTCATATGAACTGTTTCTATGCTTGAACATGCGCTTCTTAGAGCTTTTACAATGGGCAATTCTAAATCTGCATTGGAAATTGATGAGATACTTCAGGAAAAAAGTAGGGGTGTAGAAATCTAGAGGAATTTCTCGATACCCTCATTGGTAAATGAGGGTATCAAGGAACTCAAGCACATTTTGGATTCCATGACAAAATGTATGCACTCACTCATGATTGAGGTTGCATATGTCAAAGTAGAGGTTTTAGACATGAAATCACAACTACTACCCATCATTATACTATTGCAAGATCTCAAAGCTAGTATTGGGTATGTTTCTTCCACTCTTTCTACTTATGATCAAGAAAAGTATGATGTGGTCACATTGTATAAAAGCTAAAATCCAAGATTAAATCTTTGCGCAGATGCAACCAAGGTAGTTGAAGTCTCCTTTTTCCAAGAGCAAGAGAGTGGGAAGGCCAACCGGCTTGCAAGAGTTGGAGAATGAGGACACCAAGCTAGTTGCTACTTCCATCTTTGCTGATTCTTTCCATGTGCACAAACCTCGATTGGTCTAGGGTTTAGGAAGGATCACTCCTAAACTTTGCACCGCCAAACAAATTTCACCTCACTTCAAGCTCACCAAACTTGTGCAAAGGTTTGAAAAGCGAATAGTCTTATGACTTGAAGGGAATTCCTCTCGAGTCCAAGAGTCTAAATCGTGACTTAGTCACCTTGCAGTCCAACCGCCTCAACACACTTTATTTATAAAACTTGTTCACTTTACAACAACACCACGGCTTTAGTCAACCTATTTAGCCTACTTATGTCAAACTAGTGTCACCCTTATCGAAAGGAAGATGTTAGCATCTTCCTTTTCGATAAAATTATCTCATTTGTCTTTGTGAATATCTCTCAAATTCGTCCAATGCATCTTGGGCATTCTCCAAATCTGCCCAAGGTATCCAAGTTGCTTCCTCACATGGTAATCTCGCCACTAAATCAAGTATTCATGAATTTCTTGCCCCTTTTGAGATTGAAGTATACTTTTCACCTCATATTCAAGTTCACCTTGGGTTTGGTCCATGCATTTATAGAAAGTAAGTTTGATCTCATTCCCTTGGTTGGCGAGGCTCCCGTGGTTTTCTTGGGGACAAATGGTTTCATTGTTGCCGGGTATGTTGTGGCCTTTAATGATTGTGTTATTAAGCATGGTGATTTGTTGGAGGGAAACACACATGGCATTCCAAATTTAGAGGATGTTATTATCATGCCAAGCCTTTGTGGAGTAATGTCATCCATGTTGGATGAATGACTGGGTACTTCATGTATGCAACTACATTAGTTGGTAGATCATATGATACATAAAGCTTGGAGTGAGTCTTTTTGCTCTTGAGATGGCGGGGACGAAGGAAGTTATTCCCACTTCTACTATATTGTCACCTTTAGATACAATGTCTATTGCTTGGCAAAGATCCATAGGAGGACATATGAGTGTTGGATATGTTTGGAGGTATCAACACAGATTTGGCTGATGTTTTGCACTCTTGCAAACAAATACATTGATACTTGTATGTAAAGCGAGATGAGATTGCAAGGCGTGTTCATTACACCATGTGGCACACACTTGGTGCGACGATACCCAAATCTTCTACAATCATTGTCTTTGGTTCACGGATATCAACATGCTTGTAATAGTCATGGGCTACATGATTCATGGCTTTTGGAAGATGTTACATATGTTTATAATATCTCCAATCATAACATACCTATTCACTATCATACATTTTGGAGAATGTTTCCTTGTTGGGTGATCCACGTGCACGAGTGATGACGATTGCATATCATGTGCGGTCACGGATTGGACCAACAATAAGACGAGCATGATCTCGTGCACATCCTCCACGTATATGATGGACAAACCTTCTTCCAAGGGAATTTTTATTACGAGCATATGACGGAGTGCATAGGCTCTCACATTCTTACAATGGAGAGTATTTTGGATGTAGGTAGACACTCCCATATAGTGGTCTATGCTGACATGTCACCCACGGCAATGCTCAACCTTGTGGGACAGCCAAGAGCTATATTATCCACATTGTTGAGTTATCTAGCGTCCCATGCCCATACAAAGGACCTAGATTTGTATAAGATTCTTGCTTGCAGCGGTTGGTGGAACCCAATGTTGATGAGAGAGAGCGAGCTATGGGCCTTGGGTTTTTTACTAGCACTACAACAATACCTACATTGTCGGAGACATCATGACGTTAGGTGTAGTAGGGTTATGGTATGGACCCAAATTATTTGACATGGATTGTGAGCCTTGGATAAGTCGCTACCAATGGTATTCTAGTCACACATGTGTATCACATGCATCTCTGTTTAGTCAAGATAGGTGCATGTGGTACACATGTGTGACTAGAAGACCATTGGTAAGCTCTTTTGCATACCAAGACAATGGAGGCAAAAAAAGCTGGGGACGAGAAGTGCCCAAGATCTCATCCTTGGTCTTATGGGGATGTTAGAGAAGGAGGTCTTTGTGTAGCAAGCGATGATTATCACAATTGAGCTTTATGATACAACTCGAGGGGTTATAGCTAGTGAGGCTCCAATTGTTCACATCGAGCTAGTGGAGCCTGGTATGAGAGAGCACAAAAAGCTTTCATCTCAAGAGGTTGTCATTTAGCAACCAAAATACTATGTCTTCTATCTCTAGTGTCAATGAAGAGGAGATTTGGGATAATGAGATTGGTCCCAAAGTGACAGGAGGAGAAAGATGTACAATGTGAAGGTTTTTGAGTAGTTTTAGACATTGTTTTGCCGTTAGTATGAAGGATTTAGGCTGTTTGAAGGGACATGGTATACGAATTGATTTGAAAACTAATGCACAAGTATTTCGTCGTCCCTATCGACACATCAATATTGAGAGAGATCTTTTGATCCTAAGTAAATGTCAAGACCTTCTTGGGTCTAGATTAGTGGAGATATACTGATTGGATTATGTTCGTTTTGGGGGTCGTGCTTATCCAACATGATGATGAGGGGAAGGAGTTTGTAGTGGCTTATGCAAGTCGCTCCACCAATGCAGCGGAGTCAAACTATAGTTCTTACGAAGTAGAATGTTTTGGCATATGTGTGAGATGTGGCACATTTCAGATGTTATTTGTTTGGAAACTCCTTCAATCTCATCACCAATCATCAACCATTGAAGTGGTTGATAGAATACAAGAGTATGATTTCACAGTTGTACACAAACATTGAATGGTGAACGGTGATCCACATGCGTAAAGTTGAAACCATGACTTGTAAGTCAAATTGACGAAAACCGGGGCTTGAATCATCAAGCCCCGGTTTCGTCAATGGTGATACTAATGATGAGATGATGTAGGGTTGGCATCCATATGCCTTTTTAAGTGAGTTGGCACTTAAGAACTATGTGATATCTCTCTTGTGTTAGAGAGTGGATATATTTATCCTTGGATGCTAAGATTGAGGACAGTTTGGTGGTAAGGCGAGAGGCATCCATGATGACATGGTGGTGTGTGTTTTGGTGGGCATTTTGAGTGTCAAGAATTGGGATCGAGTTCTACAAAGAGCTTGGCGGTTTAGATGGCAAGGTAGACACCTTCTTCGTGTATGTTTTTGATTCATCGTAAGACTATTAAGAATTCACAACATGACTTAAGCTTGTATGATGAAGATATTGATAAATCTCCAAAATATATAATTGTGGACTTTATTATAAAACACATGCTCCTTCATTCCATTGAAAGATGTGTCCAAAAAGAACACAACACAAAGTAGAATTTTATTTTTTTCAAGGATTGATGAAGTGTTGAAACAATATGAAATGTCTAATTTGAGATTACCCATTACAAACAATGTGTTTATATCTTGAAACTTCAGATGATCAATGAATGTATATGAAATTATCAAATTGTCTACCATTCAAGATTTGATGTCATACATGGGATTGTTCAATGAAGCAAATACATATCTAGTATCCTCAATCATCCATATTCAATGATACTGCCCACCAACATTTGAACATACCATCTCAACAAGATCAATGTTGGTGTTGGGATTCACACAAGCTTCAAAACATATGGATCCAAAATCACGATTCATGTGTTGTTTGTGCATGTTTCATGTTGATCTCACCAAAATAAAACGCTTAGTTGTTCTATTAACAACCTTCATTGCCTTATGGCCCCATCTAGTTGATCACGTCCATGTTTGTCCATATTGGTGCAACACATTATTATATTAGGATTTGGAGCTTGTGTGGTAGATTTTTCTAGGTTTTTGTTCTTTTGGGCTGAATTTTGTAGGCAAGTTGGACGTGGTTTGGGCAAGGTTTTGTACAATTTTCAGCTTCATATGAACTGTTTCTATGCTTGAACATGCGCTTCTTAGAGCTTTACAATGGGCAATTCTAAATCTGCATTGGAAATTGATGAGATACTTCAGGAAAAAAGTAGGGGTGTAGAAATCTAGAGGAATTTCTCGATACCCTCATTGGTAAATGAGGGTATCAAGGAAACTCAAGCACATTTTGGATTCCATGACAAAATGTATGCACTCACTCATGATTGAGGTTGCATATGTCAAAGTAGAGGTTTTAGACATGAAATCACAACTACTACCCATCATTATACTATTGCAAGATCTCAAAGCTAGTATTGGGTATGTTTCTTCCACTCTTTCTACTTATGATCAAGAAAAGTATGATGTGGTCACATTGTATAAAAGCTAAAATCCAAGATTAAATCTTGCGCAGATGCAACCAAGGTAGTTGAAGTCTCCTTTTTCCAAGAGCAAGAGAGTGGGAAGGCCAACCGGCTTGCAAGAGTTGGAGAATGAGGACACCAAGCTAGTTGCTACTTCCATCTTTGCTGATTCTTTCCATGTGCACAAACCTCGATTGGTCTAGGGTTTAGGGAAGGATCACTCCTAAACTTTGCACCGCCAAACAAATTTCACCTCACTTCAAGCTCACCAAACTTGTGCAAAGGTTTGAAAAGCGAATAGTCTTATGACTTGAAGGGAATTCTCTCGAGTCCAAGAGTCTAAATCGTGACTTAGTCACCTTGCAGTCCAACCGCCTCAACACACTTTATTTATAAAACTTGTTCACTTACAACAACACCACGGCTTTAGTCAACCTATTTAGCCTACTTATGTCAAACTAGTGTCACCCTTATCGAAAGGAAGATGTTAGCATCTTCCTTTCGATAAAATTATCTTATTTGTCTTTGTGAATATCTCTCAAATTCGTCCAATGCATCTTGGGCATTCTCCAAATCTGCCCAAGGTATCCAAGTTGCTTCCTCACATGGTAATCTCGCCACTAAATCAAGTATTCATGAATTTCTTGCCCCTTTTGAGATTGAAGTATACTTTTCACCTCATATTCAAGTTCACCTTGGGTTTGGTCCATGTATTTATAGAAAGTAAGTTTGATCTCATTCCCCTTGGTTGGCGAGGCTCCCGTGGTTTTCTTGGGGACAAATGGTTTCATTGTTGCCGGGTATGTTGTGGCCTTTAATGATTGTGTTATTAAGCATGGTGATTTGTTGGAGGGAAACACACATGGCATTCCAAATTTAGAGGATGTTATTATCATGCCAAGCCTTTGTGGAGTAATGTCATCCATGTTGGATGAATGACTGGGTACTTCATGTATGCAACTACATTAGTTGGTAGATCATATGATACATAAAGCTTGGAGTGAGTCTTTTGCTCTTGAGATGGCGGGGACGAAGGAAGTTATTCCCACTTCTACTATATTGTCACCTTTAGATACAATGTCTATTGCTTGGCAAAGATCCATAGGAGGACATATGAGTGTTGGATATGTTTGGAGGTATCAACACAGATTTGGCTGATGTTTTGCACTCTTGCAAACAAATACATTGATACTTGTATGTAAAGCGAGATGAGATTGCAAGGCGTGTTCATTACACCATGTGGCACATACTTGGTGCGACGATACCCAAATCTTCTACAATCATTGTCTTTGGTTCACGGATATCAACATGCTTGTAATAGTCATGGGCTACATGATTCATGGCTTTTGGAAGATGTTACATATGTTTATAATATCTCCAATCATAACATACCTATTCACTATCATACATTTTGGAGAATGTTTCCTTGTTGGGTGATCCACGTGCACGAGTGATGACGATTGCATATCATGTGCGGTCACGGATTGACCAACAATAGTACGAGCATGATCTCGTGCACATCCTCCACGTATATGATGGACAAACCTTCTTCCAAGGGAATTTTTATTACGAGCATATGACGGAGTGCATAGGCTCTCACATTCTTACAATGGAGAGTATTTTGGATGTGGGTAGACACCCCCATATAGTGGTCTATGCTGACATGTCACCCACGGCAATGCTCAACCTTGTGGACAGCCAAGAGCTATATTATCCACATTGTTGAGTTATCTAGCGTCCCATGCCCATACAAAGGACCTAGATTTGTATAAGATTCTTGCTTGCAGCGGTTGGTGGAACCCAATGTTGATGAGAGAGAGCGAGCTATGGGCCTTGGGCTTTTTACTAGCACTACAACAATACCTACATTGTCGGAGACATCATGACGTTAGGTGTAGTAGGGTTATGGTATGGACCCAAATTATTTGACATGGATTGTGAGCCTTGGATAAGTCTTATCAATGGTATTCTAGTCACACATGTGTATCACATGCATCTCTGCTTAGTCAAGATAGGTGCATGTGGTACACATGTGTGACTAGAAGACCATTGGTAAAGCTTCTTTTGCATACCAAGACAATGGAGGCAAAAGTGGGGACGAGAAGTGCCCAAGATCTCATCCTTGGTCTTATGGGGATGTTAGAGAAGGAGGTCTTTTGTGTAGCAAGCGATGATTATCACAATTGAGCTTTATGATACAACTCGAGGGGTTATAGCTAGTGAGGCTCCAATTGTTCACATCGAGCTAGTGGAGCCTGGTATGAGAGAGCACAAAAAAGCTTTCATCTCAAGAGGTTGTCATTTAGCAACCAAAATACTATGTCTTCTATCTCTAGTGTCAATGAAGAGGAGATTTGGGATAATGAGATTGGTCCCAAAGTGACAGGAGGAGAAAGATGTACAATGTGAAGGTTTTTGAGTAGTTTTAGACATTGTTTTGCCGTTAGTATGAAGGATTTAGGCTGTTTGAAGGGACATGGTATACGAATTGATTTGAAAACTAATGCACAAGTATTTCGTCGTCCCTATCGACACATCAATATTGAGAGAGATCTTTTGATCCTAAGTAAATGTCAAGACCTTCTTGGGTCTAGATTAGTGGAGATATACTGATTGGATTATGTTCGTTTTGGGGGTCGTGCTTATCCAACATGATGATGAGGGGAAGGAGTTTGTAGTGGCTTATGCAAGTCGCTCCACCAATGCAATGGAGTCAAACTATAGTTCTTACGAAGTAGAATGTTTTGGCATATGTGTGAGATGTGGCACATTTCAGATGTTATTTGTTTGGAAACTCCTTCAATCTCATCACCAATCATCAACCATTGAAGTGGTTGATAGAATACAAGAGTATGATTTCACAGTTGTACACAAACATTGAATGGTGAACGGTGATCCACATGCGTAAAGTTGAAACCATGACTTGTAAAGTCAAATTGATTTAAAACCGGGCTTGAATCATCAAGCCCCGGTTTCGTCAATGGTGATACTAATGATGAGATGATGTAGGGTTGGCATCCATATGCCTTTTTAAGTGAGTTGGCACTTAAGAACTATGTGATATCTCTCTTGTGTTAGAGAGTGGATATATTTATCCTTGGATGCTAAGATTGAGGACAGTTTGGTGGTAAGGCGAGAGGCATCCATGATGACATGGTGGTGTGTGTTTTGGTGGGCATTTTGAGTGTCAAGAATTGGGATCGAGTTCTACAAAGAGCTTGGCGGTTTAGATGGCAAGGTAGACACCTTCTTCGTGTATGTTTTTGATTCATCGTAAGACTATTAAGAATTCACAACATGACTTAAGCTTGTATGATGAAGATATTGATAAATCTCCAAAATATATAATTGTGGACTTTATTATAAAACACATACGATGATGTACAATTGTACAAATTCCTATGTGGAGCGGCACAACCATGGGAATTTGTTATTCTTACTCGTAATTCAACACAGTCTATTGAATCTAGAGGAGCATTAGTGGAGTTGGATCCACATAGATGGGAGGTTGATCAACAAGTTAGATTTTCTAAGTCTTTCGCACTGTTTCACACTATGTTAAGCATTGAATATCTCATCCATATTTCCTAAATGGCATACTAAAGAGGTGTCATGACCCTCACACATGATGAAGTATAAAACACTTTGACACTATCTAAAGACTCTAGCAACTTACACTAGATGGTGAGTCAAGTGGCTGAAACCTAAAGCAATTGCAAGTTCTCATAAATGACTAAATATAAAAAGAGTCTACACATGTCAGGTAATAATATGAGCATTCGATAAGCATTTAGAATCATTAAGATCTTGTTGAAAAGCTCTTGACAAGATGTTTTCAAAAAGACTAAGAGTCTTCTTGGAAGTTGAGTTCAATCAGACCTAATGGTGTTCAAACTTAGACTATGTCTAAGTTTGAACTCACATTTGGATGAGCTCTAATTGCTCACAAACTCCTTTTGCAATGTTTAAAAACTCTTTGAAAACCTCTTGATTAGACCTTTCTAATGAAGCATTAAGTGCAATAAATGAAAATATGAACAAGGCACTCTACTTGATGTTGCCTCTTAGACCTAAGACAAGTGTCAAGAAAGTTTTTAATTATTGGGTTGAAAGCAACGTTTGGGCTCACCTTGGTTTCTTCCCAATAGTGTTTGAAGCTTTTAATATAGCGTTAAAAAGATCTTGGAGAGACGCTTTCAACACTATTAGTATTGGGCCAAACGCCTTTGGAACCAAGATGTTATGACAAGTTTAGTGATTGGACTCTAATGAGTCATAAAACGAGTGAGGTAAACTTTTCAAGGACCAAGGAAGAGGGTGTGTCAAGCGAACCCCAAAATTATATATATGAGGAGAGTGGTGTCTATGAGCAGGCCATGGAGTCCTAGCGTAAATTTGCTAGAGTGAGTGCTAAACAAACCATCTGATTTTGGGTTTTGGGTTTAGGGTTTACAAGCCTCTGATCAAATGCAAGAAGAGAGCTTATATATGCAAAGAGGCTCTAGGATTAGCATCGGAATTTCACAACAACCTCAAGGATTTTGAAAATGATTGGCTAATTGCTCTTCCTCACCTACTTTGGATCCTTCCAATCTGATGTCTTATGTACATAAGTTGAATTTCTTTGAATATGCATCTATTATGCCACAATGTGATTCACAAACACTTACTTTACTTTGTCAATGAATGAAGTGAGGTCTTAAATCAAGAGATTAGCAAGGGGAAAATATGAGGACTTGTAAGGACTTTCAGCTAAGTTACTATAGTGGGGAGGTGATCATCTTTGCTTGGGAGTAGTCTAAAAGTAAGGGCAAATAGCAGTTTGCATTATTCATTGATTTCAGCAAGACTTTTAATCGAGTTTTAAGAAAGCTTCTATGGGATAGGATTGAGGTGGTAGGATGGTGATAGTTTCCAAGCTCTATGAATAGGTTTATGTGAAACTCACATCCTTCCAATCCTTAGCACCATTTTTGTGATCCAAGGCACCTCTCTTTCTCCTACACTATTTTGGGATTTTCATTGATGATGTAGAGAGATGTGTTAGTGAACTTGGTGGCCATGATGGTGTAACTTGGAGAATTGATGATCATATCATTGATCTATGTTGATCATAAAGTGCTTTTATATAGAATTCTATGATTTTTATAATGTCATTTGGATGCATTGCAAGAGTTTCGTAATAGTACTCATATGGAGATAAACTTTGAGAAATCCAAGGTGATGGTTGTGGGTACAAAAGTTACTCACTCTTTTTCATTCAAAGTTCAAGAGTTAGAACAGATCAAGAGCTACAAGTATTTGGGCACAGAGTTTTCTGATACATATAGTTGTTGGAGGTTGTGCATTGAAAAGAGAGTAGATAATAGTGTAAACTGCTTGAACTCTACTCTCTATTCTCTTTTGAAGTGTTGTCATTAATCAAGATCTTATGGGATCTCTATATGTTATTCATGAAATGCTAAATTTTTTTTGGAGTATGTGATCTCCCCATGTGATTATGTTGAGGTCATCATTAGAGTCCATCAGTCTGATTAGATATTCACTTCTATGGTATTGTTTGTGTTATGGCTAAAGTTTTCATAAAATCATAACCATCTTCTACTTTTTTCGAAATCAAACATGAAATATTTATAGGTTTACAAAGATAAAATACTCAAGCATTCCATCAATAACAACAAAATGGATGTGATACAAATTGACTAGAAACTCTTTAAAACATGATCTAATATTAGTTTTAGTGAATAAATTAAGTGACATTATTCTCATTTGACCAACATCAATTGAAAACTTCATCATCCATAAGTGGTTCATGCATTTAAAATTGGCCTAAAGAAGGGAGATTTGACTAGTGGGAGATTTCAATGCTAGAATACATGAAGAGCAATTTATCCAAACTTAGGACTTGAAAGATTCAAGATGGATAAAGCTTCATCAAACATAGGAAAATTGATCTAGATATTCGATTTATCTTAAGGTGAATAAGATGGCTTCTTATTTCTTAAGACTCGATGTCTTATACGGTTTGAGAATTTTGAATGGTATTCAAAGGTTCCAAAAGTCTTCACGTTTTATTTATTATTGCAGTTAAAGACTTTAGGTTTTTGACTCAACAATGTAAATAATGGCAAATGTTGAGTTTCTTGCCATTATCTCAATTAAGTATGCAACAACAACCCCTTCAATAATTTTAATTCAAAATAAAATAATTTAATGATAATTTACAAATAGATTAGATGTAAAAAGTTAAGAGGATGAAATCAAAACATCACAAAATCAGTCGCAATATTTTTTAACTATATTTTCAAAGTATGAAAAATAGAATTAAAAAATTGGTGTGATTGTGAGAAGCTGATTTTACGATTATAAATTGAAATCATGTTCTTTCTCTTAGTTAATTTTTTTTAATTTCATGAGTGAAAACAAAAATTGTTTGTTTACATGCTTTACCAAAATAAATAATCATTTATGGTTAAGTACAATTATTTTTCAAAGTTTTGTGATTATTTTTGTGTTAGAATCTTCACATTTTTTATATATTTTTTGTTTGGATGAAGTTCTCTAATCTACTTTGGAAAAGTTTATACTCCACCAAATAAAAATTATCGATTTTTATGATAATCACATTTTTTTTAAGTATGAACATTATGTAATTATAACAAGGTAAAAAAACACTAAATTCAATAGATTCTTGCAAGAATATAATTATAACAAGGATGTGATAATATCAAGTTTTACTCTTATTATATGGCATCATTGATGTACATTTATTTTAATTTAATTTCCTTTTTTATTCATAAATAATGCATTAAAGTACCCATCAAAAGCAACCATATGTGGTCTTGATATAAGATGAAAATATCACTCCACTATAACTCAAAAGGAAAACACGTGTTTGATCGTAGAACGTGAAATGAAATGAAACCCTACAAATTTTTCAGATAGAAAATTTTGTCAAAACAATGAAAGATATCTCTTTCTTTTCTACAAAAAATCTGTTGCATTGTGCGTCTATAATAATAACAAAAGGGATGGGAAGACGCCATCAAATCGTACAAGGATGGAACCAAAGGTGTAACATGGGGCTGGACCCTATAGCATCACATTGGGAAATATGTCCTATAGCACTTAAAATATCCAAACTATATAGTCAAGAGGTCTACAAACAATCTATTGTGCAACATGAAATCCCATCCCATCATCAAAGTAGGCTTATTAATTTTACAAGAAAGTGATGAACATCCAACTAGCAATGTATAAGCATCATAAAAATCAGTGCACGTTTGATTGGAGCCTAGCCCCATGTTACCGGTTTGGTTCCATCCTTGTACGATTTGATGGGGTCTTCCCATCCCTTTTCTCATTATACTGTGTCGTTCCATTGGGATCGACATGTTGTGAACTTGGAATGAAGGTTTGCTCGTCATTGTACAACAAAAACTCTCAGCCGTCAATGTTCGTCTAAGATGGTAAATGATTATGACCGTGAAATAGAGTCGTTAGCGGCGGGGAGCAGACTACGGGAGTCGTCATTTACTCAAATGATGGTTGGTTAATGGGTGACAATGACTTAAAGAACAATCAAGCATTCAGATAATCAGGTAATTATGATTGGGCGGGCTATTGGAAAAATTTTCCGGAAATTGCAATATGTCACAAAATCATGTGCACTCCAATGGCAGAAGTTCTGCAGGAGGGTCATAAAATACGGGTGGGTGAAGTCAAAGGCTCGATGAGGTTTACAGAAGTGGATGATACCAGGAGTGTAGTGGATCCACTGATCATAAAAGCCTGATCAATCAAACACATAGGAGGAAAGGAGAGGATATGATACAGGCGAGGGATAATTGATAAGGCATTTGGCGTGGTAGTTGCGCACAACGGCCGCTCAGGGGAATCACAAAGGACCTCAACTCTCTCATGATTCATTATAGCTGTGTAGTTCCGTTCTTTCGCGTTGCCTGCCCTTAGCTTTGGGCTCGACGTCTCATTCTACGCTAGCTCAAACCAAACCAACCATGTAAATAAATAAATATGGAAATAGAAAAGAAGGATCTTACGGTGGCGGCACCGGAAATAATTCAAATGACGGATCGAGATGAAGAAGAAGCGGATAGGATTGGTTGGGCTGGTTGGGTTTGATAATTACTTTTTACAGCACAGCAGAATTGGTGGAAAACGGTGTAATGTCTCGCCATCCAAGCAGATAAGCTTTCAAAGAGGACCTCACCTCTGGTTGCTTTGCCTTTTCACTTTACTATTGTACAACACTGTACAAAATCTGGGTATGAGCTGCAGCAGCAGGCAGCTAAGAACAAAGAAGAGACGAGAGCGAGAGGCGAGCAGAGCAGAGCCTGCGAGGTGGAGTCTTGAGGGGATTCTCTCAGGTCCATCCGAAAGAAGATGCATCCAACAAAACATGGCCTCCTCTCCTTTTCCACTCTTACTCCATCTTCGAATCCATTTCCAAACCGGGCGGGAGGGCGGGCTGGAAGGACGAATCCATGGATGCCATGCCCGCCCCGGCCAAGGGGTCCTGAACGAAAGAGGAAAAGGATCTGTAGCGGGCCATAGCAGAGAGCAGGAACAAAGGAAAGGGTGCAGACGAAAGACCCATCACATCAGCATCAGGGAGGGGTGGATGGCGATGGAGCAGCAGTAGTAAGGATAAAATAGATGGTTGCCTAGCTGCTGCTGCTGCTGTTGAAGCTGCCACGGCTAGTAGCATTGCGAGAAAGAAAGTACAGGCTAGTAGGTGCACCCTCCTTTTAATGTCCCAGCAAATAATAATAGAGAGGTGCCGGAGGCGGGAGGAGCTGGGTGAGTGGTACCATCAAATTGAAAACCTGTGCGAAAGAAATGAGTTCATTCGCTTCAAGACGCAGACAACCAGCCAGACAGACAGACAAAATGAGTTTTGAATCAACTCGGAACGTTCACCACGACGACGACGATCAGCCAAGACGTGCCCTCTTGCAATATTCACAGTTGTTGAGTACAGCACAGTGAAGTAGTGAGGTGAATTGAAACTTTGGAGATGCAGACAGACCACCAGACAGACGCGAGAGAGAGGGCTTTGAACTACTGACTGCCTGACTGACTTACTGACTGCCTGACTGACTTTCGAGCGAACGAACTACGATGAATGAACCTTTGAACGTTCACGACGACGACCCCGACTTATTCACAACTGAATCACGGGAAGAGTCGGGTGTTCTTGAACGACGACAGCTTGCTGATCAACTGGCATCGCAATCCATCCCGCCAACTCCTCTCCAAGTAGGTCGAGAGTGAACGTTGGCCGTTTAAGGGGAACTTTGTGGCCGGCTCTGGTGGTGGTGGACTGAGACGGACCGATGATCAGACCAGACCTAGAAGACTCTCTCTTCCCATCACATCCGAGCCCAGCCCGCGTTCCCACGCGGCGCGCGCGCATAAATATGTCCTTTAGAGGCGTGCAACCGGCGGTGCTGGAGCGGGTAACGGGAGTAAAGTCAGAGATGGCCATGGAGCAGGGCGTGTTGCCCTGCGACAATTGAGATGTGAAATTTCAATGGATGGATGGATGTCCGTGCGGGTTTCCCTTAAGACGGCAGGTGATGGAGGATGGAGATCACAGAGCTGATCCATGGGGAGTCCTGACCTGCCCTCTACTCTCTCATCAGAGACTGTCAGAGGTGAGCTTTCGGGCCGGGCGTGCGCGTGCTCTGGCTCGCCCAGGTCGCACTGCTGTCCGCGCCAGGCTGTCCCTGCTATCCCTGCTAAGAGCGGGTTGTTCGTGGCAGGCGCTGCTGTCGCCTCGTGACCCGGCTCCTCATAATTTCCATCTCCCGCCCGCCACTACTCTTCTTTCACTAGGCGACAAGACTTTGGATCCGACGTAGACGAGAGGGTAGTGAGTCAGACCAGTGTCGTCCCGAGTCACGGGGTTTGGGCGGGATGCGGATGAGAGAGCGCAAACGAATGGAAGAGCCGAAGCTCTCGTTTTGTCTTTTCAGTTGTACAATCAAGATCTTCCACGTCAATGTGTCTACTTCTTCCGCCGCCGATCTAGGCTCCCATAGTCGCTCGTGCAGTCTGCGGCCGACATTAGAGAGTTATACTGCATGTTTCCGACGTCGCGGCTGTTTTCCCGGACGGTAGTCGAAAAATCAAAACTCAAAAATGGAATTTTTAGAAATATGAGACTTTTAAGAAGAACTTGCTGGTTCGGAACCATACCGGACTCGGGGATGAAAGGCCCGGCGTGAATATAATTAAATTTCCGACAAGTATACTAGACAAGAAGGTCCGATGATACGGGTCACTAATGAGCAAGCTGCCCGACATGTGAGCCCAAAGCGACCGGCATTCGTGGGTACTGTTCGGTTGGTACCGCAGCGGGCACCGCCTCCGGCCGGTTGAGTAGGGTTGGAAAAAGAGGGAAGAGAAGAAGAAACGGAGTAGGCTAGGATACCGTAGGAAGAGGTCGAAAAGTTGTCGCCAGGTCTTTCTGGCGTGGTGTACAAAAATGTTACGTTGTCTGACTTTGAATGTAAGGGGCGAGAGAGAGAGTATTACTAACCACCCCCCAGGATCCTCGGGAGTTGAAAACGGGGTCTGGGCGATATCGTGTCGCCAAATTAAGGTGGGCGGTGTCCGTGAAGTTTTATAATTGCCCGTTCCACGAGGCGAGGGCAGACCTTGATGAACTAATCCAGTGCTATCACAAGACAAATGCTTTCCCCTTCCCTGGAGCCAGTGTGATGTATTGTTCTTTGTTGTGCCGCCTTCATCGGTCAAGTAAAGAAATGAGGAACCGTCACACCGTCCCAACTGAATAAGAAGATGACACGAAAAAGAGAAAGAAGATGCGCTTTTCCTCTTTCATCTTCTTCTGAATCGTCACAGAAAAATTTAGAATTAGAACAGAAGACGAAGAGGAATAGACGATATCACACGTTTCGATCAGATCAGATGAACTTCAGATAAATCCGGTCAGGCTAAGGAAAGAAATAGAAGACGAAGCCAACTTCCTAGACTGCATTAGTACTGCTTTAGTACCTCTGACCTCTCCCATATTGGGGGAGGTCAGGAACATTAATTATAAAGTGTAGTTAAGAAAGAATAAAACAAAACAGTAAAAAAACAGTACTTTGTTGTTTATAAAACTGTCCAGGAAACATGGAAGAAGCAGACTATCTCTTTTTCTGCAGTGCTTGCAGAGCTTGAGAGAAGTCGAGAACAGAACAGGTCAGGCAGGTTTGTAGTGATGGTGATAGTTGGACAAAAGATGTGTATGGATGTGTTGGAACTGCAAGTGAATGGAGAAGGCAAGTCATAGATGGGAGGGGATGGTAAACGAATGTCATAGTCTCACAGAGTGAATCGGGCGATATCGGTACCACAGTCCATGACGAGAGCTGAACAGAAACTGCGGGCGTGGTAAGGTCTTTTATGACACTTCCTGTCCTAGTCCATTTTGTTTGCAGGCCTTTTCATATTCCATGGATGGCACGTAATACTAATCGGGTTGCGATTTTAAGTCCAATACCATCACCACGTGCCACATGCCATCTTAACACTTTTCACATTATTATTCAAATCACATCATACAGACACACTGAAGACTGTATCAAGTAAAAGCCCATATGCACCTTGCATGGTGTAATTTTTATTATGTATATTACTACTGAGTCGTTCTACTGAGCTTCTCGTATCCTGCAAAATATTTTCGTTTCGCAACTGAAGAAAAAACCTTGTAGTTTGGACTCAGTGCATAGTGCACCGTTTCCTATTAATAAATTATATATACTACTTCTAAGATTTCTTACATACCTGAAAACCAGCGAAATATGAATTTAAAATGCTCCAAAAATGAAATTTTATTTTTTTTCTTTTAATCTTTCGCTTCGAAAACTAAATTTTCAAACTGTTCAGAACCTTTCATAGTAAGAAAAGGATTGAAATCATGATGTTAAATCAAACTCTTACAACATATCACTTAGTATTATCCTATGACTGGTTCCGTTGAATCGGGTGGTACAATTGATGTTTAGATGACTGTTTACTTTGGTGTCCACTTTGTTCCGAGGACAACTGCATTGGAAAACATGATGTATTTTTCTTTGGTCTAAAATTATACAGTAGATTTCATTAGTTCACTATCCGGCCATAGGGTGCCACTCTATGCTGGACTTTTATTCTTATATTGTGCTCCAGGGTGTATCTTTTGCTGTGTATGTCAACCTTCACGGGTAGATTGTGCGTCGACTTACTTCTATCGTATTTAATAACAATTCGTGGCGGAAGTGAATAAAAATGAAGTGTCCCAGATCAGTCCTCAGTATCTCGATATATATGAAGTGGAATTTCAAATATACACCTTTCACCTCCTATACCTAATGGAACCCATGTGGTCTTAAGGTCTTACTTTTATAAAGTATTTGGTGAAATCTATTCCTTGACAAAAACAAAACTTTAATTAAGTTATTTATATGAGGTCTCCCTTATGATAAAAACTACATCTTATCAAAAAAAATAAAATTGATTTTGTTATTCATACTATTTTTTATTCCTTCCAAACCATCTCCACACAATGTCTTGTGAATTGAGATCTTTTGACTTAAAAAAATTGTTTCTACATGTTTATTAAGAAGGAAAAAGTAAAAATCAACCAAACAAGTGAAAGAAATTTCTCCATGATAAATTATATATTTAATTATGCTTCTTTTTGAAAATGACTTGAAGATTATATAATTTTTACATGCCAATTCCATGTATTAATTTTTTATAGTTGGTTGGATGCAAAATTTTGATAAATAAATTTGCAATGTAATTTAGTGTTTTGATCAATTTGACCTCAAATCCTTCCTTCTTTTGAGTGTAAAAAGAATATCCAAAAAAAATATTACTCAATCATTCTTGATGTAAGTCTTTTTTATATGATTAATGCAATTTATGTTGTTTACATTCAAGACTTTGATGTAAATTGTCTTGATATGAATAATTAACATGTTCCATATAGAAACATTGAGCAGTTCCCGCAAGGTAGAATATTAAGTTTAATACTATCCAATATATATCTACATGAGTTCAACATATGGATAGAAGAGTGTATCCAATATTTAGGAATGAAGGAGATTTGTTGTTGGACTTATAAGCATTTTGATGTAACTTGTCTTGATATGAATTATGTAAGTTGCATTGTACTCATATAACCTTTGATGTAACTTCTTTTGATTTGAATAATATAAGTCACATTGTTATTAAACAACACAATGATATAATTAATCTTAGTTTGAATACTGCAAGTTGCATTACTCTCATAGAACAAAGTGGATGATAAAGTTATTTTAAAATATTCATGATCATTATTCGCATACCTATCTATCATCTTCAATCACATACAATTTTTTTAAATATAATGCAATTCTAAAATCTTATAATGACTTCATGACATGGCAATGAGAATTTTTTAATCTATTTTAAGAATTTTTTGTCATAAATATGAACAAGTTTGCAAGAAATTTTTTTAAAATTGCATAATCAATATAGTAAAAAATAATTTTTTGAGAATTTTTTTAATTTTATAATTATAAAGTTACTCATTATGAATATGTATATCATATAAAAATGATAATTTCATGAAAATATATGTGAAAAGAAATTTAATTTGAATTGAATTCATTTAAAAATCATATTCCTTAAGATGAGTTTATTTATGATACATCAACTTAAAATTTAAAATAATATTATTTTAATATCATTTTGAGATTATTATTTTGAAAGAATATGATTATTTTATGAATATAATAATAATATATTTAATCAAAGTTACTAATCAAGATTTAGATTTCTAGGTATAAGTACCTTAATCATGCAAAAAAATTTAATTTTTTGGAATATGTGATTTAATATTTATTATATATCAATATTTTTGTAATTATTACATATAAATAATTTTAAATTTTGTTGATAATAAATATAACAGATGCATTTTTTTATTATACACTATACAACATAAGTTTCTCATGTATAGTCTTAAAACATTATTTTCTTCATGGGTTTGAAATATTACTATCATTAAAAGCATAAAATTTATATTTACCATTAGAGATTTTTTCAATGCATATACTAAATTTATGTCAATCCAATTTTCATCATATTCTACCAACAACTATATGTATATATATATATATATATATATCTTTATTTTATAACAAACACACATCAATGTGATTTTATAAGAAACTTTATATTTATTTTAACACATTGTCAAACAATTCTTAGGATAATCATTCCAAACATCACAATATAATTTTCATCTTTTATATATATAAAACTTACATTTTGTGAATTATATATAATGTTATCAATTTATTTAATTTGCATTCAAATTTAAATATTATCTAGATGATTGTATATTTTTTAAATAAGATTTAATACTTATCATAATACACACAAAATAGTCATTTAGATGAATGATTTCTATGTTGTTTATGCAAATGCAAAATATTTGAAAGATGATTTTGAATTTTCATGATGTTTTAATATAATAATTAAAATTTTATTACCATCTAATTTTGTGCATGTGGATGATTTTTAAATTCAAAGAATGATCAAATTTCATTATAATTATTGTTCCGTTGTCTATTATATCATATTTTCAAACATAATATATAATAATGAACATATATCAAGTCTTAACTTTACATCATACAAGGATTATAAAGATTGGATAAAATTATTGATATATAAAAGTGAAAAACACTTGATAATGTTTTAACATATTGTCATGCTTAATTGTCAAATTATTTATAGACAATGTTGGATTTTGTGATAGATTATGCTTCTTTAAATTTTCATATCAACAGATTTTTCTTTATTTTTCTATTGCTTCCTTGCTTTTGTGAATGTGATAAGAATTTATTCCAAATATATATTGCACTCAATAAAATTGATCCACAAACATTTTTACATGTTATCAATGATTGAATGTTTTTATTAACTGAAAGTTTGATCTCATTTTAAAGAGTTCAACCCTTCTTAAAACTTCATAATTACAAACATTATAAATCTCATCAATGATACTCTACTGTGTTGGTTAAAAATATCTTTTCTCTTTTACGAGTTTATAATCTATTACAAAATTATAATTACAAATATTTCCAATCTATATTCATCATGAGTCTTTATTTTTATCAATTCTTCACATCATATGATAGATTTTCCACGAATGTTTCATTTCAAAGTAGTGTCAATTTATGATTATGTTTTGTTTGAATTGATTAGAGTGTTTTGGAGTTTGTATTGATCTTTGATAGATTTTACCAATGCATATTTTGAGTTCATGCATAATGGTAAAAATTTATATAAAATTTAACATAATCAATGCAAATAAAACTATTAAAAAAATAATAATTTAATAAGAATACCAAGTTATCAATTTGAAATTTTTTTTATCCATCATTTCAAACAAATTATGTGACTTTTAGATTATTCAAATCATTAAATTAATTTTTATATTCCAAATTGTTATTTTTTAATAATTGTTTTTTAACAACTGTATTTAATTTTTTTAATTTTTTATTGATTTTATTATATTTTTGAGTCATTAAAAAAATAATTATTATCATCCATTTATAAAATAATTTAAAAATAAAATGATATATTAAAAAATAAAAATAAAAAATAGGAAAATTTATTTTTAAATAATAATAATTTTTTATTTTAAAATTTATTTCAAATATTTTAAAATTAAAAAAAATATTAAAGATTTATGCAAATATTTATTTATGTAAAACTTTATTCAAATGTATAAATTTGTAAACTAAATAAATAATTTTATTCAAATGATTTTTTTTAAAAAGCTATATTTAGATTTATACTAATTTTAAATATAAATATAAATAATAATTTTAATTTTAATTTTTTATGAGAATATATATAAAAATATTTTAAATGTATTTAGAAATTGAATTTATTTTGTTTAATAATTTAAATATAATCATGTGTACAACATATTTTAACATATTGCTTAATAATGCATACTCTTATTGTTATTTTTTTCGTAAATATTTAATATTTATTCATTTTTATTCAATATGAAAAATATTAAAAATTTCACATGATTATATTTAAATTATTTAAAAAAAAATTCAAGTTTTTAATATGTCCAAAATGTTTATTTATATTTCATAAAAATATTGCTATTGGTTTTAATCATGTATATTTATAATTTTTAGTAATTCAGATGATTAATTTATAAAAATTTATGTTTATAAAAATTTATTTTAAAAATTACAAATTTCTGATTTTTAGATATAAAAAATATATTATTTCACAATATACAAATTTTTATTTTTATTCAGATCCTATGAATTGATAACCATGTCAATATTATGAACTAACTACGCTACAATATAAATATATAATTGATTAATTTAATAATATAATATTTTATTTTATGTGTGCCAAAATTTTCATAGAAATAATTTCATATTACATATATGATAATAAAAATATATAATTAGATGATCTTTATAATATTTTTAAAGTTAATAATATGATTATATATATATATATCAAGTGATTTAATATTATTAAGATTTTATTTTCTGTAAATTAATTATTTTTAATATAAATAATTAAATTAAAGTATATATATTTTATAATATACAAAGTATGAAATTGTACTTAGAAACTTAATTATTTGATTTAAAAAATTATTGAAAAAATTATTAAAATAATGAATTCATGTAATACAAAAAATGTTGAAAAAATTCATAATGACATGATCAATTAGAATCAACAGCTTCAAAATATTATGAAAAAATAGTGGATGCAAAATGATAAACATATTTTAAAAAATACATTATCCATATTTTTATGCATATTTTTATCTAAAGTCTGATAATGTCTAGTCAATAATACATTCGATTAGAAAGTTCAATGGCAAAATATCACCAAAAAATACCAAGCAAAGGCCACACAAAGACAACAATCACTCTAATCGAAGAAAACATGGGGAAATAATATCAAAACATTCCGAAATGTCTATACATTTCTTGCACATTCTTTCTTCCTGGATGTAAGTGGTAATATCTAGAAGTAATAATAGCTCTTGATCACGGAAGTACTGAAATCGTGGTTGTTAAGGTTCAAAAAGTTCAGTCATAGTAGTTCAAAGGACAGTCGTCTCTCCATTTTTGTCACCCATGAACGTTTCAATCAATATAACTATCTCATGTATATAAAAATGGGTTGTCCTTCTTCATACATATTTGGATTATTTTTTTAAAAAAAATCCTTTCCCACAAAAGGTACGTTTAAGATATTTTTTCTAATAATGGCTTAGAACTTTTTTTGTAAGCTTTAGAAATTTTTCCAATCTAACTACTCGGAAAAATATGATGGTGAAACAAATTTCCTTGCAAAATTTTATCCAATTTACACACAAATTTGGGAAGAGTGTATTACAGATAAGCATTTATAAGAATTAAGAGGCATCGAATTAAAGGAATTGAATAGTTTACCACATTCCCATTACGTCTCTTACACCTTGATATTTCGTACCAAGTTGAGAAATCAGTTTCAATGCCGCACCCATATTAACGTACTGTGTACATATTCTAGATTGCATCAAAGCAGAGAAGATGAATTTCCTCACGAAACTTATGCTTAGAGCGTTGTTTGAAGCCAATCGTGATATACAATGCAACAGCTGGCCAAAAGAAAGGGACGTAGACAGGTGACCATTGTTGGGTCTGGGCAAGTTGGGGTTGGTGGCCGTATCGAGTTGGGGTTGACGTTGGGAAGAAATCACGGGTGTGGCAGAGTCGAGTTGATCAGGTATAGGGAGGGGCGCTTGGTGGGGGGGCGTGGAGTGGGGGCTTGGAAGAAGACGAGGGGGATGATGATCTAGTAGTAGTAGTGAGAGCAACATCATAACCCTTTTACCCCACATTGGCGATAGGAAAGGGAGATATATAATAGTATTATTATTTCATACCCAAGGTTAATATAATGTTCCAGCACCACAAATATCTGCATGCATGGTCGCTCTCAGCCACTCACTCCACCTGCTTTCATTTGATCACGAGTTTGATTTGTCACCACTTACTTCCATCCCCATCCATACCCATGATCTCGATGATGCCATATCTCCCATCCGTTGTCATAATCCCCATCATCTGACATGCCCCATCTCCCATCAGTTATCTCATACATACAGTAATGGGATTTCTGTCTCCATACATGATAATCTCTCTCAATTCCTAGAACAGTGTTGTAGTATTTGAATCGTGCTGAAGTAATTTAATTATGTCCTGTCTTCACTTCAGGGCAGTAGCGCAGACTTCATTTTTCTCTTTTTCCATTCCATAGCATCATCCGTTCACGTATGTAGAATGGCGGATTCTTATCTCCGGAGAAAGGAGAAAATGAGCCATTGGAACGGCGCTCAAACAACTTCTTTGAAAACACAATATATCCAACCCTCAACAGGATCACAGTCGAGGACGCAAATTGGGGCTCACACAATTGCAGAAATATTACAAGGTAATCTTGTTTACATTTCCCATCCTTTTTGCTATATATTTCTGCACCAACTATTAATCTTGTTTACAATATACTAATGACAACTAGTTGGATATGTCTTTTGTTTCTTAAGTTGTGTGTTCCACTCCTTAGCGGATGATACACATTGTGGGTCCTTATACCACATTAGGGAATCTTTTGATTACTTGACTACCAAGCTTCATATTGTAAAATTGAGAGTCAAGGTGTCAAAGTGTAGTACTTGATCTCCTTTTGACATTCCTCATCATTTGGCATTCTAGTAGGGTCCGAGGATTTTATCTCACGCTACCTAGATGTTGCACTTACCGAGGATGTTTTGCTGGTAGATGATCTTCGTGGAGGGATAAGCTTATTATGGATGGAGGAGACGTCACCTACAACATTCTTGGTTAGTTGGGTACTCGTTGCACATTTGTTATCTTCTCGATTTATTATCGTAGATAGGCCTATCCTTGAGATATATATAAGGGATATGGATAGGGGATCATTTCCCTTACATGTATTATTGCGACATACGAGAGATGCTTTATCACTAGAGGTACGACATGAACTCCCATCTTTTTCCTCTTTGGCCACCAATTGGACTAGGAATATACAGTCTATCTTCATGGAATGACATCCATTCTTAGTAGATCCGGCCATTTCTCGTACTACTAGAGCTCGTATACGCTCTTGCTCTGGCAAGGGTGCAGGCTCATGGATCTTGGCTCGACCATACATCATGGATTTTTGACTCGTACCAGCTATTTTCTCTACAGCGATGAGGTTCCATCTTGGCTTGATCCATCTATCTACATCTTCATTACTCACATGTGAGTGTGGTATCACTTTATATGCAGTATATGTTCATATGACTCGTTGCCCATTTGGAGGGCAGAGGATAGCTACCCATGATGCCATTAGGGATGTGGTGTTTGCTATGGCACGAGAGGGTGGATACCTCACATGGAGAGAGTGTTGGTATACCTTGCAGTCGACTAGGGTTAGGGCAGACATATACTTGGTTCGGGAGGACTAGGTCAATGTGACGGATATGGTGGTTATTGATCCTACTATAGACACAATTTTAGAGGGGGTGATCACCCATCCTCTATGATGAACGGCGAGTGGAGCGGCAACAGCCAATGTCTCCAAGTATAAGGGTATACAGAGTGGTCATCTCTTTGTTCATCTAGGTTTGGAGTTATATGGAACTATGGACACTAACTTCGACATGTTCGTGAGTGAATGCAAGAAAGACTACCATACTAGACGGAATCGGTATCATTCTCTTTAGATTAATATATAACTTATTTTAGTCAACATATTTCCATTACTTTACATAGGAGAGCCATGATTCTTCATATACTCTTTTTATCCTAGATAGTTTGATATCTTATGTGCTTTAGTACATATTTCGAGATGTGATTCTATTGAGGCTAGCCCCATGGGGCATCCTTATAGGATTTGATTTGATGGGGTCTTCCCATCTCTTTTGATATTTTACTGTCTCCTACTAGTTGGACATGAAGCTTATTACCTGGTACACACTTTCCGCTTAGAAACATAGAACTAAAACGTAGTGACGTCGAGACATTAATCATACACGGGATTACCAACCTAATCATTTGCTGGGATCGGATTTGCTGGGAGGAAGGCACAGAAGACAAATTTCCATCTAGAACGTTCATCATCATTATCATAAATCTCACTTTTTACTTCTGGGACCTGAAACAATGTTGTTTCCATCCATCTCTCATGTGATTGGACCCTATTCCATCCCATCCCGTGCCAATCCTTCCTCCCCGGTAAATGGGATGCGAGAGAGATGGGAGCAAGTACCCATTCTTTGTTCATTAATGAAGGTCCAAAATGGTGTGGGAAATGTGATGGTGCTCCCCCTTCCATGGAAGGACTGGACTCGTCGTCGGAGACCAACAAATACTACATACTCGGTCGTCTTGCCAGGGAAGGCGAACAAAGGCCCACGTCGAGGAGGCGACCGGAAGACAGAGGTTTCCCGGTGAAGTGTGACAGCAGGCGACAGGCGGGCAAAGGAGAGAGAACAAGCGGATGGGGGAGGAAGAGTGTATGTGTCAGGAGACCGACTAGTCTGACCGGGGCGGTAATTCCTACCTCCTGGCAATAATTACGGAGACCGGGCACCGAGGCGGGCGGCAGGGCCCCCGGAGGGGCTGATACCTTAACTTATTATTTTGCACCCTCGGGTTAGCAACCCCGCTTTTCTTTTTTTCCCCTAGGGTCTACTCTCTCCTCTTGCTCTGCTGCGGCTGCTCTCTCCCTCCATCTCCCCCATCCCTTCCTTCTCTCGCTCGTGCGAATAGGCAAAGTGGAAGAAGAACGGCGCCCCCGCCGACCAACCGAGTGAGTGAGCGAGAGAGGAGGGGAGAGTGTAGATTGCAGTGTGGGTGTGAGAGGAGTGTGTGTTTTTCCGAAGAAAAAGAGCGAGGGAGAGCGAGATTCAGTGCAGTTGGGTTTCGGAGAGAGCGAGGGAGTGAGATTTTGAGTCCTGATTGTTTCGCTTTCACTTTCGCTTTTTTTCGTGAACATCTGATACTACTACAATCCACATTTCATCCTCTACCTTCTCCCTCAGAGGTGAGTGAGCCAAGCCTATTCTTGCCTTTTTGTCTCTCCTGTTACCAAGCAAAGCGGAGGCTTGTGTGGAGTGGTGGGCTGTGGTGTCTGGTCTGAACTGGTCCGTCCGGCCTTGTAGTAGTGTCTCCCTCCTTCTTCCTTCTTCTTCTTCAAGGCTAGGCAGCTCACAAGCTTCCTCCTTCACTTCTCTTTTCACTACTTACAAACTCCACCCCATCTGAGCAAGCCCCGAGCCCCCCGGGGCCGGGCATCATCTCTCTTCTTCTTCTTGCTTTTCTTACCGAGCTGCTGGTGCTCGAGCAATCGAGATCTCGAAAAGAACCCAGGTCCTCGACTCCAAGTCGCCGTTCCCTGACTCTTAGAATCCGAGTCCTGCTGCTGCTGCTGTTGCTGGCTGCTTCATCTTGTCAAGCCAGCGGCAGGCTTGGGTTTGGTTTGTTTGGTTCAGACGAGTATTTGCCCATCTAATCCTCTCAAGCGGATTTCAAGTTTGTCTTCTGGCAGCTTGTTCAGTTCCTATCATTGTCAGCAGTAGATAGTCAAGTCGGTCGAGGAGCGAGATAGCATAGCACCTGCGAGTTGCGTTGTTCACTTGCCCTTCCTCCTTTGTAGACCCTTCGTTAGTTTGTGTTTTCAAGTCGCCTTATCTCAGTGTGTGCGCGTGATATCTTAAGAAGAAGATACAAATCCTGACCGTCGAAATTTGCCTCTCGCAATCGTTGCGTGCGCCCCTCGCCGGCCTGGTACTTTCAGAGATAACATTTCGCTCCCCCGGAGCTTTCCGTGTCTGCCCAAAGGAGAGTGTGAGTGTGTGCCGGACACCCAGGGGTCACGAGTAACCCCCTTTTCATCTTCTATTCTCTCGCTCCATTAGACCAAGTTGGGCAGCCTTCCCCTCGGCATCTGGAGAAAGCCTTGTCTCCTGTCTCAACCCTGCGGAGACCGTCTACTTCAAACCCTCCACAGTTCCTAAGGCGCGCATTTCTCTTCTCACACCTCCTGCCTTTCCCTGTCAGTTTCGCGGTTACCGTATTACATCACAGTGCGCAATCTCTCCCCATCCCCAACCTGCGGACTTCCTTGCTCGCATCAGCCGCCTGTTTCTATCTCATGATAGTATTGAATTTGGCGACTCACAACATCGAGAATATTTTTTTCTCACACTCGAACCACAGGTTCGCCACTTTCTTCTGGTGACTCTCTTCACTTATACTATGCTTGTGGTTCGAAGTTCATCTGATCACGCGTCTCTCGTTATTTCTTGTCATGTCTTCTTCCTGAGTTCTTTTAGTCCAAGTCTTTCATAACTTTGTCCACACAAATATTTATAGGTTTGGATAGGTTTTTACCCGACTCCGGTGCTCTTAATCTGGTTTGGGTATGAGGTCCACGCAAAGTTTTCCGAAAAAGTGCGCGGCATTCCACGACAATGGCAATGCCGATTCCCTCTTTGTAAAAGTTCGTCTAGGTTTCCTTGCCTTCCCTCCCGTCGATGGAAACTCTCTCTAATGTACGAGAGTGGGGAGGTCGCTGTTGTGCAACTTGCCAACTTGCATTATCCTCGCTGGTCCCTGCACCTGGTTATCTCAAGTTCACAGTCATGACCTCCATCCGCTGCCTCGTACGTCCACAGATAGTGCTGTCACATCAGCATTTACTGCTTTCCCGATCTTCCAGAGTGAGACATGTATTAAAATCAATTTTGTGGCTGAAAGCTTGTGAATTTTGCGGGTGTATCTGTAACTGCTCGTGGTTGTTTTAAACTTCTAGTTTCTACTGGTAGCAGTGGGTTTAGCTCAATAGCGCTCTGCAGGTCTTTGTATCAATGTTGTAGTTCAGACCAATGTGCATCTTCTTGCATGAACCCATGTCTCGATTCAGAACAGCTCATTGCCTGGGGACCCAGTTCGTAGCTCTGCCGTTCTGTTTGGATCTTTAATTGACAACGAGCGCTGTGGTGTTGTGCATGTGTTGACCAGATTGCCCAAGTTCACTTGATGGGGGTTTCTACGGTGAACTCGAACATGGGGGTATCCATGGATCCACACATTTGAGAGGCTCAGGCCCTTGGAGGCTCGAGCACGCTCACTAGTAGAGTGTGAACTCGTGAGCGAGCTCGAGGTGGTACGTGAGAGACTTTGAAGGTTCGTTTGGTAGACTTAAGAAAGAGAAAGCGGCAGTATAGGGCAGATGGTAGGCTGCCGTTTCGACCCAGGCAGAGTATTGATATGTAGCAGGAAGGTTAAAGAGTAGGGAGAGGTTTGCAACATGGATTTGGGAGCACATGAAGGAGATCTTCAGATGCCGATGTCAGGTGGCTACGCTGGCCATCACGAGTCTTCGAAGATGAAGTTGCTGACCAGCGGCAACGGCACCGGCATGGAGGATATCCGACCTCTGGAAAGTAAGGCTAAGAAGATTATCAAATACAGAGAATGCCTCAAAAACCATGCTGCCAGCATTGGGGGCCACGCCATTGATGGATGCGGGGAATTTATGCCCAGCGGGGAAGAAGGAACTTTGGACGCGCTCAAGTGTGCGGCATGTGAATGCCATCGGAACTTTCACAGAAGAGAAGTGGAGGGTGAACCCTCCTGTGATTGTCATCATGTTCGAAAGGAAAGGAAGAGAGGGACACCCGGAGCAATGCCGCACACTCCTTTGGCACTTCCAGCAACTACTGTCATCGCTCGGTCTCCTGCACCGATGATAATGGCGCTGAATACCGTACCAACGGACTCAGATGATCAGGATGGAGGTGTGGGAGGACCGGCATCGGCGATGAAGAAGCGATTTCGTACCAAGTTTTCAGCAGAGCAAAAGGAGAAGATGTGTTCCTTTGCAGACAAGTTGGGATGGAAGATACAAAAGCACGATGAGGCGGCAGTGCAGGCATTCTGTGCTGATATTGGCGTGAAGCGGCACGTCCTCAAAGTCTGGATGCATAATAATAAGCACACATTGGGCAAGAAGATATAGTTCCTTTTGCCCCTTATAGGATTGCAGGGCCCTAAGTCATTTCTCTAATGCCCCGCAGGCAATGTGCTCACCGGGAGGCCTTGTAAGTTACAGCTAATAAAATCTATATATGTTGCTACGCTTCTGTTATGATCGGTAGATTAGGCCCTCTCTCGTTGTAGTAGGCCATTGTGAAGTTCTGAAACCTGCAGGCTGCATTTTGACAGCTTGAAAGGTGATCACTTGTTTGTTAACTAATGTTGCCCATGTCATCTATCAATCACCTAGAGTGAACCAGCTAGCCGGCATCCCCCCATTCATGTACATAAGAGCCCGCAATTTACCCGCACGCACCAATGTACGACAGAGTTCCCAGTCAGTACTTATACGGTTTCAGGAGGGAATTGCACTCGAAGCCTCTGAACACGTCGTTCGATTTTCTTTAGTCTTTCAGTGAGTGATGCAGTTTATCTGTTCACTTTCAGGATTCCTGACGCACTGTTCAGTCATGCGTGGATCTACGACTGAAGAAAGGATTTTTAACCTGTTTCTCACTTCATTCTGCTGAGGCTTGAATCGGGTTTCGACATCCAACGATGCCTGCAGTGTAAGGTGGTTTTGTGGTTGTTTTGTAACTTCGCTTCAACGACCAGTAGCATCTGATCTCACTACATTCTGCTGGTTTTAACTTCCACTTTGAACTTCTTCCTTATTCGAGTTTTCCATTTCCTTCCTACAGTAGGAGGTGTTTTCTTTTCTTCTGGTTGGGATTCAAACTGCTGTGAGCAAGTAGTGACTCCTCATACATTTGTCTCTTGGCGACCGTCATGATGGGAGTGAATAGCGAAAGTGGATACTTGATATTACTTGTCGTTACTGACTTGAGGCCTCTCGATAGAGACCTTGTCTTCTTCTGAAGAAACACTGGCTAACAGAGTACTGTGTAAATGCTATGGTCAATCGTCGCCAAAATGCCAGGATTACATTATTAGTTTGTTGAACGTCACACAATCCCCTATCCGCGTATTGAATGATCCCACACGGTATAACGACTCCGTCCACTAACACGCCATGTCTACCATATGGTGGAAGTGTAGCGCAGTAAACCGGTGTCTAGAAGAGAAGTCAGTAGTCTAAGTTGCCCATGAATGGAGAAAATCTCTTTTTATGTGGATGGATTCGATCATCTCGCTTTGTCCCGCAGAAGTCTTGACCGCAGAAGGCTTGGCTTCTCGATCGTGTAATGTTGTCTGCGAAGTCTTTACAGAGTGATGACTGTAACTTTTTATAGCTTTACCAAAAGTAGGATACGGTGTATCCCCTTCGTCCATGTGTTGCCAGGCAGACCTTGACAGTAGAGGTTTGCTATCCAGCATCCGTTGAAACTACTGTATACAAGTGAATGAAACATGTATGGACAGCAAAGTCGCTGCTACGTTAGGTTAGGGATTGTGTGAAGATGTAAGGTCTGGATCTGTCTCCTTGTTCTCTTCAAGGTTGGTAGATGAACGTTCGCGGCAGGTTGTTCTCCGTGATTTGATGGACACCAGCTGTAGGAATACAATTCGATCCATACCGTATCGGTTTGTCAGACGAACCTTCTTCAGATGTGGGTGATTGGATCGAATAATGGTCAACTCAGCGCGGGCAGATAACCACGTCACAAACGATATAGTAGCTCCCTCTGACATGCTTAGTACAAGTTACCGGTATCGGCCTAGTCTATCTTACTGAAAGTATCTCAACTTGCAGTGACGCTGCAAGGAAAACCATACTTCTGAGGAGACGAGTCGAACGACTCAATATCTCAATAAGATGTGCTCTGTACGTGCCATACTGTGTGTTTTATCAAAACTCCAGCATGCAGCAAGGAATATGAAACTAAAGTATTGAATTGTATTACGAAAGTAAAAACTCTATATCAAATTGCAGTGTTATACAGGGTTCTTCCTGTCTAATACCGCAACTTGAAACTATGTTGATCCTTGCAAGGTGACTGACTAAGGCCATATTATAAGACAAATATTTATTACCAAGCCCTTAACACAATATAAGAAAATAATTTTAAACAGCAAGCGTGGAATACCCAATAAATGGGTCATTATTACTATGTATAGAACTTACATAACACACAAAATGATGTCTCTGATATATAATCTTAACTCATGAACTAACATTTGTAACAAAGAATAAAAATCATTACATTAGTTCATATGTCTATCTCTAATATCCAGATGTATAGATAACATGAAATAAATACATGATCCTCATATTCAATCTGATCCAGATCTTAAAGTATACATAGTACTTTACTTTTATCATTTGATCAATTCCCAGGCAGCGTAATTCTTCTATGCCGAGTCTATGAGAGCTATGTCAAATATATATTAGCAATTTTTTAGAAGATCTGTAATTTTTCCATATAAATCCAATAAAAATAAATTTTATATGTTGATAACAAAATCAATGATAACATTTAAATAGATTTACCCTAAAATTTTCACTGATTTACTGACAAGACTTAAAGATCCAAGATGAAAATTCTAAAATAGAAAGTCAAAAGAGATTAGTATTGAGTGAAAAAATGAAATCAAGACAATCTATATTATAGATCTCCTTAGATATTTTAAAATCCTATGATCACATTCTATAGTTTTCTAATCTGTAAATTGTGCACATTTGTTAGATTTGAAATATGTAGCAACCATTTAAACTCAATACATGATATTATATGTCTTGAGTTATAGCATATATTATAGCATATGCAAGATATAAATATCCAAATTTATAAAATTTGAATAACAATAAGAAATAAAAAAGTCTAATTATTGATAACTTAAAGTAGTTTCAAAATTTCTTCTTATTATATTCAAATCTTGGTCTATGAGTGCAATTTTCTGACTAGATGTGTTGTATAAAAAATGTAACAACTTCACAATTTAATATTAGAATCAATGTAAAGGTTCAAGTTATAGTGTAAGTGTCAAGATTTTACATATATCATCTCATGATATAGGATTATATTTTAATAACTTCATATTAATATTATGTATTACGCAATCAAATTAATTTCAAGTTTTTAATTTTTATTGATATTGATTTCATACTTTTAATCAAATTTTTGATCAACAAGTAAAAAAATACAAAAAATACAACACTAAGGATAAAACACAATACAAAGTCAAAAGTAACAAAGATAACAAAAAAATCTATAAATCATAAAATAATATGTGAAAGTTAATCAACACTTAATATGAATTTGAATGTATAAACTCAACTCTGACATGACACATGTAATGATAAATAAAAATTAATAAAAATTATCATATATTTATTTTGAATAATATAACTAATTTAGATAAATCATAATTGGTTCAATAAAATCTAAGATTTGTCATTAAATCACTAAAAAATAAAATGGAAATAAAAAATAAATATCAAATCCAGAAGAAAAAAAGAGTCAAAAGGCATCAAACACAATACAAAGAACCTATGATAGATATAGAAATCCAAACGGATGTGCATGACACTACTTCTACAACTGAGTACATCTAAAGATCTAATGAAAGAAAAGACCTCATATATATAATGGATGCACATGATCCAAAAAACAAAAGATAACTTTGGGTTGGTGACTATCATGCATTAATAGAGTAGATAAATGTGCTTGATGTGTTTTGAAAATTAATTAAGTTTCTCTTCAATGAGACACTTCTCATTGAGGAGAAACATAGATAGTATGACTGGTCTGTATATCCAACCTCACTATCAGCAACACACATGAGCCTTAAGACTTCAAACAACAAAGCACCAACACAAACAAACTTAATGCACAAACATAAAGCCAAGATGGAGGTATATCAATAAAAAAAACATAAAAAAACAATTTTTCATCTCAAAAACATCCATCAATGGGGTCAAACCAACCCAACCTCAATTGACATAGCCTTAGGAAGTTATTTAAAAACACTAAAACTCAGTTTTAGAGTCCTTATGCACTCCATATAGATAATCTGACGTTGGTGTTCCAATTATGTAAGGCATTGCCTTAGACTAGCTTTTTTCTCTTCCCTACTTAATGCAAATTTTTTTCTGCAAACGGACATTGTTTGAAACTTCTGCTTGATTTCAAAAATCTTTGACTCTAATTTAGGACCTTTAAAACTCCAAATTTTGCAATTCTAACACCGCTAGGCTTGTGTCTCATGTCTCTACCCCTTCCAAAACTACTTTACATCTTCTATGATCACACCAAATTTTAGATCACACAAAAATATACACTTATGTCCAAAATATTTTTTGACCCATCTTAATTCTTAGCATCAAGATAACTATGTAAGCATTGATCCACTTGGTAAATTTTCAGAAACGCTTCCTCCTCCCAAATTTTAGATTCGGATTTCAAGCACTAAAATAAAAAAATTCAAAATCGATCACACCGACTTTAAATTGACTCTGCTTCTAGATTGCCACCATGGTCTTCACTCCACAAACGCCTTTCACACTCTATAGCAAAAAAATCAAAGCTATCATCAATCAAAACTCGTCAAAATATCTTCACTGCTCCAAAAACTCACAATTCTTACCTCATAATTCAATTTGAGTTTTTGAAGTAATCTTTTCTACTCTCAAAACATCCAAAAAGACATTCCGCTCATAACCATAGCATAAAAGAGAGATTCAGTCAAGCCAAACTCACTTTGAGCTTCAAAGACTCGAGGTTCCCCACTAACTACTATCCATCATAGCCACACTATCAAAGTCTCAACTGAAAATTCCATTCCAAGGAGCCCTAATAAGAATTCTATTCCTTGAGCCCTTGGTCTCCGAACACCTTTGAAAACTCCACTCCAAAAAACCCTAATTTAAACTTTACCCCTTGAGCCCTAGATCTCCTAACGACGTTGTTGGCGTTAGGAGATCACACTGCTCTAGATGCACCCACTGTTAACTTTAGCAGTCTTTCTTTTGAAACCTTGAGAGAACTCCATTGTCATATCATTGTATAATCTATGTCACTTCACTGCATCCGCATGTAACCAAGACATCTAACCAAGGCACCGCAAGGTGCTAATAAAAGGTCAACCTAAAACTTGTCATCACCGCATGCACTCATCCAATCTATAGATCTACAAGTTTTGTCTCACTACCCACATCATACAAGAGTAC
Source organism: Marchantia paleacea (assembly GCA_014180765.2). Classification (NCBI taxonomy): domain Eukaryota; kingdom Viridiplantae; phylum Streptophyta; class Marchantiopsida; order Marchantiales; family Marchantiaceae; genus Marchantia; species Marchantia paleacea. The sequence goes on along the minus strand of MUAA02000108.1, from coordinate 664,514 downwards.
TAACACTCCAATAACAAAGCACCAACACAAATAAACATGATGCACAAACAAGACTTTAAGAATATCAATACAAGAAACATAAACAATAATCTCTCATCTTAAAAATATCTATCAAACCAAGCCATAACCTTTGAACGACAATAAAAAACACTAAAATTCAATATTGAAGGTCTGCTACCATTCATATCAATAATCTAACATTGATAATCCGACTATACAAGATGTTAAACTAACCATTCTCAATTCTCAACTCTCCATAATATTTTTTTGCAAATGGACCGAGAATGTAACTTCTGCCAGATTTTTAAGATCTTTGGTTTAAATTTTATCTCATAGTGGTAGATGTTTGTTACTTGCAATTATTGTGGATCATCATGCAAGAAGTACTCCTTCATATTATCTGTCCATATCAAATTGTCTTGAAATTGGTATTGAAAAGGAAACGTGAACTTACTCTTTTGAGAGGTTCATCATTTTCAACTAAAACCTCTTTGTTATGAAAAACATCAATGTGTTGAAAAACATGGGCAAAATATGGTAAAAACTAACCAACTCTCAAGATGATTCTAGACAAAATTATTTCAAGGGGACGAACAGAGTGCAAAAATATCGCAGAGGAAAGTAACATGAACACTGATGACAAATGTCAAAAAATTGATGTGTTTAATAGCAAGATCAAAGACATTCATTTATTCAAATTAAAAAGAATGATCAACATAGCTAGCACAACTAGAGTGGTAAAAAAATTTTTTTCTTAAGAACACAAAAAAGGACTTAAAAATTTGTATCTGATCTAGAGTCTAGCATTTAGAGGATGGGTGATGCCACTACAAAGTACTTTTTTAATATACATAGACTAAAAACATCCAAAAGTTAATTTTTTTTATTAAAATGCCAAATGAGAAAACAATCAAAGATCAAAGCACAATACTCATGGATTTGATCTATTCAAAAGATAACTTGCAAATTGATATCCATGAGTGTAAAAAAATGAAGAAAAACAAAAAGATAGTCATGAAAAAACTCCATGATTCAATTTTGAGCAGCAAAACTGCAATATCATCAAAAGTATCTCCTTTTCAAGGGTTTGAAGATGTTTTATGTGATCTTCCCATCATCAAAACATCTAGACTAGATCAAATATCCATGGAAGCACTTTCAAGAGTATGGTCTTACATTGAAAATTACTACTTCAACATATTTTCAAAATTTGGTGAGAAGGACATTCTTATTGACAAAATATTGTGGAGTGATGATTTGACTCATCCTCAAATTGATTAATAGTAAGAAGTCACATGACTATCATGTGTAGCTCACATACTTTATTATTTTAAACTTATAGACTCAATGAGGTCATGTGGTGATGACATGTTTTAGGTTACCATTGTGTTACTCTACTAGCTTCTATTGTAGTTTATGGTTCAAGTTGAGGACCTATTATTGATACGTTTATGGAGGTGACACACGAGTTCTCTGGAGGTATTGAAGGAGAGATTGATGGTTCAGCAATGGATGCATCCTAGTGGAGTGCAATACAAACCTTGGTCTTTAATTTGGTGTAAGAGAGTGAAAGAGCTGAGCTTGGTGATATCTTAGAGTGTGTCCCCACACCATTGTTGTGTGACATAGACCATATCTATGGGGCCATCAAGATTTCTAGACGATATTCTAGTACAGTTGGTACTTTTGATTTGGATGACTTCATACAAGAGTTTGACTTATGGTGTGATTTACAATAGATACACAACTCTAACTTGTTTAGTCCATTTATGGCTTGGAATTATTTTGAGTATAATGTTTGGTGGGATCAGTTCATCCTATGTACCTATCACTGATGATATGGTTGGAGCTAGTGGAGTTGGGAAGAGTTTAGAGGTCCCAACCTTTAACCATATTATGGAGTTCTTGCACTGTTGAGAAGAGACTACCAAGAGTTGAGGATTGACAAGCTATGAAGTTTGTAGGAATTCTAGCAGAAGACTAGAAAGAGGCGTATATTCAAAAGTGTTGGTTGATTAGTGTTAACATGGGATGACAGAGTCACAAGCTGTTCAATATTGGGGATATTAGATAGGGAGTTGAAACATCACCTACGTTGGCCATTGTGTTTTGTCTCAACATTGAGCTCAACATGCAAGAGTAGAGAGTGATGATTGATGGTTCAGCAAGGATTCAGCTAATTCATCAACTTCTTCACGTTATCAATCTACAACACACACATGGAGTCGTTTTGGTAGAAATGTGGGAGAGTCTTGACCATCCTGACTTAATGGTCAATGTGTCGGACTAATACCATTGACATCATTTTCAAATCAATAATTAGTTGTTGGGATGGTGTGTTGGACATGTGGTGGGTCACATCACAAGAAGGATTGCCTTCAAGGTCAAAGAGTAGATCATGTTGGATCAAAATCATGTGAGTATTGTCACAGATATTGTCACATGATTGATCAATATTTTGATCTCCATCTGGAATTACAATTAGTGAGAGTTGTCATGGTAGTCCATGGAAGAAAACGAGGAGTTCAAGATGGTTGAGTTGGTGGTGGAGTTGGTTCCAACAAAGAGGGGCCAGCAAGTAAGACTTCCTCATTCTTTCACATTGTTTGATGCACAAAATACCTCATTCATGACTCCTAAATGACCTATCGGAGAGATGAGGGTCGGTGTGGTTCATAACAAGTTCTAGCCCTTTACTAAGTGAAAGTTTGGGGGATGTGTATGCCTTAAATGCTTGCGTTATTTGGCCTGGTGATTTGTTGGAGAGAAACATGGATGCACATGATAGTCCATGTCAAGAAGATGTTATCATCATGCCAAGCTTTAGTGGAATAGTGTCATTCACATTGGATGAATCACTACGTACTTCATGTATGCAACTACAACAATTGGCAGATCAGCTTATACATTAGGCTTGGAGTGAGTCTTTTACTCCGGACATAGAGGAGACGAAGAAAGTTATTCTCACGTTTGCTATATTTTCATCTTTATATACGATATCTATTACTTGGTAGTATCCAAGGCATATGTGTGTTGGATCGGTTTGGAGGCATCAACATAGGTTTGGTTGGTATTTTGGAGTTTGGAATACGAGTACATCAATATTTGTATGTGGAGTGAGATGAGATTACGAGGCATGTTTCATTAAGCCATGTGACATATTTGGTATGACGATACCTAGATCTTCTATCATTGTCAACAGTTCAAGGATATCAACATGCCTTACCGTTAGATATTTCATTCATGAGGGCGCAAGACCTTGCTCAGCATGACACCATACATGTGGTTATTGCTCGATGGCCATGTTAGGGATACACATGGGCTAGAATTGGGCATGGGCTACATGTTCTAACATGTTTTGGGAGGTGTTATGTGTTTTACGACCTCTCCAATCATAGTAGATATATTCACCACCATATATTTTGGAGAATGTTTTCTTTGTTAAGTGATCCAAGTGCATGAATGATGACGAGTGCACATCAAGTGTGATCATGGATTGGACCAATAATATTATTAGATATAATGAATGTATGATCTCATGCACATCATCCACATATATGTTGGACAAACCTTCTTCCAAGTGAAATTTTATTACGAACATATGACGGAGTGTAGAGGTCCTCACATCTCATAGTGGAGAGTATTTTAGATGTGGATAGACACTCCATGGTAGTGGTCTATGTTGAAAGGTCACCCATGGCAATGGTAAACTTTGTGGGAAACCAAAAAAGTCATTACCCACATTGTTGAGTTATGAATGTACATTTATAATAAATTTTAATAAAAAATTAAGTATTATAATTCATGTTATTTTAATAACCATGTGATATAGTGTAGATTTCAAAATATTATAATCATAAAATATATAAAAAAGATAATAATTTGAAAATATATTTTATTTTAAAAATTAATTTTAAATTATTGATTTTAGTGTTCCAATGATATTATAATAATATTAATGTTCGTAATATATTTATTATTTTGTTGTCAATTTCATGAACCAAATTATCGATTAAAAAACAAAAGATCTCAAAAACTAAATTTTTGTGTTTTCAAATGATATTCCTAGACCATATCAGTATTCTAATTCACATTACTTTAATAGTATTATTGATAAAAAATAATTTTACACTTAAATATATATATATAACATTTAAATATAAAACACAAATAATATAAATAATATCTTATGATTTCTGTCTCCATGTGGAAATTTAACGTCTTATTTTGAAAACGATTTTCTGCAATCCAGCGAAAAATTTAAATAAGATATTTTGATCACTCAAATTTCACTTGTTCGAAAAATTTAGCTTGTTACTTTCTTTTTTTCAATGCACACAACACAAGTCAAAATAAGCCCCTATCTTGTCATAATTAGATCGTTAGTAATTTCAAATTCGTTACCATCATAGATATATGATGGGACGGGGAAGGTAATGGGAGTCTGGTGCAGGGTGATGGAGAGTCTCAGGTGTACGTGAGCAAGAGGGGAGGACGTCGGAGTTCTCGGACCGGACTGAATGAGTGAGAGGGTAGTAAGTGAGGGCGGGAGAAGGTGAGAAAGGTGACCGAACATCTCCAGCGTGAGTGTCTGAGGGAGTTGGTCAATTTCAGACTTCAGACATCAAGGAACATGTTTTTCAAAGCACAATTCACTCCTTTCTCACGTGACTGAACCATATGTTCCTACTGACCTGTTGTTATCTCACATTCTGTACCTCATTGTTCTTCACCATTACATATCCTATTCAAGTATTTGGACATTACAAATAATCTGGAAGAACGTGTAAGTCTGTACAAATCAATTACTTTATACTTTTTACTTTATCAATTTCTTTGTGATTATAAATGATGAGAATCCAAAGCATATACCCTTGGCACTGTTTGTACAACTGACAATCGTGAAAATTAAAATGTATTGAGTCATTTGGTGTAAAGAAAGGTTGAAACCAACAGACAACAGGGCGGAATAACGTTGAAACAAATACATCAGACCGTTCGATCCTATCTCCGAAGAAGGGAGGGAAATATACCCCCGAAAAGTTCTCTTCACGAAAATATTAATTACCCTAAAAAAAACTGTCACAAAAGCTTCGCGCATAGCTGTACAATAACAGATAAAATATTACATGATCAACCTCGGGGCCTTTGCATGGAAGAGACCGAAGGCAACTCAGATCTAGGTGGTCCGTCTTCATGTTGCCAACGAAATATACTAGATGAAAAGAAACATGAAGACGATAACAGAACACCCAAGGCTTGTCATGCATGAACTGAATCGATAAGTGAATGAAAGACAAATGAATGTCTAAATAGAAGAAACCAACGAGTAGAAGTACGGTGGAATATGGAAGGTAGTGCATGACCAGCTGTCGGATTGACAGTCCTGAGACTAGGTGTGGAGTATGGGGGAACCAGTCCGACGCAAGGAGGTCCTCCCAAGACCATCAACAATAGCTGTACATAAAAGAGGCTAATCAACTTGATCGTAACCAGCTGACCCAAGGTCCCACTCTTAATCTTGTCGAATGTCATAATAAAGCCCGACAAAGCACCTGGTCGACCACAAGGGCTTTTATACCATGCAAGAAAACAACCGAAGATTAAACATGACACGAGAGAACTGAGATCAACCTGCTATGGAGGTGCAACTAAAGAGGATGACGACAGGTTTAAAAATCATAGGAAAAGTGCAAGATCTAGCATACCAAGCAGCTTAAAAGCACAGATAAAGCACCGGGGCACAACATGCAAGACTATAACAGTGACTCTATCTAACGCATAACCCCATGCAAAGGAACTGTGACGCAATGAAGAACAAGCCCGAAACATGGCATAAAATCCAGCTCCAAATATCTCCAGATTCAAAAGCCAGGCATTCGTCAAGTATCCAGAACAGACGCCAGCAAGGGAGTTGCGGGAAAGGGAAAGCAGGAAGCAACAATACAGGGGGATGAGGTGCACGTATAATAGACAGAAAAAGGAAAAGATCAAGCAAACAATCTGACGACATCGAAGGATTCGAAGAACAGAATTCATAGAGTATCCATAACAGAAGCCTGCAGGTGAGTTGCTGAAAAGGGAACCAAGCAGCAGCAATCCATGGGGTGAAGAGCGCCTGTATAAGAGGCAGAAACATGGTTAGAAAACAAAGCACTGACAGATCTACGTGCGGTATGGTTGCTCCAATCCGAAAACGAAAAACGAACCAAACCATCGACATCTACCCGACGGGCATCACTCCATTCTCACATGATCCCGGCTGCTTCATCAGCAGGTACCAGGGTGAATAGGTTTCTGCACTGGACCGCGCGGGAGTTAAGAAGTCAACTCCAGTATGTCATCTACCTAGCCCGGAGACCCAAAGAGCATGACATAGCACACAAATATCAATCCTCATGAATAAAATCGTGCATAGTCATAATGAATGCCGTAATAAACGACAGTCCTACATGAATTTTACTACTGTGCTCTGAACATATCTAACAAACTGTCTTATTCATATCCATCTACCGTTTGAGTAGGATATTTCCGTAACATTTACTCTTATTAACTTTCGGGATAGAAGTAACACGAAAACGAGAGTAGACTACCCAAGAGTGAGAGTGTCTCTTGTACAGGGATTAGTTCGCATAATGAAAATAGATCAGAAATTCGCAGAATAAACCAAAAAACAATTTACTAACTCATCCACCTAGTGAAATTAAAGCCCCAGTAACTATTACTTGAAAGTGCGGCTGCTTTGGCCTTTGGATCACTCATCCAGTACCATGGGTTGTTATGTGTTTGTTTGTGTCCAATAGTTTACAGTATAATCCTTTCTGAGCAATCAATGCGAGTAAATTTATTTCCCATAAAAGCCAAAGGCCTAACCATCCCCTACATCAGCAGTTCTATCTCAGCGGTAAAAACAACGTTAAGTTTTAGTTGCATAACGTCTTGACAAATTCAGTGGTTGGCCTCTGAGTCCAAAATCAAAGAGTGAGGTGCCAGAGAAAGAAAACAAACTAAAAAATTACTGACTATACTCAAACCAACATCTTTTTCAATGTCACCAATGGCCTACCGTGATGAATCACACATTGGCTTCGAACTCTTATCGCTTTCTTCGAACCTTACCCTAAGCAGAATGTCAATTATACAGAAGCTATGAAAAAAAAATTCTAGGTCTTATTGATTGTGACGGCTCAATTCAAGTTACTCAAGGCATTTCGAACAAAACTCAACATTGTGTAACACCTGAACACAACCACGCCATTTACCCTTTAATGACAGCAGGAATGGAAAGCTTATAATGCTTTTGTAAATTGACTGAATCTGACAGTGATACAACATCTTACAGGATGGTTAAAACTATCCCCATCGGACTATCTCGAGCCTCGCACTTCTCATCGGGAGATAAATTTGAGACTACAATCATTATTTTCACAAGCCTGAATAAAGAATATAGAGTGAAGTTCTAAGACCTGAAAACATGGCAGAATGCTTCCCGGTCTGGATGGACCAGGATAAGTACTCAAGATCTTCCTTACCGGACAAGACCGGGACAAGCTTTTTTAGAGCCTCACAGAGATTTCCATCCTTTCGCAGATTAGTTTTCATCGTCAAGGGTCCACAAGGAATTCAAAGCTGATATCTGCGCAAGCATAAAAAGAGAAGGTTAAAAAAAGCCATGAAATTGGCTGCTAAAGCTGTATTGACAAACAATACCCTAACAAGAAGAAACAGCAATCAGCTCAAGATTCACACATTCAGATTCACTGCAAGTGGTAAGCCTCCTCTCACGATCCAAGAATCAATTACGAGTGGTGAATAATTCTGAAGTTAAACATCAGTGAGATCTGTAAGAAAACGTTGTGCGAATTGCACAACACTAAGATAACTACACCGGACAAGACACTCACGTATCATGCCAAGAAACGATAGATTCACAACCTTGACTAGTACATATACCCTGGTGAAGTAAATGTAAATGAGTAGTAATTGAAGCCTTTCTGATCAAAGAAAGAATTGGCGACCAAGGTTGAGCATACTCTTATCTAATGCGATCTTGCAGATCTGCCATAAGACTGGATGCAATGGAAGTCAGCTTCTTCCCAGTTTCTCCGGCAAGATTTTTCAGCGTTGACATATCCTGTGAAGCCTGAAAAGCAGTAAAATTCTTCAGCTCACTGCTGACATTTTGCCTTCCAGCCTTGCTGTCCTAAAAGGAAAAGAAAAGGCTGTCATCCGAGCAGTGAGTTTTACGAGGGATATCAAGTAAAACCATCACTAGTGTACGCTATCTTTATACTCCAATAGGTACCTGACCGAAAACTTGTTGAACGTCTACTATGCTACATGTAAATTACCCAATTTAGTTCAATGTCGTCATGGGTCCGTGAAAAAAGCATAAATATTTAGATGGAAATCAAGTGCCGGTGAAGCTAACTTTCAGACCGAGGTAAGACCATTAGAATCTCCGCCTCCAAGACATAATCAATATCAATTTCACAATTGCGCAGTCATCCGTTAAAAGCTATAGCCTGGAGTATCAATCTCGATCAATGGCCACAAAGTTACAAGGGAAGAATTCATTGGCATGCATCACCATAACCATAAAGTGGAACAAACGAACTCAGATTATAGGACGTCAATCTTCATACTGACCTATTTCTGATTATACTTCAGCCAAAGTTGACACGTGAGCAACTATTGTCACTCTGGTCTAATCACCGAGTACTGGATACAAAGTGCATTAAACTCAGTAATTAAAAGTGAAACTGCTTCAGTTAAATGCTGTACTCTCCAGTCTGACATGAATCATCAGTAGATATTGCAGGCAACGGTTTGTTTGTATAGCTCGTAAGCTTGAAGATATTTGCCACAAGGTTTGCTCATTCAATGCTGATGATACACCTTCGTTCGGATGTTCAGATACTTCGACAACTCTTCCTGGAGAACCAGAAAGCCGCCTTTTCAGGTAACGATGGGGATCGACACAGAAGACGAAGGAGCAAAGCTATTAAGTAGAGAAACAGAGTTATTCCACGTGACTAAGATTGACAAAACCCTTAGCAAGAACGTAGGTGCAACAAAGCACAGATCTGAGTTCGTAATAAAGGCTAGTCGTTTGAAGAGAATAGAGGGACCCACAGCGATGCTTCGCTAGGATATTCTACATAACCTCAGCATTGTTTCTCGTAGATCTTCTTCCCTTAACGATATATCTTTGAGCGATAGGGAGATACAATGAGGTTTCCGAAGCCTCCGAGTGGATCGAATACTCGGACAGGATATGATCGACATATATATGACCACAGGCTGGAAGTAAACCAGGAATCCAAAAGAAAAGTGGACGTATCCGAGATGCACAAGGGTACATCTCAAGTTGTTAAGTCATATCAACTAATATCAAGGACCTCTCTAAATCGCAGTGCTCTGCAATCCATTGTAATTGCAAATTAATGAACTTGTTGGACGGACTCGTCCTAGCTTACTCCTATGAGGTACATTTACAAGCTCAATTCTACACGGGCTTGCTGCAATAACTGGAGCTGCGTATCCTTGCTAGATAAATGAAAGGAAGGAAATATTACCTGCTGAGTGAGCTTGTTCATCAATTCACTGGGACTCAGATCAACTGCTGATGGACTACCACCACCTTCGTCACGGTCGAAAAAGTCATCGCTTGAGATTGCATTTGAGCTCTGACAATGATTTGATTAAAAAACACAACCCAATATAAGATGGACTGCAAAGCAATTTTAGAGAAGGCCCCAATCAGGGGCTTTATCCATCCTAACGATAGTAATAGTCAATGTTCTTGGTGAGCTTGGTGAGCCAGATAACTGAAATCCTCCGGTCCAGAGAAACTTTGTGGCCACGAACAACGACCCCCGCGATTTATTCTTCGAGTTAAAGCCCAGTTTTATAAGCTTTTACAATCATGTTAACTCAAGGGCGATCATCATTATGATTATGGCATTTCCCGTACTACTGAGTGAAAACAAAAACAAAAATTGGCCCAGCTCATCTTACAGCGAACTTCTGCAACCGCACTTGACTTTCTGAATCGCCAGCCTTATTCTGGTCCCCAAAATATTGAGCAGATGAGATAGACTTTGCATTGGCAAACTTCTTCTGGGCTTCACCGCTGTCCTCGATCTGCAGGAAAAAACAGAAAACTATAGGGACTCTATCTGGCGCATAAGCCCCCATCCACCGGAACTTTAAAGCAATAAAGACCAGGCCCGAAACATGGCACAGCATTCAATTGAAGAAATCGAGGGATTCAAAACATAGGTGTACTTGGATTTGCTTACATAATAACGTACCTTTATACTCATGGTCTATAAAGATTTGTAGTACATAGATTAGAGTGTTGTTCTTACAAAAAGACCAGCTCACAAGAGAACTGCATAGCAGTTACCTGAACCTTCGCACGGCTGGAACTGCCAGTTTGTCTCCGGTTATCAGAGTTACTCCCGAACTCATTAAAAAAATCTCCAGCTGTTGAAGGTGCTGAGACATGACCAGTTGCGGAGCTACTGGTGTTGCTAACTTGGTCATCAGTGTAGACAAATCGAGAAGCCCTCGGTGCAGATTGGGCAACAGAATTTGTCGAAGAAACTACTGGCTCTGGAGGAGGTTCAACTGGCTTTTGATCATATATGCTATCACTTGACTGGAAGCAAAAGGCAGAAAAAACATCAGTATAATCCCAAATCATTGCAGCCCTCCTTCAATTTAAACTCACTTAGATAAACACATAAGAATGATCGAACTAAGTGAGTTTGAAGTAGGCCGAGGCCTAGAGAGGAAACTGCAAGCGAACTTATGGACACGGGAAATGTATATCTTCCTGTCCGAATCACCCATTGCCCAGAAAGTTGAAAATTATATAGTCCAAATGAGATTATTACAAGGTATCCAAGGTCCGGGGTCGCGGAGTAACAAATGATAACACAGGTAACTAGGGCATGCACGGATACCCGCTATTGTATTATGTTAAAAGCGTAAAGTTTGATCCGATCTTATCATGAAAATCTGAAAATGCCAAGAAAATAAGAGGGATATCACCGATCTACGAAACTTCAATAAAAAAGAGCAATACCGATCCACATGCCATCACCACATCGTCACAGTAACCGTAACCAGATGAGTTGATATTCAGACAAGGTACAACCCAACACAGGCTTCAGCGGTAACAATTCAAAAGGTGCACATAAACGGGCGAGAAAGGTGGTGAGAATGGCAACAAAAATAGAACAATGCAGAACCACAAGGTTGGTTTTACTGACGTAGAGATTGAGTATACTAATCAGTGTACATAGATCTTGCTAGCTAAAAGGCCAGAAATATACTTCAACAGCAAGAGAGATACAATGTCCCCTTGAAACACGGAAGCAATTAACTCAACGATTCACAGAAGGGCAGTTGGTTGATGTGACGCAAGAGGGTGAAAGTAACCATATCCTGCCCATACAGCCATAAGAACACGCATCATGCACAGTAGAAACAAAAAGTATGAAAACCAAGGCGATCGGCTAAAGAAATCCAGATTAATCAGAATCGGAATCTAGATTCCTGGAGTAAACTTGCGCGCTATCAAATCGCGCCCAAGTTTACAATGGAAGGTTTAGTAGGGAAGAGTGGTCTAGTAATATCCGGACGAAACCGATGCACTTAAACAACTGATTCAGTGCCAACGTGAGGCACGAGTTCCAGACCCGAGCTACATCGTCAGTGCCTCATACATCGAGCAAACAGCGACGACATTTTTCCTACCAAGGTTTCTGATCATTCTCCGAAGGACAGAGAGACAGACCTATGTAGTGATGTGTAGCTCCAAGAACCAGCACAAATGAGCATCGTCCAGTTTAAATAAGTAGATGAGAATTGTGAAAAACAAATTCAACAAGTTTAACTAAGTGGTAGCCGGTAGAGGACATAGTCGAAGCGAAGCCGTATATAAAGGACGAAGTTCGTCACAAGAAACTAAGAAGGAAATGGTCAATACTTGATGATTAACCAATAAAGATAAACCAAACCAAGCTGGACCCTGAGCGTCCCGTAAAATGTGACTCCTAATGATCTATGTCCTATAATAACAAGTTCCCCTGATAAAACGTAGCTAAGACCACAAGGTCAGTAAAATTGACACAGTGATTAGTACATACTAACCACTGTAACTAGACGTTGCAGATAGATCAAAAATATACTTTGATTGATGGTACACTCGAATCACAAAGTTGATCAAGGCAGCTTCGTTTTTTGATTTAGGTGAGAGGAGATCCTCTCTTTCTGAAAAAATTCCTTTCCTTAGGAGCTAGTTAATATGACCTTCAGGCTAGTACAATGATTTAATACAAATGAGTACAGTTCTTGTCTTGACTCTAGGAACATATACATAAGCAGCCAAGTGAAGCTCAAATCGAGTCACGCGCACATTAAGATACATCATTTCTATGTTCGAACTTTTCGTACTACACAGAGGTGTACCACAGCTAGGTCTTCCTTACTCCTCTCTCCCTTAACGTTCAGTCGTTGCTTTCTTTCCATCCACTCACCAATCTGGATATACGTCTCAAGTTTAGCGGACTCAAGAAAAATCATATACTGTATTCAAACTACGAATTCATTTGAATGGAAAAAGCAAAGAAAGCAAGAAACGCTCTAAGCGAGTAGCCTCCACTTCAGGAAAAAAAGCTCAACGTCATGTACACAGACGTGTGTACAAAAGCGAACTCAACTGAACTGTCCGCTTAGCAATCAGCTTTGTTTTTTAAATGTAGAGAACCGGGTCTGAAGCTAGTGCAGGATGTTTCTTAACTGTCATCGTAGGTCGATGTAGTAGGTATTTACTTCATCAAAAAGCACGGAATAGTTTCGAGTTGTCTTGCAGACACAATACAATTATGAAATTTAACATGATGATTTGAAGAAACCAACATTACGACACACACGATAGTCATCAACCCGACCCGACCAACATGTAAAAATGATACAAGGAGATCGGGTCCCCGACACTGAAGATTAGGAAAGTCTAACATCGTCCAAAACTTGCAAGGCACGTGCCTTGCAAGTTTGCAAGGTCTGTAAACGTTCAAAGACCACAGTAATACTTTACAACTGACACTCAATTCATTAGCAAATCCCACATTATCCTTCCAGAGAAAACAACCTCTGCAAAAACATGCTCAATTGATGTCTATGAGCTTCATACATTTACGTAAGAGCTACAGGTATGGATGAAAGTTTGGCATTGGTGCATACTGTTGACATAAACAGGAAGGTAGAAGTATAAACAACACTCAGTGGCAGTCCAAGATCAAACAAGAAAAAAAACTGACGAGAAGAAAGGCCAGACTCAAGCACACAGAAGCACACAGAAGCAAACAGAAGCAAAATCACTTTTAAATAACACCTCCGTACCTTGGTTGTGAGTTTTCTGACTCCCAGGCCACCACCGAGTTTACCACCAGTTATTTTCCTTGCACCAAGGACTGGAGGTTTTCTTGTAGCAGAGCTCGGAGTTGGGCGAGCAACAGGCGCTGGAGCAGATGCTGCTTGTTCAAAAAAGAATTCTCTTTCTTCTCCTTTTTTCTCATCATTATGGCCATTTACTTGTTTTGGACTATCAAAGGAAGGAAAAAATTCCGGCTCTGAAACAGCAGAAGAGGCGGCAGCAGCTGCGGAGGCGGCTGCACTCAGAGAAGAGCTTTTGTGAACTTCCTTAATGAGGAGCTGTCTGTAGAGCTCAGCAGCTCTGGATGTGTACTTTGATTCAATCTTGCCACCATCGGTCCAACCATGCTGCTTAAAAAATACCCTCCCTCGTCCGTTCCCACCAAAGGACATCAACTTCAGTTGATCTTGATTCCACGAGTCAAGACTTGTAGACCTTTCATGGTAAGAAAAAATACATAAGAGGCATTACCACATTTGTAAGAGTACATAACCACCATCATAGACCTGGACAATTGCAATTCATGGTGGCAAACTTAGTGGACAAAGATGCATATAGGTATGTATTTTAATGCTCGAAATTCTCTTGTCAGCGAAGTAGAAACATTAAGTTTACACTTCAGGGAGGTATACAACAGGATATTTAGGAAAGGCATGCAACGAACTCGCATAGTGCCTAAAAACGCAACCAGATAATTGATCTAATTACTGGCACTGAAACGCTAGCTGAATGGCCAATGTGCTATTTCCAGAGATCGTACAGGCTTACTATGAGATTCTGCTCCTTGTTATGTGTGTAGCACTTTGTGAACGGAAGGGCTTACAATGTGAGGAAAGAATCAGATCCAACCATCAGCTGCTCTTAGTTATATATACTTAGCGAGACCTAGTACAACTATTCAGTACGGGCTTTAGAAGCGACGCTGTGAAAGATTAAAACGTATGGCAGTACAATGAACTCGTGCTGCGAGCTGCAGATCCCACATTGATTAGAACGAAAGCCAAAGTGAAACCAATGACGTAAACTTACGTAAATGAAGCTAGATGCAAGAGAATCCAATACAGTCCAAGTCAACTAGCAGCAACATTCATAAATCGTGCGTTAATGAAGCTTGAAGCAAGAGAATCCAATACAGTCCAAGTCAACTAGTAGCAGCAATCATAAATAGTGCAAGACGAGCGTCATTCAGCAGTTCTGCGGTTAGCTCGATGGACGGATACGAAGAGTAAAATTAAAAGGTCCCCAGAGGGTAGCGAGGCAGGGAAGTGCTGGCACAGATCCTATCAATGATAATAGGAATCCAGAGACTGCAATCAACGAAGTAAGGAAAGAATCAAATCCAACCATCAGCTGCTCCTACTTATGTACATGTAGCGAGTCCGAGTACTAAATTTGAGATTAGTACTAAATCTATTAACCTAACACTTTTCAAGCCATGTGAAGCTTTAACTTCCAGAGTTCAGTGAGACAACGTGGTGTAGCTCAAAGAAAGCGGAATATAGGAGTCCAACTCCAATAGATTTGCATTGAAGTACAGTTCGTAGAAGAACATTCACAGAAGATTGAACAAGTACATTGGGGTTGGGTGGTATAGCAGTGGATCGAAAATGTGAAGTAAACGAGGATGCGGGTGATGCTCTGGACTAACTGGTAGAAAGAGTGTACGACGACAATGCTGATGAGATGCAAGTGAAGATGCGACTGAAAGCTGTGACGTAGCTCGCAGTCAATGAGGTCAAGTATTTATTTATAACATATATCATGATCAACCGCAGGGGCTTAACATGCAAGAGATCCAAAGACATCTCGGACCGAGGTGGTACGTCTTAGGGGTGCGAACTAAGTGATCACCAATGGAAAGAAATATGAAGACAAAGACCAAATATCAGAAAACGGTGTAAAATGGAAGCGAGATATAGCAGTGGACTGATGTGACAGTCCTGGGAAACTAAGAGAGCAGAATGGAAGTGCCAGTCCGACACAAGAAAAGCATCCAATGACCATCAACAATATTTGAACGAGAAGCGACAAAATTTCGTCACATACACTCAGTTTCTGCTCTGGACCGCGCAGGAGCTGAAAATAACTCGAAGCCCAACAAACCAAAGACATACCGATGGCTGTTGCTAAAGTATTATATAGAGAAGAGTTAGGACAAAAAGAAACCGAGGGTTGCCGGGAACTTTACCGGTAGCTAAGTGGAAATGGACCACCCCACGTCCCTACTACCAAGCTAAGCGTAGCGATCCCTAACAACCCTGAATGAACTGATCTAACTCGTGAACCGTGAGTGGACCACAAGGTTAGTACATGTTCTATATACCTAGATAGCGAGACCAAGTATAAGAACTCAGTACGGACCTTATGGGCTGTGACCGAGATTAAAAGGTGTGCCAGTACGCTAATGTCGTAATGAAAGTTGCAGATCCATGTTGATTAGAGTGAATGCAAAATGAAAGCCAGAAATGTGCCAATACAATAAGGTTCCAGTTCTACCTGCAGGTTAGTAACAGAACTTGTTTCGCATAGAGAATGGACATGCAACCTACTTGAATGCAGCCTGAAGAAAAACTGGATGCCGATGTCTGTATTTGAGAGCAAGCGCAAATAGGTGCAATCCAGCAAAGACGAAATTCAGAACGAAGTAACTGTGGAACCGGAAGAGAAGTGTTAGCAAGTACCACAAAGGTACCGAGGAAGGGATGTGCAATCTTGGATTCTATGGATACGGAATAAAAATCCAGAGGCTGCACCCAACGTGGAACATGAGCGTGTATCAAGTCGCTCACGCTACCTCTAAGATCTTATCAGCCCCCCATGTTCTATATATATATATAGAGCAGCACATGATCACACCACCATGCCTTAACACGTGAGGGAGAAAACGAAACCGAACCGTCGATAGGGTGGTGTCAGCTTGCGAAAAAAGAATGCACATTGTAGAAGCCAAGCACGTGTGAACTACTCCTAAATGCATTCCAGAGGACGATAAAATGCAATGTAAGAACCGCCACGGGAGCGCAATCAGGCCCAGTGAGCACCAACCACATGGCAATCATCACTTTAACACCACAAAACTCGACGACGTCATTCGTGTGTACCAAGATGAATAGCTTTCAGCCCGTAATCGCGCGTGGGACGACTGTAGTTGCATCACCAGGATTATCTGCAGGTAACCAGGCATGGCTCACCCAATGCCATCGGGAGGAAAACTTTGGGATGTCTGCATAGACCTATATTAGCTGGAGGCCACCGGACTGTAGAACTAAAGACATGAACAAACATGGAACCACAATTAAAAAGGAACTAAACATGTATCATAAGAAAGATCTGAGTGGCCTGAGAAAGGAAACGAGACAAGCACACATGGGCAAGGAAAGTATACATCGTTTGTGCGCTAATCACAATGCACAGTCCAATGACGCATACCGAAACATTTTTAGAACGGAAACACCACGACCACATCAGATCTTAGACTGGAGTCGAAGAGGGTGGGTAAAAGCCAGAGTTAGTGGTAAATGCAAGAGTAGCTACGAAAAGCGGTGAGCATCAACGCACCATCGCTCTCCACTGAGCGTGCTCATAGTTATATATTTTACATAATGGATTGATGACCCAAGATTGCCCTTACAATCCCTAGCCCGGAGTTGGAAGAAGCTGAGGAGTGAGAAAGGAACGCCAAGTACCCTGTGACAGGCGAAGAAACTGAGCATGCATGGACAGGCAAAAGTGTATAACAATAATGCATGAATATTCATGCAATTGTCCAGTCAAGGATATCAAACGGCTCAAACATAGTGAGGATACAATGCTATACAGAAAGCCAGTGACTTCATCAGGGACCAGCACAATCTCAAAGTAGCTGGGTAGAAGTGCCCGAACTTCTCGTCAAGAGTTTCAGTATAAATCAAGAGTAGCCAGGGCATAAGATATTTAAGAATCCTAATTATTTACCATTCCTGAACGTACGAATAAAATGCTATGACTTGTATATTGCCTTAAGGTCTCAACTGAAACACATGAACACATTACTATCAAGGCAGCTATCGGATTGCCAATAAAATGCATCTTCAGCCCAACTTCTAAGCATTTGCCAACTTACCTGACGAAGCTGATATGCACACCAAGGCTGCGGTGAAGGGCTGAACAGTCGAGGCAGATGAACACTCCGTACGTAACTGATGCCCATGTTGGGTTCTTAGCGTTGCAATCGAAACACATCTGCGGAGAATGTTTCACGATTAAGAAGGTTTGGAACCATATACTTGACCAAAACCGATGCATGACTTTTGGTCCATTCGCTACAACTATTGAGATTAAAAGAAACCTACAAGGAAAAATGCCTCGACTATAAAACTCTATGGTAGCCATGTTGATCACCAGCTAAGCCTTCAAAGATTCCATCACGATGTGAGAAACAGAATGATCTCCTGTGGTACTGTAACAGTAGGAATTCCGACTTCTTTAATTGGTAGCAGCAGAGCGGCAAAAGTTCGGCATTACGAGCACGGAGTACAGATCTGTGATCAGAATAAGCGATCACTCGCCGGCAGACAGAGACTAATATGCATATATGTATAGATATAGTGGTCAACAAGAAAATCACAAGACATACAGAAAACACAAACAAGGGTCACTGGAAAAGCCAAGAAGCACCCTTGCAGGTGACCACCTATGCAGACAATATGTGGGCAATGTATAGTCTGATATAGAAAATATTAGTACTGTACTGTGCATGTTGAAATACAAATCAGGTCACGCTTTGTAGATTCCACAGCTGCCACCAATTAAGGAAGGTAGCATTGATATAATCAACCTAAAAACAATGGCCTTCAATTGATATCCTAATGAAAAATCGCAAGAAAAAGGACAAGATTCGAAGAGAACGAGATCCAGTTCCATAGATAGAAGCTAACAGCGAGCAGATCGAGCGCCAATACAAAATCTTCGTCAATGCAATGGAGCTGCTAGACCTAATAATGAGCCGAAAATTTGCCCAATGCACGTCGGCCAGCATACTGAAGACAACGGACGGTGAGAAGAAAAAGCAAAACCATTAAAACTCTCGGCCTTACAAATTCTACGCATAACTCTCAGCTCATTAAGGGGTTACATGACCAAGCGCTCCGGTCTGTACCAAAGCCTAATAGCTATATCGAGAGACGAAAGCTTCATTCACCTTGTTCTCTGACTTAGCTCTGAGCTTCCTAAACAGCGCATCCCGGTCTAATGGTTCCTCGCTCGCCATTGCTGCCTCAACTAAATGCACCAGCAAAAACAATCAGCCCAATTCCGGTGCTTAAGTTCTCCCTCCCTCGACCTAAGGGCAACGCAAGTCCTACTTCAGCACCTTTCTTTGCGTCCGATCTACACCGATTCTAGATCAGCAACGCTTCTTCTTCTTCTTCCCGCCGTGCAAGCCCTCCGATCGGTGAAAGGAGGCACAGGAGCAACGGGGAAGAAGTTGCGACACCTCGATCTCTCTCCCTTTAGCTCTCAAGGAAATTCACTTGAGAGCCGACGAGGCAACACAGAAGAGGACTATGCTTGCAGCTCTCTCGGGTTACGGTCCCACTCTCTTCAGGCGGCACTTCTTCGGTAGTCCGTCTTCGCCAATAATTCCTTCCCTTTCCACCTCTTTTCTGGTCATTCTCTTTCTCCCTTTCTCTCTTTCTCTCCCTCACTCCAGAACATGATTTACCGGACCAGTCCTCCCCAATTTCTTCGGCCATCCTGCCCGCTGCCCGTCCCGTCGTCCTCCGCCAAACAATTTGCACATCGGTACTTCACAACCCGGACACTCCTCAAATGAAGTGTGGACCCCACTTTATGCCCAATACGCTCAGGCCAAATACAGGACTCGTAAACTACTCCGATTCACATTTGTTATACGAGACCTGAACTCGACGGACGCATGCGAATCTTCAACAGTTTGTTTAAATGATACTGACACTGTCATGAGTTTCACGGTTACCACCCCTGCCATACTCCCAACTAACCACGTAAAACGGGAAGGAACCTGTTTTACCTGTGACGTTAACAGTCAAACGAGCTTGAAAGAAGCTTGCTACGGTTCCATGGGCAAACACTATGGAGTATAGGTAATTTCACGTCAAGCGTCTCCGCAGTCCTAGAAGTAGAACTAGAAGCAAGTAAATATCATCAATATTCTTACATTCTCACACTTCTTGGATCACAACCAATCCAAACCCGAGGATAGATAGCCAGAGTACTGTATTTATGTTTCTTTTATAAATTATGATAGGAAATAAATTATGACGTTCAATATCATCATAAAATTCATAAAATTGATATTTGTTTCATCCATGAAATAAAAATAATAATTTATTAAATAAATCATTTTTTCTTTTCTAATATAAAATTCCATAAAAATATGTTTTTATTCATGATTTCAATAAAAAAAATCATTTAAATACTTATATTAAATTCTATACAATCAAAAATTCATCAAACATGAAAGATGGAAAAAATTAAATATTAAAAAAAAATTTCAATAAACATATTTTTTATTCATTCAATTTATTAATGAAAGCTTTTTAATTAATATAAAATATGCATTGTGTAATAATTTTAATCTGATCACAAAATGAGATAAACAGAAATATATTTTGATAATCTTATTTTTTTTAAATAAAAGAAGATAAATTATTTTCCATTATATTATATTAATTATACATATTAGCCTTAAAATATAATTTTTTTTTTTTAAAAATTATTAAATACTATATTATATTGATATTTTATTTTATTTTATTTTCATTAAAAATTTAAATAGATTGAATTAAATTCATGTATAATAATTGATTGAAGTTGTTTTTTATTTTTTATTTTAAAAAAAATTTATAAATTTGCAATAAATATTATTTTCAAAGTATTTTCAATAATAATATTTATTTCATATAGATATATAAAAAATTTTAAATTCATACTTGATTCACTTGCGCATGTGACATCAATGCAACGCACTTACTCCTCTCCAAGTACCTTACACATACACACCTATACCACCTGCGCAAATCCACTACCCAAGTTTGTACCACTCATATTGGTTGTGTATGGGCCCTAACATATATATTGCAAACTTTTCCCCCTCCCATATATTTAAAACCTAGGCACATGCCACATAAAACATTTTTTTAGGGTTTTTCACAAGTTTACACATATAGAGAGCTATAAATACAAACAGAGAGCTCAATACACATGAAAATGAGCAAAAAGAAAGGAAAAACGAGAAAGTAGAGGCAAATAGCACTAGGAATCTTTTTGACCTTAAAATCGTTCAGATCATAGATTTGGGAAGCCCTTGGACCAGGTGAGGGAAGGCAGTGGAAGAGTGTGACAACCCAACATAATGATTATGTACTCTAGCAATTGTGGGTATTGTTAGCCTTTAGAAAAAAATCTGAGATGACATTTGTTGTGGGAGTGTATTTTATGAGAGAGTTTTTGTTTGTAGTAGATAAGGTTTATTTATTTGTGTTGTGAAAGGTACTTGGAGGGGAGTAAGTGCATTACATTTGGTATCATAACACCCATGAATAAATCATAGACCACAAAAGAAAAATGGAAGGCGTTTCATTTGATTGGAAAAAAAATCTTAATTTTGTAATCTTTCACCGAATTGTCTATAATAAATAGCTTTCTTTGCTTATAACTCATACGATAAGCTTTCCATGTTTTTTTTGACGTATGTCTTAATTTTTATTTATTAAAATTAAAAAATCCACAATACAAATTTACAAATCAATCTCCTTTTTTGACAAAAAATCATCTTTAATTTCATATTTTATTCCTTTCATTTCAACAATATTGCATTATGGATTTCTGTTGCACATATAAATCAAAATCTAAAAATCAATTTGATATATCATAACGTGCATTACATAGATTATCCATAGCATTAGCAATTTTAACATACTTTTATCCCTTTTAATTATTCATCTTATTATTTGCATGAATTTATGTCAAATTTAAAATAAATAATGATTGATTATCACATCAATAGATTGGTGATGAATCAAGTAGACAAGTATATTCTTCTCTATGCATGATATCACTTAATGATTCGTTGTGTGTTCTACCTTAAGAACATAAAATGCATTAAGTTATTGAATGCATTTCCCTCCATATATATGTGTTGTTTCTCATCATTTTTTTCTTATATTATTTTTGTAAGTCTCTTTTAAATACTTGAATTAATATATTTCACTCATATTTATATTAAACCCATGAAAATATAATATTTTTTAATATATTTATATACCTCTCGATTTTGTTTCAAATTTCACAACTTATTCTTGTGATTTGAAGTGAGTTGACATCTTAAACTTACAAGAAATATCCTCTTCCATTTAATCCAATAAATGAAAATTTTCCTGATTTTAAAATATATATTTTTATGTGGTGTAGCATGTAAAAATATTACCATGAGGTTTGAATGTATAAATATATTTTCAGTATAACCATGAGGGAAAAAATGTGAGAGATGGATGTTCATATTAATCATCAATCCATCTTAAATTTGCGTGGCTTTATATTATTTATGAACTTATACTTTTACAGTTTCAGACCAAGTTAGAAATTGTCTAAATATCAATCCCTTGCAATTTTTTATTTACCTCTTCATTATCAATAAAAATAATTTCATTGTGGTCTGATTTCTTGCTATAGAATATAATTTTTCAATTATTTTAATTATAATTTTTATTTTGTATATTTTAATTTCTCCTTCGAAAAAAATTAATTATTATTTATGATGATTTGTGCAACTTTAATTTATTCAAATCATGTTAAGTTTAGTATATTACTCATAATATTTAGAAAACATGAGATTTAAATTTTTTTTTGTTACTTTATAATATGAGTATAATAACTACCTCATGTATAAAATATAAAGAATATTATTGATAAAATGATCATATAATAACCTTATACTATTTATAATTTATATTAATTTCAATAAAAATATTATTCTATTATTCAATAATCATAATCTGTGCATATATTTCAAAAAAAATTCATAAAAAAAATCAATGATTTAAATCCATCCAAAATTCAGTATGGATTATAGATCATACAATATCATGTATTGAAATTAACATGAATAATATATTTTTTTAATGCTTTGTTTATTTTTTCTTACATAACAAGGGAGCAAAAATATATTTTTTATCTTAACTTTTACTCCACTAATAAATAAATAAAAAGAATTAAAAAATATCAAAAATATCAATAATAAATATCAATTTTTTTAATAAAATTATTTACATATCAATGAATTACATATATATTGTGAAACAAACAATACATGTAATGACAAAACTTTTTAAAATTTTCCTACGATATGCAATTTTTTCCACATGAGGCTTAAGCAATAAAGAATATAATCCCAATATTTAATAATATTTATGTATATTAAAAGAGTAAAACATTCAAACAATTTAACCATAAAATCTTTAATAATTGATCACTTTTGAACTATTGTTTAAAATATATCATTTAAAATTATACAAATTTTGCTTTAGATGAATCAGTATTTTTATCAAATTATTTTGCTTACATGTAAAGTTTTTAAAATTCATCAATGTTTGTTACTATAGAAATCTAGAATGTATACAATAAAAGTTATTAATAGGTGACTTAAACCATCATAATATTCCTTTGAGGAAAAAAAAATGAACATATTAGTTTTTATTCAAGATAAACATTGAGTATCATGTATATTATTATAAACATAATATAATAGAAAGAATGGCAACTTTGATTAATGTAACTATGCAATAAAACTTCAAAAAAACTATACATGATTCAGGTTATTTGAACCTTTTGTTTTATGAAAATTATAGTTAGATTATAATTAAATATAATTAATTTTTTTGACACACATCAATCTTATTATCAAAAACATATGGTGTAATAATATTTTCTATATATTAATACTATGAGTTGTGAAATTCATAAAAAATATATATATTATGATGACCAAAAAAAAATATGTATATTTTTTAAAATTAATTAGTGTAAATATTATTTTAAAAAAGATAATAAATTTGAAAGAGCTAAAAAATAATAGAATGAGGACTTGAAAAAATCTACCAAGGTCACACTTCTATGAATAATGTCATCATTCTTATCATTTTTGTATTATTGTTCAAGACATCATCTATATGAAAAAAATATATGTTATATTTAATTAAATTGAACTTTTATAATAAATATTTTAATTAAAAAATAATAAAGAGCTTAAAAATACTTTATAATGTTTGCACACAAAGACATATTAATAATTATTATTTTGATGCTCAATCTATGAATATGTTAAACATACAAAAAACACAAATCATCTTTATAAAATATTTTAAAATATATTTAATTCAAATTTTAAATGATAGATTTTTTATAAAAAAAACATAGAAAATTATAAACTATATTTTTTTAAATTTTGGGTTCAACACCACATATACATCTATATTCTACATATTTATATTCACTACATACATTGTCTTGTTGTGTTTTCTTCAGAGTAAAATTTATTTCCAATTAATCTTCACAATTAATGTTAAGAGCTTTTAGATATTGATTTTACTATCCTTACATTAAAGTATTAATATATTTTTGCATTTTGATTTTACTCTACGTTCAATCTATAATTGAGTGTATACTAAGCAAATATCTAGTGGTGCATAGAAACATCTAGCCATGGTTATACTCAAAATTTGAGTTGATATGCAATAATTATTATTTGTCCGTAACTTTTATAAAAAAGAGATCATTTATAACTTCATTTCTTCATTTAAAGATATATTTTTCAATGACTCTACTCACATTCCTAATTTTTGTCATGTTTAACAATCATCGTGAATATGAACATTTGAAATGATAATTAATGTTTAACCTTGTAAAATCTACAACGGAATAAATATCTCACACATTCCGGCCATGATCTTCACATATAACTTTGTATTTCAATGCATTACATAATGATCATATAAAAATATATAATAATAATTATTAATATAAAAATATATTTTAAAATTGAAAATTTATCAATTAAAAATATAAATTTTATAAATATATAACAATATATATATTATTAAATAAAAATATATAATAATTATTGTTAATATATAAAAATATAAAAAAATTGAAAATAAATCAATTAAAAAATATAAATTTTATAAATATATAAGAATATAAATATATTAACAAATTTAAAATATATCAATTCAAAAATATACATTTTATAAATATATAACAATATATATATTATTAAATAAAAATATATAATAATTATGATTATAATATTATGCATATAAAAAAATTTATATACATATAATAATTATTATTATCATAAAATAAGTAATAAATATTAAAAATAATTATAATAAACATAATTATTATTTTTAAACAACTTTTATTTGAAAATTTGATTATTTATTATAAATTAATCATTTTTTGGATTGATTTTTTATGTAGATATTATAAACTATTTTATATATTAAAAATTACAAAAAATCTCCATCATAAGCACATATTATGTTCTTACTTTATCTATTAGATCTTTATGTACATATAGATTAACATCTATATGTAACTCACATATAAATTTTGAAAAAAATTGAAATAAAAACTTGGATACAACATTATTTTTTCTCACATATAGACTTCCATTTCATAATTTTTTGTGATGTTTTCACAAAGATATTATTTCATGTTGAGAATGTATGAGGTTTTATATAATTGAAAAGTTACTCAAATTTGTAACCTTGAAACATTCAACTATATTGCCGCAACTCATTGTTGTGATGTGATGTGACCAATACAAGAAAATGATGACATGTGTCATCTTCAATGTCGTTTGTCATGACGATAATAGTTTAGGTCAAGATCATCGAAAACTCATTGTAGGAATATTAAGAATTCATTGTTGGATTGATTTTGTGGGATGAAGGTTTTGATAACGATTTGAGAAATATTATATTGGAACTAATTAAATAAAAAAAGTGTTCAATGTGCAAAGGAGAAGATGAAAATTAAAAACATCTATTTGTTGACAAGGGAGTTTATACGGAGTAGAAATCTATATAGAATATGGATAGAGGGAAGCATGATCATACAAATTTATCAATGCCCAATTTATTTGTGATCAATATCCGATATTTTTATTACGATCACTTTAGAGCATGGTTAGTATATCAATTTAGGGATAATTATACGATATAATTGATGAACTATATAGATATAATTATTCTTATTGTTGTTTCTTATGCCATGATGTGAGACATGCTAATAAATAATTTGATTTAGTTTGAACAATATGAATTAAAATTTCAACTAGTGATTAATTTCAACATGTGGGTTCCAATCTATCATTATTATTTATTGAAAGCAACCCATATGGAATTGATTGTTAAGATTTTGACAAGAAGTATTATTTTAAAATTATAAACTTATTTGTTATATTTGTAATTTTATTTATATTTAGTTGGTATTGAGTTTTTGTTTTAACTCTATATGAATAGTAATTTATATTATTTATATTATGACTTAATTATATATTTAGTTTAATTTTAAAGTTTTAAATTAAAATGAAGCTATTTTTGCCACGCTAAGAATAAAAAAAGTCACTATTTATTCTCATTGATAATAAAATTATGACGAATGAGGAAATTTTGGGTAAATTTTTCAAGATTTTGTCTAGTTATAAAACCCTTTCATCAATTAGGAAAAAGGATAAAAAAGATCACGTTGAAAAATATGAGGTGAATTAAAGTATGGATGGAATTGAGTGGATTGTCAAACTATTGAGATAATTTGAAAATTAACTATGAAATTCAGATCTTGGATTGTAATATACTGAATCCTAAAATCATATGAACATTATAAGAGATTAGATAAGATTACCATATAGTTTACAACTTAGACTTTTATTCATATTGCAATTTTGAGATAATTATAGTAGTTTTGAGTAATAAATTATAGCTCAAAGTTAGCATACATAGTAAGATTTTCACTATTAGATCAAATCTCACAAAGTTAATACAATGAATATAACTTTTATCATCAAAAGTTTTGATCAATAAAACTTTTCACATTTGAAGCTTGAATGATTAAAGATATTATTGTGAAATTTGAGAGTAATTAAAGTGAAAAATTAGAATTTGTGATAGTTTTTGTACACGTGAATTTGCATATCACATTGTGATAGAGTGTACATTTAGAGAACTGATGCAAAAGATATGGAAGTGAACAACATAAGAAATTTGTATGAAAGTAATTAGAGATTGTATTGCAATTACTTTTGAAGTTTGAACAAGAAAATGTCATCCAATTGTGAGATCTAATGAGCTTCCGATGGGGAATTTAAACCAATTTCATTCGACTCGAATATGAATTGGTGAGACGGAGAAAGTAACACTAATGAAATGAGGGCAGACCACTCGAATAGTTTCAAAATTCAAAACTTAAAAAATAACCTCAACGGTTCATATTTTTGTATACAGTCATCAAAAAAATTCAATAAACATTTTGTTTCTTCATATATAGTTATCCAAACATTCCAATATAGAGAAGATCATATAACTAAAAACCATCCAACTCCTCATGAATTGATGACGTGGCAAATATCAATATGAGCACATTGATTGATGAAATGTAGCTTCAACTAACATACTAAATAATATATTAGAAATATAACCTAATGAGCATATGGAATGATGATGTGACATATTTAAATAGTCAACTTAAGACTATATCTCCACCTTATTTGGACTCTAATTGAGTTCACATTAACTAAGGATGTTTATAAAACTCCATTCTTTTAAGATGTTATGTACTCATTGTGCCCACATTCAAACTCTTAAACGATCAAAAGTGTATTGGCTAAATTTAAAGCTGATTTCCAAGTTGACTCATATGGTGAATATTCTTTCTATTGAGTTAAATATTTAGTTTTTGGGTATTTGTGATCATGAATACATTCTTTGAGTATTTACTCAACCTCAAGTTCTTCATGATCTAGAACTAGAGTAAAAAAAAGGATAAATGATGATAAATGATGATAAATTGTTAATTACTTGGATCTTGATACATGTTTTTGTAATTATGACACATGAAATATATGAGGTATTTTCATAATGAGAGCTCCAACTTGTAATACATATCTCCAACACGTCGCATCACAACATACATTGATGCACATTAAACATCATAGTACAAAGATCGTCATACATCAACACAAGTGTACCTTAAAGAAATCTATAAACTTGTTCATTAGTTTTGTTCATAAAGCTCTCCCTTCCACTTGATTAAATAGATCCTCTCTTGCCAACATCATATACCTCATATGTTCTACTCCTATTAACATGATCACCAAAACCATAATCCACTTGTAATGGATAGCAAGTGGATATGTAGGGTGCAAACCATCATCATGTTGGACTACAAAATACAAAATACATTTCTCCACAAACCTCACCACATCCTTGTACATTTTTCTCCACCAATACCTCTCTTTCAACTTAATAAAAGTGGCATATATACCATATGACTTACCCATAAGTTGTCATGAAACTCAAGTATCAACTCATGTTGAGCATATTTTTCATAAATCACATGTTGTGGCATGCCACTCTTCCATTTTGATCTCTTTCATAAGTATTCATCTTGTAACATGTAGTTGTAGGCTTTCCTTTGGACATGGTTAAACTCATTATAACAACAAACACTTTGTCGTGCTATAGTATTGACATATCTTCTAATATCCAACCACTCATCCTCATAGATATCCTCCAAAAACAACTCCAAATCTCGTGTTACTCCTTGCTACTCAGACACAAAATAATTTGTCATTCCTACATCATATGTATCATCAAGCATCTATTATATTCGCTCATATCTAGCTCTTGAATGTATATTTTTGTTATGATTTCTTGCCATATATTTCAACTCTAAATTCATTGTCTTGATGTATGCTATCCATCTCAACATTGCAATTGGTTATCATCCACAACAATTATAAAAAATTATTTCAACAATCATAAAAAAGTGTCTCAACAATCATCGGTGCCCATATTAGTTACTCATTTTTACTTCAACATGAGGTGATTCGATACAATCCAAGCAACTTGAACGAGGCTATTATTTGTGAACAACGAATGACCAACGTCTACTACAACGATGGAGAGTTATAAGTTCCCACTAATCAATACTATAGACCAATGCATATGGAGTTGGGCAACATAAGAAGGAGAGAAGATTTCTTTCCAAGAGGAGTGAACGCACAAGGAGGAGATCATCGCAATTCGAATCCTCATCGAGAAGCAAATTCAAGAGGAGGAGACGGAGTGGAGGGGAGACGAGAAATGAGGCAATGCTATAATTGTGGAAGATTAGGTCATATTGCCATGAATTGTCAAACCCAAGTTATAGCAAGAGGAGCTGCATCTTCCAGTCGACGTGCTCTCAACAATTTTTAAGGTGGAGACGAAGTGACCGATGGCAACCCGGGAAACGACGAGCACCAGTTCCCTTGCCTCGTGGTCTTACTAGTTTGATGAAAAGGAGGAAAGGTGAGGGAAGGAAGCAAAAACATGAGGTAAATGGTTTGAAAAAGAGGGAAACATGTTTGATTGTGACAGATGGCGAGATAGAAGGAGTAAAAGTGAGAATATTGATTGATCCATGAGCTACATAAAATTTCCTATCTCAATCTATTGCTATAAAGTTGGGATTAGCTTTAGATAAAGATGAAAGTGAAAAGTTAGAGTTGCCAAATGGACAATCAAAGAGCATTGAGAGCATTCTTAGGAAAGTGGAGTTGAAGATTGGGCAATACAAGGAATCGTTGGAGTGGAGAGTAATTCGATTAGCTCGTTATGATGCTATTTTGGGTATGCTTTGGATGGAAACAAATATAATCCTGAGGTAGATTGGCAAATGAAGAGTAAAAACTATTAGTTGGAGTATCTTTGGAGAAAGACTAAGATCGGAACAAAAAAACTTACCTCTATAGTTGATAGTTAGAACCGCTATCAGTCACAAATATGTATGTTGTTTGGGCCTAATAAGAGATGTAAGTGCTCCAAAAGAGCAATCTTTTATACATGAGGAGTTAACTTATATCTTGAACGAGTTTCAAGATGTTTTTCCAGATGATCTACCTATAGGTTTATCACCAAGAAGGAGAGTGGATCACAAGATAGAGATCTTACCAGAAAGTTCTCGTCCTTGTAAAAGTTCCTATCGACTTGCACCAAACGAGCTGGAGGAATGCAAGGCACAATTGGAAGAGTTGTTGGAGAAAGGGTTTATCCAACCTAGTGTGTCATCATGTGGAGCTCTAGTGTTGTTCGTGAAGAAGAAGGTTGGTTCCATGCGGATGTGCATTGACTATTGTGCTATAAATCAACAAAGGGGGGGGAAAACAAGTATCCATGACCGCGAATGGATGACTTGTTTGATCAACTTCATGGAGCTAAATATTTCACCAAACTTGATCTTAGAAGCGGATACAATCATATTAGAGTGGCTAATGAAGATATACAAAAGACAGCTTTTAGAACTAAATATGGACATTTTGAGTATCTAGTTATGCCATTTGGTTTAACCAATGGCCATGCCATATTCCTGGGACTGATGAATGATATTTTTTGAAAATATCTAGATAAATAAGTGATTGTATTTTTAGATGATATCTTGATATATAGCAAATCCTTACAAGATCATCAGAAATATCTGCGAGAAGTACTCCAAGTGTTGAGAGAAAATAAGATGTATGCTAAGATGTCAAAATGTGACTTTGGCAAAAGTGAAGTATACTACTTAGGCCATAGAGTTAGTGTAGAAGGCCTCCAAGTCATGAGTGACAAAGTGGAAGCCATTCAAAATTGGAGTGTTCTAGAGATTCATAATCAACTACGTAGTTTCTTGGATTTAAATGACTTCTATAGAAGATTTGTGGAAGCTTTTGCTCGTATTGCTCAAGCTTTACTAAATCTCTTAAGCCAAGGCAAAAATGGCAATGGGATACAACTCAAGAGATTACATTTCAGGCTTTGAAGAATGCGCTATTACATGCATCAATCCTGAAATTGTATGAACTAGGTAGACCAACAAAACTTGATACGGATGCATCAGGTGTGGTAGTTGGAGGAGTGTTACAACAAGAATGGAAAGATGGATGGCACCCAATTACCTTCTTCTCACTCAAGTTTTTTTCCGACGGAGCAAAATTATCATACCACCGAGAGAGAGGAGTTAGCCATTGTGTTGGCTACTAAACATTGGAAGCACTATCTCGGAGATAAGGAGTTTGTGGTTGAGACATACCACAAGCCTTTAGTTTATCTAGAAACTCAAAAGGATATCTCAAAGCGGCAGATTCGTTAGGCTGAATGGCGACACCGTTTCAATATGAAGATCGTGTATGTGGAGGGGAAGAAGCAGTTTGTTGATGCATTGACATGAATGCCATGCATTGACATGAATGCCATGCATTAATCACATCACAGAGGTGAAAATTCACTCTAAATGGTGGGAGAACTTGAATCGAGCTACCAAGTAGGATGAGGAGATTGCACAATACCTTCAGCAGGGTAAAGCACATTTAGAACAAGCATTGGCGTTCTATAAGGGAATGATTTGTATACCCTCAGATGTTGCTCTCCGTACAATACTGTTAGAGGAGGCACATGATTCAACTATTGCTGGCCATGTAAGAGTGAATAAGACCATTGAAGGCATCAAGAGGGTATACTTTTGGCCAAAACTAAGAGAGGACATCACCAGCTATGTTTGAAGTTGTGTGGCATGTCAACAAAACAAGGTTAGCAATCTGAAACCAACAGGTCTACTACAATCTCTACCAACACCAACTAGAAGATGGGAGCACGTCAGTATGAACATTGTATGTGAGTTACCAATGACGTCTACGGGTTATGATTCGATAGTCATTTTTGTGGATAAATTGAGCAAGATGATTCATGTTAGGCACACAACAAAAACAGTAAATACACCTGAACTTGCTAGAATTTACATGGATGCAGTTTTTGCTCAACATGGTATAGCTACAATTCTCATCACTGATAGAGGCAGTCAATTTACTAGCATGTTTTGGAAAACCCTATTTGGGCTATTCAAAACAAAACTAGCCATGTCCACAACTTATCATTCTCAAACAAATGGGCAAACTAAAAGAGCAAATAGAACTATTGAAGACATGCTAAAAGCTTTTACTTTGGAGGAGCAAGAAGGTTGGGATACGCTTTTACCTTGATTGAGTTTGCTTATAATAACTCAATCAATGCATCCATAAAAGTCAACCCTTTCTTCCTGATGTATGAAGAACATCCCATCACACCATCTAGCTTGGTGAGTGTAGGTCACATCAATCCAAGTTGAAGCGGTGAACGAGTTTGTGGCACGAGTCCAACGAGGAGTGCATCAGGCAAAGCAAAAATTAGTCATTGCCCAAAATCAGCAAAAATAGTATACCGATGCTCATTGACGACACGTGAAGTTTCAAAAAGGAGATCAAGTGTGGTTGTCTACTACCAATTTGTCATAAACATGGGTTCGAAAGTAAAGTCCATGATTTATTGGACCCTTTTTGATTGTCCAACGGATTGGAAAAGTTGCATACAAGTTAAAGTTGCCAACACACATGAAAATACATCATGTTTTTCATGTGTCTCTCTTGATGAAGTATACTTCACAATCTTCTTCCTTTGGCAATCCACATCAACCTCCTCCTTTACTAGCCATGATTGATGGTGTAGAGGAATATGAGGTTGAGAGAATTCTCAAGAAGTGGACAAGAGGTCAGCGGAATCCAAAAGTGGAATATCTAGTCCAATGGAAAGGATATCCACTTTATGAAGCTATTTGGGAACCATTGGCAAATCTTACAAATGCCAAGATACTTGTAGAGACTTTTCAGTCTTCTTGCAACGAGGACGTTACGTTTTAAATGGGGGGAAGTTTGTAACCAATCTTGACTAGCTATAGTTAATTTAGCCAAATCATAGATTGGTCACTAGATCACAAAAAAACAAGATAGTAGTGTGCACAATCCAAAAAACAAAAGATAAATCACGAGGTGGCTACCATGTATTGGTGGATATAATTATGTACTATACGTCTTTTAGGAATTGGTTAGTATAAGATAACGAAATATGCAACCTACACATGTTAGCCATGTGGCATAGTTTGGATTTTTGACTTTTTCAGTCGTACAGTATATAAAGCAAGGAGAGGTCTTGAAAAGATCAACTCATCTTGAGAGTCATTCCGGGGTCATTTCTTTCAGTGTTACATCTATCTTACTTTGTTTTTAGAAAATAACTACACTTTTCAACATTTGTGCAAAGTCTAAGTACTTTCTTTGTGCATGATCAGTGTTATTACACCATATGCATCATTATATATATGCTAATTTGATGAAAGGTTTCATTTCTTCTCCCATAACTTTCTTCACTAACTTTTCAAACTTAACCTTCAACTTCTTCATTCCACACATAATATACTCAATGGATGAATCTTTCTCCCTATAGTTCACAATTGAAGCTTGGACATTGGTTGTTGGATCCTTTTGCTTGGAAACAAGTGTTGAAACAATAGAAGCAGTAATTAAAAATAATCTTCTCACTATAATCTTCTTTCTCTTTCTCTCCCTCTTCTCTAACAACCAAACTACCTCATCCACATCCTTCCAACTACCAATCAACCCTTCTTTCTCATTCTTCTCTTCTAGCTTCTCTAACAACATAAAGTCTACACCACAAAGAAACAATTAGGTTTTGTGGCGCTCCAAAGTAATCTACTCCATCTAATATAATTTTGAAAATTGTCTTTCAAACTCTTTAAGAAAGTAAATTGTATGAAACTTTGTATGAAACCTTTCAACTCACTTCATTAATAACTTTTTTGTAACTATATTTGAATCTTTCAATGAGTATTCATACTTCAAAACATCAAAATATATCTCCTTACTCTCGCCAAAATGTTCTTTCAAGGATCTCACATGATCTATGATCTCCGTCACAATAGCAATACAACACATTTCCACCATGTCTTTCTCCATTACATATATCAATTCCATTTCTCTAAGGTAATAACTCAAGAATTTTGATACATCTCTCTCGCCACTTTTATTCATTTTTCCATCAGGTAATTGTTGGTGATGTAAAAAAAGTATGAATACTTGAAACATCTCCGATGTTACCGGATGAAGCTGTACCTTAAGGACCATGCTTGATCAACTTAACCGCTCCCCACTCATTGTAACTCTTCTTATGACTGTGGAAAGTCTACACAATTTGCTGCTTATCTAATCAAATAATTGACTTAAAGACCTCTGTATACTCTCATAAAAGTTTTCAATGTTGTTCATTTCTATGTCTTTCAAAATAATCCTCTAAACACACAATGTATCACAATGACTTTAAACATACACTGTATCACAAT
This sequence comes from Marchantia paleacea, assembly GCA_014180765.2. Lineage (NCBI taxonomy): Eukaryota > Viridiplantae > Streptophyta > Marchantiopsida > Marchantiales > Marchantiaceae > Marchantia > Marchantia paleacea. Next base: position 630,580 of record MUAA02000108.1, on the reverse strand, counting down.
GAGTATGCATATTTTCATGTATAAAGACTATTCCAAATCTTTATATTCCTTTCATAATGCCTCAAAATTCACTAGAAGATCTTTTATCATCCAAATTTTAATTTTTGAAAGTTTTATTGATTTAAACTTTTAATAGCAAAAGTTGTTATCATTGTCATGACTTTGTTACAATAATTGCAATCCTAGAAATTTGATTACATACATAAACTTCAAGTTTTCATTTAACTATCAAAAATCATTCAATTGAGTTTAAATTTAAAGCTTAATATAATCTTCAATTCTAATATATATGGTTATTTAATCTAATCTTCATTCAAACTTTTTTGAAAATTCTTTCAAGTACATATAGTATTTGAATTTTACTTATCATTAATATTGATAATCCTTTAAATTGCATCAATTATTCAACCCACCTTATAAATATTATTGTAATTTTTGTAACCTTATATTCCAATTTGCAAATGGTTCTTAGACATATTTTAAAAACTCAGCAAAACCTTATATGAGTTGTAAAAATTGCACTAAATGGACTAAACTTTATGACTAATGAAAATAAATAATGAATTTTTTGTTCTCTAATGAGATCAAAATAGCTCAATTCCAATTAAAAACTTTAAATCTAACATAAACACACTACTAAATCAAGATAAAATTAAAATGATATTAATATAAAATCAACAAAATAATTAAAAATCAGCTAAGTATAAACAAAACTATAAAGTGAATTAGAAAGCTTATTTCAAAATTCATAACAATCAACTTTATATGATTTATTTTTTTGTAAATAATAGTGTCCCAAATCATGCAGTTTGAAACAATATGAAGCAAAAATGGATTTAAAGACTCCATTATTGTATCATAAAGTTGTATTTGAAATGATATACTAACATGATAAAAAAATATTTGTTTTAAAGATGGTGAATGTTACTCATAAATTGATTGAGCATTGATATATCTAAAGTGTCATGTTGTATTTTATCCATATTGACTTCATTTGTATCATTTAAGCTCCATAATGTGCAAAATAATATTAATAATGTTCTTTTTTTTCTCATAACAACCTTGTCATTTTTATATTTGATAAGATCATAAATAATATCTCTCTCAACATGATCAAGATCCTCATTTTATAGAGCCAATCCAACTGTGGCTCTTAACAATCTTATAATGAGTCGTAATTATCTTGATTTAAAATCTCATTGTCATGACACATATCATCATCTTATTGTAGTACTAACATCTTCTTGTAGTTAAGGAATAATAATTTATGGTCAAATTCATGATACTTATCAATATCTACATATTTATTAAATTTTTTTAATGTTTATTGATATATTGTTATTTGAAGAAAATTAATTAATTTAATGATTTTTGTTAATATTATGCATGATGTTGATGTAACACTATGAAACATATATATATATATATATATATATATATATGACTACATGATAATTCATTAATTATCCATTGAGATAAAATCTCAATGGTATATTTTATGTATATAATTTTTAAAACTCACAATCAATAAAATCACACATACAAAACTTATTTCCTCATTAACAATTTTTGAGCAAATAGCAAACTTGATAAATATCTCAATAGGCATACCAAACATAGACATGATATTTCAAAAAAATACTCTAAAAAATAAACAATGAATTCAATAATTTGTAAAATATAAAATATGATTACATCTAATCTTTTTAAAATAAAATCAAAAAAACTACATGTTAGGTTATTAATTACATTGGAATTGTATTTTTTTACACATAAATTAAAATAACATGTACAAATGTCATAATATAAGCAAGACATTCACATTAGATTTGCGTTGTTATTCATATTTTAGTCATTTTAATTATAATTTGGATAATAAAATATATTATTATTCATAAAATAATAAATAAAATAATATTCCTCATAAATTTACTGTATTTTGTATATATTCATAAGTTTTAAGATCTATTTGAGTACTTAAAAACTCAAATCATGTCATTTGGATATGTATATATATTTTAAATTATATTTTGATGTAATATCTCCCTTTATAGCTATCTATATATAAAATATTTGTTGAGTTGAAAATGATTTGCATCTTATATAAAACACATTATGAATTAATAAATCTTTGATTGGAATGATTATTGATATTCTAATTAATTCATCATCAACAAGAAGATCATTTTGATGTTTTTAAATAGTTGAAACAAAATATTTAATCACAACTATGATGAAGTTGATTCAATTTATTATAATTTTAAATATATTAAAAATCTTATATAGTACAAATATAAAAAATGTAATGAATTGAATGTAGTTAATAACTAAAATTTTGTGATTTTTTAGGGATAATTTGTAATATTTGAGATCTAATAAATATTCAATTGTAATTCATTTAAATTTTTATTTAAATCATTAATAAATTAATTTTATTTCTTAATTCATTTTTTTGCAACAATCATTATGATATTTTGTAGCATATAGATACATATTATCAATTTCATATTTTTGTGAACCAATATATATCATTTATATTTTTATAAATTAAAAGTAAAATTTATTATATAAAAAATATATCCTTTTATAATTAATATATATATCAAATAATTACAGTTGGTTGTGAGATTGATCTGATAAATTATAAAAAAAATTAATATTTAATGTAAACACATTTCCTTGGTTAAAACTATAAACATCAGAGAACATTATCATTTTAAACTAATGATAATATATATTTGTTAAAAAAATTATTAAAAAATATTAATATCAAAAGTATACATTTTTTTATTAGTAAAATGTTTGTGCTTATTTCCAGCTCATAAAAAAATTGAACATCTGAAAACTATAAAGCATTTATGTTGGCTTTGAATCTTCTTGCAATATTATTTAAAAAATATTAATAGATAAGTATTTTTGCTTGATTTTTTATGATCATTTGTTATGAAAAAATTATCCAAATTTTAAATATAATATATGATCCATATATAATTTTTAATATTGATGCAATTATTCATTTTGACATGAATTTTTACATTTGTGAATTTGATTGCAAATGTGAGGTTGAAAAAAATATTTATTTTAATTATATTATAAATATATTAATTTATATTTTAAAATTATATCAATAAATTAATAAATCATAATTTATATGATTTATTAATATTTTTTTCACATTGTTTTCACATTAAATTTAAAAAAAAATTTTAAATAAATTTTTAATCTTGCATGAAAAGTTACATTTCAAAGACTTATGTTGTACATTGGAGTTTTTGGTTATTCTAATTAGAGATGTATGTTGATGTTATATACATTGTTGTGGATCATGTAAAAATTGATGAGATTTATATAATTCATGTTTCTTAATATATGATTGTAAATAATATAATCAGTTAAAATTATTGAGGCATTTGATTGAAATAAATGAAGAACATTGTATATGATTTGAATCCTTACAGTATTTGATCTTGAAAATTATTTTGAATAGAGTTTATATTATAAAAGTAAATAGATTATTTACCAACAAAATATAAAAATATAAAATTTATTTCCATATAAAATTTAATTAATTATTAAAAATTTAATCTTACCACCATGTATTGATCATGAAAATACTATTGGTCTAGATGAGATATAAAATATAAATTTTGTTAACTACAAGATTTATTCAACACGAAGTGCATTGATAATGAAAATAGAAATTATACAAAGGCACATAAAGATTGACAAAATGTCAGTATAAAACACAGTTGATTATTCCAAATGTTCACAATGTTCATGTACAGATTATAAAAATATTTGAATGAAGAATGTTATCATGTTCATATAATTGATTGGTCTTGTGGTTAACAATAATATTGCAATGATTCTAATGGATGTGATTATATATATATATATATATATAGTGGCATCTTTAGTTAGGTAGGTGGGCGTATGCAGGAGCAGATACAACAATTAGTGCCATTGTGCAGTTAGCGCCGTTCGCACTAGAACTTCCGTTAGGGCCGATAGCGCCGTTAGGGGCTATAGGGCTCAAGGGTTATAGTTCGAATAAGGGCTCCTTGGATGGCAATTTTCGAAGTTGAGCCTTTGAGAATGTGGCTATTGTGGATAGTAACTAATGCGGGAACCTGAAGTCTTTGAAGCACAAAGTGGGTTTGGCTTGACTATAATCTCTCTTTTAGGCTATAGTTATGAGCGGAGTGCCATTGTGGACGTTTTGAGAGTAGAAAAGATTACTTCAAAAATTCAAATTGAAACTGCAACAGAAGGTATCCGAGGCACCACAAGATGCTAACACAAGGACAACCTGAAACCTACCATCACCACATGCACTCACCTAGTCTAAAGGTCCGCAAGTCTTGTCTCACTGGTCCGCAAATCTAGTATCACTATCAACAGCACACAGGAGCTCCAACACTCCAAACAACAAAGCACTAACACAAACAAACGTGGTGCACAAACAGGAAGCAGAGATGGAGGTATATCAATCACAAGAAATATAAAGAATAATATTCCATCTAAAAAACATCGATCAAAGGGGACAAACCAACCCAACCCGGACTTACATAGCCTCAGAAGGGCATTTAAAAACACAAAAACTCAATTTTGGAGGTCTTTTGCTCTCCAGATCGATAATATGACATTGGTAATCTGTCAAATTATGACATTGCCTTATTTGTTTCAATTTGCTACCTAACGCAATTTTTTTTTTCATAAACGGACACCGTTTGAAACTTCTGCGTGACTCTAAAAATCTTCAACTTCAATTTCAGACCCCTAAACGTCAAAATTTTGCAATTCTGTCAATGTCAACCTTGGGCTTGGCAACTCTCATATGCACAACAAACTTTACATCTTCTATCAGCCCACCAAATTTAAGATCAAACGGACACTATATGATAATCTAATAGCTTGCTAGTCATATTTTCGACGCAAAAACTTTGAAACACCAAATCTTGGACTTTGAGCACTTATGTCCAAAATATTTTTCGTCCAATCTCAAATTAATGCTCCAAGACAACTATAAGCATCGACCCACTTCGTCAATTTCTAGCAGCGCTTCTGCTTTCGAAAATTCTTGATTCGGATTTACACTAAAATAAAAAATCCAAAAATTTGAAATAGATCACATCTACTTCAAATCGACTCTACTTCTAGATCACCACCATGGGCTACATTCCATCAACGTCTTGCACACTCAACATCCAATAGATCGAAGCTACCATCAATCCAAACTCACAAAAACACATTCAGCGTTTCAAGAACTCACATTTCTCACCACAAAATGGTTCCAATTGGGAACTTGTTTTTGTACGGTTGTGGAGGTGATAAATTAGTGTCAGAATGGAGTTCTCTAGAAGTTTCCGGAGGAGAGACTACTCGGGTTAGCATTGGGTGCACCCGTAGCGGAGTGCGGTACCAACCTTGGCCTTTGAGGTTCACAGAAGACTCTGATTTGGTTTCAAAGAGTGACGGAGCTGAGCTTGATGATATCTTGGAGTGTGTACCCACACCATTGTTGTGGGACATGGACAATATCTATGGGGCCACCAAGGGTGCTAGATGATATTCGGGTACAATTGGCACTATTGAGTTGGATGACTTCATCAAGGAGTTTGACTCATGGTGTGATTTACAGCGGATGCGCAACTCTACGTTGTTCAATCCGTTTATGGCTTGGAAGGGATTATTCCAGCATTTGGACGGTCCGCCGATGGATGATTATCATGAGTTCCGGCGTGAACACCTTGAGTGTTTAGAATTATGGATACAATATTGGTCTTCAAACTACATCTCTATTACTTCGGGTACAATGTTTGGAGGTGCAAGTTCATCCTCTATACCTGACACTGATGATACGGTTGGAGCTAGTAGAGTTGGGAAGAGTTCAGAGATCCCAACCTTTAACCCTATTTTTGAGTTCTTCGCACGGTTGAGGAGAGACTACCAAGGGGTGATAACTGACAAACTACGAGGCTTGCAGGAGTTTCAACGGAAGACTGATGAGAGTCTTCGAGAAAAGTATACCCGAATGCGTCGGTTGATCAGTGTTACCCATGGGGTGACAGAGGCACAAACTATCCAATATTGGTATGGGATTTTGGATTGGGAGTTGAGACGTAGAGTGAGAGATGCTACCTTACTACACGAGACATCACCTACGGTGGCCATTGTGTTTTGTCTTGCTAAGCGTATTTAGCTCAACATGCAAGAAGAGAGGGTGGTGACTGCTGGGTTCAACAAGGATTCACCATCTTCATCAACTTCTTCACGTTATCCATCTACAACACAAACCCGAAGTGGTTATGGTAGACATGTGGGACAGTTTCGACCATCCCGACAGAGTGGTGAAGATGGAGCATCCATACCATTGCCATCCTTTTCAGGTCAACAATGAGTTCTTGGGATGGTGTGTTGGACATGTGGTGGCCATGTCTGTAACAATGTTCACATGATTTTGATCCAACAGGATCCATCCTTCGACCTTGAAGGCAATCCTTCTTGTGATGAGGTCCACATGATGGATCGATGTTTTGATCTCCATCCAAAATTACGATCAACAAGAGTTGCCATGACAGTCCCTGGAAGAGGAAGAGGAGTTCAAGGTGGCAGGGGTGGTGGTAGAGGACCAGCCCCTACTCAAGAGTTAACCCATGATGCTAGTCATGAGGTGAACATGACATCTAGATTGGAGTAGTTGAAACAAAAGATAGCAAATATGGCTATAGCCCAACAAAGATTAGATTATGGAGCTAGTGCCTCTACGTCATATGATGGAGATGTTGTGGAATACATGTGCGCAGCGACACAATCATGTGCAATTGCTGTGACTCGTAATGCAACACCTACTACTAAGTCTAGAGGAGCGTCCGTGGAGTTGGATCCACAAAGAGGGGAGGCTAGCCGACAAGTTAGACTTTTTCAATCTTTCACATTGTCAGAGACATTGAACACCTTATCCATGGCTCCTAGACAACCTATTGGAGAGATGAGGGTGCAAGCCAATGTGGATGTACTTGGAGATTGAGCAAGAAGGGACCAGCCATCAACATCATCTTAGAGAGCATCTAGGGTAATGTTGGGGGCAACAAAGACTCTGGTTCATTCTCATGTTTTCTCAGCCATAGATTTATTGGCATTGGGGGTGTCATCATCCCATGTACTACGATTGGTAGCCACACTTTGCGAAATCAAAGAAGATGTGTTGGTTAGTTCTAGTAGTGTGAGCACTAGTAGTGTTGATCATGGGATCATGACAGTTACTAGTGTAACTTGGCAAGCTGCTGCCACTCGTATGATGGAGTTATCAGCGAGGCCAGCATACGAGCGGACCAAGGTATCACCAAGTGCGGTGATGTTGGATAACATAAGTGGTGTCTTCTGTTTGGCCGGACCTTAAGTATAGTTCTTATGAAGGAGAATGTTTGACAGCTGTTTGGACGGTGGCACATTTCAGATGTTATTTGTTTGGAAACTCCTTCACTCTCATCACTGATCATCAACCATTGAAATGGTTGATGGAATCAGACAAACTTACAGGATAGCTTGCGTGATGAGCTCTTATGCTACATGAGTATGATTTCATGGTTGTTCATAGACCTAGGGTGGTGAATCATGCAGATGGGTTAAATCGAGATCCATATACAAGTCAAGTTGACGAAACCGGGGCTCGATGGCACGGTGATACTGATGAGGAGATGTTGTCGGTTTGGCATGCATCTGCCTTTTTGAGTGTGTTGGCGCTTGATAGCTATATGATATCTCTCTTGGGTTAGAGAGCATATATGTTAGCCTTGGACGTTGAGACTGAGGACGGTTTGATGGTAAACCGAGACATTCATGATGACATGCTAGTGTTGGAGTATCTTCATACAAGTGCTTTGATGAGCACCTTGAGTGCAAAGAAGCGGGATCAAGTTTTACAAAGAGCTCGACGGTTCAGATGGGAAGGTAGACACCTTCTTCGAGTATGGGGACATGACAGCGTTCTTGTTGTGCCACTTCCATCTCATAGAGCACAGTTGGTCAAACATGCTCACGAGGAATTAGGTCATTTTGGAGTAAAGCGAACATATAGCTTACTTCAAAGTCACTATTGGTGGAGAGGTATGCAAACTGAGGTGCAACAGTTTGTGGCTAGATGTATGGTATGTGATCGTGTTTGAGCATCATTCAATGCCCCTACACCACAACTACATCCTCTACCGATTATGGGACTTGGTTATCATTGGAGCTTGGATTTTGCATGACATTTGCCATTGACTATACGACATCATCGATATGTGTTGGTCATGGTGGAGCATTTCTCCAAGTGGATTGAGTTGGTGGCCTTGCCCGACAAGTCAAGTGAGGGAACAACTTATGGGTTCTTAGCTGCAGTGCTTAGCCAATTTGATGCACAAGCAGAAGTGTTGACTGATCAGGGTACTAAGTTTTTGGGCTAGTTTCAGGCTTTGTGTAATCGAGGATTGATTGAACATAGTACCACCTCAAGAGAACATCCCGAGGCTGATGGTCTAGGAGAGAGAGTTGTTCAGACGGTGAAGAGAGGACTAAGAAAGTTTGGCTTGGAGAAAGATCATCTAGGAGTTTGGGACATCTAGCTACCATGATTGGTCATGGGTTATCGATTTAGCCGACAAGCATCTCTAGCTTCATTCTCACCGTACTTTTTATTATATGGTAGAGATCCATACTTACCTGCAACTATCCGTCAAGAATTAGGTGAAGTCTTGGACTTGGATAACCCTGATGTTTGGGTTAGGGTGTGTTCTCAAAGGGAAGAACTCTTCTGTAAAGTCATGCCCATGGCATTTGAAAACCTGACTATTGCTCAACATAGAGATACTTTGCGTTATTCTACCATCTGAGGAGGTGGATATCGACCTTTTATTCACAGATTTCACTTTGATGATTACATTTACTTGCAGCAGAGTGCACCGACCACATTAGATGTTACAGCTGGTCGCACGAATCTATGAGTACTCGAGGTTTAACCTTCTGGAGTTTTGGTATTGGAGTGTCGTGATGGTGTGATTTGGAAGGATCATGTGCGTAATTGTGCACCATGTCATCTTCCAAACATTGATGGTATTATGGATCCAAGCGTGACAGTTGTATGTGCAAGCTTGAGATGTATGTTATGTGGATCAGTTGGTGGAGCAACCAATATGTTGATTTGTGATTCTTGTTCGAGAGGATGACATATGTCATGTTTGACATCTCCTCTCAATGCGGTGCCCAATGGGCGGTGGAGATGTCCTTGATGCGTTTAGCAGACAAGCAGGTCTAACGGTTACATTTATGGATTGCAATTAGTCGACTAGCGATGGGGCATTGTAGCACCCTACCTCCTCATCTTAGCCCCACGAAGGGCATATCATGTTATGGAATAGATGGCTACTTGGTGTTAGAGGGACCTAACTGCCAATTAGGGGGACGATTGTGGTACACTTGTGTTGGTGTATGATGATATATGTGTTGTGATGCGATATGTATGTGCACGACAACTTTCACGACTTATGTAGTGGTATCTCTAGTTAGATAGGTGCGAGTATGCAGGAACAGATACAATAGCTAGAGTTGGTTGTGCAATTAACGCCGTTCGCAATGGAACTGCCGTTAGGACCGACAACGCCATTAGGGGTCCTAGGGCTCAAGTGGTAGAATTTGAATTAGGGCTCCTTAGAGGCCAATTTTCGAAGTTGAGCCTTTGAGAGTGTGGCTATGGTGGATAGTAGCTTGTGCGGGAACGTGGAGTCTTTGAAGCACAAAGTGGGTTTGGTTTGACTGTAATCTCTCTTTTATGCTATGGTTGTGAGCGGAGTATCCTTGTGGACGTTTTGAGAGTATAAAAGATTGGGGGCGATTGTGGTACACTTGTGTTGGTGTATGATGATCTATGTGTTGTGATGTTTGATGTGACAACGATGTATGTTGTGATGCGATATGTATGTGCACGACATATTGAAATTGACAATAATGAAGTGTGTACTAACAAAAATATATGTGTGAATATGAAAAAAATATTATATTGACTCAAATAATATATGAATAAATGTTTTACAACTATTTTGTATGTAGTTGATGCATCATGTAAACATAATATTTCTTCTTCAAATATTGTTTAGAAGGAAGATATACTGCCCATCAAATGAATTTTTTTATAGTAGGTTGATGTATAGACATGTATGTACAATGATGTTTACAAATCATGACGAGAGAAGAATTATCTTAAAAAAAAATTGTAACTTCAAATCACTATAGCATTTATGATCTTGCAAATTGCAATTGGAAGGACATCATATCTATCTCATGTAAACTTGTTAACTCAACAAGATGTATGCTATATGATTGATTATATTGATATTAACACTCTTTAAGATCCTTAGAGATACAAATTATATATTAGATACATGAGAGCAATATTTTCATACCAACAATTAAGTAAAATCTCACTACCACATCATGAAATCATGCCAAGTTTCTAATGTTGCACAAGACTTCAAAAGAGATGTGGTTGAAGATGTTAGATACAATGTATAAACTATTTTCACCCTCTAAGTTTGTGTGACATGTCTATCATACCTTGATCATATTTCACATGTACTCTATGATGACAATGTAGAATGGTATTCCATATGAAGACATGTTACATTGATGATGGTGACAAACACATTATTTTCAAAACCATTTTACATACACAAGCGATGAACATTTGAAATAAAAATCAAACAAATCAAAATTTACTACATAATTGTTTAGTATGTGAACAAGTTTAGTATGAGGATTTACATGCAAGTATTACATTGAGTGCGATTTCAAGTAGAGCTTGATTGAATACACAAATCATCATGATTAGAGTGTTTTCAATTTTCTTCTTTGATTGCTACCTGTTGTGCTAGAAACCATCGAGTCATATGAATGAGGGAATGGTAATGGAGATTCAAGTAAAGTGTATGAGAAATAACTTTTGTAATGGGATGAGAATGACATCAGAATATCAATTCTTCCTTCACTTCCTTCCCTCATGTGTTCTCTTAGACGTGACTCTCTCTCCATCTACTCCATAGAACTTATGATTCGATTACATATGTCATCGTTCTTAGGTTCAGTAATTTGTTCTGAAATTGTTGGTGGTGAGCAGTTTCTTTCATGATATTGGGGAGTAGAATTGAACATAACATCTTTGGTGGAGTGAGAAGTTTCATCAAGGCATGATAGGTTCCGGATCCTGTCACAAAATGCATTTTCTAACTAATTAGGGAACCTCAACAGAATATCACGGCAACGTCAGTTATTTTTAGAATTTGACAGAAACGTGGTCAAGGATTTGAAAGTACTAAAGAAACCTAAAACTGTGTCAGGATCGAAAAATTGAGGGCCACATTGAAAGCAGGTCGGAGTGTTTGCTGTGTTAGAGGACAACGAGGACTGTTGAATAAAGAAACCGTGTGTTATTAGGTGCGTAGAAGGTTTTGCCAAGATGTCAGCAGATTTGCTGTAGCAGACGAGGGCATGTGAGGAGAAAGTGGAAAGGTTGGAAATAGTGGTTGTGAAGGATGTGGAGAGCGATGCAAATTCTCACAAGGAGCGATTGCATCAAAGTCAATGTGTGAGTAACGTGGCGGAGTCCATCATGTGCACTCGCGGGCAGCTTGTGAGTGTTGAAACTCATAAGCTCACATGCGGATGGGCAAATTCTCTCTTTATGAGCTCTTAACAAGCTCATAAAGCCACACTGGGGGTTAACGTCAGCCATAAGTTTGTTATGGCATAAGTTGTGTAGTCTAGTCCACCTAACTTTGACTCTACCAATAATTGGTCCCTAGTAAGAATGGTGGGAATACTACCATCTTTATATAAGGCGCGGATGTTCAAGTTTGCTTTTTATTGTATGTCACAGTTTCGTTTCCCTGGTGTTACGCTCAGCTGAATAAGGACATTTTCACAACTTCCAAGATGGAGAGCAACGAACAGAGAAGAAGTGGATTGCGAGAAGCATGGGCTCGTAGGATTCACAGCAGCGCTGAGTGTCGAAGATTGTGGGCTTTGGTGAATCCTTATCGGCGCCTTCCTCGCTTAATGCCTCTATTACGTCTTAACGTTGTGGGGTTTTATACTGGTCTTGTCGCTGCTGCCGTAATGGAGCAGTTGTACAAGGTTAGTTGTTATTACTGGTTACGCTACTTCATTTGACTGAACATAATGCTCCATGCTGCCATGAATCGTCTGTTGCCCCTGTGAACACGTTCTGTTACTCGGTAATCTTGTGAGCTTTTGGTGTTTTCCAGCGAATTGTAGAAGCATAGCAACCTATTCTTTTGGCCCGCTTCTGTTCGTTTCAGGGCATCCTCTATTTTGCTATACGATATATTAGAAAATCTCTGGCAGTTTGAGTCGAAGGCCCAGCCTCTATCTCCTGTTTTACACTCTTTCCTTGGCACTGTGTACAGAGACTTGGAATTTCTTTCCAGATTCGATTATAAGAGTGACTGGGCCTGAGGATCTCGCATTTTGTTGCGTGCCAGGATGTATATGCGGACATGCAGCTTGTGATTTGGCCTGTTTTAATATTAAAGCAAAGAAATGTTGATTTTTCAGGAAAAGTACTGGGAGGCGCATCCAGGACATGCTGTACCTATCATGCATCCCCTGCTGTACTTTGGTCCCTACAAGGTGACACGGGAAGATTTTTCAGAAGAGGGATCCGGCTGAGGAAATAACTCATGATTTGCCTCTTAGGTATGCGCGCATCTGCTGTAAGGTTTGTTCATGAGCACTTACCTCCCTGTAATCAGAGGGATGTGACCACTAAATTGTTGGTGTTATTAACGATTTTAGATCGGTTTGATTCTGGTTCGAGAAAAAACTAGAACAATGAAAAAACCTGAAATCCTTGAAACGCTGTGTACTCCTGAAGTAATAAAGATGACTTGGTGTCACCTTTGTGTAGATGATGGAGTTGGATTGCCTACACTGTTGCTACACTTAAAAGGTTGAGTGCGACAGGGCAGACGAAGAACCAAGTAGCCAAGATGGAGAATGAACGACTTAATCATCTTCCTTTGTTGGTGGTACTGCTAGTGCTTGCAAGGCAAGATACATATTTTTCCTTAATTAGACGATGAAGATTCTGTTTATGCAATCTGGAGATTCAACAGCGTGCTCGAGAACAACTTTGTGGACTTAGACTTGACACTGGTAATCAGATACAGGTGCAATGAGTCAAGCTAGAGAGGTTTTTATAGTATTCATTTGCTTGAGTATTTTAGAAGAACACATTTGCAGGTGAGTTGAATTGGCTATCTGTAGCTATATCTGGCGTAGCCAGACTTCGGAGCGGATACTCAATGGGTTTGTCGCAGAAGTGTGCTCTTTTAGAAGGGAACGAGGGGAATCGAAGGGAACGAGGGTTACTCTGCAGCTTCAAGCAAATTAGCATTTGCCCCTTGAAATGTGGGAAACGGAACGCTTGAAACTTATTTTCATTACATAAGATTCTATAACCCGGCAGCCACGGACATGATTTCTGCCGCACTAAAGACTTGTGTTCGGATCTTGTATACCAAGACGAGGGTATCCCCTACAAATTTAATCACTGAGATACCAAATTACCATCGGTGTCCGATGAGATTGAACGTAATAAGCTGCAGCGCACTCATGTGGGGTTTGCACTACATTTTGTTAGTGTTAAACAACTCCTAATAATTCAAAAGTAACTGTGCAACCAAGGCCGAGCGAGTTATTTATAGTTATATCGGGTACCTTTGTATATGCCCCACCTGTGAAATTGATGATTCCACCAAAATTTTTATTGGGTATGGAAGTGTCTCGTCAACAAGAGATGGCTACGTTGGAACACTACAAGTTGGCGAGCTTGTACCACGCCGTCAGGACGTTGCGTTCTTGTAATCGGTCCCAAACTGACAGTGAGATGTTCGGATGGAACTACTTTACGCCGGCTAAAAGTCAATGTGTACACTCGACAGTGCAGCACACTTCGAAGTACCGTGTTGTAAGTGAGATCAAATAAATAAATATCCATGCACCGAACGCCTGCGCCTAGGCCGAACTCATGTGATTTTGACCTACACAACCCTTTTATTGCCTATGCAAAACTTGGAGTATACAAAACAAGCAAAATCAAGCGAATACTCTCTTTGCCACAAAGATGAAGGTAGAAAAATACTTTGTGGAGGTTTTCCCTCCGAAGGCGTAGTGGGGTAAATTTGGGCTCCTTCTCGAACTCTCAAAGTAGGAATAAGATCGAAGGAGTGGGACGAGGAGTAAGTGAAAAGGAATGTCCACAGCATGGCATTGTGCCCATTCCTCCCCGAGGCCGACACGCGGCACCTGAATGATTTGTGGATCGCGAAGTGCGCAGAAGGAAAAGAGGAGAATTATGTAAAGTTCTTCCCCTGCCGCAGCTGGCTGCATGTGAGAACCTGATGCTGGAACCTCTCATGAAGATCTCATCACTATGTACGCTTTCTTGGGAAGTGAAGTCAATCTAAACAGCAGCCTGGGTCGAAAGAAGTATGAAGAAAGGGCTGCTGTGGTGTACACAGTCGGGAACCTGCAAGGTCTCCCTTAAGCTGATGAGGTAGGACTGATTGACTTACTGACCACCCTTTCCACAGAGGACACTTGGCCCGCGTCTACTGAATCTTATAGTGTCAGTGAAAGAGAATTTTGCGATCGATTAAACACATGGATTGGTGCACGAGAATCAGCAGCATGTTTCAAATGCACTGAATTAGCCATGTTCTTGTTGTAGGAAGATCATCCACGCTGTAATTGAATCGAAGACTTTAGGGTTATGATTTCTGTGGATGTGTTTGGTATGTCGAACTCGACGGTTTTTAAATGCTGGGAGTTGTGTAGATAGATTGCAGAGAACCTTATCAACTGTGTTCCTTTGATTTTGAAGTGTTGAAGTTTTTGTGCCAGTCGGCAACCAGATACGGTGCCTTAGGAGGCAAGGCGATAAGGGTCCCGCAACCAGCCGGTTGTAAAAGCGAAGCATACTTTTTACTGTAATCGTCAATCTTATTCTGCTTCTCTCAATAATGGGATGCCGCGAAAACGGCTATCTTCTTTCTGAAGAGCATAGATGGGAGAAATGCTGTTTGACGACTTTGATGTGGATGCTCTCTTGGACGCTCAGAGCAGCGATGACGATGGGAACGATTTACCAGAACTCGAGCGATCACTTGATGACATTCTTAATGACGATGATGACGAATTCGCTGATGTCCTTGGGCATTGTGTTCCCGTCAAGTCGTCCGCCATTGGAGCTCGTGAGACCAATTGTCACGATTTCGATCCGGCCACAAACGAGGAGCACGCAACCTCAAGACTGGACGGGGAGCTCTTAGACAAAGGTCTCCACGGGCTAGAATCTCATCGATATGGAGAGAATTTGACCGGAGCAGCAAGTGGATTATTGATTTCCAGCATAGAAGCTGACCAGAAGAATCGTTCCATCGCGGACACTAGTATCGTTGCTGATATCAGTAATGACTACCCTGAAAAGAAGCCTCCACCCCAGACCTCTCTTGTCCAAGGTTCACCACGTTTTGTCGAGGCGGAGATCGTTTTTCAGGAAAAAGGTGAGATTCGAATTCGTCCAGGAGAGGATGGAGTTGAGTCAGTAGATACTGGAAGGGGTGGGACAGCTCGAAAAACCATCAGCGGTTGGGAGAGCCATGGGAGGCCTTCTGCACCAATCTCAGTGGATACGGTCCCTCCCGCTGCCGTTAGCAACTCCAGGCGCAGACCTGGGGCAGCATTTGCTGCAGCCGCAGCCGCATCGCGTCAGATGGGCCCTTCTGACTCTGCCGCATCGAAATTTGCCAAAACATTCATTACACGGCAAAAATACATACTTCCTCAAACCTCGGAGGACAACAGATTAGAGCTGCAGAGGATGAGTGGATACCTTAAGAGTGCAGATCAGGTTTCAAATGGAGTAACTGAGGGTGACGAAATTGCGAATAATCCAATCGAGTTGGAAATCTCGCACGAGGACGATTCAGATGGTAACAGGTTCAAATTGTACAGTGGAATTGATACCAAGGAGGAGGATAATGTGAAGGAGATAGGATATGATGAAGCATACACTGCTGTTATTGAAGAGTGTCTTGATAAAGTAGAAAATCTCACATCTACCATAGCTGACTTGCAACAGCAGCGGTCCAGTTCTTCAAATTCTTCTTTTTCGGAAATTGTTAGAGGACAGAACGATGCAGACGAAGATGATGATCCACAATCGTCTTCGGGAGTTGCTGATGATAGTTCCTCCTCAAACGATGTATTAGAAACAGATGATGAAGATATTGCGGATGGATTTCGAGCCCATGAGCCCGTAGAACGTGAGCATCAGACTCATGTCATCCGCACCATTTCAATTGGGCAAAGTGCACTGGTAGACACAGTAGAGCCGGAGTCATCTGATGTAGACTCTTTAAATACTTGGATTGAGGGGATGCAAGAACATGTAATTGCCATCACACCTGATGCCCATCCGCAGGCCATTAAGATGTCTACGTTGAGAACTTCAACCGAATCAGATGAAGAGCAAGCATCTTCAGAAGAACTTGTGCAGCATTTGGATTGTGCTGATGTTGAGAGCCAAGAAGAGATGCCGATTATTGAGGAAGAGCCACAATTCACGACCTTACAAATTGCAGAAGAGAGAGAAAAGAAAGCTGCCAGTTCAGGTTTACATTGGGAAGAAGGGGCGGTTGCCCAGCCCATGAGACTCGAAGGAATTCAAAGAGGTGCCCCTGCCATTGGTCTTCTGCAGCTTGATTCTGGAGGATCTTTGTCCTTCGCTTTGAAGTCAGCCGCCCTGCGACGTGATCATGGAACACCCCAAGCTCTGGCTGTACACAGTAATTTTATCGCCATAGGAATGTCAAAGGGACCCGTATTAATCATCCCTAGTAAGTACTCGGCAACAAAAAGTGCAGACGAAACTGATGCCAAGGTTAGAGAATTTCGTCCTCCTCACTATGCTCAGAATTTAAGATCATGCATTGGATTGGGCTCAGTGTTGCTACCTACGAACATCGATTCGAGATTCTGCACTAGTGGCGGATATATCAGAGTTTTGTCTTGCACAGACTCTTGAGGTTTTCTTTGTGTCTTGGAGTCATGGGGCTAATCTGACTCAGGTTCAAATTATTTTTCATTTTCAGTAGAAGCACATTAGTTTGATAACACTGACAGAGGTGTTCGTGTGGCTACGTAGCCCTATATATTGATCCCCGCGGCATCAGAGAAACATCAAATGGCGGTTTCTTCCATGTCATTCAATCAACAAGGAGACTTACTACTAGTTGGATATTCCAAAGGCCACATCATTCTCTGGGATGTGCCTAAAGCATCTGTGGGTAGACACATTGAGAACAACAACGGTGTACCTATCGTACATGCAGTTTTCGTTGGGCAGGATGTTACAGCCTCTCGCACTATCAGGGCCATCACTGCCGATTCCAGGGGGCAAACGTTACTTCTCACTTTTTCGCAGATTCCAGTTTTACGCAGATTTTCTTTAAACACAGCGGTCAGTAAAAGACCTTTTGGTACAGTAGTTAAATGCAATGTCAAATATAGCATCGAGGCTCAAACTGGTCATAGATGCATTGAGCGTTTCTTCCTTGGATCGAAAGAGGTTGTTGATAAAACTTTTGAAAAATCATTTTGGACATTGCTTTTTTCGGCTACTCGTTGCATTATAGTTGATTGACTACCCTTGTATGAAGGGCATCATGATATCCAAAGCATGTGCGGTAATCGTGAAGTATTCTCTTGCTTGCTTCTATTTTGTCAAGAAATTGACTGGTTACTGACTAGATTTTCTGTTGCGTATAGGTACTACTAGATGGACAACGCACTGGGGTTGTGCTGTCACTGGCCCCACTGTTACCAGATGAAGGGATTCATATTCCTGGCAGCGCAAGTGCATCACCAAGTGGAATATCTTCATCTCCAATAAATCTTGGAACTGTGATGAGTGTAGTTGGTGGAGGTGCAAGCAACGATGTAGGCCGGAAGTTCCTGTATGATGGTAGTTCTTCGAATGAAGAAGGTGGAGGGTTGGTTGTCTTGGCGACATATCAAGCAGCCCTTGTGGTAAGTCCTATCATTTTCTGGGTAGACATGGTTTAACTAGCTTCTTGATCAGATTAAGGCGTCGTACTCAACGGAAGCGAGCGATTCACTTGTTAAATGTTCTGTGTTCTTCGTTTAATCTCTTTTCCTGTGACCTTGAACCACGATGTACACTGGAAATCAGTTTGGTTTCAATCAAGCAGGTGAAAAGGAGCAAAACTAGATCATAGAATCTATTTTCGATTTCTTAGTCATTATTGTGGTGGGTTCACTCCAGACATGCTTCCAGAGCATATCCGTAGCTCGGTGTTGCATAATATGTGATAGTAACTACAACTTTCACTCATTACTGATTTGCCCCTTGGGTTTCTCTAGTAGCGGTACATTTCAGTCTGCTTATCTGGCTGGGTATGTTTCTCCAATACTCATGAAAGTGCAGTGTAAATAACGAAAGAGGGATGCGCTCATATGTTAAATCATGTTAATTATCAGTGTTTGTTGCCTACAGGTGCGCTTGGTGCCTTCTATTGTAGTTTGTGCTAGGTTTGTTCGACCAGAAGGAATTCGTGATATTGCTATTCCCTACACAGCGTGGAGGCGCACCAAGGGAGTTTCCTCGGGGACCTCATCTACTTTAACTACAGCTAGTGCATCATCTGCGGAGCTTTCTCAAAACACTACTTCAAAGAATATAGAGGGACGTCCTTCCGAGAATGGTCATATTCGGGACGATGGACCCGTTGAAGCTGGCACAGCTAAATCAAATGGTGATGGAGGCGAAAGTTTCCCACTGCTTGCCATGGCTTGGGACAGAAAAGTGCTTGTTTTGCAGTTGGTGAAGGGAGAGTTGAAAATCGTCGCTCAGTGGGACTTGGACAGTCCAGCTATTGGTGTCGCTTGGTTGGAGGAGCAGGTAGAGTTGATATGTATGTAGGTGTCTTGTTCTACAAAAGCACTAGTTAACACTTGTAATCTACAGCTACTTACTGATCCTCGGAATACATTTAATTGAGTCCAAAATTTGCGGTGATTGATCTCGTGATAAACAGATGGTGGTCGTTGCTACAGCGAAGGATGAACTTTACCTCTTTACAAATGAAGGTGTTGAGATAGAACGAGCAGCTTTGGGTAGTGAACATGGGGGATTAGGGGCCGTGACATATCATACTCACTTCTCGAATATGTATGGGAATCCTGAGAAGGCCTACCATAACTCTTTAGCAGTGCGCGGAGCTGCTTTATACTTGCTTGGACCTATTCAGTTGTGGAGGGCTCGACTGTTGCCATGGCGGGATCGAATAAGTGCTTTACAAAATGCAGGAGATTCGTTGGGTGCGTTTCACATTGCCATGGAAATCTATGATGGACGATCTCAAGGTGTCACAGGTCTACCAAGAGGACTTGATGCAATGCGAGAGGCTATAATGCCAACTCTCCTGGGCTTGCTTTCTTCGTACATCGACGAAGCCTTCGCTTATCTTTCCTTGGCATTTGGTTCTTCCCCTTCCTCCTCATCAGGTTCTGAATCTGCTATAGTTAGCCAAATTTATTCGGGAAAACCAGACGTGGTTTCATCAGCAGTTGCAAGTGGTGTAAGGGATTCAGTAGACGAAATAGCTGTGGAAGCCAGGGAGCAGTATGCAAGAGTTGGTGGGGTGGCCATTGAGTTCTGTGTTCACATACATAAAACAGAGGTTCTATTTGAGAATGTCTTTAGCAAGTTTGACGCCGTGGGTCAGCGTGGTAAGCCACCTTACTTCACCTATACGTCTTGGCATTTGGCACCGTTTAGCGATCTTCCTGTCTTTCTCACGAGAGAGATCAAGCTTTCCACATATTACAGTGTTTGGAAGTTCCACTTCCATTCCGGCTTGGAGTTTCTTGTCAAGTTGCTTGCAGTGATTGAAGCCATTATCGATCTTTGTTGTGGATTACTATGCTTTATTAATAACAAATTTGTACTCTCGAGTCCGGGAGGTTGTTTTAGCTTTATAGCACCATATATGCTTTTCATGCCTTTCCTTTTGTCTGTACGGTGATGTTAATAATACAGTTTTGGTAGCATATGGCACGAAAGTAAGTCACTTCTGAAGGCTTTATTAAATTGCTTCTTTGTTCTCATCCAGAGAGATGTATGAGGTAACTCTTATTGGACTCGGGTTGCTGCTTATACATCACCAGCTAACATGTTTCTGGTTTGAGGTATCTGTTGTTTAAATATCTAACAGAAATGAATGCCTCAGGCACATTCTTGGAGCTACTGGAGCCGTATATATTAAAAGACATGTTAAGCGGCCTCGCACCCGAGGTCACCAATTCTATTGCATTTTTCAGCTCCCCTTTCTTTTCTCGTCTTGGCTTGTTGTGGTTACAAAATCAAGGACAATCTTTTTTAAGCCAGCCGGACCAAATCCTTGTTGTCTGGCCTACAGGTGATGCAAGCTCTGGTGGAGCACTACAGCAGTCGTGGGTGGTTAAATAGGGTGGAGCAGTGTGTCCTGCATATGGATATTGCTTCTTTAGACTTCAACCAGGTTCATTCCTACTTAACAAGGACTCAAATTTTAGCAGACCTTGTTTTTCCTCTAGACGATTGTCTCAAAGATGGTCAGTGATTCATGTGAATCTGTGTTGGGAGTAAAAGGCGTGTAGATTGTGACTGTGTGGTCGGTAATTTCCGGCGATTTATGTTCATTCAGACGTCAACTTGTGAGCGAATCTGTATTCACGGCCTTAACGAGTTTTGTGGTTGTGCTATGTGAAACAGGTCGTACGGGTTTGCAGAGATCATGGACTATATAGTGCACTTATTTATCTCTTCACCAAAGGTCTTGATGACTTTAAGTCACCTCTGGAAGAGCTCCTTGCCGTAGCTCAGCAGTCAAATGATCCTCAACAAGCGAGAGGGTTTGGGTATGTATTCCTTGCGAGAGCAGTAGGAAAGTACCTAGTTTGTTTTGAGGATCCTCACGGAATCATTAGTAAGGGTGTTGCTTCTGCAGAGTTTGCTTCATAAACGCTACAGGAATCTGACCCGTCAAATCTAAGAAGTCCAGACCAATTCCCTCGATTTCTTCTTGACACAAGAAAGTTGTTCTTCATGCAGTTTGAAATTGCTGGTCTACCTCAAGTATTGTTTTTCTGGTTTGGCATTTCCGCCAGGTAAGAGACCTATATGCTCAACCATCTTTCCAATGTACCTGTGTACTTTCCAGACCCAAAAAGTTCAGCGTGGGAATAATACAGAAGATTCCTCACAGGTACATTGGAAAGATGTCTGGAAAGTTCCTATGTGTACTCAAAATAAAAGTTTTGGTATGTGGGACAAAGAACATGCTTTATATCAAGTATGAGTTGTGAAATATTTTCCACTCCTAATGCGGGCCATATTAAAAAATCGTCGCGACGAATTTACGTCAAGTTATTCTGCTGTCGTTACGAGATATGGCAGCTTCCGTGTTGTCTAGCGAGAGAATGAATATCATTCTCGATTTCTAGTCACTTCCCAGCTCCGGTCGTATCTTTAAGGATAGAATTTTCCAGATCAACTCCATGAAAAACATGTCTGGTTTGTTAGGCCGACAAAATTCAAGGCCGTTAGGGTTCTTTCAGAAGGCTTTTGTCAGCACATCAAGGTCAGTTGCTTGAATGTTGCAGTTCTGAACCTCTTTTCTAAATGCAGGGAACGGCACACTTTCCCCGTCAAGGTTGCCTCATCTGCGGACTGAATTACTTGAGTATTTACTTGACGTGATGGACAGTAAGAAAGAAGTGATTGTGACTCCTAATGGTCTGGGACAAAAGTACTCTAGGCTCATGTATCTTCTGACTTTGGACACACAAGCAACACTTCAGGTTCTGGGCGCAGCTTTTCCTGAAGATGGTCCTTTGGGTGTTGGGAAACGAGACTGCGTGTATCCTCTGATCGGGACATCTGAAGAGGATGGTTTGAATAACCTTGTGGAGTTACAAACCAAAGGTCATTCTTGGCCAAACCAAGAAAGCCTGTCAGAAGGTCTGAAATTGGCTCAAATCACGGTAAACGCCGTCATACATGTCCTTCAGACTGTTGAAAGTGCTCGCAGCAAGTCAAGGATCGAAGAAAAATCTTCAGACGCAGAAGATTCAAAGGAAGAATGCTGGCCGTCTGACAGGGACATTGGTGACATGTTTGAATTTGTCGCTTACTTTGCTGCCGGGAAGTATGCTGTGGTACCAACCGCAGTTTTGTCCCATATCTTTGAGTATCTAACCTCTCCTTTATCAGAAAAATTGGAGAGAGTAGGAGCTCTTGAGAGAAGGAAGCTGAAAATCTTGAGGCAGAGAGAGGACTTGATGCTTGCTGTGCTGAAGGCAGTCGCTAAGTCAGGCTGGCAGGCTGAACGGACACTCGACCTTGCTCAGAATATTGGATTCTGGAAGGTTGGTAATATAAATTATTTTATCACCAGCTCTTCTTTTAAAAAGTTTGCTCCTTGTAGTGTATGATGGTTTACTTTATAGTCGGAACTTGTTCACTTTACAGAAGCTTAGTTCTGAATATCATCACATTATAACCGTAAAGAACGTTTGCGTTTGAACGATACGAGAGTTAATCATATTAAAGAGAATCATACACTGTTAACATCATTGGTGTTTAACTTAACTGCACTGTCGTCGGGTGCAGGTTACAGCGCTTCTGCACGCCGAAAGGGGTGACTTCGCGGCGGCATTAGAAAGCTATTTAAAGGGTGTGGATCGGCCACAGGACCCTTTCACCTTTATATCTGACAAGCTTTCTTCTGATGATGGTCTGAAAGGTCATGACTTGATTAATTTCCGCGAAAGTGTTCTGTCGCACATCCCAGAGCTAATCCGATTAAGCCCGTACGTACTCTGAGACCTGAGTGCAATTTTCACATGTATTCTGAACATTGCAGCTTCTCCATGTTGCAGTATCACCAATATGACTATAGTAAAGTCGTCGTATTTGCAGTCATGAATGCTTTATGTTTCTTCCTACTTCTTCGATGACTTACGCTCTCGTTTACCTTTTTTAACAGGGTCTCTACATTGTTGATCGTACTGAAGTACTTCAGTAATGAGAATCAGCTTATTCTGAAGGAATTATCCCCGCACCCTAGATTACTCTTCAACTACATGAAGGCCATCATGAGTATCCGCTCTGGTGGATTTAGTTACCCTGAGAATGAAGTGGAATCACAGTCTTATCTAGCTGATCTCTTGGAACGCTCAGGTCTTGAGTTTACAGATGAGATGGCTGAAAATTTTGTGGAGGTATGCTGGAACTCATCTCCTCTACGTCTGCGTAGAAAGAAAAGTAGCAGTGTAACGTTTATCTTGGAATGATCTGAAGCTAAGTGTATGGAGAGCCTCGTCATATGACGTTGGCTATTCTCATAACGTGCAAATACTTGTTGATTTATTGCATAAATTCTCATGTTTCCTATTCTCATATTTCTTCTCTTTTGCCGTCAACCCTAGTCTTGCGCTCTAAAAGCCTGGACTGATGCACATAGTTGAACAGGATGGTTAGGTTGACTTATATTGTCGATGCTTGTGCCTCGTGATATTATTCTGACTATATCTTTGGACTTGTATTCTGTGACCAAATCGGAGTTTACCTCGCTGACATGATGTATTTTGTGCAGTTGCTCTGCCGTTTTGAACCCAAATCTGTACTCGCATTTTTGGAGAGCTATGAAAATTACCGGCTGGAACACTGCTTGAGACTGTGTCAGGACTATGGCATCACTGATGCAGCTGCCTTTTTGTTGGAAAGGGTTGGTGATGTTGCCAGTGCCTTATCATTGGTAATAGCTGATGTACATAGGCTCCTGCAAGAAATGGATCGGGCCATCGCAAAGTATTTTTGTCTTCCATCTGCTTCCAAGGGACCTCAGATCTCGAGGGACGATTCGGTAAAGGACAAACCAGAGGTATGAAATGTGGTCCGTGTTCATCTCTTAAAGGGGTAGACGCATGTGTTCTTCTTTTAACCCGTGGAACATATAATTTAAAATCAGAAGGGCGGCCGTAAAGTCGAATGCCACCAGAGTAGCTGTACTCATTAGCATATGCCTGTCATAGGCTGAAGACAATAGACCTCGCATGCATTTTACATGTCTTACCAAAATAATAGAGGTAGTAATTTAGTGTGTACTTTCAAAACTTTTTATATGTGAGAACAACCTTATGAACTGACAGAAACAGCGTCTTGGTTCAGTTTTAAAGCTTCTTGAAGTTGTCAGTTACTGCCTTGCTTACTCAACGTATCTTGATAGGTGCTCATTAGTCAAATATGACTCATTCTAGTTGTAGCGTTTTAAGTATGTTAGGTTTCATGTCAAGAGTGTAGATAATGTTGGCATTGACTTGAACGATTTGCTCATGAGCAGGTGACAGCCGTACACTCTGTTGTAAGCGTTGCAGTTGCTCTCTGCCAGCGCAACACGTTTCGACTAGAACCCAAAGAATCCGAGAGCTTATGGTTCCGCCTTCTTGACAGGTGCCCATTTTCCATCATTTGGACGTTACTATTATTTGTTGTGTTGGATCAAACGAAGACCCATTGAACTTCCTAAAATATAGCCAGCTGAATGGCTTCCGAGTTAGATGACCGGAAGTCTAGAGTGATGCCTGGTGAACGTTAGAACAACGTGTTTGCTTATAAATCTCTTTTTTCTTTCAGGTTTGTGGAGCCTCTACGTGATATCAATCTACAACTCAGAAACCTCAAGACTAGGGGCCAGTATTACGTTAGGACTAACTCCAAAAGCGACTTACCTAATGATGCGACACCAAACACGGACGTTTTCAGTTGGAAGGTTGTTGGAATTGATGTTGCAGTACAAGCCGTTCGGACCTTACTTGTTCAGTACATTGGAGAGATAGTGAATGGAATGATGGGTTTCGTTCCTATATCTGTTACAATGAGCAAGATTCTTGAAGACCATGGTGGACACGAGTTTGGGGATTTTAAAGCAACGATTTTGGACATGCTCAGTGCATATGGATACGAGCGAGCAATTCTGGTCAGTTTCAAACCAGTCGCTCCCTTCTTGAACTACGCTCGAAGCATTTGAATTTGGCCTATCTGAGAAAGCTGACATGCTTTTTGTTTTGCTACAGGGAACTGCGAACAAATTGATAGAGGATGATACCTTCGAGAATATACATGCGCTGCGTCGTGGTTGTAGCCATGCTTTTATTCCCTCTGCTAACATCTGCTCTGTGTGCGGCCTTCGTCTTGATGAGCCCGTAGATTTATCTCACTTGAAGTCTGCAGCTGGAACTGTAGCCAGCTCGAGTTCTAGTTCCACACAAAGCAATGATAGACAGAAAGGGAAACTTGATGACGAATCGGGATCGTCGTCGTTTGAAGAATACCGGTTGAGGGTGCGCATTTTCCCTTGTGGTCATGCTTCTCATTATGGTTGTGTTGATGTTGAATTGGGGTTGAAAAAGAGGACTTTTTCTGGTTTTGTGGTTTGTCCAATTTGCTCCTATAGAGGCAAACCTGTTGATTTTTTTCCGAAGGCAAAAGATTCGACCTTGTTGAGAGACTCTGTAATTGAAGTTGGTGGTCGAAAGAGAGGAGATCATGAATCAACGAACTTGTCACAGCTAGGACGAATGCAGAAAACAACAAATCGGATTTTTGGAAAATCACGGGTTCGTCCATTTTCTCGATTTTCTCCTTCCATTAGTTATTTCTTTTGATTATGATAGCCTAGTTTATATTCTGTCTCTCAATTCGATGAAATGATAAAATACTTATGACTCCATGGTTGCAATAATTCATGTTGAGACCCTTACATCACTAGTTGCAGGTGTCATCAGACATTGTATTATGTTTCATCCCTTGCATGTGAGAGAGGCAAGAGTTTTATGACGATGTACTTGCGTTGACACACTACTCACCGTCCTGCAGTTGGAGATACTGAAACAGTTAGAGAGAGGTACGGATTTACATGAACTTGGGCCGTCACTGGAGTTGAGTCTTGCACCACCAGTCTTGACCTCATATAAGCGACCAAACTCGCATCCCTCATCGAACACTGGCTCTGTCTCGGGGAGAGTCAACTCCAGGTCTTCATTGACCTCAGCAGTTCTGAGCATGCAACGCAAGAGCAAAGTTCGTGCGAGATACTAGCCACGTATTGTCTGGTGGGTTTTGTCATGTCACGTCGAGTATAATAGATCAATGTACTCTCGTAGTGGTTATAGATTACTCTTGACTGAATTGTGGATAATTTGTACACATGGTAGGTTTGCAAATGTATAATTATTCTCGAGTTGTTCAACTCATTTTAAGAAGGTGACTTTGGTTCAGATCTTTCACACTCTGGACTGAGCGATCATGCATATCCGTCTCGTCGTAGGTAATATCAAAGTTTCTGGGTGCTTCAGTTTCATTCATAAGCCTTCAGATCAACGCTGTTACTTGGTTTGAAGCCCACGGGGTACAGTCTTTTTTGCAGCTTATGCGGTGGGCTTGCATGATTTGCACTGTTTTCGAGCCTCTTTGTTCTTTTGTGCCTTGTGATACATCTTCACCGTTCTTAGGATTTTGACTTTCAAATAACATTTTACATGCCTTAAATGTCTTTCTTCCTGACGTTATTTTCATCATCATCCAGGTCATCATGCTCCACAACCGTTAGTTTGTGAGAGACCGCTAGACGCATACTCTAGTCGAGTTTGCTCCATAATCTGGCCCAGAGTCTGCTCTGCAACGTTTTGTTCTTCCGTGCAGTTTTCACAAGGCACGTTTATTTCGCTGGCGGTGAGTGATTGCTGATGATCTGGAACAATTATCTACTTGAGGAGATCGGGCCTTTGATTCTGAATATTTGGGAGACTGCGTCATGCTGGCCAGTTCTTCGGAGCAGAGAATGGAGAGATATGCACTCAAAGCATTCATTCATCTGTGTATGAACGTGGGTGCAAGTTATCTAATACTGCGGGACGATTGATCCAGCGCCGATGAGCTCGTAGGTGAAGACCTTACGGATACAGCACCAATCCTGATCCCTTGTATTATCGAATTTACACAACTTATTTTCAAAATAGTTACCAGTCTCTTGAAGTTGCCAAGTTGGACTTTGGCAAATTGTAGAAGATAATTAATTTTGCTGTGAATATTTTAGTAGGTCCATTCTTTCGGTGACACCCAGCTACCTTGGCCATTGTTAGGTTTAAGTAGAGATAAGGTACAGGATAAGTTTGAAGTTGTGATTCAGCCACCTAATGGTCAGTAGCAGTAAAACATACTGTCTTATTACAATGAGTCACTGGAAGGTAACAAAGCTTTCAATTTATATATTTGCCATCCAAACACCTGTCTACACTGGTCTACTTTATGGCTTTGAAACAACGTATTTGTATGTAGACCGGTTTACCTAGATAGTTCGGATACCTTAGTTGCAGTAGGACATATTTCCCATTTCCCATTGTGATGCTATTGGGGCCTAGCCCCATCTTACCCCTTTGGTTTCATCCCTGTACTACTTGATGGGGTCTTCCCATCCTTTTTGCTATATTACTTGGTACCCATTAGCATTTGGTTGTTTGCTACTATGATACATGATCGCTTTCAGCGAATTAACCTGTACGTGGTTCCAAACGTTTGGTCCTGGTTTGCAACTCTCGATGAACTTTCTCTTCTTTTTCCTTGTCTGATTTGCTACCGTCTCGAACTCTTGCATCTTCTCATTGAGAGGGCCGTAATGAACTGTGTTGCAAGTTACAGCCGCTCTGCAGAGACTTCCGTTTCCCTTTTCTCCTTTTGAAGTTTTTAGCACACGTCTTCAAAACTGCGAGGTTGAATTCTAGAAGGGATAAATTGTTATTCCACCAGAATCCCAGAAAATTAATCTATAAATCTTCAACAAGGAACTGGACAATGTCGTTTTGTTAGTCAAGCACCCACCGACAGTAGGGACGTGAAGCTTATCAAACCGGCGGTGTACCTCGATCGAGAAGTAATGATATAAAGGTAGTCAGAATATCACCAGAGAAGACAAAGCCCGTTAGGGTTCAGTATTGAGGTTCTTTTGGGTCGCTGAAACAGAAATGTTTGAAGAGGAAGTATTACTCATTTTGGCAGGAGGGATCATCTAACCGAAGTGGACGTGAAAATTATAAAGTGGTCAGTGGGTGACACTATCTATCAGTAGCACCAGGCCAGCACCGGATTTCATTTCCTTCCGTTGTAGAATATCTGGTCTCCGTTTCTTTCTTGCATATTGCGAAGTTCGGTTCGGTTCGGTTCAGGTCCGTTGGTCCAATTGCATTGCAAGCACATTCACATAGTTAGCTGAGTTAGATAGATTATTGGTTAGCTCGCCCACGGAAGTACAGATGTCTGGCTGAAGCTCACCAGCCCCACTCCCCCCTCCCTTTTGGCTGCTGTCTGTGTCTAGTGGCATAAATTTGAAGCTTTTTTAACATCAAAGCGACCTGCACTGCAACCGGTGGTAATTCGGAAGGGAAGCCGCAATACCAAATCCTTGCGGAATTGTGTATGTGCTCGATAGGGAAGGAGATAGTAGAACCCAACAGACATATATGAAAAATTAATTCATAGATTCAAAAGACATATGAAGACCAGATAGACTAAACGCTTTGACTTAGATTTCTGATCCAGAGCCAACGATGGTATGTTGCCTGACGAGCAGAATTCATTCATTCATTCTTGGAACGTTTCCTCCCTTATGTGCATGCTCTGATCTGCTCCGCTCCTAGGAGCTCGTCTTCTGTACCGTTACATGTACCATGGTCTTAAAACATCTCCGAACTGTACTAGTCGTTCCGAGAGACAGAAGGCAGAACCAATACAAACTTAGGTAACGAGCCTACCGTACATATTGTATTACGTTCCTTTATGTACGACATTGTCTTGTAATATTGTAAGCAGTTATGTGCTTACAATTTGCTGATCTAAAGCCAGATTGAAGTCAGTAGACTTCAATCTGGCTTTAGAAACAAATGTGGGTAAAAGCTAACATGTACGACATTGTCTTGTAATATTGTAAGCAGTTATGTGTTTACAAATTGCTGTTTTAAACCCAGATTGTAGCCTACTGACTACAATCTGGGTTTAGAAACAAATGTGGGTAAAACATGCCCCTGATGAATCCTGCGTCAAGAACAAATCTTATCAAGCGATTCCAGCTTGCTCGATTAGAGATGTCTCGCTGTCTCACATCTACAACAAGAGTTGCCCAGAGTGGCAGTTCTCTACCTAAGGCAATTTTCTTCTTTTTTCTACAAACAGACACCTTTTGTAACTTCTGCGAGATTTCGAAAATCTTAGACTCTCAATTCTGACAATGCTTGCCCTGCGCTTGACATCTCTTACCCCGGCGCGCAAACTACTTTATCTTCAATGACCCACCAAATTTCAGATCACTGACACCGCTGGCCCTGTGCTTGACGTCTCTTACCCATCACAAACTATCAAATGAACACTCTATGCTATAGGATTATTCCTAGAGCATGCCCCTCCTATTTTAGACCCGAAAATGTCAAAACACCAAATCTTGGAATTCGGGCTCTTATTTCCTAAATATTTTTTAGAACCGAGATTCTATGCATCAAGCTAACTATAAGCATTTACCCACTTGGTGAATTTTCATCCGTGCTTCCGTCCTCTAAATTGGATTTTAAGCACTAAAATATAAAATACAGAATCTATTGGAATCTATTTCTACATAGCCACCATAGTATTCACTCCATCAATGTCATGCACACTCTAGATCAAAAAGATCTAAGCTACTATCGATCAAAACTTGCCAAAACACTTTCAGTGCTCCAACAACTCACAGTTCTCACCACATATCCCAATTTAAGTTTTGGAATTAATTTTTCTATTCTCAAAAAGTTCACAAGTCCACAAGGACACTCCTCTCATAACCATAACATAAAAGACAAATTACTTTCCACTTTGAGCTTCAAAAATTCCAGGTTTCCGCATTACTATCCACCATAACCACATTTTCAAAGTCTCAACTTCAAAAACTGAAAACCAAGGAGCCCTAATTAGAACTCTACACCTTGAGCCCTAAGTCTTCTAAGGCCATGATGACACGTCCAATGTGAACGGCGCTAATTGCACTAACAGCTCTAAGGGTGCCGCTACATAGAGACTAAAAAAATAACAAGGCACTTGGTCATATCGAGGGACCCATGAAGTATGATTTTGCTAGTAGAATATGTATTTTCACTAAACTCAAGCGCCCAACCAGTGTTAACCTAAATGATTTAAAATAAAAAAAAATAAAAAATTTTGTGAAGGGTCAACTTGCATCCTCATCAAGAAATCATCAAAACCATCATCATATGCAAATTTTCATTTGATGAGTAACTTAAAACAAATGAGAAGGTTATAGAAAGTATAAAAAAAAATTAAAAAAATGAATGCTAGCATAGACATGATTTTTTGTGTCATTGACCCATTATGAAAAAGTTCTAGCATTAGAGTGAAAATTTTTCTATACTAAGTCAACTTACTTTAATTGATTGTTTGCATTGTATTTCAAGATTTTTATTTTGATCCTTTTCTTATGTAGGGCCATAGCGGACTTATTATTTAGAATTTTTTTTTGCTTGATTTAATTAGTATTTGCAGTAAATGAGCTCATTTTGAAGATGAATGGGTGGATTAATGCAAAATATCGATTCACATTTAAACTCTAAATGTGAAATGGAAGAGGCGACTCACAAGAATCAAAAGTGAAGGCCATTGGGAAGTTTGAACCTAGAATTAAGCTAGAATGAGAGATGTCTTTGTACATCAGTGTTGATGACAAACAACTGTAGAAGTGCTCATTGAAAAGAAGGATTTGATTGTATATAAAAAATTTGTGATAGAGCTAATGATGAGATGAAGAAGAAGTTGCGAGCTCAAGAGATGATCAAGTTACCACAAGTAATGAAATTTTCATTTGATTTATGTTGATCTTTACTAACATTATATGGAGACACCTTGTAATTGAAAAACTTATGAGGGAATTTTTACTTTGGTGGTGGGATTAGATTTTCCAAGAGTTATGTGAAGAAGTATGGAGTGGGAAGATAACCCACAAGGTAAGAACTAGAGGATGGTCAAAATTGTGGAATGATTAGATGTGAGGACGAATGTGTTGGAGACTACGCTAGTGAGAAGGATGGAATTGATAGGAAAAACTCAACTTTGCACACTATATTTGATTTTGATAAGACAAAGTGATTCAATAAATGGATACAAGAATGATTCAATTTGGGATGATTTCAGAAAGAAGACTGTAAACATTGAATCAGTTATTTTTATTTAAGCGCACAACTTAATAAAGTACGTTGAAGGCAAGGATTATGGTAGGCTTTGTCCGAGTCTACATCAAAATAAATTAGAGTGCGTGCAAAGGAGAAATGTGTGTATGTAACATGTAACAAAGATAAATATATCCATGTGCATATGTACTCAAGAATGGATTGGTTGAAAGTTGAAGGGAGAAGAGGAGAAAGTTCTAGTCGGAGACATGATTATCTAATCAAGAAGTGAAGAAGAAAGAACTAGCCGAAGATATTATTATCTAATCAAGAAGTGGATTTAAAAGATGCAAGCAGCGGTTCAATAAAGAGATGAGTCTTTGAGGTTAGTGAGAGATAAGGCCACTTCGACGACTGTGGTTGGAGTATTAAAAAGGACTTGCTCAAAATACTTTTGGAGAAATTGGACCGAGTGATGGGAGGAAATGAAGATGAGATCTTCAGAGGAAATGACTCAATGGACTTATCTGAAAATGAGAAAGAAGTTTCCTAGTGTGGAGATTGTGAGAACTAATCCCTCACCAAACAAATGAAGACTTTAAACAAAGAAGCAACGGGACAATCCACTAGTGATATGAAGTTCTTGGCTGAAGATGAAGTCTACCAAGGAAGAGGAGGGAGAGCCAATATCTTAAGTACTACTGTTTGCGTAAAAGTTAAAAAAACATTATAATTCTTGTATTCATGGAGCTTGATGAGATGACAATCTCATCTCATAAAGCTCAATGATTATACATCTTTTGGAGCTTATGGGATGCTCAAAAAGATGGATACATTGAGCTTATTCATGTCATTTGTAATGAAGGAGAAGGAATTACTCGAGGTGAAGATGACATGTTTAGAGATTTATCAAATGAAGAGAATCAAAGTAAACTTTATGGTTTACTTTGATTCTAAGTGTTCTAAATGCAGATTTAGTGCAACCAGGGTGAAATCAAACATTAGTTTTGGACCTAATATTTAGAAACTTTTTTGGTTCGTTTCTTAGATCTAAGAGGTACCATCAAGCATAATGGCTTACTCATATCAGGGTTCCTTGCACTTAAGATCTCATTAGAAGCATCTTATTGAAATATTTTTAATGAGTATGTAAATGTTACAAACAGAACTTGGGCACAACCAGAGCTCACCCAAATGTGAGTTCAATACCATAATTACTTTGATATCCAAGATTATTCCCTTAGGTGTGACTGACACCAATTCAAGCTTTGAATGCAATCTATAAGCATTTTTTGTACTCTCACCGAAGGTCCTACGGTCCCGAGAGAGAGTACTTTCTCAGGTCGATTTAGATTTATTTCCAAGCTTTTGACAAAAATCTCAATACGATGGACTTGAAGTCCGCCGTTGCGAACAAAGTCATACACAGTTTCTAACAATCCAGTTCATCTTATATAACATGTAGACCCTTTTGTACAACTCTTGCAGGTTTCAACCACTTGACTCACCATCTAGCGCAAGTTGCTAATATCTTTAGGTATTTTTCAAGTGTTTTGATCTTTGTTCCAAATGAGGGTAATGACAATTAACAATTTCACAAAGTTGAAAATCCTTAACAAAGGAGGATGAAGAGATCATG
This sequence comes from Marchantia paleacea, assembly GCA_014180765.2. Classification (NCBI taxonomy): domain Eukaryota; kingdom Viridiplantae; phylum Streptophyta; class Marchantiopsida; order Marchantiales; family Marchantiaceae; genus Marchantia; species Marchantia paleacea. The sequence continues at coordinate 597,564 of MUAA02000108.1, read as the reverse complement.
AAAGCATTTAAAGCGGAGAGGGCAAAGAAGATTGGAGGTCTAGCCTTTCATGAGCATCATATATAAATCTCACAAGATCTTAGATTTAAGTACAGTGGTGTTGTTTGAAGGCCATGGTATATATATTGAGTCATAGTTATGAATTTTGAGTAGATTTGTTTGGTTTTAAAGCATAATTATGGATATTCTACCAATTGAGATCGTGCCAAATACAAATTCAGTGAATTTGTGAAGAACTCTATTGATGCATGAGTGTGAAGACGAATGTCAACATTGAGAGTGACAAGGGTGGTAATGTAGTTTATCGTTTGAACCATAAGAAAAAAGATAAACAGCATTTTCAACAAAGGAATTGACATATCTATTAGCAATCTAGAGCACAAGTTCTGTAAAGGAAATTGAATCAAGAGTGTGAACTAGCAAGGATGTATGATATCGATAGACGGCTTACGTATTTTAGGAGTGCATGTAGGATCTGAGGATTTTGTTTCACGCTACCTTGACGTTGCATTAGTCGAGGATGTTTTGCATGTAGACGATCTTTCTCTACTAGGAAATCCGCAAGTGGTGTTTGGTATACTATCATCTAGTATTGCTCGTCAACCCACCTATCTTCTTCGCACGGTTCCTCCTTCACCTACATTCATATCACATTTGATAGCCTTTGATACGAGGATCATGGACGTCTTTGGTGGAATTATCGGATCAGGAACATTCGAGTGTGTGGCTGGAGATTTGGCAAGGAGACAAATATCTTTGCCTATTTTGTGTGGAGGGGTAGGCTTATTATCGTTGGAGGAGACGGCATCTACGGTATTCTTGGCGAGTTGATCACTCGTTGCATCTTTGTTATCTTCTCGATTTGTGATCGCAGATAGACCTATCTTGGAGATATATGCAAGGTACGTCGATACATGATCATTTCCCTTACAGGTTTTATTACGACATACGAGAGATGCTCTACCATAGGAGGTACGACATGAGTTTCCATCTTTTTTCTCTTTGGCTACCGATTGGACTAGGGGTCTTTAGTTTATCTTGATGGACCGACAGTTTCACGAGGCTCTACATTCACTCTTAGTTGATCTGGCCATTACTCGTACTACTAGAGCTTGTCTACGCTCTTGCTGGGGCAAGGTTGCAAGCTCGTGGATCTTGGCTCGATCATGCATTAGGGTCTTCCGACTCGCATCAGCTACTTTCTCCATAACGATGACGTTCCATCTTGGCTTGGTCAATCCATCTACATCTTCATTACTCACATGTGAGTGTGATATCATTTTAGATGTAGCAGGTGTTCATATGACTCGTTGTCCATTCGGAAGGCAAAGGATAGCTACCCATGATATCATTAGGGATATGGTGTTTGCTATGGCGCGAGAGGGTGGATACCTCACATGGAGAGAGCGTTGATATGCCTTGCAGTTGACTAGGGTTAGGACAGATTTGTACTTGGTTCGGGAGGATCAGGTCACTGTGGCAAATGTGGTGGTTACTGATCCTACTAGAGACACAGTTTCAGAGGGGATGATCACCCATCCTCCAAGATGGACTAAGCGAGTGGGCGGCGGCAACCAAAAGGTCTCAAGTATAGAGGTATGCAGAGAGGTCACCTCTTTGTTCCTCTAGCTTTGGAGTTATATGGAGCTATGGACACCAACTTCGACATGTTCGTGAGGGTGTGCACGAGAGCCTACCATACTAGGCGACATGGGGTATCACTCTCTTTAGCTTACTGTATAGCCTATTTTAGGTAACGTGTTTCCATTGCTCTACAGATAACACTAGCTGGTGCAATCCATATGAGAGCAATCATGTTAGGTGATGCTTCTTCGGATGCTCCTGTTGTTTGTAGACCTTTTGATCTAGATAGTTCATATATCTTAGGTGATGTAGGACATATTTCCCAATGTGATGCTATTGGGACCTAGACCCATGTTACCGGTTTGGTTCCATCCTTGTACGCTTTAATGGGGTACTCCCATCCCTTTTGTTATATTTACTTTGTCCACGTTGAGTTTAGCAAGGAAAATTATTTGATTGTCGAGTGCCAAGAAATTTCCATCTTGACAAGTAACGGCTTTGATACCGATGTTAGAGTGGACGTAAAAGGATACATTGCACTTAAAGAATTTAGGAAGACTATTTTTGTCATAATGACGGGATTTTGTATGCACAGATTAATGCAAAGAAGTTTGCAAAGAGAAGTCATTTCATCAAATTGGAACAAGAGGACAATTAGGCCAAAACTATGAGCAGAAGAAGGATGGAGTCAATTCTGAGGATTCAGCTTTTTACATAGTATTCAATTTTGATAAACCAAATTGGAACAAGAGGAAGTTTAGGCCAAGACTATTTGCATAAGAAGGATTGACTTAATTATGAGGATTCAACTTTTTACATAGAATTCAATTTTGATAAAGCAAAGTGTTTTGATCCAAGAGAGTGGAAGGGAAAAAATGAATATTAGATTGATTTAATTAAGGATGATTTTAGAAGGAAGATAATCTTAATCAGTTGATTTCATCTCAATGTATTACTTATATGAGCATGCATAAAATGAGGATAGTTAAGGCCTTGTCTAAGGATCAATTAAAGTTAATTGTGGAGAGATATTCACTAGAATTGTGGAGACAATCTAGAGTAAATCTAGAGTAGAAGATAAAAGAGTAATCTATATGTCTTTGTTCTTGATGTATATGTATTTGAGAATGGGATGGTTGAATCTTAAGAAGGAGTATCAATTGGATTTGAGATTGTGGATGAAAAATTGGATGTTAATGATGAAAGTAACGAGTCGACACTGAGCTCACCAAAGTATGTGCAAGAGGAGGTCGTCTTATCTGTATTCAAGGAGATATCTTCAAAGATGTTGGACAAGGTCATGAAGAATATCTAGGAAGAGGTCTTTGATAAGTGAAGTCTATGGGGAAGGGCACCATGATCCATGCACGGAAATCGTCATTAAACCTTCATCAAGAAAGAAGAAACAAAAGATGGTCAAGAAAATGGAGAAGACAAAGGTATCTAGTTCAAAGATCAAGGAAACCAATAAGGGAGTGGTTACATAACCTCTATCTTCTGTTCTTTAGCTTGCTCAAAAGATAGAGATAATGATGATGTTAGTTGTGATGGTGTTGGAAAAAATGGATCCGGAGTACATGTATGTGTGGAATACTCAAGAGGATGGTTACATGGAAATAATTTGTATGATGCATCAAGTAGTCATAAAAAAGAAGTATCATATGTATATGATCATCCAATTAATGGAGAATTTGGATTGATTGGGTAAGCAAAAGGTAGAACTGGACAAGGGTGTGCATGAAGCCAAGACTGGCGTATGTGGAAATCTATAAGATCAAAGGGGCAGAAATCAATTTCATGGAAACGAAAAATGAACAACTTTGGTATCAAATGCGTAAATTAAAATAACACATGAATCTGATGGATGTGGAATAATTTCTGAGGCTAGAATCCCTTGTGAGGAGATTTGTCCAATACCTCTTTGCTCAATGTGACAAGGTGGAGATGCATCATTTGGAGAAATTGGCAAAAGTAATGGAGAACCCTTGTGATTCAAAGTACAAACACAAGACTTTAGATAGCAAATAAAAAATGTACTATAATCCAAAGATGCGAAAAAACATGGAATCATATATTTAAATTTGTGAAGCATGTCAACAAAATAAGACGGGTAATCAAAAACCGCACATTTATTACAACCTCTTTCCATTTCAAAACAAAGATGGAAACATGTTATTATAAATTAAATATGTGAATCTCTTTAAGATATGATTTATTTATGATCTTTATGAATAAATTGAGTAAGATGATTCACATCCGGCCTACCACAAAGATAATGTTCGCATCATAACTTGCTCATTTGTTTCTAAATGCAGTTCTTGTGGAATACTTTTTTAGCTCTTATGGAATTTGAATATAAAAATTCTGTCAATTGATCCACAAAAGAGTATTCATTTTAGCTCGTGTATGGCACCTTTTAGTTTGGAAAGAATTTCTAAAAGGCATGAGTTTTCAACCAAAGTTTTAGCATTGGATAATTTTGTGGAGCGCATCCACAAAGAATTGCATCTAGCAAATGAAAAATTAATAATTGCTCAAAATCAATAAATCTAGTGTGCAATTGCTGATCATAAGGAGTTGATTGTCTAGATAGAAGATAAAGTTTGATTATCCACAATCAATTTGTTACTAATGGAGGCATCAAAACTTAATTCTTGTTTCATTTCTACTTTGATGATGTTGAAACGCGTTGGTAATATCTCTTTGATGTTAGATTTCATATCGTATATAAAAATACACATCATATTTCATATGTCATGATTGTAAAAATATATATCACAACCCAAGTACTATCTAAGCAACAAGGAAGTTGTATCTTAAAACAAAGGAGATTTGTGATCATTTTTATTTAATAACAACTAAATTAGTGCTAATGTATGATGGCAATAGATAGTCTTGCGTTAACTTTTAGTTGGACTATTTAAAGATGCCATGTGAAAAATCTATATGTTCATTAGACTGTGTTTCTAATGTGTTACTTTGAATAACACGTCAACAATCCATGTACTCATAGTGATATTTTTCACATCATAGATTCACAAAGAGTTAGATGAATGGTGGTTGTGGAACATATTTATCTTTTGGAGTACTATATATAGAAAAAAATCATTGAGATTATCTCTCAACTTCAAAGTTCTTGAGCTATTCGAGTAATTGTACTCATTTCCCTAGGGTTACATAATTTAGCTTAGTATTTAGTTTATTATTTTGGTGCCAAGTTTATTGACCAAGTAATGAGATCTCAAGATCCAATTGTCTTAGCAATAATTATATATGATGTGACTTAGGATCTCACAATCTACATTCTAGTTAAGAGATGAATCTCAATATATCACCACCAATGAAATTCAACACACAATGTGAAATCTTATTGTGTGTATCATTCTAAAGCTATATTTTTAAACTTGGTTATAAAAAAATTTGGAGATGAAAACAACAAAGAAATGATAGTATTACCTATTCCTTTTGTGGTGCCAATATTGAAAAATGAGAGCGTGTTCATCTTAAACTTATATTGAGAAAAAAAATATAAAGTCGAATCATGGATGACACTTTGAGAGAAATGATTAAAAGATTGATAAAATTAATGGTTGCATTTAAGCAAAGTCAAACTAAAGTGTAAAAGTTAGTTCAAGAATTGAAATCAATCAAAACGAGGACAATGGAGAGTGACAAAATGAGAGAAGTACATATGGAGATAGAGAAATCACTCTCAATGACAGATAATGAAGAATTAGTGAGAGCGGAAACTCTTGAAGCCAAGTAACGCAGGGAGTAAGAAAGTTAGATCTTCATACTCCTATGATTTTAAACATGAAAAGATAGAAGCTTATCAAGGAAGTCGGGTAATGAAAGTCTTGAAAGATTGGATTGAGAGAATTGAGTACCACCTAACATTATTCACGTCAACAATCTGTGATCTCCGGGCTGACTCTCACTCAAGTTTACCTCTAATGGCTTTTTGGAAGCTCATCATGAATCTAGAAGGACTTGTTCCCACCCTATGACTATGACCCTAATGCACACTCTTACATACAAACTGTCAAAGTCCAAACTACATGATGCAAATTCTCATAAAGAGTAAGATATCACTATTCTCATAAAGAGTAAGATAAAAGAAGGGATATTTTGGTGATCAAAGTCTTTATTGAATCAAGGCTCCACCCCGAACATGACTCCTCCAAGAACCAAGCTCAAAACAATACGTCTCCGAAACTAGGATCACAAAACTAACTTCTCCCAAAACTAACTTCAGAGGTGCTTCTCAACCTCTCTTTTTATACTACTTATAATAATACCCTAGTAACTATAAGTAACCATCATGTAACATTGTCTTACCAAGTTTAATCGAGGTAGAGATCACAAACCCCAATGAAAAGGGTACATTGCAACATTCAATTGGTCCACTTGGATCTTCTAGAAGCCCAACTACCCTCCAATTGACTTTATAGTGTACCAAGTCAATCTTGCCCCTAGATTTAAGGGTCTTCACCAAGTCCAACCAATGAAAACTAGTCCAAATCAAGGAAAGTCAAGATATCCATATGATGGAATCTATTCCTTGATTACTTTTAAATAACAAAATAGCTGTTTCCATCAAGAGCTCCTCTATATTTTTCTCCAACTTAATCATAACTAGTTGAACATAATCATGACTAAGATAGACTTAGTCACAATTTAGGTATACTCATATTTCATCCTATATGTACAAGCATGGTTCTTACATATCACATTGCATATCTCTTTATTTGTAGATTGATGTTAGAGTAAGCTTCTACTTGATTTCAGGGGTGGATGATAGAGTTTAACAAATCATTTGAAGTGAAATGAAATGAGATCTTCCTCATAATTTCCAAATTGCATGAATGAGGTTGTGGAAACTAAAGCAAAAAAAAAGTTTGAAAGAGTACATCAAGAAATTTCAAGATCTTCAAATTCAAATCCAAGATATGAAGGAGTTGACACTCTTGACTTTATCAAGAGAGGGTTGAAGATAAATGTTTAGCATAATGTGATTTCTGACAATCCAAGTAACTTGAATAGTCTATAGCTAGTACAAAATGAATGGTCAACATCTATTATGATCAACAACTCTATAAAAATGATAGGAGATTTTATTCCAAGAGGATTCAATGCTCAAGGAAGAGATTTTTGCAAGCCAAATATACAGATTTTTGAACCTCATCTAGAATCAAATTCAAGAGACTTTGGAAGAGAGACAAGAAATACAACAATGTTATAGCTGCGGAATATTTGGTCACATTGCTATGAATTTCTAAACTTGAGTACGATCAAGAGGAGCTATAACATCTTATTGCCATCCCCTCAACAACCTAAAAGTTGTAGATTAAATGATTGATGATAATATGAGAAACAACAAACACCAATATTCTTTCCTTGCGGCCTAGCTTGTTTGATGAGAAGAAGCAAAGGTGGGGGAACAAAGCAACGAAAAGAATGAAATGGATTGAGTAAAAAAAAACATGTTTGATTGTGAGATGGTGAGATTGAAGGAGTGAAAATGAGAGTGTTGATTGATTTAGGAGCTACTTAACACTTTTTTACGAGATCTATTCTATAAAGTTGGTATTAGCTATAGAAGTAGATGAGAATAAGGAAATAGATTTACCAAATGGGCAAACAGATAGATTTGAGAGTACTTCTAGAAAAGTTGAATCAAAGATAAGGCAATACAAAGAATTCTTAGCGTGGAGATTAATCCAATTAATTTAGTAGGATGTTATTTTATGTATGCATTGGATGAAAAAATATAATTCTAATGTGGATTGGCAAAGTAAGATAGTGAATGCAAGACACAATTAAAAGAGTTGTTAAATAAAGGGTTTATCCAACCTAGTGTAACATCATGTAAAGCTCTTATGATATTTGTGAAGAAGGACGGCTCAATATGGATGTATATTGACTATCGTGATTTTAGTGAAAACAAATATTCATTACCCCGAATGGATGACTAGTTTGATCAACTTCATGGAGGTAAGTATTTCATAAAACTTGATCTTATAAGTGATTATAATCAAAATAAAATAGATGATGAAGAAGACAATTTGTACAGCTTTTAAAACTAGATTTATACACTTTGTGCATCTAGTTTTGTCATTTGGTTTAACGAATGTCCATGCCACATTCATGGGACTTATGAATGAAATTTTTGTAAGTATTTAGATAAATTTGTGATTTTGTTTTTAGAAAATATCTTGATATATAACAAATATTTATAAGATCATCAGAAACATCTACAAGAACTTTTCCAAGTGTTGAGAAAAATTAAGTTGTATGTTAAGATGTCAAAATGAAAGTTTGAATGATATCTAGTTGACTTTTTCTCATGTAAGCTCTTACAAGCAAAGAAAAATTACCATAAGATAAAATAAGAAGAGTTAATCATTGTGTTGGCTATCAAACATTGGAAAACTATCTTGGAGATAAGGACTATCGTGGTTAAGACACATCCAAAACCTTTAATTTATTGAGAAACTCAAGAGGACCTCTCAAAATGATAAATTCATTGGACCAAATGGGGAAAACAATTCAATATGAAGATTGTGTATATAAAGAGAAAAATGCACCTTACTGATGCATTGACACAAATATCATGCATTAACTAGATGATAAAGATCAATATTTATTTTGAATGGTGTGAGAACTTGAACCAAATGACAAAAGAGTATGAGGAGATTGCACAAGCACTTAATGAGAATAATGCTGACTTGGAATGTGGATTTGTTTTTCATAAGGGAAAGATCTGGATACTAGCGGATGTTATGTTACATACAACAATATTAGTAGGAGCACATGATTTAGCTATTGTTGATCATGTATGAGTGGAGAATACCATTGAAGGTATCTAGAGGGATTTTTTTTTGGCCAAGACTATAAGATGAAATCACCAACTATATTCATATTTGCCTATCATGTCACCATAATAAAACTATCAATCATAACATAGTAAAACATGTCTACTATAGCATGTATCAATACCAAGTAGAGGATATGAGCAGATCAGTATGGACATTTTATGTGAGTTGTCAATAACGTCAACTATAAATGATCAAATAGTAATTTTTGTAGACAAAATATGCAAAATTATTCATATTCTATCCATAACAAAAATAATAACCTTATCAAAAGTTGCTTGCATTTATATAAATATGGCTTTTCCACACCATGAATCAACTATAGTTCTTATCATTGATATGGACACTTATTTTACTAGTATGTTTAGAAAAATATTATTTAGATTATTTTTTTAAAAGAACTACTCATATCACAGCTTATTATCCTCAAACAGATGGATAAACAAAAAGAGCCAATAGAACTATTAAGGACATGCTTAGAGCTTTAACTTTGAAGGAAAAAGAAGACTGAGGTGTACTTTTATCTTTGATTTTGCTTATAATAATTCATTCAAAGCATCAACAAAAGTCATCCCTTTTTTCCTTATGTATGGCAAGTATCCTCTTACAGTGTTTAGTTTAGTTGAATGAGTCACATGCATAAATCATCGACCCAACTTGAAGTTGTTAATGAATTTGTGGAATAAATTCAACAAGAAGTGCATTAGTCCAAGCAAAAATTAGCCATTGTTCAAAATTGACAAAAACAATATGCATATGTTCATAGATGTCATGTGTAGTTTCAAGAAAAAGAACATGTGTGATTATCTACTACCAATCTTACGTTAACATGAGTTTGAAACTTAAGTCTAAGATTTATTAGATTTTTTAAGTAGTTTAATAGATTGGTGTAGTTGCATATAAATAAGATTTGAGGTCAACATGAAAATACATCATGTTTTTCAGCAGTCCTTTCTTCAAAATTATATTCTATGATCTTCTTCTTTTAACAACATATATCTACCACCTCCCTTACAAGAGATGATTAATGCAAGAGAGGAAAATGAGATAGAAACTATACTCAACTATGACAACTTATAACAACTAAAGTCTCATACACTCATAACGACTAAAGTTTTCATGCTTCTCAATTTCTCACAATGTGACTATAATGACTATCCAATCTCTCAAAATAGAAATCACAAAAAATTGAGTTGTATCACAACTCTATAGTACACTTTTCATAATTTCCAACAATAAAATCACTCCACACTCTCTTTTGTCAATGAATACTTCTAATGATTTTGTAGATGTTGAACAAATATGATGCTTATATCATTGTAACATTAGGAAAATGATGAAATACAATTCAAATATTTCAAGAACTCCAAAGTTAAGAGATAATTTCAATGGTTTCAATTTCTCCATATGTAGTTTCCAACAAAGTACAAAGTAAATAATGATGCTATTGGGGTCTAGTCCCATGTTACAGGTTTGGTTCCATCCTTGTACAATTTGATGGGGTCTTCCCATCCCTTTTGTTATTATATTGTGTTGTTATTTCAATTAAGTCACACAACACCATCCATCTAACTCCTTGTGGATTGATGACTTGGCAGACATTATTATGAACATAGATTATTGATGTTACTCAAACTAACACACTAACTAACATAAATCTAATGAGCATATGGATTATTGATGTGACATCTTAAGTAGTCTAACCAATAGTCAACTTAAGACTAACTATCTCAAGCTCCTAGACAATGAAATGCAAGGTTTGATGAGTTCATGAAAGCACAAGGATCTTTAATTTTTTGTAATTAAAGATGGTTACAACATTGATGACATTTTGATATATAATGGTATAGTGATGAAACATGAGAGATATTTGTAAGAGGTATATGAGAGACTAATATCTTGTGCTAATGAAAATCTTAAGTTGCATCCTTGAAAGTGAAAAAAATTTCAATAACATGTGTAGTTGTTGGGTCATATCATAACATAAGAGGGTTGGAAGTACATCAAATCAAGGTGAAGGCACTTTTGCATGTTATCCATTCATTAGATGTGAGTAAGGTATGATCATATTTTGGACTTGCAAAATTTTATCTTCAATATATGCAAGGATTATCATTATTTTCAAAGTCATGACAAAGCTAATAAAACTACATCAAAAATTGTAGTAGAAAAATGAATAATAAAGAGTTTTTTTTTAGCTCAAAAAGACATTAAAATCTGATCCTATTTTCAGGAGATTATTAAGACGTTGTCTAATTTAGGTACATATTGATTGAAGTATGTTGGGTCTATGAGCAATGATGAGGGAAAGTAGTTTGTGGTAGTCTATGTAAATTGCCTCAATAATATAGCTGAGTTAAAATATAATTCTTAAAAAGGAGAATGTTTGGCAACCCTTTGGATTGTGATTCATTTTAGATGTTATCTATTTGGAAACTTGGTCACTCTCATCATTGATCATCAACCATTAAAGTGGTTGATGGAATCATATATGAAGTGGATATGAAATGATTATGGAATCATATATGGAGTGGATAGTATATCCTCTAACACTAAGATGGATGACAGTTTGACAATAAGTTGAGATATCTATGATGACATGGTGATGTTGTAGTTCTTTATATTGAGATATTTTGAATGTCAAGAAGCAAAATTGAGTTTTACAAAGAGCATGGAGGTTTATATGAAGAGTTAGATATCTTCATTTAAAATGAGAAGATGACAATGTTTGTCTTATGTTGCTTCCATTGTCACGACTTATGTAGTGGCATCTCTAGTTAGGTAGGTGCACGTATGCATGAGCAAATACAGCAGTTAGAGCCGATTATGCAGTTAGCGCCGTTCACACTGGAACTACCGTTAGGGCCGACATTGCCATTAGGGGTCCTAGGGCTCAAGGGATAGAGTTCGAATTAGGGCTCCTTGGAGGGCAGTTTTTGAAGTTGAGCCTTTGAGAGTATGGCTATGGTGGATAGTAGCTAAAGCGGGAACCTGGAATCAAGTGGTTTTGACTTGACTGTAATCTCTCTTTTATGTTGTGGTTATGAGCGGAGTGTCCTTGTGGACGTTTTGAGAGTAGAAAAGATTATTTCAAAAACTCAAATTGGATTATGTGGTGAGAACTGTGAGTTCTTGGAGCGCTGAAGGTGTTTTGACAAGTTTGGATCAATGGTAGTTTTGATCTGTTGAATGTTGAATGTGCATGGCGTTCAAGGATAACAGCCCGTGGTGGTGATCTAGAAGTAGAGTCGATTTGAAGTTGATCTTATCGAGTTTGAATTTCTGTATTTTTTGTTTTAGTGTAAATCTGAATCATAAATTTTTGAGGGCGGAAGTGCTGCTAAAAATTGACAAAGTGGGTCAATGCTTATAGTTGTCTTGGGGCATTAATTTGAGATTGGCCCAAAAATATTTCGGACCTAAGTGCTCGAAGTCCAAGATTTGATATTTCAAAGTTTTTGAGTCAAAAATAGGAGCAACAAGCTATGAGATTATCATATAGTGTCCGTTTGATCTGAAATTTGGTGGGATGATAGAAGATATAAAGTTTGTCACGCGGGGTAGAGATTCTTGGCCCAAGGCTGACAGTATCAAAATTATGAAATTTTGACGTTTAGGGATCTGAAATCGAAATTGAAGATTTTCAGAGTCCCGCAGAAGTTTCAAACGGTGTCCGTTTGAAAAAAGAGGGGAGGCTAACCAACAAGTTAGACTTCCTCCGTCTTTCACATTATCAGAGTCATTGAACACCTCATCCATGGCTCCTAGACAACCTATTGGAGAGATGAGGGTGCAAGCCAATGTGGATGTACTTGGAGATTGAGCAAGTAGGGACCAGCCATAAACATCGTGTGAGATAGCATCCAGCGCAATGTTGGGGACGGCAAAGACTCTTGTTCATTCTATAAACTATTTTCTCAGCCAAGGACTCATTGGCGTTGGGGGTGTTATCATCCCATGTACTACAATTGAAAGCCACATTTTGTGGAAGCAAAGAAGATGTGTTGGTTGCTTCTGGTAGTGTGAGCACTAGTAGTGTTGATCTTGGGATCATGACAACTACTAGTGGAACTTGGCAAGCTGTTGCCGCTCGAATGATGGAGTTACCAGCGAGGCCGGCATACGAGTGTACTAGGATGTCACCAAGTGTGGTGATGTTGGATAACAGAAGTGGTGTCTTCTGTTTGATCGGACCTTCAGGAAAGGTTTATCGACCTCAACGCGTGTTGTTGGATTTTGATGCACAACCCCTTATGTTGGATAAGGATGCATTGCTTGCTCTTGGTTTACGAAAGACCGATGTGGAGAGATGTCCATTTCAAATTCAGACATCTCTTGGAGGTTCTAGTGATGACTCGACATCATACATCACCCGGGTGGGGTTGACTATGCAAGTGCAACCGGATCATGTCACTAATAGTTCTACAACACGAGCACGTGCTGTGGTTAGACTTGCAGAGTCCTATGATGTATTGGTGGATGCGGCAGTGTTATACCTGATGAGATTTAGCATTGATTATTGGGAGGAGACAGCCTCTTATCGGCCAGGATGGCAATCTGGCAAGGGCCGAGTGAGTCGATTACCTGTACAATATATTATCGGTTCTAGGCCTTTACCAAGTGGAGGTTTGGCGTATGTTGCAGCCTTTAGTACTTGTGTTTCTTGGCGGTGATTTGATACTGGTGATTTGTTGGAGGGTAACATGGATGTTCATGATAGTCATGGTCGAGAGAATATGGCTATCATGCCAACTCTTAGTGGGATGGATCACTATGTACTTCATGTATGCGGCTACAATATATGGCAGATCAGCTCCTACATCAGGCTTGGAGTGAGTCTTTTGCTCCGGAGAGGGAGGAGACGAAGGAAGTTATTTCCACTTCCACTATATTATCACCTTTAGATACGTCATATGGCATAGTTGGTGTGGAGATACCCAGATCTTCTACCAGTGTTGGTAGTTCAAGGATATCAGCAGGCCTTGTCGTCAGATATTTTATTGCTGGGGACGCAAGATCTTGCTTGACATGACATCATACATTTGCTTATTGCTGGATGGCCATGTCAGGAACACACACGTGCTGGTAATGATCATGGGCTACAAGATTCATATTCTGGCATATTTTGGGAGATGTTACGTGTGTTACGTTCTCTCTAGTCACAGCAGACCTATTCTCCGGCATACATTTTAGAGAATGTTCCCTTGTTGGGTGATCCACGTGCACGGATGATGGCGAGTGCACGTTAGGTGCGGTCATGGATTGAACCAGCGATATTGCTGGATGCAGCGAGAGTAGGATCTCGTGCACACCGTCCACATCTATGGTGGACAAATCTTCTTCCAAGGGAGGTTTTATTGCTAGCTTATGATGGAGTGAAGAGGCCCTCACATCTCACAATGGAGAGTTTTTTGGATGTGGGTAGACACTCCCATGCAGTGGTCTATGCTGACAAGTCACCCATGGCAATGGTGAATCTTGTGGGTCAGGCAAGATCTGTATTACCCACGTTGTTGAGTTACCCAGCTTCCCATGCCTACAAAGAGGGAGGACCTTGACTTGTATGGGATTCTCACTTGCAGCGGTTGGTGGAACCCAATGCTGAAGAGAGAGAGCGAGCTATGGGATTTTGTACCGGTACTACAACAATACCTACATTGCCAAAGGCATCACGACATCAGGTGTTGGGTCAGGCTATGGACATGAACTGTTTGACATGGATTGTGAGCCTCGGCTTGGCTTAGAAGAGATGCATGCGGTCCACATGTGTGACTGCAAGATCATTGGAAAGCTCTTTGCCTACCGAGACGGTGGAGTCAAAAGCTGGGGCAAGAAGTGCCCAAGATCTCATCCTTGATCTTATGGGAATGTCAGAGAAGGAGAGGTGGGGTCTTCTTCAAGTATCATTGGAGTTTTTTGTGCGGAGCAAGCGGTGGTTACCACTTTAGACCTTTGTGATACAACACAAGAGGTTACAGCTACAACAACATGAGTTGTTCACACTGAGATACTGGACCCTGGTATGAGAGAGTAGAAAAAGCTTTTTGCTCAAGAGGTTGTCATTTAGCAAGCAGATACTATGTCTTCTATCTCTAGTGTCCATGGAGAGGAGATTTGGGATATTTAGATTGGTCCCAAAGTGACAGGAGAAGAAAGACGTAGGGTGTGGAGGTTTCTAAGTAGTTTCAGAAACTGTTTTGCCTTCAGTATGAAGGATTTAGGCTGTTTGAAGGGGCCTGGTATACAGATTGACTTGACAACAGATGCACCGGTCTTCCGTCGTCCCTATCGATACAGTGATATGGAGAGAGATCTGATCCAAAGTAGGTGTCAAGACCTTCTCGAGGCTGGATTAGTGGAGATATCATATGGAGAGTATGCCTATGTTGTGATTATGCTTGTCAAGAAGGATATACATGACAATTATACATATAGACGCATATGTGATGACTACCGATCTATCAATCGACAGACAAAATCTGATCGATATGTTATGCATATACCTGAGGAGATCTTTGATGCAGTTGGGCATGCAAAGGTTTTCAGTACATTGGATTTACGAGAAGGATATCATCAATTGCGGATTCAATATGAGGATAAGGCCAAGACAGCCTTTTGGGCAATTGATTCGCATGGCAAGGATGTGTTGTATCAGTGGAAGTTCTTACCATTTGGGTTTAAGAATGCACCTGCTGAGTTCCAAAGAGTGATGGGTAGGATCCTAACCGGATTTGATTGTGCCCGAGCCTACATCGATGATATTCTAGTATATAGTGCTACAGTGAAGGAGCATGAGATGCATTTGCATGAGGTATTTGAGCGATTGATTGCTCATGGCCTCAAGTTGCATCCTCGAAAGTGCAAGTTCTTTCGGGGAGGCGGGGTAGAGTACTTGGGTCATACCATATACCCATGAGGATTGGGAGTTTAGCAAACCAAGGTGGAGGCAATCTTGAGTATTCCACAACCCTCAGGTGTGAGTAGAGTGCGAGCCTTCCTTGGACTTGCAAACTTCTATCGTCGATATATGCGAGGATTTAGCATTATTGCCAAAGCCTTGACAAAGCTGACAAAGCTAGATCAAGAGTGGAATTGGGGAGATGAACAGGAGAGAGCTTTTGTTGAGCTCAAGGGAAGGTTGACATTTGCCCATATTTTGAGGAAATCTGTGAGAGGTCGTCTGTTTCAAGTACATACTGATTGGAGTATGTTGGGTTTGGGAGGAGTGCTTATCCAACATGATGATGATGGGAAGGAGATTGTAGTGGCTTATGCAAGTCGTTCCAACAATGGAGCGAAGTCAAAATATAGTTCTTATAAAGGATAATGTTTGGCAGTTGTTTGGGCGGTGGCACATTTCAAATGTTATTTGTTTGGAAACTCCTTCACTCTCATCACTGATCATCAACCATTGAAATGGTTGATGGAATCACACAAGCTTACAAGAAAGCTTGCACGATGGGCTCTTATTCTACATGAGTATGATTTCACAGTTGTTCATAGACCTGGGGTGGTGAACCGTGATGCAGATGGATTAAGTCGAAACCCATGTACAAGTCAAGTTGACGAAATTGGGGCTCGATGGCACGGTGATACTGATGAGGAGATGGTGCCGATTTGACATGCATCTGCCTTTTTGAGTATGTTGGCACTTGAGAGCTATATGATATATCTTTTGGGTCAGAGAGCAGATATGTTAGACGTGGACGTTGAGACTGAGGGCGGTTTGATGGGAAACCGAGACATCCATGACGACATGGTGGTGTTGGATTATCTTTGTACATGTGCTTTGGTGGCACCTTGAGTGCAAAGGATCCGGATCGAGTTTTACAAAGAGCTTGACGGTTCAAATGGGAAGGTAGACATCTTCTTCGAGTATGGGGAGATGGCAACGTTCGTGTTGTGCTAATTCCATCTCAGAGAGCACAGTTGGTCAGACATGCTCATGAGGAGTTAGGTCATTTTGGAGTAAACCGGATATATAGCTTACTTCAAAGTCACTATTGGTGAAGAGGTATGCAAATTGAGGTGCAACCATTCGATATATAGTATGTGATGATGTTCGAGCATCATTCAATGCCCCTACACCACAACTACATCCTCTACCGATTATGGGACTTGGTTATTGTTGGAGCTTGAATTTTGCAGGACCTTTGCCATTGACTATACGACATCATAGATATGTGTTGGTCATGGTGGAGCATTTCTCCAAGTGGATTGAGTTGGTGGCCTTGTCTGACAAGTCAAGTGAGGAAACAACTTATGCGTTATTAGTTGCAGTGCTTAGCCGATTTGATGCACCAACAGAAGTGTTGACTGATCAGGGTACCGAGTTTTTGGACGATTTTCAGGCTTTGTGTGATCAAGCGTTGATCGATCATCGTATCACCTCAAGAGATCATCCCGAGGTTGATGGTCTAGTAGAGAGAGTTGTTCATATGGTGAAGAGAGTACTAAGAAAGTTTGGCTTGGAGAAAGTTCATCTGGGAGATTGGGACATCCAGCTATCATGGTTGACCATGGGTTATTGATTTAGCCGGCAATCATCTCTAGCGTCATTCTCACCGTACTTTTTATTATACCGTAGAGATCCATACTTACCTGCAGCTATCCCTCGAGAGTCAGGTGAACTCTTGGACTTGGATAACCTTGATGTTTGGGTTAGGGTGTGTTTCCAAAGGGCACAATTCTTCCGTAAAGTCATGCCCATGGCATTTGAGAACCTGGCTATTGCTCAACATAGAGATACTTTGTGTTATGCTACCATCCGAGGAGGTGGATATCGACCTCCAATTCACACATGTTTACTTACAGTAGAGTGCATCGACCACATTGGATATTACGACTAGTTGCACGATTCTATGAGTACGTGAGGTTTAACCTTCTGGAGTTTTGGTATTGGAGGGTCGTGATGGTGTGATTTGGAAGGATCATGTGCGTAATTGTGCTCCATGTCACCTTCCAAACATTGATGGTACTATGGATCCAAGCCTGACAGTTGTATGTGCAGGTTTGAGATGTATGTTATGTGGATCAACTGGTGGAGCAGCCAGTATGTTGATTTGTCGCTGTCATATCAAACATCACAACACATAGATCGTCATACATCAACACAAGTGTACCACAATCGCCTCCTAACTTGCGGTTAGATCCCTCTAACATTAGGTAGCCATCTAGTCCATAACATGATATGACCTTCGTGGGGCTAAGATCAGGAGGCCGTGTGCTAGAATGCTCCATCGTTAGTCACTTATCTGCAATCCATATCATGTAACGGTCAAACCTGCTTGCCTGCTAAATGCATCGAGGACATTTCCACCGCCCACTAGGCACCGCATTGAGAGGAGATGTCAAACATGACATATGCCATGCTCAAACATTACATATGTCAGCCATGTATGTTGTAATGTGATATGTATGTGCACGACAGTTGTCACGGCTTATGTAGTGGCATCTCTAGTTAGGTAGGTGCAGTATACAGGAGCACATACAGTAGTTAGAGCCGATTGTGCAGTTAGCGCCATTTGCACTGGAACTGCCATTAGGGCCGACATTGCCATTAGGGCTGACATTGCCGTTAGGGGTCTTAGGGCTCAAAGGGTAGAGTTCGAATAAGGTCTCCTTGGAGGACAGTTTTCGAAGTTGATCCTTTGAGAGTGTGGCTATGGTGGATAGTAGCTACTGCGGGAACTTGGAATCAAGTGGTTTTGGCTTGATTGTAATCTCTCTTTTATATTGTGGTTATGAGTGGAATGTCCTTGTGGATGTTTTGAGAGCATAAAAGATTAGGGTGATGTTTGATGTGACATTGATGTATGTAATGATGCGATATGTATGTGCACGACACCATCTCAAAGAACAAAATTGATTAGACATGCTCACGAGGACTTAAATCATTTTGGAATGAAGCTCATATATAACTTACTTCAAAGCCATATTGATAAAGAGGTATGTAGACTAAGGTAGAGAAGTTTGTGGCTAGATGTTGATATGAGAATGGGCCCATGCATCATTCAATGCCCCTACAATAGTATTACATTTCCCATTGATTATGAGGTTTGGTTATTGTTGGAGCTTGGATTTTGCATGACCTTTATCATTGAATAGACAACATCATCTAAATTTTCCATCGCTTATGAGAATACATTCAACTCTTCATGTATTATTTCTTCAAAAAGAAATCTCATAACTTTCTTGTGTCATCAATACTTATCAAATACCTCTTTTATTTGAAATGATTCATTAAATAAAATAATATGAAAATACAAATATATATTTTTTTAAAATATTAAGGATAGCTAAAGTGAAATATAAATTTTAATTAAAAAAAATATTTATTTAATGAAATTTCTTAAATATCTTTGAAAAATCTTGCAAATGTAAGATTATTTGTAAGGATTTTTTAAAAAAATTACCAACAAAATATTATACTTTAATTAAAGATAGATCTATAATTTATTTTGTAGCCATATTTAATTAATCAACTCTTAATCACCAAATCACTTAAAGAGGAAAATAATATTACGTTTTATCCAAAAAATAATTTATAACTTTTTCTTACATTAACAACATACAAGGTGGATACCATGCATTTGTTGAATAAATGGTATGAAATAGAAGTTGATACAAATGAATTTTTAAATTAAATATAAAATTTATGGAATTTTTTTTATAATTAATTTATATAAAAAAATTAAAAAATGCAACGTACATATGATAGTCATGTAAGATAGGTTATTGTATACTTGCTTTTATCCATAAGTATATAAAGTAAGAGGATTACTTATGAATGAATCTCATGTTTATTTTTGCTCATGTTGCAATTTTTGAAACTCATGAATTTTTGTTTCAACTTTATTATGTGTTGTGAGGCATATGTTTATTTAATATGATCATTCTAATAGTTTTCGTATTCTATAAATATTTGTATATATATTTAAGGAATTATATTTCATCTTCTCAACTTTAAACAATCATAATTGATAAAAAAAATTCAAAACTTATTAATTTTGTGTTTGATTTTGTAGCTAAACGATATACTTTCATTCATAAATGATTCTTTGAAAAATTTGAAAAATTTGTCAAAACATCAAATTAGTTGCTCATATTATATGAGTACAAACATGATGTCAATAAGAATGAAAAATGAATATTTTTTCATTGAATTAAGAATGAGCTTTAAACCAGCCTTAACTACAATACTTAGCTTTCATAAATATTCAGATTGTTAAGAATATGGAGTTAAAATTTTGTTTTATAATAATTTGATATTTTTAATGGAGTAGAGGAGGATTTTTCAGTGATTTTATAATTGAAATTATAAATTATTGGGATCAAGTTTTTGTGGATCTGATATGTTCATAGCCTCAAGACTAATCCAAAATCCATCACTTGGAGTATAAAATACATTATCTTTATTACAAGACTCGGAGGGTTCCATCTATATTTTTGTATCCATCACATGTTATGTCAATATTAATTCCAAACTAGATGGTCAAGAATTCTTAAACTTTGTCGATCCATATCAATAGTTGGATGTTCATCACATATTAATAGTTATATCTCAATTTTTAAAATTTATTTTTAATTTGTATGATAAAATAGCTATTTATCAAGGAGACGGTCTTTATACTTTATTTTATTTAGTATATTTAAGATTGAGAAAGTTTATTTCACACAAATATTTAAAAATTCACGTCGAGATGGATTGAACATTAATACATTGACGAAGTGGGTTGATGCTCATAATTATTTTGGAGCTTAGAATCTAGATTGGCCAAAAAAGATTTTGGATAAGAATGCCACACGTCCAAGATTTGATGTTTTGAAGTTTTTGGTTTGAAAATATGAACGGTAACTTACAAGATTATCATATAATATCCATTTGATATGCATTGAGAGGGACATATGTCATCATATCAAACAAGAATCATAAATCAACATATTGGCTTCTCCACTCGTTATCCACATAATATACATCTCAAGCTAGTCTGCACAATTCTCAAGCTTTGATCCATGTTACCATCAATATTTGGAAGGTCAAATGGCGCAAAATTATGCACATGATCATTCCAAATCATAGCATCATGACCCTCTAATATCAAAATTCATGAAGGTAAAACTTCACGTACTCGTAGAATCATGCAACCAATAATAGTATCTTATGTGATCGGTGCACTATGTTGACATACATATAATCATCTATATGAAATCTACAAATTGAAGGTCGATATTCACCTTCTATATGATAACAAAACATAGAGTATCTCTATGTTGAGCAATAGTCAGGTTCTCAAATGCCATATGCATTGCCTTATGAAAGAATTATGCCCTTTGAAAACACACCCCAACCCAAATATCAGTATATCTAAGTCCAATACTTTAGTTGAATCTCAACAAATAATTATAGGTAAGTCTAGATCTATATCATATAATAAATAATACGGTGAGAATTACACTATAGATGCTTGAAAGCTAAATCGATAATCCATGGTTGACCATGGTAGCTGGATGTCTAGTGCCCAATGGACGGTAAAGATGTAATCGACGTAATTAGCATGCAAGTTGATTTGATCGTTACATGGTATGGATTGAAGATAATCGACTAACGATGGGGCATTGTAGCACGGACATCATGATCTTAGTCACACGAAGGGCATATCATGTAAATGGACTAGATGGTTACTTGATGTTAGTGTAATCTAACTACTAGTTAAAGGGACGATTGTGATGTATTTGTGTTGGTATATGACGATCTATGTATTTGATGTTTGATGTGACATCGATGTCTGTTGTGATGTGATGTGTATGTGCATTATAACTATCATGATTTATGTAGTGGCATCACTAGTTAGGTGAGTGCATGTATGTATTATGAGCAAATATAACAATTAAAGCCGATTTGCACTGGAACTGTTTTTAGGGATGACAACGCAGTTAGAAGACCTACGGGCTCAAGGGATAGAGTTCAAATTAAGGATCCTTGGAGGGCATTTTTTGAAGTTGAGACTTTGAAAGTGTGTATATGATGGATAGTAGATAGTGTGGGAACCTAGATTCTTTGAAGCACAAAGTGAATTTGGTTCAACTATAATCTCTCTTTTATACTATGGTTATGAGTGGAGTGTCCTTGTGGACGTTTTGAGAGTAGAAAAGATTATTGTGGTACACTTGTGTTAATGTATTACAATCTATGTATTGCGATGTTTGATGTGACAACAATGTATGTTGTGATGCAATGTGTATATGCACGAAAAGTATTGAGTTTAAATTGTTATCTATATATATTTTAAAATATTTGTTGAGTGATTTCATGAGTGCCAAGATGTAAGTAGACCGTCAATCTAGATGGCAATGACATTTGCATATAAGAGATTCATACAAAGAATGATGTTTCTCATTAATGACACAATTAGAAAAGGTGAAACCTTATACTCATCATCATTCTATGGGGTACTTTATTGATTTTTATTCATAAATATCTTGATATGTAACAATGAGTCAATTACATCTTAAAATTTATTTTGGTACATACAAAAATATTTTATATTTTGTAATTTTACTTGTGATAAGATATTTATGATACATATGAAAAAATATCATTATAATATATTTTTTATGATATTTTTTATCAATAATTTATTTTTTAAAATAATATGTCAAATAATATAATTATGTATGTAATAAATATAAAACAAATTAAGTTATAGTCACAAAAGATTGATTTATATTTTAATTTTAACAGAAGTATAATCATTTTATATAATTAATATATTGATATTTGTAACTTATCAAATTTTTTTAAAATTATAAAAAAAACATAATAATTTTTTATATATGTTGATAATTTTTTGATTAACAAAATACATCATGTTATAAATTTAAAATTGATTGCAAAAAATGATATTGTAGTGATAAATGTTGCTAAATACATATATTTTACATTTGTATATATGCAAGGTAAAATTGTTTTTTCAAACATTTGATTGTTAAGTTATATAACTTTGAATTTTTTTTATTTAAAAATAAAAAATAAAAAGGGATATAATTTGATGGGATTTTTTTCAAATAACAACAAAATATAAATCTAAGAAATTTACATTCTACGTGTATTAAAAATTTTACTTATTATTTTTGGAAATAATTTTTATTAATTTTCTTTCAAGACTTTAAATTTTTTTTACTTCAAAGTATTTTGATTACATTTAAAATTTAATAATTCAATATGATTATGTGTTCATTTTATGATCAGCTATAGATATATTGATCAAAATTTGTTTCAACTGAAAGTTGAATATTTCCATTTTAAAGTTCAAAATTGATGCAAATTACGAAGTTTATATTCTTAATGATACAATTTGAAACTGTAGTAATCATATTGTTGTACACTAAAGTCAATCAATCTCGTAAAAAATTTGATTAGAGTATAGTGTAAAGGGGTTGACTATAACTGTTGTTTCATTGTGGTAATAATAAAAGCCATCAAAAAGCACCAACTCCTCTCTCCATCGGAGTCTGAAAACCGAAGGCTGGTTGGTGGCAGGCAAGGCAAGAACACGAAATGAAAAGTTTTTAAACTTATGGAACTGGTGGGTGATGGGATGGCACACGCAGCTGCCGAACTGCAGATGTGTGATTGCTGTGCCCTTACTTTCAAAAGCAGAAGCAGGACTCGAGGAGGAGCCTGCGCTGAAAATTGGAACAGGAGTGAAGGGTTCCAACCAGCCGCAGAGTGCCTGATAGAATCAAAGTCCACGTGGCATACGGGGCCCACACAATTGGCCGAGGAGCGCCAAATCTGAATTTGCATTTCCGCGCCCACATCCCTCTCTCTCCATCTCCCTCTCTATTCTATTCTCTCTGTTCGCGCGCTTTTGTTCCCAACGTCTGACCTCTCCTCATCGTCCTCCTCCTCCCATGATCCCATCCTTCCTTCCTGTCTCTTACTGTCTGTCGGTCTGCCCGCTGTGTCCTCTCGCCTTCTGGGAGGTCTTCCTCCCATGACATGCCATGCCATTCCACCCATCCATCCATGAGCATACTTTGCCTTCCTTGCCATGCATAGTTTGTCACCTTCCCTGCCGTCACTCTTCCGTGATCTACGTTCGCCTCCAGATCGCTTCGGGCGGGCGGTCGAGATTGGCTCGGGGCAGCTGACACTCTCCTACACTTGACCGGGTGGACTGTAAGTTTCCATCGGAGGCATGGTTCATCAGGCTCTCCAATTTCAAATTTGTTCCTTTGCTCTCTCTCGAAACACCCAAAGCCAGAGAGAGAGGACGTACTCGTTTGCAACGTTGCGTGGGTCTTTGTTACACATGTGCAGCTCGGGATACGATGTCGGGATTGGCCGACGTTGTTCACCGACAGTGACAGTCGAGTGCTCGTTGTCTCTGGGGAGCTGAGCATTCTCTACCATTGTGAGTTATGGAATATACACTCAGGAGGTCGACATCTTGATCTGTAGATTCAAGTTTGAAGTTAGGACAGAGTTAGGGAGTTGAGTGGAGTGTAGTGGACGACAATGCGGGTGTACAGTCTTCTCTCTGCTGGCATAGCCGAAGAATGAATTTCTTTTTTTGGGATCTGCAGTCGCGGTAGGACTGCTTCTCGTCACTTGAATGTCGCAGTCCTTTCTTTTTCCTTCCGAGGTTGTCAGCATTGGTCTGATTCGAGTTTGGTGCCCATTTCAGTGAAGTATGACGACTGCGAAGAGTTAGTTCATCGGCCCAACATTTCTCTGGCACCGCAGCAAATCATTCTGCTGGTCACAAAGGTGTTTTTGACATCGACGAGTGCTGTCACGACCGAAGCTAAGGTCGAGCAGGTTGGCCGAGGGCAGTGCTTTTTGAAAGAGGTGATTCTGCGGAATAGTTTGACACACTGCATCGATCATTGGAGGTAGCTTCCATGCCTCCTCTTCGCAAGAAGGGGCGAGGAGGAGGAGGGGGCAAGACTGAGGCCCCTCTTCCTGGTCAGGTGCCCGGGGTGTCACCTTCCGTTTCAGCTAGTCTTGCAAGGAAAGAGAGGGAGAAGCCGAGGTGTGCATCCACGCAAGGAGGTTTGGAAAATCTCGGTGTTTTTGTATCGAGAAGTTTTCAAAAGGAAAGAAGTGAGAAAAAGCTGTTGGAGTCTTCCCGAACGTCATTGCACTTGACAGCAGGTTTCTCTCAGAGATCATTGAGAGTGGCTTCGCGCAAAGCGGAGCCTTTTAGTATGGACAGTACTCCAAGACTTTCTGATTTGAACGCCAAACGGGAGGACCGAGAGAAAAGATTCGGTGATGCTGCGGCCGTTCAGAGGAGGTCACTGTCCTCCGGCTACAAAAGCGCCTGCCGAGGTAGAGACGAGCCTGCGGTTTGTCGAACATCGTGCAGGGAGCTGGGAGATGACAAAATTCTGTATAGGAGATCTCTCAGGGCAGGAGGAGAAGAAAAGCTCGTGCGAAGAATATCTCGGAGGGATGACAAAACTGTCGAGTATTCCACTAGGTACAATAACATTTATCCGGGTATGTCGGGAGGGAAGGAGGTAAGGGAGTCCAAATCGGTCGATGGCGGGTCCTTGAAATCGTGCACAGTCGGAACCTCGTCGCAGCGGTTGGATAGGGTCGAGGATGTGAACCCATTGAGGGCGTCACCTAGTTCGCCTGCTCTCGTAAGGAAATCTCCTCGCCACTCCGATCTAGTGAATGTTAGCTCGCCCACCGTCAATCTCCCCGTGAAGTCTAGCTGCAAATGCGGTGCGTTTCGCAGCTCAGATTCCGGAAGCTCTCCAAGTGTCCAGCAGCATCAGCAACATCAGCAGGACAGACTTGGCATTATAGGCGTGGGAAAGCAAAGTGGGGCCTCGCCCATTTTGATGTCTACAAGCACAGAAATCGTCAGGAGCGAGGGAAAGGAAAGACGGTCCCGTGAACTGAGTGACAGTGGTGTAGCAACTCCCACGCTGGTTCCCGTTCATCAGTCGAGATCATCTAATGGTAGCCGGTCCAGCACCCCCAATCTTCTGCAGGGTCGTCTGGCTCTTCTCGAGGGAAGAGTCAGTCAGATTGCCGCAGAGCTGAAGGCGACTAAGGACTTGCTCGATGCCAACAACCCAGCATGCTCGAAAGCCGTTCTCACTGATATACAGACGAAGATCCACGGCATCGAGAAGGCGATCAACTACAGGCTTGCCAAAGAGTGTGGTCTGGTTGACCAGCTAGAGGCTCAGGAACTCAAAGGCCACTATATTGTGGCGAATGACGTCCCCGGAAGACTTCCACCAACAATAGAAGGAAAGAGCAAAATGTCGGGCAGAGGAAGCAAATCGTTATCCAACAGCGATCTGGTTCTTCACAGTCAAGGCATGTTTGGTAAAGCATCCAAGAGTGTCCACAATGCTAGAACCCTGGCAGTCAACGGAAGTGTTCCCTATGAGGGAACTACATCCATGTCTGCTGCAGAGAAGCTGTCTCAGATTGCGTCCCTGGCCATTCCTCGGGGCAAGGAGCCCAACATTTACCAATGCATTGAGCAGAGTTTCACCGGGGAAGTTGGAGGCTCTGCACCTTCTAGCCATGTAAAGGCGGTGTTCGATCACAATGAGTTCGAGGAAAGACTATATCCTCATCAGAAACTTTTAAAAAACAGGCCAGGTGTACATCAGAAGCTTATTGAGAACAGAGCCGCTCTGCACCAGAAGCTGGTGGAGAACAGCGTGCTCCTCAGAAACAAATTGGCTGCCCTGGAAGAGCGCGACGGGCTCAATTGTGGTGTACTGGAAGATGGGGAATACGGAGCAGCGGAATTCATCAGCTCATTGAAGCAAGGTGCTGTGAAGGATAAGGAGTTCGAGCGTGGAAAAAGTATCCGGGTTGAGTCGGGTCAAAGTGCCACTGGTTTAATCGTCGGTGAAGCCGGAGATCCATATCCTCCGGGCTACATTGATTACGAAGGAGACATGATGATATTGCAACCAAAAAGCAGAGGTCCGAAAGAAGGGAGGAGAATGTCCACATCAAGGAAGAGTTTCTCTGGTACTCCGTCCGATAGGAACGAGCCCCACTTCCACTTCATGGAGAAGGGGTCCGGTAGCAGGGGAACTTCTGATCGGAGGAAGCGGAGCTCAGAGAAGAGGAAGAGCATTTCTACCAGTGATTGTGGTTCCCCGGAGGTTGGCAATGGCGCCAGCCAAATTGTTATGCTGGAACCCACTAGAAAAATAGGTGGGAACACCAATAACAAGAGCAGTAGAAGCCAAGCTCTTATCACTCAACATTATCATCACCCAGTAGAAATCGAAGAGATCAATTTGGCTTGCCCGGAGTCAAGTGTTACCGATTTGAATTTTCCCGACGAAGCTGGGACAACGGCTGAAGAGTGGGTGAGTGAAAGCCAGCAAAACGTGGCGTCAATTACATCCTACTCTCCTCTAAGCCTGCTATGCGGTGAAGCTGTTCGATCAAGTCTTGGTTGCGACGAAAGTCTGTCATCGGAGGAAGCCAATGATGGACAGGACTATGTGCACCCTGCCGATGATGATGAGCAGCCTTATCTTGCGGAATGCGAGGACAATGTCTCGAGCGAGAGGTTGCATCAAGTTGGAGACAAAATTGCTACTGCCGGCTGGTTTATGTCTGAGGGTGAGGGCGTATTGCTCGCGCACGATGACGGTTACTGCTCTTTCTACGACGTACTCAATATGGAGGTAAACGTCCTGCGTACTGGTTCCATCGTCAGTCTGACGTCTTGATACTATTCCGAAGTTTGGCGATATAGGTTACGGAGCGTAATGCTCAGACCATCTATGTCCCCACAACTTCTCCCATAGTGAATTATTTGGTAGGGGTATGCGATGTCATCGACATTGTTTGTTTTGAATACGCTGGATTGCCTTACAACCTGTAGTGTAAAACACAGATTTGCACTTGACATGTTCTGTTTGTGACAATGCGCATATTTGATGCCAAGCAAGGGTAAACGGCTCTGACCAGGAAGGCCACATTTGTGAGCACTCTTGATGGTTGGAGGGTGCAACTAGGACAGGGAGTATATCATTAAAACTTTGCTATTAGACAATCTTCTTCTGTCGACGAACCTCGGATACCTCACCTCACAATCTGACTTGATTTGCAGGGCAAAGCAAACTACAAGGGTCCTGAAAATCTTCCGTCAGGAACATGGCGAGACTGCTGGCTCATCAGAGCCGCTGGTCCCGACGGTACGTCGAACAAATACATTGTGGCCGCATCTGCAGGCAGTGCAGTTGATGCTGCATTCTGTTCATGGGATTTTTATGACAGGAGACTCACTGCATATCACTGTGAGTCTTCGTACGTACACCCATCTCCCAGCAATTTCAGCTTCAAAAGTTCTGCGTCTAGCAGCCCCGAACGACGGCGTGCCATGTCCAAAGACAAGCAAAAAGCAGGATGTTTTTCTTGGTACAGTGGGTCCGAGAATGGTCAACTTCTTAAAGGAAAAGCTCCAAATAGACCTCTAACCGATATAAACTCGGGGGCTTCATTCACAACGAGTTCTTTGGGCCGATCGGACAGTGAACTGTCGGATACACCTCTCTGGTGGTACAGGCCCAGTAGTCCTCTGATCGCAGCTGCGGGGACGGGCTTGAAGACCGTTTCTCTCTACGATGTTCGTGATGGGGATGTTGTAATGAGGTGGGATCTCAGTAAGTGGGTGGCTTGCATGGACTTCTGCAGTCCAATTCAGTGGCGAAATAAGAGCAGGCTTGTTGTGGCGGAGGACCAAGCTTTGAGCCTTTGGGATGTAAACGGGATGACTCCTCACCCTGTGTTACAGGTTAACTTCAACGGGAAGCAAATTCGAGCCCTCCACATTCGCAATTCCGACGCGGAAAGTGCTGGAGGTGTTCGGCAAAGGTACGCGTCTTTCTCGAAGTTTTAGTATTGTGGTTTTTCAGTCCTTGTGAGCAGGAAATTGGGTAGTTGGCGTATGCACGCAGTGTGTGTACGTTAATGCCAAACTCATCGTTTGCCGCATGCGATCACCGAGACATGATTGTAGAGTTTGAATCTTACCAGAATGCTGAGTTACTTCTGATATCCTACTTGGAGAAACCCGCAAATTTCTACAGCATTTTCGGGACCAGTTCAGTGATTGTACCCAACGTAGCTGTGACACAGGTTGAGTTCTCGGGACGGTCAGGCTGGAGATGGTGTCCTTTGCACCCAAGATGCAGTAAATATTTTGGACTTCAGAGTTCCAGCTGGTGTTGTGTTGAAAATTCCTACATTCGGGGATCAGACTCACTCTGTGGCCATTAATGGGGATCTGGTGTTTGCTGGAGTAACCGCTTCTAGCAACAGATCCGTCCACGACAGTGCCGATGCTGACGGAATCGGATCTTACAAGGAGAACGTACAAGCGAAAATTCTGCAGTGGTCCATAAAGCAAGGGAAACCAATGAGTGTGTACAAGTTCCCTCAGTCTGCTGCCCATCAAGCACAACAGTCTGTAGCTCAGGTTTGGGGAAATGCCGATACGGTTATGGGTGTGAACGGGAACGGTCTCTTTATGTTCGATGCTATGAAGGGAGCAACGGTTGGAAGGGAGGGAGCTCAGTCTGTTAGAGAAACTCTTGGTACAGATGATCTATTTCAACCTTCATTCGACTATGCAGGCTGTAGGGTCTTGCTTATATCTCGAGATAGGCCTGCAGCTTGGTGCCACTGGCTGTAAGGGATCTGGCGCCTGCAAAGGTCATGTTTCAACTCCACCTTCACCGCTCTTCTCAACGAACGGCTGAGTATATTCTTCAAGGAGATGGAAGATTTGTGAAAGCACAAGTCCACAGAGAATGAGAAGAATCTTGGCGTTGGTCTGTTCTTGCAACTGTTAGTCGTCTCGGATAACTTCACAGCTGCTTCTGTTCACTTTCGTTAGAAGCCACTTTCTTGCAATGAATCTTTTGTATAGTCGGCGGCCAAGGCCTTTCCACGTGATCGATTTCAGCAAGTTGAAAGCAAGGCAGGGCGGCAAGAATAGCGGCCACTCTCGAGTGACTCACGGACTTTTTACCTCCATGGATATCTAACAAACTTGTTTCTTTGATGGTCGGGGAATACTTGTCCCTCTGAATCAGTGCAGCCGTTTCGCTTAGACAAAGCAGAGAGGCGCGAGCCGTTCATTTCTAAGCTCCGAGTCTCGGTTGTTGGCTTGGTCTTCGGGAATGATCGCCTGGACAGGTTCATCACTGAGAAAGTAGCTGTCTTTACTGTTAAGTTCCGGCGGCAATTCTGCTCACCTGGCATGGACTACAGTGGGAGAATCGGTGGAATTGCACATCAGCTGGTAAACCCGTAAAAGGGTAAAAAGGTTACCTGGTATAACCAGGCAGCCCACCCAACATGTTAGAGAGGCGACTATCTCTTGAGCCTCCTGCTCTTCTTCTTCGTTTCTGTCCTACGTGCTCTTCATCCTCTCGCGCCTCAGAGGAGCTACACCCAGGCTGTGATCTTCCGCTGTGCTCGCGGTAGAAGGCGCTCCTCCATGGCCGCGGTCAGAAGTATTCATATGATTACGAGGTAGCTAGATTGAGCCCTGTTGTAGGGAAGACGGGAGAAGGAAACGGGGAGATGTAATTCTCTTCAACGCAGTTGATGAGAAATGCTGAGGAAACGGGGCCTAACATATTTTCTTAAAACAGCATTCCGCCACTTGGTTCTACATGTAGAGCTGGTGTGCGGTCTCAGACGATCGTTCACCAGCTGTTCTGGAATACGACCAGCAACTTCCTTCCATGGAACTGTTAGTTGACGGGTCAAGCTTGTGCGTTTGGCACATATTGTACACCTGCTACAGGTAGTTTTCATGATTCTTTTGGTCAGGCTGATATAACCCTATCTGAGCTCTTGGACAAGCTTGGAGGTGCTTTTCTCGACCATTGGCCCTACGTAGCAAATGTCTCCTGAAGACTTCTGATTCGTTGAATACTGCAAGCTTTCTCACGAAACTAAGTAGACTTGTAACAGTTTTCGACGGAGCAAATTCACAGTTCTGCTTCGTCTGGCCACAGTGGTAAGTGTAGCAGTAGTCAATTTATCCTTAGCGCTATATTTAGTAAATAGCAGGAATACGCTATTCTACTTGCTAGCGAAGGGGCAATCGTGCAGAGCATCATCGGTCATGAATGTTTATATCGGAGAACTTGAAAAATGTGAATAGCTTCGGGTTCAAACTTTGCCTGCCCTAACGGAGCAGCTCTCCGTGAGCTTTTTTTGAGAATCGTGTTTCGTATCGTGTTTCCTCGTCTTTTCAATACAACAGGGAGTGTATGATGGGTGGTCATCGCAGACGTTTGGAAGTCATACAGTTTTAATTGAACAGAAACTAGTGTGATCTAACATAAGCCGTTTTGGGTATTGGAATTGCCGTAGTAGGAGTTTTGTTTCGCGAAAAGTCTCCGCATCCCTCCAACAGTCTCTGCTGTCGTCGAGTACTGTACGTGGATCTCAGCGGAACCACAGTGAAATCAGTGGTCGAAAGTCACTGGTTGACTTCAAGTCTTGTGGTCAGTTATGCCATCAGCTATGTACTTGGCAACGTCATCTAGCTACGCCTGTCATGCCTGCAAATGGCCCTTGAAGACTAACAGTAGAGGTTGATTGGGTGTGCACGTGAACAATTACTAACTAGTGTACTGAGAAGGCATATCCCTGGATGAAGAATCGTAGATACGTGGTGCGTTTGCTGGGCTCATTTACAACGTGGTGAGAGAACCGGCAAGTGAGAGCCTCGTTCGGCTCTGACTGCAGTAGACAGGCCAGACGCAGCCCCCATAAGATGTACGCACAGCTGTGAATATGCATCAACAATCCGCTATATCACCTCGCTACTTACAGTGTCAGAAGGAGTTTCCTGGCGAACTAAGCGCCGTCTGTGCCGCTTCCAACTTTCACCTATTGCCTTGCTCGCCAACGCCTTTCCAGTAGGAAAGGCGGCCATCGATGTCGTTCAGCGGCTCAAAGGATACTCTGAAGGCGGATGAAAGACTCATTTGTCCTCCCACAACGCTCCGTCACTTCCCCTTCCGCTCCAGTTTATCACCTTATTTATAAGGTGAGCCCGTACCTGCACAACTGACTCACAGTTTGCGATGATTACTTATTGAGAAACAACGCGCTCAGGGACGCACAATGAATCATCATTCTCAGCAAGGGAACCCCGACACTCTACAGTTGCTCTGCAGAGTCTGCACGACCTATCCTGGAAAGAGTGGACAAAACTGTCTCCTTGCCGCGGAGGGTAGGTGAAATCATCTTCTGCAGTTCCTCGTATCCAAGAGCTCAGTATTTTGAACATCAACGTACACCAGCGTCTGGAGTCCTGGACTCTCGCATATCAACAGTAGAGTTATGACATCCATGTAGAGTATCAACTGAATTAGACACACAACGTTATAACGTCCCAGTGAACGATACAGCAATCAATTGGTCTGACTGTTGATTGATGGCGCGTGTCTTCATTGTTGACGACCTACTCACCAAGGACAACTTGATCGAATCGATCCACATTTAGTGTCATTATCAGGAGCTTTGATCAAAAGCATGGCCTCTGTACCCCGTGTCTCCCGGGATGATGCACGTCTGTAAAGGTTGCCTTTCTTTTCATCCCTTATCATTTGTGAACCCAAGGGCAACTTTACCAGCAGGCATATAAAGGCTTTGACGGCACCACCCACGAAAATCAGATCTAGTTATTAAGGGGTTCCTGCGTTTGTCACAAATGGAAAACCAGGACTAATGGATTCAGCCCAATTGAGTACAAAGATCAAACTGTCCTCAGTCTTGCTCTTCAATTCAATAATGCTGATGACAAATTGCATACAGTTTCTTTGGGCATCCTGTAGCGGGTGGAAATGTTGGGTATAGTAGCTGAAGACCTTCATAAACGTGACTAGATGTGAAGATTACAGTAGATTCTCTCTAATTGCAACGTTTATAATTGCAATATACCAATTACTCTCTATAATTGCAACCAAATGTGCTACTAAAAAATTAATACATGGCCTTAAGTGAAAATTGCAGGTTTTTCATCATTGCAACTCACCTGTTACTCCCAACGTTATTGCAACCACTATCTAAATGTAAACCCTCTATAACTGCAATCACATTAACCTTTGCAATGAAAACAAATTAGATACAGTAAATAACAAGGATGGAACCAAACAGATAACATGGGGCTAGGCCCCAATAGCATCACACCTGGACATATGTCATACAACACCTAACATATCCGAACTATCAAAGTCAAATGGTTTACAAACAACATGAGCATATGAAGAAGCATCACCTAATGTGATTGCTCTCCTATGGATTGCACAAGCTAGTGCTCTCTATAGAGCAATGACCTAATGTGATTGCTCTCCTATGGATTGCACAAGCTAGTGCTCTCTATAGAGCAATGGAAACACGTTGCCTAAAATAGGCTATACAGTAAAGAAAGTGATAACCCCTGCCGTCTAATATAGTAGGTTCTCGCGCACTCTCTCACGAACATGTCAAAGACGGTGTCCATAGAACTCCAAAGCTAGTGGAACAAAGATGTGACCTCTTTGCATACCCCTATACTTGGAGACCTTGGCTGCTACCACTCTCCATCATGGAGGATGGATGATCACCCCCTCTGAAACTGTGTCACGAGTAGGATCGGTAATCACCACATCTGCCACAGTCCTAAGCCCAGTCAATTGCAAGGCATACCAACGCTCCCTCCATGTGAGGTATCCACCCTCTCGCGCCATAGCAAACACCACATCCCTAATGACATCATGGCTAGATATCCTCTGCCCTTAGAATGGGCAACGACTCATATGAACACATGCTGTATCTAAAGTGATACCACACTCACATGTGAGTAATGAAGATGTAGATGAATTGACCAAGCCAAGACAGAACTTCATAAATGTAGAAAAAGTAGCATGTGTGAGTCGGAAAGCCCTGATGCATGATCGAGCCAAGATCCACGAGCCTGCACTCTTGCTAGAGCAAGAGTGTAGACGAGCCCTAGTAGTATGAGGAATGGCTGGATCCACTAAGAATGAATGTAGAGCCTGATGAAATTGTCGGTCCATCAAGGTAGACTGTAGATCTCTAGTCCAATTGGTGGCCAAAAAGGAAAAAGATGGGAGCTCATGTTGTACCTCCAAGGCTAAAGCATCTCTTGTATGTCCCAATAATACCTGTAAGGGAAATGATCCCATATCCACGTCCCTTGTATATATTTCAAGGATAGACCTATCTGCAATTACAAATCGAGAAGATAACAAAGGTGCCGAGAGTGCCCAACTAGCCAAGAATGCCATAGGTGTAGTCTCCTCCATCGATAATAAGCCTACCCCTTCACACAAAATCAGTATAGATCCCGTATCCACGTCCCTTGCATATATTTCAAGGATAGACCTATATTCAATCACAAATCGAAAAGATAACAAAGGTGCAGAGAATGCCCAACTAGCCAAGAATGGCATAGATGTAGTCTCCTCCATCGATAATAAGCCTATCCCTTCACACAAAATCAGCAAAGATGTATGTCTCTGTGTCAAATCTCATGTCACACACTCGAAGGTCCCTAGTCCGATGATGTCACCAAAGACGTCCATGATCCTCCTATCAAAGGCTGTCAAACGTGATATGAATGTAGATGAAGGAGAAACCGTGCGAAGAAGGTAGGTGGGTCGACGAGCAATACCAGATGAGAGTATACCAAACGTCACATGCAGATCCCCTAGTAGAGGAAGGTCATTTATATGCAAAACATCCTCAGCAAGTGTTACGTCTAGGTAGCATGAGACAAAATCTTTGGACCCTACTGTCACTCCTAAAATGTGTAAGCTGTCTGTCGATGTCATACATCCCTCTAGAAGCTGGAGATGAGGAGGAATGCCCAAAGGAGACCAAGCTCTACACTTTAACACCTTGACTCTCAAGCCTACAAGATGAAGCTCGGTAGTCAAGTAATCAAAAGGCATGCCTAATGTGGTCTACATGACCCACAATGTATATATCATCTGTTAAGGAAGGGAACACACAACATGGCACAGCCAAAGCAGTAGACAAAAGAGCTCTATAATGAGCCATGGCAAATAGGGATCCTCCAAAAGGATCTCCCTCTCAAGTGCAAGTGGCGGATTGTAGAACGGTCACTCCCTCCTCGGAAAAGTCATGCTGATAAAAGAGAGAAGAATGTGAACCGTAGAAAGACCGTACGAAAGGAATGAGACTCGATAGAGGTCCACAAGACTCTCTAAGCTCTCTAAAAATTGATGTATGTGTGACGTTAATAAAAGCGTATTCAACATCCACTTGTAAGACAACCCAATCCGGATGGATATTGGTGATTAGCTGGGCGTTTACGCATGATCCAGAGAAGGTCATGACGTTGAACATGACGACAGCCATGCACACATGTGGTGCATGGCTGTCGTCAGCTCGTGCCGTAAGGCCTTCGGCCCTTGGGAACAAGAGAGTACAAGGCTTTTTCTTCTCGGTGCCCCGCTTTACGTTTTCCACCTTTGACCGAGCCGGCTTTGAGGCTGTTTGAGCCGAGGCGGGTTGAACTCAATATAATTGTAAGAGACATTGCGTGCAGCGGGACTAGTCCCAAATACTTTTCATTTCCTTCTTACTATAAGGCGCTGCCGCCTTCGCTTGAAAATTCTCTGTTGCTTCCCCGTGTCGCTTGATGAGAAAAAAGGGCGCCACCTAGTTTGATGAGTTGTATCAGTTAACCATAAACCGCAAGTTACTGGATTAAGTCCTCCACGAAAAGTTAAAAAGTAAATTTATTTAGTTGAGGCCGAAGATGTAGGACGTTAGTTTTACATAACATTTTTTCTTAACGTAGCCCACGGGTTCACACCGAACCGAGGCGTTCACTCGGCGCTTAAAGAAATCAAGCAATTTTGGGGCGTCCCAAATTGATTCCTTAAGTTCGTACTAACGTATTACGTTATTAAGCGTTTGTGCCAGAAAACTGCCGTTTTCTGCCCCCCCTCACCACCATGCTGCATGTGCGACTACGCCAATTTACTCTAGAAGCACTAACCTTGTAAAGTATAACTTGTGCCCCAATTTGCTCAAGCGTCGGTCTAGTATTTATTTTTGTTTGTTTTTGTAGTATATGCCCTGACTCTTGCTTTAAAATACAAACTGAAGATAGCTAGTAAGACTTTTAACCTCTTTGGTATGTATATATTTCTATATTTGAAACAGTAAGCCCGTAGGACGGGGGCACTGTTAGACAAAAAAAGGGCCCTGGGACTGGCTCAAAATCTTGTTGACTGGGGTTGGTTCGAGCAACAGCTTTAGAAGTGCTTTAATGTCCAACGATATCGCCTCACAACCTCTTGGTGTGGCGACTCCAAACTGATGTGGAAAAAATATTGCTAGATATGTGAACGATGCTGTGGGAAAATGGTACTACTGATTTAATGCAATAAGACCTCCCAGATAACAATCGGTCTCATGTCCCCAATATCCTTCTCCATCGCGAGAAGCCGACTAGCACATAGTATCTAACTAACTGAAAATGGAATCTCTCCTCTCGCAACTGATACATCCACCTAGAACAAATGCGTGAAACCACTAGAGGGATCATATGCCTAAAAGCAATCTCGAAGATGTTGCTATACCATCCTTGATAAGCCCTCTGAGGACAAACATGCATAGAGAATGGGCAAATAGTGATCTATGAAGACATATTGGCTCCTCTGGCTAGTACTCCAAGACCTCTAATGGTATCTCCTCGCCCATGGGTGGATGTAAAAGGCGTAGAGAAGAAATCATCTCCTCAGTAGGATTAGCCATAGAAAAAGGATGAAGGGCCCACACGGTCACGTTATACTCCCCATTCTGCCCCAAGATCCCACACGGTCATAATCACGTCAAATCAGAAGTATCATGAGGCTAAACCCGACTCCTAACCTGAGGTCAGAACATACTTCTTTTGCAATGCAGCCCAATCTCGTGCTCAGAATCTCTTAAATCTAGTTGACACCTCCCTATGTCCAACATGCCCCCCTCTAATTTAACGTAGGCACCATCATGGAAGTAATAGAAACAAAAACCATGCTAACTTGTCCATGCAGTCACGTGCGAACCAATCGAGCGGTAAATGAAAAGTACGTCTAGCCTAGTCATGGAGTGCACGAGGGAACCTATGGAATAAATATGGACATAGGAATCTAGTCTCAAACAGCCCTAGAATAGAACCTTCATGGGAAGTCACCCACTCACACGACCCAATCGGTATATTCGAAATAATCAACAAAGGAATTGATGTAGTTTCTGTGTTCTCCGAAGTGACAAATGCCGATGCTAATGTGATAGTTCTCATCATGTGCACATCCCAAGTGGTCCAATCATAATCTTTGTGCATCTTTCTCATGTGGATCTTTACCACTTGTGAGGTAAAGAGACTATGATACACCGGACATGGTGTATCGCATATCATTTTTTACGGCCCCATGAGGGAAGTGAAACTATCGCTAGCACAAAGAGAACGATAAGAACACCGAGTACTCCATCATGTTTCTGCTCCCACATGCATAACCACAACCCCCTAACACCCCACCTCACCTGGAAAAATAATAACTATGAAACCCTAAAATCTAAAAATACTCATAACTTTTTATTTCGATCTCCATAATTTTCCAACTAGGTCCCAATAGAACCACTGCAGAAAAATGAAAAGATTAGAAAAAAAATAATCATGACACATGTGTCCAATTTGAGAAAAATCTATCAAAATTCACTGAAAACCCTAAAAAAATACAAACCATGATAACTCTCTATATCATTATCCATAGTCTTCAATTTAGTTACCAATCAAACCGAAATTGGAAGGCGAAGAGATATACCTACTCACTCTCTATGTTTTGCTAAAGGTAACCACACAATATGCAAAAAATGATACTACCCTTCTCTCAAGCTTTACTCTTTCTCAAACTCTCATAGAATAGAACTGAAGAAATCACCTTAGAGATCACATATTCGTAGAGTCTCAAGAGTGGAGAAAATGAACTATTTGTTCAAATAAAATAAAAAAATAAATTCAAATTCAATATGCAAGAAGATGAGAGCTATTGATTTTCTCCAGTAAATAAAGGATACCAAAGGGATGCAGGAAAAGGATCACTCGTCAAAATAAGGTTTCAGGCTAACGCTATGCTTCCCCAAGATTGATTCCCCAAAGTGCCCTTTCCTATTCCCCAAAGTAAAATTACATTGAAGTCATTTTACAGTAAATGGTGGAGGAACAAGGGGACAAACATGCAGTGTGGGTCATATGTATACATGCAGTTAGGTTTCACACGTTAAATTACTAGCATCAATGAGTTATAGATCTAACGAGAATTGATGTCAGGAAGATTCTTAACGTTTCTGACATTGACTAAGCTTTCATGGCTTTGCAGATCTTAAACGGCCATTCAGCAGCTTTTCTCGATTCTTTCTGCAAACGTTCTGATGCAGCAACGTACCAAGAGACCGACAGTCTGGACCTGAGCCTGAGACTATCATTTTGAGCACCAAACGAGGTGAAATCTGTGCGTGTGCGGATGAGTCTCATCGATTGCTTGGGCTGTGCGACATCAATCAAAGTTCCCAATAATTAATAGAATAGTCCACCTACTACAGTATGTTCTTCACTGACACGTATTAGGGTAACAAGCAACCTGGTGACCTATATAATCCCGTTCATGTTAACACAAGAGAAGATATTAATTAGTTGCGAATGGCAGTACCACAATGACTGATCGATGTCATGGAGTTTCCAAGACATTAATATTTTTAGTATATTGTATAGATTATTTTGGTGATAATGTTATACAAGAAATACTAGTTGGTGCAATCATGTTACTTCATAATTCTTAGATGTTCATGTAATGGATACACAAGTTGAACTATATATTTTAGTTACAATAGTATATATTTTGGGGGTCTAATCCATCAAACCCAAAGATATTCTTTAGTTCTAATAACACTTGAGTGTCTCCTTGTAAAATAATTGTTATAACATATGAATTGTTATTTTTTTTTATTTCTCATCACTCACATTGAAATTTATTGTAACAAGTAAAATTGAAATATAAAAAGATCTTGATATTCAATAATTATATATATTTTTTAAATTTAATAAATAATTGCTTCATAGTCTTGATATGCTTTCAAATTTTTTTTTATCATTTTTATTTTCCAGGTTTTTTAGAAAAATTCTCTAATTATACATAGTATCACAATATAATATGAATTTTTTTTTGTATTAAAACTTTCATCCATCCTAATCTTTCATTCTAATTGATTTTAAATTTCACAAAAATATCTTTATCATTCAAATTTCAACTTTGAAAAGTTTTATTAATAAAAATTTCTGATACTAAAAATTATGATCACTGTACTAACTTTGTAACAGTTAATGTAATCCTATAATTTTAATTATGTACAAAAACTTCAAATTATTGACATATACTCAAAATTTATCCAATGACTAAAACCATCACACATATCAATCTTTCAATCCAATTGTTTTCAAATTTTAGTAATTTTTTTTTTTATCATCCAAGCTTCAACTTTGAAAAGTTTTATTGATAAAAACTTTCGATAAAAAAAATTGTGATCATTATACTAACTTTGTGACAGTTAGTGCAATACTAAAACTCTGATTGTGTACATAAATTTCAAGCTATTGTTATATACTCAAAACTCCTCCAATTGAATTGAAATTTTAATCCAAACACAAACATGAATTATAAATTATATGTTAGTTGAATCATATTCCTCGAGTCCTCGTAGGTTTCTTAAAATAATCTAAAATATACTCTACGGTTTGAATTTTATTTTTCAACTTTAAATCATCAGAATAGATAGACAATCCAATCAATTCCATCTGTTCTTGAGTTCACCTCGTAGCTTTTGTCGTTAGCTTTCTAACCCTCTTTCTAAATATGTAAATGATTTTTTGACAAGACTTTCAAACTCCTCAAAACCTTGAAACACTTCACCTAAGTGTCCCATTGGTCCAATGTTGGTAAGTATCCGGCTAAGTATGAACGGAACTACAAACGACAGGAACACATAGGTGTTTAGATGTTTGGCCGGAACACAATGAATAGAACTATAAAAGCCGGTCCACGTTCATGAGAATGAAGAGTGATTTGTTTGACCTTTAGTATGGTTAAATTAGCTCCATATTAACTTAGAGCTTTAAAACTAACCTAAAAAAACTACTTAGCCATCATATAAATAATATGAATTACAATTAATAAATAATCAAAATAATAACTTGAAACTGGATAAGTATGACCGATACTACAAACGAAACATGGGAGTTAATAATTTGAGAATTATACTCTTCAAAATTCATAAGAATCAACTCTCCATGGTTTTTTTTGGTATAAAATAGTGAGGGATTGAAACTATCACTATTGGTAAGTTCAAATCCATAGCACTTAGATTAAATCAAAATATATAATGTCAAGTCCCAAATCGCATCATAGAAAACAAGTGGAAGAATAATCGGGTGTGGAGAGTTTATCACTTGTCGCATAAAATTATCTACAAAGTGATATACACCCGAAAGTGAGTGTGATGAAGAAACCTGATGTTGATCACAAATAGATTGAACATAGCTACAACTTGGGAATCATGTTGTCCTCTATCCAAGTACCACTACACATGTCAAAACTTTCAACAAAAGAGACATGCTTCTTCTTATGAGCTGATCTGGTGGCTTCGAGTAGATTCAAATGAGAGATGTGAACAACAAATAGTTTGGTGCTCCCATCCTCGACGAAATGAATATTCTTTCTATGCTGGAGTGCAACAGATTCGTCAACTCCAAAAATATAAGTCAAATCATCCTCCGGCAGCTCGTCGGGCCCCACGAGTGCTACCATCTTCACCTTCTCTATGGCTTGTTGAACCAGCCGAAGCCCAAAGAGCAGTTTCAACCATTGCAGAATATCATTGGATGTCCTTTCCGCAAACAGATTAGCTGCACTTCGATTAGATAAACTCCTTAGTCAACAAAGTGATATTCTAGTTCTTCCTTCTCGTGTGCATCCTGACCATTCTTTATATTTGATAAGGTCCAAGATAATATCTCTTGGAAATTTATCAACATCATCACCCTACAAAATTGATCCAATTGTGAGCTCTTAACAACCTTACAATGAACCGTCAATCATCATGACCTTAAGTATCCCCATCATAAAAACGGATCTGAAGATGACACATGTCATCATCTTCTCATAGTAGCCATGTCACAACACGATAACATGTTGAAAGCTACCACTATTGGGAAGTTCAGATCCATAACTTTCAAACTAAATCAAAATATATATAATACGGTCTTAAATCGTGCCATAAGAAACAACTCGAAGAATAATTGGGTCTGAAGAGTTCATCACTTGTCGCATAAAGTTATCTCCAAAGTGATATATAACCATACCCGAAAATGATCGGGATTAAGACACCGGATATTGATCACAAATGGATTGGGCATCAATACATATGGAGAATCTTGTTGTCATCTATCCATATTGCACGTCGGCTGCTTTTTGATAAGATAAGCTCATAAGTAAGCAAAACAATGTTCTAGATCTCTTCCTTCCCCTTTGTACCCTAATCACGCTTTATACTTGATAAGGTCCAAAATAATATCTTTGGGAGCCTTATATATATCCTCACCCTATAAAAACAATCCAACCATGGGCTCTTAATAGCCTTACGATGAGCCGATGTCCTCCTAACCTAATGTATCATTATCATAACAACAGTTCTAAAGATGACACATGTAATCATCTCTCATAGTAGCAGTGTAACAATTAGACATTATTTGATTTCATCCATGTACACTTGATGGAGTCTTATCATAATTTTTGCTATATTACTTGATACCCTTTGAGTTTGTAAATGCTTATTATTCTTTAATATGTGAAGAGCAGGATTTTCACAAGGTAAGGACCTTGTGAAAATTTTTGATTTATTCTACAATTAATTAATGATTGCATGAGCATTGAGTGTGTGTCAAGTGACCGAAACCAATGCCCATAGTTAGATTTTTTTCCACAAAATAGATAGAAAATTTAAGCTTTAGATATTAATCTAGATATTATAATATATATTATGACAATACATGGAATTTTTGCCATGAATATAAAATTATATTGATATTTTATTATGATGGAAAGATTTAGAAAAACATAAATTTTTGTTCTCTCTTTTTCCTTTTGGATATTTCCACTGGCATCAAACGGAAGTGCTTATTTAAGTACTTGGTAATCATGGTGGAGAGCTAGGTGTAAATTTTATCACGAGATGAAGACCAGCCTTACATATTCACTAGGGCCATTTTTGCAGGATGCGTGATGCCGTCAAGTCTCCAAACGAAAATAAAACAAACCAAAACCTTTTGAATTTCGTCATTAGAGTTGGAATTGTGTCTATCAAGGTATTTCATCCTCCAGCACTCGATCATTTTATCCGCGTGTTGGCGCATTCCTTAGCAAGTACTGCATGTGAATGATCAGTGAAGATAGGTGTCAAGCGTTGTTTGAAGCTCTTCTGGTTCCTGTAATTATATGGCCAAACATACATCCTTACGACAACTATAACACTTCGTCTT
This sequence comes from Marchantia paleacea, assembly GCA_014180765.2. Taxonomy (NCBI): domain Eukaryota; kingdom Viridiplantae; phylum Streptophyta; class Marchantiopsida; order Marchantiales; family Marchantiaceae; genus Marchantia; species Marchantia paleacea. Next base: position 555,458 of record MUAA02000108.1, on the reverse strand, counting down.
ACCCATCAAACTAAAGTCAACTTCCTCAACCATCCTTGGTGACAGCTCCTGGTCTCGTGGATGGACTAGAGAAAGTTTGTATGAATCTCGGAACAAACCGAGACAAAGTATAATAACAAAAGTGATGGGAAGACCCCATCAAAGCCTACATGGATGGAACCAAACCGGTGTCGTGTTGTGACACGGCTACTATGAGAAGATGATGACATGTGTCATCTTCAGAGCTGTTGAGATGACGGCGATATTTTGACGATATTTTAGGTCAGGATGGCTGACGGCTCATTGTAAGGCTGTTAAGAGGCCACGGTTGGATTGTCATCCTAGGGTCAGGATGTAGATAAGGATCCAAGGGATATCATCTTGGACCTTATCGGATATAAAGCGTGGTTGGAGTCGAAAGGAAAGGGGGGAGGTCTAGAACGTCGCTGACTAAGGAGCTTATCCGATAGAAGTGGAGCCAACGTGGGACATGGATAGAGGCGGTATGATCCTCCGAATATACCGATGCCCAATCCATTTGTGATAAGCATCCGGTGTCTACATCGTGATCACTTTAGGGCATGGTTAGTGTATCACTTTGGAGATAGCTTTATGGAAGTGGTGATAAACTCCCCGGATCCTTTCATTACGCCAATTGTTTCCTACGGCGCGACTTGGGACTTAATAAATAGTCTATGTTTTGATTTGATATTAGCATTATGGACCTAAACTTGCCGATAGTGGCGCCTTTCAACACATGGGTCCCTGTCCATCACTACTGTCTACCAAAGGCAAGTCATAGGGAGTTGATTGTTAGGAATTTTGGCGAGGAGTATTATACTCAAGTTATAAACTCCCGGTCCCTTTTTGTTGTTCCGTTTATACTTAACCGGTTTCGAGTGGTTATTTTGACTCTTTATTAGCAACAACTCGTATTACCTATATGATGGCTAAGTAGTGTTTTTAGGCTAGTTGTTAAGCTCTAAGTTAGTTGTGGCTAATTTGGCCCACTAGAGGTCAAAATGGAACTCTTCATTCTCATTGGTTGGGAAATTTAGACCAATGAGAGCACTTGGGCAAGTTCTTTGGGGTTTTGAGGAGTTTCGGGAGCCTTCGAAGGGAGTTTTTTCGGATTGAAGGATATGGTTGGAGACCTGACAAGGAGAGCTAGGATTTTGGCTCAAGAATGAAGGCGATTGAGCAAGTTGACACTCCGGTGTGGTGATTTGAAGTGGGAGAGTGAAATTTGGACCGATGGGAGAGTTTGAATGAATTCTGAGCGTTCTATGAAGGCTTTGACAGATCGGATTCGATAGACACAGAGTTTACAACTCGAATTTGCGATTTGATTGAAATTTCAGCTCGATTGGTTGAGTTTTGAGTGCAAAGCAGTAGTTTGAAATTTATGTACACAGTCTGAATTACAGGATTGCACAGACTGTTACAGATTTAGTTCGACAATCATAACTCATGCTATCGATAAGATTGGTCAATAAAACTTGACAGAGTTGAAGCTTGGATGATAAGTCGTTTTCTTGCGAAATTTGGGTGCAATTGGATCAAAGGATTGGAGTTAATAGTGGTTTTAGTGCGCAAGGGTCTGCATATCACCTTGTGACATAGGGTATAGTTCGACATTTGTAACAAGAGATCTAGAATTGAAGAGCATGTGAAACTTTCCCGAGAGTTATGAATGGTTGCAAAATACTTTTCTGCGAAGTTTGGCTAAGAGTTAACGGTTCAATCGTTGGTTACAACGATACTCTTCCGCTGGAGTTTACCGGGTGCAACGAGTTGGGCATGGAGAGATGAGGAGATGAAAGAGAGGGTGATTGTCAGTTCACACGAGGACGAGGAGAGTTCTTCTACAGCCAGACGCTCAGGCATTCTCAGAGTAAAGCTTTGTCCATGCGACACCGGTAACATGGGGCTAGGCTCCAATAGTATCACATTGGGAAATATGTCCTACATCACCTAAGATATCCCAACTATCTAGGTCAAACGGTCTACAAACAATAGGAGCATTCGAAGAAGCATCACCTAACGTGATTGCTCTCCTATGGATTGCACTAGCTAGTACTCTCTGTAGAAAAATGGAAATATGTTGCATAAAATAGGATATACATTAAGCTAAAGAGAGTGATACCCCTGCCGCCTAGTATGGTAGGCTCTCGCGCTTTCCCTAACGAACATGTCAAAGTCGGTGTTCATAGCTCCATATGACTCCAAAGCTAGAGGAACAAAGAGGTGACCTCTCTGCATACCTATATACTTGGAGACCTTGGCTGCTGCTGCTCCACTCGCCGTCCATCATAGAGGATGGATGATCATCCCCTATGAAACTGTATTTCTAGTAGGATCGGTAACCACCACATCCGCCACAGTGACCTGGTCTGTGACCTCCGGGCCGACTCTCACTCAGGTTTACCTCCGATGATTTTTTGGAAGCTCATCATGAATCTAAAAGGACTTGTTCCCACCCTAGGACCATGACCCAAATGCACCCTCTCACACTAACTCTCAAATTCTCACAAAAAGTAAGATATCACTCAAAAGGAAGGGATACTTTGATGATCAAAGTCTTCATTGATTCAAGTCTCCAACCCGAACATGACTTCTCCAAAAACCAAGCTTCCCAAAACAAGGGCTCTCCAAAACTAAAATCACAAAACTAACTTCTCCCAAAACTAACTTGAGAGATGCTTCTCAACCTCTCTATTTATACTACTTAGAATCTTACCCTAGTAACTACAAGTAATCACCATGTAACTTTTTCTTACCAAGTTTAAACGAGGTAGAGTTCACAAACCCCAATGAAAAGGATACATGGCAACATGCAATTGATCCACTTGGATCTTCTAGAAGCTCAACTACTCTCTAATTGACTTTAGTGTACCAAGTCAATCTCGCCATTAGATTTCAGGGTCTTCACCAAGTCCAACCAATGAAAACTAGTCAAAGTCAAGGAAAGTCAAGATACCCATATGATAGAATATGTTCCTTGATTCCTACTAAATAACAAAATAGTAGTTCTCATCTACCACACCAAAAGTTACTTTATATTTTCCTCCAACTTAACCATAACTAGCTAAACATAGTCATGACTAAGATAAACTTAGACACAATTTAGATATACTTACATTTTATCCTATATGTACAACCCTTGCTCTTACATTTATCCCCGGACCAAGATTTCACTCCGTCCTCGGAGTGAAAAAATCTGATCGTTGATGAAACGGCTTCAACTTGTCATGATTCACCCGGTCAAAATATCGTCCTCCCAACTCCTTCAAATCGTAAGTAAAGTTTCTCCACATTTTGTGAACTATGAAAGGACCAAAGTACTTTGGAAGAAATTTCTTTCTTGCTCTCTTATATCTAATGGAGTCATAAAGCATTACCCAATCACCTTCTTTGAAAGCCTTCATCTTCTTCGTCCCAAGTCGATTATCGTAATACTTCTTCTGCAATTGTTGAGCCCGCTCCATACATACCATGGCCACAACTCGAGCCTCCTCCAACTCCAACAGTTGTTGACGTCTTGATTTAATAGCTTCTACTCCATTTGTCCTCTTTAACTTCCGTTGGATAGTTAAGAAGGTCGTCAAATCAAATTGAATTGGAAGTTTTGACTCGACATCATATACCATACGGAAAGGTGAGTACCCTGTTGATGTCTTCCAAGTCGTCCAATACTCCCACAAGATAGCATGCAGCCTCTTGTCCCAATTTTGCTTGCTCTTGTCCATGTCTGCATCCTTGGCCAACATCATACAAAACGTATAGTTCGTTCGCTCAGCCAACCTGTTAGCATTGGGTTTGTAGGAAGTAGTCACCTGTGCCTTGATGGAAAATTTGGATGCCCTCTAGAAATTGTATCAGATAGAGGTGGTGAGTTTGTTGGAAGTATTATATAAGCCATGCTAGTTATTATCCTCTCGTAGAGAAATCTACCAACTTCTTCCTCACTAGTAGATTTGAGAGGTCTAGCTTCTACCCCTTGGTTAGATAATCTGTAGCTACCACAATGAACTTGTTACCCCAAGGAGTATGATTCAAGGGTCCTACAAAATCTATTCCCCATTTCTCAAAAGGACCTAAAATAGGAACTGATGTCAAAGGAGGGGTTTTCATGGACTTTTTAGCAAAAGCTTGACACACATCACAACTCTTGCAAAATTCCACACAATCTTTGAAAATGCACTTCTAATGATAGCTTGCATCTAGGATCTTAAATGCAGTTACCTTTCATGCAAAGTGTCCTCCACATACCGAGCCTTTGTGAAACTCCTTCATAAGTTGAATTGACTCCTCCCTTTCAACAGTCCTTCTGAGTAATCCATCTGCTCCTTGATGAAATAACACGTCCTCTATGATGGTATAAGGTTCACATCGCTTCACCAATGCATTCCTCTCCCGTGAATGCATGCCTTGGAGAAACTCTCCTTCCGATATGAAATCCCATATCCCCTTGTATTCCGCTGGTACCTTTGTTATGGTGTCCATCATAAGTAAATCCTCATCTGTAAATGTATCATCCACCGGTTGATCTCCTTCCTCATCGTATGCCCGACATCAAATCAGCATTGGCATGCTTCTTACCGGATTGATCCTCAATGATGTAATCAAACTCCGACAGTAACAACTTCCATCAGGCTATCCTACCCTCAGTATTAGGCTTGTTGAAAATGTACTTCAAAGCCTTGTGGTCAGTAACGATAGTAAATTTCCCTCTCAACAGATAGTATCAAATTTTTGATACTATCTGTTGGGACTATCAACTCTTGATTGCATGTATATCTGTGTGTATTCCTGTTTCGGACCTACAATTGGTATCAAAGCTCAAAGGCGTTGTATCGCATTGCGTTGTGTGGGGATTCCTTGCCCTATTGTTCGTTGTGCATCGTTGCGTGGGAGAGCAAATTGGTGACTTTGAATTATTGTCACCAATTTATGTGGGATATCACCGTGCTCGTGGCGGGATAGGAAATCGGCCTGGAACACAAACTGTAGAAGGAGAAGCTGATTTGTTCTAGGCTTTCGTTAATTTTTTTTTCTGGTCGACGACAAAGTTTCAGTTTTGGATTTTTCCATTTGGGTCGTGGCGATGGCTTATGAGAATTGGGGACACATAGTGTGGGTTGTTGTGTAATTATCGTCGTGAACTACTATATTGGTCTGCTGAACAGATTTTGCACTAATCTTGTGCAAAGTTCTTGATGTTAGTCACTCCATGTGTTGAGCATTTCAGAATTTCAAGCTCTGGACGTCTATTTGCAATTTAGTTTAGTGAAATGATGCCTCAGAGGATTCTTTGGGACATTGAGGGATCACTCACTGGCTTGCACGAACGATTTTGTTGCTTGATTGATTGAATGATTGGTTGATCAACTAATTGGCTCGAAAGTGTAGGCAGACGGCTTGCAAGTTTGACTGAGGATGGGTCAGATTTTGAGTCTGAGAGACATGAGAGGAGATCCAGAGAAGATTGGCTTGGAATCGGGGAAAGTCGAACATTAAGCAGCGGGATAGGCGGTAGTGTGCATGGTGTGTCAGGCTGTCGATCGCATATAATCCCTTCAAGAATGAGATTGCGAGTTGTTAGAAGCTTTCGTTGAAAAAGGGTCAAGATTCGGGAGCATTGCAAAACTTGATTAAAAGAGGCCTTCCGCCAGAACATTGGTCATTGATGTTCGACGTCCGCTGTCATTGAGTGTGCGGGCTACTTCACTCCCTCCCTAGCTACCTCCAAGTACGTATGTGTGTGGGAGTTCTAGGATTGTCCAAGTGATTATTGATTCATTTCATGATCACTTCGAAGCCTCTCGTTCTAGGTTTAGGCTCAATTGGCAAGAATTTGGAACAGGCGCTGATCCTCAGACGTTTGTGTTAATATCGCAAGCTCATCGAGTTGATATAGGTCGATCTTTGCCTGATGACTACAGGCCGTAGATCTAGGGTTGTTACGTACTGATGGTACAGATCTGTTTTGGGCTAACCCAAGATTAGGGTTTCCCTGTTCTCACCCTATATATACAGGGGAAGGCGAAGCCTTCCTCATCTCATTCCTGTACACTCTCTCTCTTGTCCCTTTGGTGTGCTCTCCTCTTCTTGGAGTGATTCCCGAAGAGTCGTTTTCTCAACATGGTATCAGAGCTTGGTGGGAGCATTAGTTTTGTAGATTAGACATAGTAGAGTGTTGGAGATCAGTGAGGAGGCTGTCCCGCTGAAGCGAGTAGATTGATGGGGAACCATTTCGTGTTTTCTCGGAATCTTCAATCGCATTTTTGGAGGTCAAGATGATCTTTTTCGACCTATTTCTGATCGCCCAACTTCCTATGGGAGTTGTCTTGCGCAAAATGGTCGAATTTAGTAGTCATGAAGTTTTCGTGCGATTTGGAGTTGTTGGTGGTAGTTATAACCTTTTCCAAAATCTTTGAGGAGCTGTTTGGAGGCCTAAACGAGTTTTTTTGGAGATTTGAGTGTTTCTACCGAAGCCAAGGCTTCTATCTTGGTAGAAACTGAACTTTGCTCGCCTCAGTCAAAGCTCCTACCACGAAAAATTTCGGCTCAAACCGAGCTTTCTTCGTCATTTTTTAAAATCGCATTGCAAGAATCGCGAACACATTTCCCCTTCATCTGCAGGTCAAGATAGGCGCATTTTGCCAGTTTCTGGAGCTTTGCATGTTTCTTGATCGAGGTGCAGAGGAGCTATTTTTTTTTCCGCCCTAGTCGCGGAGGTGTGTTTTTTTTGTGTGTCTGTGCAGGTACTTGCCGTGTTGGGGTCGTGATTTCCGCTCGTGACCACAACCATGGCAGAATCCGTGAGCATGATCACTGGAGAGAAACTCGACAAGAACAATTTCCAAACATGGAAATTTTGAATGAAGACCTTCCTTCAAGACCAAGGGCTATGGGAGCTTGTGACCGGGGAGGAGAAAGCACCAATAGTGGTTGCTGGTGATCTTCGCAGTGAGCAGACATTGCGTGAGTGGAGAAAGCGGTCGTATCAAGCTATCCACTACATTGCGCTCACGATTTCAGGCTCGATGATTGGTCACATTCAAGACTGTGACACACCCAAGGAAGCTTGGGACGCGTTGTCACAGATGTTCCATTCGGGAACAGAAGCTCGAAAGTTGCAGTTGCTGCAGCAATTCAATACAATCAAGAAAGGCTCGATGTGTGCTAGTGACTACGTCAATCACATCAAGCAACCGCGAATCGCTTAGCATCCGTCAATGTTCAACTTGATCCGACTGTGATTATCGGTGCGACATTGCAGGAACTGCCTACCGAGTACTGTAAGACCCAGGGTTGTACATATAGGATAAAATGAAAGTATATCTAAATTGTGCCTAAGTTTATCTTAGTCATGACTATGTTTAGCTAGTTATGGTTAAGTTGGAGGAAAATATAGAGTAACTTTTGGTGTGGTAGATGAGAACTACTATTTTGTTGTTTAGTATGAGTCAAGGAATAGATTCCATCACATGGGTATCTTGACTTCCCTTGACTTGGACTAGTTTTCATTGGTTGGACTTGGTGAAGACCCTTAAATCTAGGGGCGAGATTGACTTGGTACACTAGAAGTCAATTAGGGAGTAGTTGGGCTTCTAGAAGATCCAAGTGGACCAATTGCATGTTGCCATGTACCCTTTTCATTGGGGTTTGTGATCTCTACCTCGTTTAAACTTGGTAAGAGGAAGTTACATGGTGATTACTTGTAGTTACTAGGGTAAGATTCTAAGTAGTATAAATAGAGAGGTTGAGAAGCACCTCTCAAGTAGTTTTTCAATGGAAGTTAGTTTTGGGAGGAGATAGTGTGGTGATCTTAGTTTTAGGGAGCTTGGTTCTTGGAGACGTCATGTTCGGAGTGGAGACTTGATTCAATGAAGACTTTGATTACCAAAGTATCCCTTTCCTTTTGAGTGATATCTTACTCTTGGTGATAATGTGCATAATGGAGCTTGGACTTTGAGAGTTTGTGTAAGAGTGAGCAATAGGGTCATGGTCATAGGGTGGGACTAAGTCCTTCTAGATTCATGATGAGCTTCCAAAAAGCCATCGGAGGTAAACCTGAGTGAGAGTCAGCCCGGAGGTCACATTTTGGTTCCGTTGCGGGACCTCGGTCTAGAAGGAGAAGAGATGTTCGAATCCAGTTTATTGCCCTTGAGAGCGCAACGATGAGAACTCATATGGAGGGACTGTGGGGAAGAGCGAACCGAGATCATGATGCATAGTAATGTACCATTTGTGTATCCGGTAGTGTTATATGATAGCCTGGAAGTTATTTTGTACATTTTGTTTACTTAAGTGTTGTTTGGGATGAGGCGAGAGTGCTATAGTATGTATTTGGGAGGAAAACTTTATTTTCCAAAGTTTTTCCGATAATTTTATTGATTTTAGATTAGTAGATGGGATACGTTTTGCACTTGAAATAACAGTCATATCATGCCTAGATCAAAAGTTATGATGTTTAGAATTTGCTAGGGTCTTGACGGGTTTTGAAAGATAGCTCTCGGGAAAAAGTGTACAGAGCTTATCAATTCGTGCAAGAATTGAATCAGGATTTGAAACTTTGCACGATTGTATATCAAGAGCTAAGCTACATGTGGGTTTAAATTTCGTTGAGAGATCATTTTTATAGAGAAAGTTATGATACCTGAAGTATAGGGGGTATAAAAGTGAGCAAAACTGCTTTACTTTTCAGATTTACTTTTTCCTTGTTTATGGTCATTCCGAGAGAGTGAGTGCATGAGTGTTTTGCATAGTGAGGATGACTTGACACTCATTGGAAAATGGGAGATCAACCTCTTTGGAAGATCCGGTTATCTAAGATACCTCAAAAATTGGACGTGATTGTTTCAGCGGATTCGAACACGAGGGAGTTCGAGTGGAGTTTGAAGAGAGGACACTAAAAAAGTTCCCCGAGAGCGAAACGTGAGAGTTGCTTCTATTGTGGAGAGGAGGGACATAAGCTTGTGAGTTGTCCTTTGAGGACCAAAGATCGGAGGTTGAGAGAGAGACGAAACGTGGGAGAGCTAAACCTTCATCTGGGACCATCATCTCCCCATGAATCCAAGAGTGGAAACTATTGTGAAAATTGTGGGAGTGACCGGACTTCCCTTAGGACACGAGTGTAGTGGCGTGAAAGCTCTGTTGGAGTCACTAGTGGAGGGCTTTGAAGATAAATTGAGTGCAGATACCAAAAAGTTGAAATCTCCATGTGGCTCAAGTTCTAACTGAAGATGGAGATCATTTTCAGAATGATCGAGAAGATGTCGATGAGGGTAAGGCTCATAGTGTGTTTAGGAGAGGAGAGAGCCATGGCAATCTTGGACCAACCAATTCCGTTCATTTTGCCATTGATGAATTACTCTAGAATGGAGCTAGTTTTGTTTGTGTTGTATTAGGGAGTCCGTATAAATTTCCAACAACAACGACAAAAGGAGTTGGAAATGGGGAAGCTTCCGGTGTTCTATGGGAGAGAAAAGAAGATGTAGAATCTTTTGTGAGAGACTTCAAGAGGGCATGCATAGGAAACAATGAGAGAAGGAAACCGAATGGGCTATCCTTTTGCCCGACTTCTTGGAGGATTCTGCATTGAAGTGGTACAATGAGTACAAGAAGGAGCATGTGGAGGAAGACACTTGGGAGAGTTTGACGGAGAATCTTGTTGAAAACTTTCTTCCGGATGAAAGTTACGAGAAGCTGATGTGTGAAGTCACCTTTTTTTGAAGCAAGGAGAGAGAGAAGGTGAGATCATACGTAGAGAGAACGGAGAAGCTGGAGTCACGCTTTTTAGGTGTGGTGTTGAGAAAGAGTGGAGACGAGGTCGAACCAACCATGGTGGGGATTGTGGCGATGTTGACAAAGAACTTCATTGGAGGTTTGAAGCCTCAGATTCGAAGCAAGGTGAGATATGAAAAGCCCTCTTCTAAGGTTGAGGCTATTCGCATTGCTATTCGAATGGAGGAGAGCCTAGAAGACGATGATTCTAGCTTGGTGGCTAGAGAAGCATCACCACCTGTTGTGGTTAGAATGGCAACTCCTACTTTGTTGTTCTTTGCGCCGATAGTAAATTCTCCAGTGGTAGACTTGCACCATGAGTTGAAATCTATCACGTAAACACTCGCTGATCTCAAGATTAACGTAGTACAACTATGGGAGAGGAGGAATCAGAATGTAGGGGAGGATCTAGAGGGTATGGGAATTATCCTCCAAAAGGAAATCCACCACAAGGGAACTTCACGGTTTCATGCTTTAGTTGTGGAGGCCCTCATTTCCAACGAAATTGTCCTAATCCTCGACAACATGATGGAGTTAGACACAACAATTCTACTCCTGCTCCAAGTCAATCGAAGGATAAGGGAGTAGCGTCTATTGATGTGTTTCCTCATCGATTGCACGTTTGAGAAGGAGAGAGCTCTATAAGTTCGAGTTGATATTCTTGCACACGAGAAGAAGAGAGCAAGATTTGCGAGGAGTCCATCTCAATGGAAGATCAACCAAGCCGAGACACTCGATCCAGTGGTGTGAGTCAACCGAGAGCACCGAGAAAGAAGTTGGGAATGGATGATTTCTCCATTTCATCTACCCACTCAAATACGACGTGGTGGAGGATGTGGGGAATCAAAAAGCCAATATAGCTGTTGGCCAATTGATTGCTCTAAATCCTACGATAAGAAAGGAGTTGAGGGGAGGCCTAAGCTCCAAAAGGACCAAGAAGCGGCGATCAAGGGAAAAGCTTCCATGGCGAATGTTGGAGTAGGAGTGGTGGATGCCGCTGCCTCGGAGGTATGCACTCGGGCTTCGAAGATTGAAGTGCGCATTAATGGGCGTGATGTTTCGGATGTACTAGTGGATGGTGGATCTGCGGTGAATGCCATGTCGAACGTTTGTTGAAGAAGTTGGGGATGAAGCTTTCAAGACCTTCCAACATCATTGTTGGGATGGTCAACAAGCAAAAGGTGCGACCCATTGGAGTGGTGGACAAGGTGATGGTAAGTGTGATGGGAGTTCAAACCTTGTTGTCCTTTCAAGTGCTTGAGGAGGCTAGCTACGACTTGTTGTTAGGAAGACCTTGGTTGAGGGTTTGTGAGGACAACTGATCGGTGGCATAAGGGTTACCTTCAGATAGGGCCGAAAAACCATCGTGAAGGTCCCTCTCACAAGTGGCGGAGGAGCGGTCTCGGACTTCGGATAGACCTACGAGTGATTACTCGTAGTCCGAGAGTGAAGAAAGTGGTAGTTTTTCAAGGTTGACACCAACATGTCGATCGATGAGGAGACATCATCTGAAGATACCTCGGACGATGATGTTCAAGTTCAAGTTCTTCTTCTTTGCAATGGATTTACTTCCTAGGCGGGGGTGGTGAAAGATCCCGACAAGATGAAGATGAGTAAAGATGAGATAACTCGACGGCTCTCCACTCTCAAGTTTGGTCCCAAGGTTACTATGGAGGAGAAGTCAAGGTTCTTGGATATATTTCAAAAATATATCCATGTCTTTGCCTTTTAGCTACAAGGATTTGAAGGAAGTAACCTTAGAAACTCATCGCATTGAGTTAGAGGAGAAGGCTCGTCGATGACGTCGAAAAACAACGTCGGATAAATCCACCAACGGTTGTGGTGGTCAAGGAGGAGATCGACAAGCTAAAGGATGCGGGTTTCATCTATGAGGTAGAGAATTCTGAATGGGTTTCTCCTATAGTGATAGTCAAGAAGAAGAATGGTAAGCTACGTGTATGCGTAGATTACAAGAAGTTGAATGCTGTCACAAAGAAGGATTACTATCCTTTACCTTTCATAGATGAGATTCTAGAGGAGGTGGCAGGTCATGAGTGGTATAGTTTTGGAGATGGTTATAGTGGTTATAACCAAATTCAAATTGCTCGGAAAGATCAGCTCAAAACCACTTTTACCACGCCATGGGGAACTTTTGCCTTTAGGGTAATGCCCTTTGGTCTATGTAATGCTCCAGCAACTTTTCAGAGGTTCATGAACAAGGTGTTTGAACCTTTTATTGGGAAATTTGTGCGAGATTTCATAGATGATTTTTTGTGTATATCGGGAAGAAGGAGGATCATTTTGATCATTTGATCAAAATTCTACAACGATTGGAGAAAGCCAAGGCCTCGCTCAATCCAGAAAAATGCATTTTGGATGTGAGGAAGGTTTGTTGTTAGGGCACATCATCTCCAAAGATGGTATAGCGGTGGATCGAGAAAAGGTGAAACGCATCCTCGACTTACCTTTTCGGTGGCGTTGACCAAGTTGAGGCGGTTCCTTGGAATGGTGGGATACTATCGACGGTTCATCTTTTCCTTCTCCAACAAAGCTTATGCCTTGACGGTTTACATGAAGAAGGGGACGGATTACGATTTAATCCTCAAGGATGGAGAGGCAAATGTGGCGTTCGAACTTCTTAAGAAGGCGTTGGTAACGGCTCCTATTTTAGCCAAACCAAATTGGGGTAAACCTTTCATTCTCTACGGATGCATCAAACATTGCTATAGGATGCACTCTAAGCCGGTTAGATGAAGATAGCCATGATCATCCAATTGCTTATGCTAGTAGACAGATGGTGCGGTGAGAGAAATTATTCGGTGGACTGAAAGGGAGGCTTTAGGCTGTGATCTTCTCACTCAAGAAGTTTCGACACTATCTATTGGGAGGGAAGTTTACTATCGTTCTTGACCACAAGGCTTTGAAGTACATTTTCAACAAGCCTAATCTTTGAGGGTAGGATAGCCGGATGGAAGTTGTTCTTGGCGGAGTTTGATTACATCATTGAGGATCGACCGGTAAGAAACATGCCAATCTTGATTTGATGTCTCGAGCATACGATGAGGAAGGAGATCAACCCGGTGGATGATACATTTCGAGATGAGGATTTGGTGATGATGGACACCATAACAAAAGGTACCGGTGAATACAAGGGGATATGGGATTTCATCTCGGAGGGAGAGTTTCCCCAAGGCATGCATTCACGGGAGAGGAATGCATTGGTGAAGCGATGTGAACCTTATACCATCATAGAGGGCGTGTTGTTTCATCAAGGAGCAGATGGACTACTCGGAAGGGTTGTTGGAAGGGAGGAGTCAATTCAACTTATGAAGGAGTTTCATGAAGGCTCGGTATGTGGAGGACACTTTGCGGGAAAGGTAAAGCGCATTTAAGATCCTAGATGTAGGCTATCATTGGAAGGGCATTTTCAAAGATTGTGTGGAATTTTGCAAGAGTTGTGATGTGTGTCAAGCTTTTGCTAAAAGTCCATGAAAACCCCTCCTTTGACATCAGTTCCTATTTTAGGTCCTTTTGAAAAGTGGGGAATAGATTTTGTAGGACCCTTGAATCTTACTCCTCGGGGTAACAAGTTCATTGTGGTAGCTACTGTTATCTAACCAAGTGGGTAGAAGCTAGACCTCTAAAATCTACTAGTGAGGAAGAAGTGGGTAGATTTCTATATGAGAGGATAATAACTAGATTCGGATGCCCTCTAGAAATTGTATCGATAGAGGTGGTGAGTTTGTTGGAAGCATTATACAAGCCATGCTAGGTCATTTCTCCATCAAGGCACGGGTGACTACTTCCTACAAACCAAATGCTAATGGGTTGGCGGCGAACCAACCATATACGCTTTGCATGATGTTGGCCAAGGATGCGGACATGGGCGGGGAGCAAGCAAAATTGGGACAAAAGGCTGCATGCTATCTTGTGGGAGTATCGGACGACTTGGAAGACATCAACAGGTACTCACCTTTCCGTATGGTATATGGTGTCGAGTCAAAGCTTCCAATTCAATTTGATTTGGCGACCTTCTTAACTATCAACGGAAGTTAAAGAGGAAGAATGGAGTAAAGCTATCAAATCAAGATGTCAACAACTGTTGGAGCCGGAGGAGGCTCGAGTTGTGGCCATGATGGTACGTGTGGAGCGGGCTCAACAATTGCAGAAGAAGTATCATGATAATCGATTTGGGACGAAGAAGATGAAGATTTTCAAAGAAGGTGATTGGGTAATGCTTTACGATTCCATTAGATATAAAGAGAGCAAGAAAGAAATTTCTTCCAAAGTACTTTGGTCCTTTCATAGTTCACAAGGTGTGGGAAACTTTACTTACGATTTGAAGGAGTTGGGAGGGCGACATTTTGACCGGGTGAATCCGCGACAAGTTGAAGCCGTTTCATCGGCGATCAGATTCTTTCACTCCGAGGGCGGAGTGAAATCTTGGTCGAGGGTAAATGTAAGACCCGGGGTTGTACATATAGGATAAAATGAAAGTATATCTAAATTGTGCCTAAGTTTATCTTAGTCATGACTATGTTTAGCTAGTTATGGTTAAGTTGGAGGAAAATATAGAGTAACTTTTGGTGTGGTAGATGAGAACTACTATTTTGTTGTTTAGTATGAGTCAAGGAATAGATTCCATCACATGGGTATCTTGACTTCCCTTGACTTGGACTAGTTTTCATTGGTTGGACTTGGTGAAGACCCTTAAATCTAGGGCGAGATTGACTTGGTACACTAGAAGTCAATTAGGGAGTAGTTGGGCTTCTAGAAGATCCAAGTGGACCAATTGCATGTTGCCATGTACCCTTTTCATTGGGGTTTGTGATCTCTACCTCGTTTAAACTTGGTAAGAGGAAGTTACATGGTGATTACTTGTAGTTACTAGGGTAAGATTCTAAGTAGTATAAATAGAGAGGTTGAGAAGCACCTCTCAAGTAGTTTTCAATGGAAGTTAGTTTTGGGAGGAGATAGTGTGGTGATCTTAGTTTTAGGGAGCTTGGTTCTTGGAGATGTCATGTTCGGAGTGGAGACTTGATTCAATGAAGACTTTGATTACCAAAGTATCCCTTTCCTTTTGAGTGATATCTTACTCTTGGTGATAATGTGCATAATGGAGCTTGGACTTTGAGAGTTTGTGTAAGAGTGAGCAATAGGATCATGGTCATAGGGTGGGACTAAGTCCTTCTAGATTCATGATGAGCTTCCAAAAAGCCATCGGAGGTAAACTTGAGTGAGAGTCGGCCGGAGGTCACGGTACAAAAGCGGTTCATTACGTCCATTTCAACAAGACAACCTCTTCAAGTTTGACGAACTGGTCCCAATGATGTTGGGAGAAGAAGTGCGCGAATTACAGGCGGTTACTAGTGCTTCGTCCAGACCCGCAAGAAGGTGTGTTTTTGCAGGTTCGGGAGGTCGAGGTAGAGGTCGTGGCGGAGGGAGCCGGATATGGTGGTGGTAGAGGTGGGTGTGCGAGAACAAGGCCCTCAACCAGGTTAGGTGCGCCACCGGCTGCCGAGAGGTAGGTTAACACACGCAACTACTTGTCACAAGAATGGCCACTATGCCAAAGATTGTTACAAGCGTCAAAAAAATCTGCGCGCTTTGGCCCAACAGGGGCCATGTAGGCTGGCTGAAGAACGACTACTCGTTGTGACACACGAGTTATCTTTGCCGCTTTGATACAAATTGGGTGATCGATTCGAGCTACCGGCCACATGGCGCCGCATCAAGAATGGTTTGCGTCGCTTCGACACTTTGGAGACTCCTCGGTTCATGGTGACCCGGAGATGATACCAAGCACGAGATTAAGCATAAGGGTAAAATTCCGCTTGATATTCCAGGATCTAATTTTTCTGGAATTGGAAACGTTTTACATGTTCCTACTCGTTCGAAATCATTATCAGTAGGACGGATGGTAGAACAAAATTTCCAAGTGCATTTCAACAAAGATGGATGCTTTGTTGAAGACTCCACGAGTCTTGTCGTAGCTCGAGGTAGTAGGAGTGGTAGGCTGTTCAAGCTAGATGCTACTGGTTAATGTCGATGCTTGACCAACTCCGTGTTATTACAGAAAGTGGCTTTGTAGTATCTGACATAGATATTTGGCACAAGCGAATTGGACACATGAACTTTCAGAGACTGAAGACTCTTCCGAGTTCAGATCTAGTCACGGGTTTGCCCAACTTCATACTGCTTTCGACCCAGCTGCGGTGTGTCCCGCTTGTCAGTTCGGCAAGCAAGCTAGACAACCCTTTAACGGATCAGGTAGGAGAGCGACCAAGCTTCTAGAGTGCTAGTGCACACAGATGTATGGACTTCTTCTCAACCAAGTTTATTTGGTTTTGAGTACTTCGTGTCCTTCATTGATGATTTTTCTCGCTACACATGGGTTTACTTCCTTAAGAGCAAGAGCTCTTCAGATGTGTTGTCAGCTTTCCAGACTTTCCACACCTTGGTGGAGAAACAGTCTGGACAATCTATCCTTTGTCTACGTTCGGATGGAGGAGGCGAGTTTCTATCTGGAGAATTCACTGCTTACCTACGTAAGCATGGCATACTCCCAGGAAGACTTGCAGTTATACTCCACAACAGAATGGCGTTGCGGAGAGGAAGAATCGTCACATAGCAGAAGCTGCTCGTGCTATGTTGAACGAGAAGAACCTGCCTAGACCATTACAGGCGCAAGGCATTTCCGTTGCGGTGTACTTGATGAATCGAACTCCGACTGCAGCAGTTCATAACAAGACCCCAATGGAGGTATTCACAGGCCACAAGCCTGATTACTCATTTCTGAAAGTTTTCGGTTGCATATGTTATGTACACATTCCGGATGAGAAGCGCAAGAAGCTAGATCCGAAAGCTGAGAAGTGTATTTTCCTTGGATATGCCTTAGATACAAAAGGATATAGATGCTATAATCCTTCTTCTAGGAAATTCTATATCAGTAGAGATATTGTATTTGAAGAGTTGCAATCTTGGTATGCACTGCGATTGTTCGGTCATACCCACTTTTCTGCTGAAACTATGCCAAGGAGTCCATCCACTATACCTTCCACAGTGGAGTTTTTGGAGTCACACAGTCTAGATCTGAGTCTGCTATACACAGGAGCTACGGGATGAAGTTCACCGAGCACCATCGGGACCGACTCCTAGTCTTGAGGATCATCTTATTTTGCAACATATGATGTCCTCACCACGGATTACCGATATTCATCCGTTAGATGAAGCGTCCGAAACGACGCTTCTTTGGAACCTCGAGATCCGAAGCAAGGGGAGACAAACAATACATCGATCTTGCCCTACAAAAATCTAAGAGAGTTTGGCATCTGTTCAGCGATTTATGCATGAAAGTTTCCTTCTTGATCACCATGCATACATGACTCAAGTTCTTCTTGAGCGCGGGGCATGCGCTTGAGGAGGTGATACACAAGAGTGAGTGGATTGAAGCCATGGAGGCAGAACTTGCTGCACTTCGTCACCAACAAACATGGGAATTGGTGGACTTACCTCAAGGTAAGCGATTGGTTGCGAGATGGGTCTTCAAGGTCAAGCGCCTTTCGGATGGCAATGTATCTCGATACAAGGCGGATTGGTAGCCAAGGGCTACGCACAACGACATGGAGTGGACTACGAAGAGGCGTTTAGTCCGGTTGCCAAGATGGCAACCATTAAATGCGGTGATTGCTATTCTTTGTCAACAAGGGATGGCGAATGCATCAAATGGACTTCAAGAACGCCTTTCTCAATGGAGATCTCGGCGAGGAAGTCTACATGCAACAACCACCTGGTTACGAAGATCCGAAGTTTCTTTCCCGAGTTTGTAAGTTAAGGAAATCCCTCTATGGTTTGAAACAGGCTCCGAGAGCATGGTATGAGAAGATCAATTCCTTTCTCATGTCTCTTGGATTTGTAGTCTGTCATTCCGACTCATCGCTATACTGCATGAGATCAGGAGTTCATGTAGTGATGATTTCCATCTACGTAGATGATCTTATTATCCTTTGGGAACCATGAGGAGATGATTTCCCATCAAAGAGTATCTTATGTTCCGAATTTGAGATACAAGACTTAGGATATCTTAAATTCTTTCTTGGGGTGGAGTTTATCACAGAGGGAAAGGATATGTGGCTAATACAACGCCAATATGCTTTAGATAAGCTTAAGGAGTTCAAGATGTCTGATTGTAAACCAATAGACACTCCTCTACAACAAGGTCTAAAGCTAGAGTTAGACGATGGAGAGTTACTTGCAGATCCCCACCTGTACAGACAGATGGTTGGGAGTTTGATTTATCGACTATCACTAGACCGGATTTGAGCTATCTTTGTTGGTCTAGTCGATCAGTTCTGCATGCTCCACGGGTGCCGCATATGATGGCGGTTAAGCGGATTCTCCGCTATGTGAAGTCCACACTTCATTTTGGACTTCGATACAGATTTGGAGGTGAGTTGAACTTGCATGGCTACACCGACGCTGATTGGGCGGGGAGACATTTACGGCGGGAGATCCACGTCTGGATATGCGTTTGGACTTGGGAGTGCATTGGTGTGGTGGACTTCTAAGAAGCAACCGACCGTGGCACTATCTTCCACAGAGGCGGAGTATCGTGGTGCTATGAATGCCACTTGTGAAGCAGTTTGGCTTCGTTCCTTGCTTTCGATATTGGAGTAGATTATCCTAATCCTCTGATTATCCTAGCTAATAACATTAGCAGCATGATGTTAGCCAACAATCCTTTTTTTCATGCTAGGACAAAGCACATTGAGGTGCACTATCACTTTGTTAGGGAGAAAGGTCCTTTCAGGTGTAGTAGATCTTAGATATATACATACGGGAGATCGGGGTTGCGGATATCTTCACCAAAGCTTTACCTAGAGAGTCGTTTGCTACATTTTTACATTGTCTAGGAGTTCGGGATGTATAGTTGAGCTTGAAGGGGGGAGTGTTAATATCCCAAGCTCATCGAGTTGATATAGGTCGTCTTTGCACGATGACTCTAGATCTAGGGGTTGTTACGTCTATGGTACAGATATGTTTTTTAGGCTAACCCAAGATTAGGGTTTCCTTGTTCTCACCCTATATATATACAAAGGCGAAGCCTTCCTCATCTCTTCCTCATCTCTCTTGTCCCTTTGGTGTACTCTCTCTTCTTGTCCCTTTTTCTCAACGGGTGGTGTGCTCTTCTCTTCTTGGTGTGATTCACGGACTCGTGATTGTACTCATATTGCTTTTCTAGCCCTTAACGAAAGCCTGCTTGCACACACTACAATACATAGACTGATAATCTCTGCGGGATGCGGAATCATATCAAATTATCCAGTTGCAAAGCAAGAAGGCGGGGATAAATTCGTCCAAGCTGAAGTCTGTTTCAACATAACACACTTCTTCAAAAACCATTAGAGAGAATTTCTACAAGCACATCAACGGTATCTTTTGTGGTTTAGAAATTTGTATCAGGGATAAATTTCCATTTTCTTTTTCATATGAGTGGGACGAAGTCAAGTTTGGAGGTTCCATTTGACGACGGAATGACACAAGGGACGAGTCTAGAGGCTAGACAGAGCGAGATGTCAATCATTAAGACAAGAGGAGCCGGATTTGACATTGTCAAATATGATGGACGCGGTGACTATCTTATGTGGGAGAGGCAAATCAAAATCAAGTTGAAGGCTTTTGGTTTGGGCAAGTTATTGAGGCCTTAACCCTCTACATTCAATGATGAAGGCTGAAAGGACCTTCAGGAGCAAGGTTGGTCACACATGCTCATGAGGAGTTAGGTCATTTTTGAGTAAAGCGTACATATAGCTTACTTCAAAATCAGTATTGATGGAGAGGTATGCAAAATGAGGTGCAACAGTTTGTGGCCGTATGTATGATATGTGATCGTGTTCGAGCACCATTCAATGCCATTACATCACAATTACATCCACTACTGATTATGGGACTTGGTTATCGTTGGAGCTTGGATTTTGCAAGACCTTTGCGATGACTATACGACATCATCGATATATGTTGGTCATGGTGGAGCATTTCTCCAAGTGGATTGAGTTGGTAGCCTTGTTTGACAAGTCAAGTGAGAGAACAACTTATGTGTTCTTAGTTGCAGTGCTTAGCCGATTTGGTGCACAAGCGTAAGTGTTGACTGATCAGGTTACTGAGTTTTTGGACGAGTTTATGGCTTTGTGTGATCGAGCATTGATCAATCATCGTACCACCTCAAGAGATCATCCCAAGGCTAATGGTCTAGCAGAGAGAGTTATTCACATGGTGAATAGAGGACTAAGAAAGTTTGGCTTGGAGAAAGGTCACCTTGGAGACTAGAACATCCAGCTACCATGGTTGATCATGGATTATCGATTTAGCCGGCAAGCATCTATAGCGTCATTCTCACCGTACTTTTTATTATATGGTAGAGATCCAGACTTATCTACCGCTATTTGTCAAGAGTCAGGTGAAGTTTTGGACTTGAATAACCATGATGTTTGGATTAGGGTGTCATCTGAAAGGGCAAAACTCTTTCGTAGGGTAATGCCCATGGCATTTGAGAACGTAGCTATCGCTCATCATAGAGATATTTTGCCTTATGCTATCATCTGAGGAGGTGGATATCGACCTTCAATCCGCAGATTTCATGTTGGTGATTACGTTTACTTACAACAGAGTGCACCAACCAATTGGATGTTACGGCTGGTCTCACAATTCTATGAGTACGTGAGATTTTACCTTTTAGAGTTTTAGTATTAGAGGGACGTGATGGTGTGATTTGGAAGGATCAATTGCATAAATGTGTGCCATGTCATTTTCCAAACATTGATGGGACTATGGATCCAAGCATGACAATTGTGTGTACATGCTTGAGATGTATGTTATGTGGATCAGTTGGTGGTAGTATATTGATTTGTGATTCTTATTCGAGAGGATGACATATGTCATGTTTGACACCTTCTCTCAATGCGATGCCCAATGGGCGGTGGAGATGTCCTTGATATGTTTAGTAGGAAATCATGTTTGACCGTTACATGGTATGGATTACATATAAGCGAGTAATGATGGGGCATTGTAGCACTTGGCCTCCTGATTTTAGCCCCATGAAGGGCATATCATGTTATGGACTAGATGGCTACCTGGTGTTAGAGGGATCTAACAACTAGTTAGGGGGCGATTGTGGTACACTTGTTTTGGTTTATGACAATCTATGTATTGTGATGTGATAGCAATGTATGTTGTGATGCGATATGTATATGCACGACACCAGTCACGACTTATGTAACGGCATTTTTAGTTAGGTAAGTGCAAATATGAAGGAGCAGATATAGCAATTAGAGCCGATTGTGCAGTTAAAGCTGTTTGCACTAGAACTACCGTTAGGGCTAACAACGCCATTATGATTCTTAGGGCTCAAGGGGTAGAGTTTGAATAAGGGCTCCATAGAGGGTAGTTTTTGAAGTTGAGCCTTTAAGAGTATGGCTATGGTGGATAGTAGCTAGTGCGGAAATCCGGAGTCTTTGAAGCACAAAGTGGGTTTGGCTATGACTGTAATTTCTCGTTTATGCTACGTTTTTCTCTTTTCTATGTTTTGAGAGTAGAAAAGATTTTGTCTGTCAATTGATAGATTGGTAGTCATCACACATGCGTCTATCTATATAATTGCCATGTATATCCTTCTTGACTAGCATCACATCAACAGAGGCATACTTTCCATATGATATCTCCACTAATCCAAGAAGGTCTTGACACCTACTTTGGATCAAATCTCTCTCCATATTGTTGTATTGATAGGGGCGACGGAAGAATAATGCATTAGTTGTCACTCTTTCTTCTCACGTCACTTTGGGACCAATCTCAATATCCCAAATCTCCTTTCCATCTACACTAGAGATAGAAGATGTAGTATATGGTTGCTAAACGATAACCTTTTGAGAAAAAAGCTTTTTCTGGTTTCTCATACCAAGCTCCACTATCTCGGTATGAACAACTCTACTAACTCTAGATGTAGCCTCTTGAGTTGTATCATAAATGTCAGTAGTGGTAACCACCGCTTGCTCCACGCAGAAAATTCCAACCATACTCAAAGAAGACTCTACCTATACTTCTCTAACATCCCCATAAGACCAAGGTGAAATCTTGGGCACTTCTCGTCTCCAGCTTTTGCCTCCACCGTCTTAGTAAGCAAAAAGCTTACCAATAGTCTTGTTGTCACACATGTGGACCGCATGAATCTCTGCTTAGCCAATCCAAGGCTCACAATCCATGTCAAACAGTTTAGGTCCATAGCCTGACCCAACACTTGACGTCATGATGCCTCTGTCAATGTAGGTACTACAAGTACAAAATCCCATAGCTTGCTCTCTCTCTTCAACGTTAGGTTCCACCAACTGCTGCAAGCGAGAATCCCATACAAGTTCACATCCTCCCTCTTTGTAGGCATGGGAAGTTGGGTAATTCAACAACGTGGGTAATGTAGATCTTGGCTGACCTACATGATTCATCACTGCCATGAATGACTTGTCAGCATAGACCATTGCATGGGAGTGTCTACCCACATCTAAAATATTCTCCACTATGAGATGTGAAGGCCTCTCCACTATGTCATATGCTCGTAATAAAACCTCCCTTGGAAGAAGGTTTGTTCACCATAGACGTGGATGATGTGCACAAGATCCTACTCTCGCTACATCCAGCAATACTGATGGTCCAATCTTTGACGAGGTGCACTCGTCATCACTCGTGCTCATGGATCACCCAACAAGGAAACATTCTCCAAAATGTATGCCAGTTTGCTGTGACTGGAGAGATCATAATACACGTAACATCTTCCAAAAGATACGTGAACTTGAATTTTATAGTCCATGACCATTACCAGCCCGTGTGTGTGCCTGACATGACCATCCAACAATAACCAAATGTATGGTGTCATGCCGAGCAAGGTCTTGCGTTCCCAGTAATAAAATATTTGACGGCAAGGCAGATATCCTTAAACCATCAATAATGGTAGAAGATATGGGTATCAACACACCAACTGTGCCACATGGCATAATGAAACACATCTCGCAATCTCATCTCACTCCACATACAAGTATCGATGTACTCGTATGCCAAACTGCAAAATAATAGCCAAACCTATGCTAATCCCTCCAAAAAAGTCCAACACATATATACCCTCCTCTGGATATTGCCAAGCAATAGATGTGTATCTAAAGGTGACAACATAGTGGAAGTGGGAATAACTTCCTCGTCTCCTCCATCTCCAGAGCAAAAAACTCACACCAAGCCTGATGTATGAGTTGATCTGCCATATGTCGTGGCTAGATACATGAAGTACATAGTGATCCATCCAACGTGGATGACACAACTCCACTAAGACTTGGCATGATAGCCACATCCTCTGGACAAGGACTATCATGTGCATCCATGTTGCCCTCCAACAAATCATCAGGCCAAGTAACACAAGTAGTGAAGGCTACAACATACGCTAAACCTCCACTTGGTAAAGGGCTAAAACCGGTAATGAATCGTACAAGTAATCGACTCACTCATCCGTCACCGGATTGCCAACCTAGACAATAAAAGGCTCTCTCCTCCCAATAATCAATGCTAAATCCTATCGAGTATAACACTGATGCACCCACCAATTCATCGTAGGACTCTGCAAGTGTAACCACAACACATGTTTCTCGTTGTAGAGCTATCCGTGACATGATCTGGTTGCACTTGCACAGTCAACTCCATCCGGGTGATGTATGGTATCAGGGCATCACTAGAACCTCCAAGAGATGTTTGAATCTCAAATGGACATCTTTTCACATCGTCTTTCGCAAACCAAGACCAAGTAGTGCATCCTTATCCAACATAGGGGGTTGTGCACCACAATCCAACAACAACCATTGAGGTCGATAAACCTTTCCTAAGCTCAGACCAAACAGAAGATACCACTCATGTTATCCAACATCACCCCACTTGGTGACATCTTGATACGCTTGTATGCCGGCCTCGCTGATACCTCCATCATTCGAGCGGCATCAGCTTGCCAAATTTCACATGTAGCTATCCTTATCCCATAATCAACACTACTAGTACTACCACTACTAGAAACAACCAACATATCCTCTTTGCTTTTGCAAAATGTGGTTCAAAGTACATGGGATGATGACACCCCCAAGGCTTATAAATCATTGGCTGAGAAAACATGATAATGAACAAGAGTCTTTGCAGCCCCCAATATTGCGCTGGATGTTACCTCAAACGATGTTCATGGCTGGGCCCTACTTGCTCCATCTCCAAGTAGATCAACATTGGCTTGCACTCTCATCTCTCTAGTAGGTCGTCTAGGAGCCATGGATGAGGTATTCAATGCCTCAGACAATGTGAATGACTGAGGAAGTCTAACTTGTCAACTAGCCTCCCTTCTTTGTGGATCCAACTCCACGGACCCTCCACATAGACTTAGTAGTATGTGTTGCACTACGAGTCACACCAATTGTACATGGTTGTGCCGTTGCACACATGTACTCTACAACATCTCCATCATATGATGTAGAGGCACTAGCTCCAGAATATAATCTTTGTTGGACTATAGCCATACTTGCTATCCTCTGCTCCAATTGCTCCAGTCGAGATGTCATGTTCACCTCATGACTAACCTCATGGGCTAACGCTTGAGTAGGGACTATCATGGCAACTCTCGTTGATCGTAATTCTTGATGGAGATCAAAACATCTATCCATCATGTGACAATGTCTGTGACAATGCTCACATAATTTTGATCCAACAAGATCCATCCTTCGACCTTGAAGGCAATCCTTCTTGTGATGATGTCCATCACATGTCCAACACACCATCCCAACAACTGATTGTTGACCTGAAAAGGATGGCAATGGTTTAGATGAGCCACCTTCACCACTCTGTCCGGATGATCGAGATTGTTCCACATGTCTACCAAAACCACTCCGGGTTTGTGTTGTAGACTAGTAACATGAAGAAGTCGACAAAGTTGATGAATCCTTGTTGAACCCAGCAGTCACCACCCTCTCTTCTTGCATGTTGAGCTCAATACGCTGAGCAAGACCAAACACAATGGCGAACATAGGTGATGTCTCTTGTAGTAAGGTAGCATCTATCACTCTACGTCTCAATTCCCTGTCCAATATCCCATATCAATATTGAACAACTTATGCCTCTGTCACCCCATGGGTAACATTGATCAACCAACCCATACGAGTATACACCTCTCGAAGGCTCTTTCCAGTTTTCTGTTGAAAATCCTGCAAGCCTCGTAGCTTGTTAGTTCTCATCCCTTGGTATTCTATCCTCAACCGTGCAAAGAACTCTAGAATAGGGTTAAAGGTTGGGACCTCCCAACTCTTCCCAACTCGACTAGCTCCAACCGTATCATCCGTGCTAGATACAGAGGATGAACTCACACCACCGAACACTATATCCAGAGTAAAGAAATGAAGTTTGGAGACAAGTATTGTCTCCAAAACTCAATCTCCTCAGGGTGTTCACGCCAAAACTCATGATAATTATCCATTGGCAGACACTCCAAATGATGAAATAATCCCTTCCAAGCCATAAACGGACTAAACAAGGTAGAGTTACGCATCCGCTGTAACTCTACCTTGATTTCATACATGAGTCAAACTCATGTATGAAATCATCCAACTCAATAGTGCCAACTGTACCCAAATATTGTCTGGGACCCTTGATGGCCCCATAGATATCATCCATGTCACACAACAACGGTGTGGGTAGACACTCCAAGATATCACCAAGCTTAGCTTCGTCACTCTCTAAAACCAAATCAGAGTCTTCTGTGAACTTCAAAGACCAAGGTTGGTACCATACTCTGCTGCAGGTGCATCCGATGCTAATCTGAGCAATCTCTCCCCCGGAATCACCAAAGAACTCCACTGTGATACCAATGTATCACCTCCATAATCGCACCTCGTGTACCTTCTCTTGCGGTTTCTGGTTCTAGAATCTGAAATAGAAGGTACACGAGGCACCACAAGGTGCTAACATAAGGGCAACCTGAAACTTGTCATCACCACAATCACTCACCCGGTGTCATGTTGTGATGCGGCTACTATGAGAAGATGATGACATATATCATCTTCAGAGCTGTTGTCATGATGACGATACTTTAGGTTAGGATAACTGACGGCGCATTGTAAGGCTGTTAAGAGCCCACCGTTGGATCAACTTTCTAGGGCCAGGATGTTAAAAAAGGCTCCAAGAGATATTATCTTGGACCTTATCAAATATAAAGCGCAGTCAGGGTGAAAAGGGTATGGAAGAGATCTAGTAGACACATCACTTTGCTAACTAAGGAGCTTATCTGATCAAAGTGGAGCCGACGTATGACATGGATAGAGGACAACATGATCCTTCAAATATACGGATGCCCAATCCATTTGTGATCAACATCCAGTGTCTTCATCGTGATCACTTTTGGGTGTGGTTAGTATATCATTTTGGAGATAACTTTATGCAACAAGTGATAAACTCTCAAGATTCGATTATTCTTTCAGTTGTTTCCTACGGCGCGATTTGGGACCTAACAATATACATTTTGATTTAGTTTGGACGCTATGGATATGAACTTACCAGTAGTGCTGGCTTTCAACACATGGGTTTCAATCCATCATTATTGTTTACCGAAAATAAGCCATAGGGAGTTGATTGTTAGGAATTTTGGCGAGGAGTATTATTCTCAAGTTATAAACTCTCCGGTTCCGTTTGTAGTTCCGTTCATATTTAGCCGCTTTCAAGTTGTCATTTTGACTCTTTATTAGTGGCATCTCATATTGTGTATATGACGGCTAAATAGTGTGCATAGGATAGTTGTAAAGCTCTAAGTTAATATGGAGCTAATTTGGCCACACTAGAGGTCAAAATAACACTCTTCATTCTCATTGGTTTTGGAGTTTGGACTAATGAGGGCACTTGGGCAACTTCTTCGAGGTTTTGAGGAGTTTTGGAGATCTTCTAGGAAGACATTTGGAGATTTGGGGACAAGGTTGGAGAGCTGACCGGAAGAGCTATGACGTAGGCTCAAGAATGGATGCATTTGAAGGGTTTGTCACTCTGATATGCTGATTCAAAGATAGAAGGAGAAATTTAGACCTTTGAGTGTATTTGGGATGTTTTTGAGAATCCTACGAGGGGTTTTAGAAATCTAATTCAACTGAAATATAGTTTCCGACTCAAGTTTATGTTTGAATTGAAATTTCGACTCAATTAGATGAGTTTTGAGTTTTGAGTGATAGGTTGAAGTTTGTGTATACAATTAGAGTTAAAGGATTGCACTAACTGTCATAAAGTTAGTACATCAATCATATCTTTTGCTATCAAAAAGTTTCATCAGTAAAACTTTTCACAATTGAAGTTTGGCTTATGAGTGACCTTCTCGTGAAATTTGAGAGCAATTGGAATCAAGGATTGGGATGTGTGATAGTTTTAGTACACAAGGGTCTGCATATCACCTTGTGATATAGTGTGTAACTCGACAATTGTTCTAAGAGATCTAGAGGAGAAAAACATATGAAATTTTCCGAGAAAACAACAAGGTTGTAGAGTAATTTTCTGTGGAGTTTAGGCGAGAGTTATTGGTCCAAACATTGGATATCATAATCTTCTTCCGCTAAAGTTTTACCGGTTGTAATGAACTCGAATGTGGAGTGCTGAGGAGAAGAAGAAGAGATTGTCAACTCACACGAGGTTCAGGAGGGTTCTTCTGCAGCCAGGCGCTCAGACGTTCTCAGAGCAAAAAAATATCCATGCGACACCGGTCTATAGATCTGCAAGTACTGTCTCATTGGGGAGAAATATGGATAGTCTGGTTGGTCCGCAAATCCAGCCTCACTATCGGCATCACACATGAACACTAACACTTCCAACAACAAAGTACCAACACAAACAAACGTGGTGCACAAATAGGAAGCAGGGATGGAGATATATCAATCACAAGAAACATAAAAAATAATACTCCATCTCAAAAACATCCATCAAAGGGGTCAAACCAACCCAACCCGGACTAACATAGCATTATAAGGACATTTAAAAACACAAGAACTCAGTTTTGGAGGTCTTCTGCTCTCCATATCAATAATCTAATACTGGTTAATTAATTATAATAGCCGTTGTCTTTAACTAGCCTTTTTCAATTTGCTATCTAATGCAAATTTCTTTCCCCGTAATCGGACATCGTTTGAAACTTCTGCATGACTCTAAAAATCTTCAACTCCAATTTGAGAGCCCTAAACGTCAAAATTTCATAATTTTGACACTATATGTCTTGTTCGTCATGTCTCCACCCATGTGCATTTTCTATCAGCTCACTAAATTTTAGATCAAATGGATATTATATGATAATCGGATAGCTTGCCGCTCCTATTTTCGACCCGAAAACTTTTAAACACCAAATCTTGAACTTAGAGCACTTCTGCCCGAAATCTTTTTCAGGCAATCTCGATTTATAGTCTTAAAATAAATATGACCATCGACCCACTTAGTCAATTTTTGGTAGCGCTTCCTCCCTCTAAAATTCTAGATTCGGATTTACACACTAAAACAAAGAATACAAAAATTCAAAATCAATCACATCAAACTTCAAATCGACTCCATTTCTAGATCGCCACCATGGCCTTCACTCCATCAATGCCATGGACACTCAAAAACAAACAAATCGAAGCTATTATCAATCAAAAATCATCAAAATACCTTCAGCGCTCTAAGAATTCATAGTTCTCATCACAAAATCCAATTTGAGTTTTCGAAGTAATCTATTCTACTCTCAAAACGTCCACAAGGACACCCCGCTCATAACCATAGCATAAACGAGAGAGATTACAATCAAGCCAAACACACTTTGTGCTTCAAAACTCTAGGTTTTCGCACTAGCTACTATCCATCATAGCCATAGTCTCAAAGTCTCAACTTGAAAAGTGCCCTCCAAGGAGCCCTAATTCGAACTCTATCCCTTGAGCCCTAGGACTCTTGATGGCAATGTCAGCCCTAACGGCATATCCAGTTCGAACGACGCTAACTGCACCATCAGCTCTAACTGTTGTATATGCTGCTGCACATGCGCACCTACCTAACTAAAGATGTCGTTACATAAGTCATGACACCTCCCACCTACACAACCATAATCCCCAACACCCCTTTCACATGAGGAAATGTTAACTATCAAAACCCTAAAAACTAAAAACATTCATAACTTTATATTCCTATCTCCATAATTTTCCAACTAGTTTCCAATAGAACCAAGATAGGAAAATGAAGAGATTGAAATAAAAAAAAACCTGACTCATGTCTGATTTGAAATTGAAATTGAAAAATTAACAGAATTGTCTATTCAGTCTCTACTTTTAGCAAAGTATAACCCCACAAGGTGCGAAAAATCAATCTCGACCTCCTAACCTACTCTCTGCCCGTCCTTGTCAATCCCCGCCCCCCCCCCCCCCGACCCTAGAAGATATGTTCTCCAAAAAAAATCTAGAAAGATCATTTTTTTGACTTCTATTTTTAGTTCATAAAATAATGTAGTTTTGATGGATCAAAAGCAGGGTAATTTTTTTTGGAGTTGTTTGTTTGACATTTTAAATCTCACTGAATTGATACAATGAGGATAATTTGGATAGGAAAACTTGGTTTTACTAAAATATTTATATATAAATTTTTCATGTGATAAAAAATATGTTTATAAAATCAATCACAAAGATTATCGCCCAAAGTGTATCTGATTTTTAAACAAATCAAAAATTTTCTTATGCATTTAATAATATATAAGAAAATTTTTAGATCATCAACTTCAAGTTTGATGAGTGTAATAGTTAATACTCAAACATTGCAAGGCATATGAATGATAGATTCAATCAACAATTATCTTGTGATAAATTCACACTTTGTGAAACCAATGTATGCATTTTTCTAAACAAAACACCATCATATGCTTGCTCCAACTCTATAATGAGCAATTAAACAATCTACAAATTTTTTGTTTATTTATAATATTTAAATAAATTAAATATTACGAGAATTCATGGATGTTTATAACTCTGATACCTCTGCATATAACATAATATATGTTATGTATACTTGACAAAAATCTAAATACAGTTGTAGGTTTAAAGAGCACTAATTCTAAATTATAGGTATTATGCTCATATATATATATATATATATATATATATATATATTAGTTACAATGAGAGTTATCCGCTTTTTTCTCTAGCAACAGTCAATGCGACTTCTCTTATTGACTGTTGCTGTATTTGTCGTGCGCAGATGCTGGGGTCCAAAGACACAACTCTCAAATTTACAAGGACTATATTCTTGCTTCTCGGGTGTACTCGTCCAATGTCAATGGGAGGAGGAATTCAACCCGTGAACTTCAATGAGATAAGTGTGTGAGATTTGCCGACTCAACTGAACTAAACTTGACGTGCACTATTCTCGTGGATTGAGGATGCAGATTTCGCCCCGAGCCGGATGTATCAAAATTGGCACGGAAGATCTTCCCATAATACAAGGAGGAGTTTCGAAGACTTCCAACAATGCGGACCCAGTTGGGTAATTACCGTGCCTCGTTGACGCGTATGAGATGACACGTGGCGAGATATGCTGGAGTATGGGGAGTTCGAACCAAAAGAGGAAATCTCGAGAAGTCAGCACTCTCGAGTCAAGAAGAAAAAGCTCTGCGTAATGGAAAAAATCATGACGCACAAGAAAAACAATTTGAGGGAGCCGTAAAACAGGGACTACTTTTACATACAGGAGCGAAAGAAATTATCATCTTTGGATTTCAAAAAGATTAATTGACATAGCCCCAAGCCGAGCAAGAATTTCCTCGAACATTGGCCGGCCATTTGGATCTTTCAGCCAGCAGTCCTCGACCAGTTGCTTATATGTATGAGGACAGCTCTCTGGAATTGTAGGCCTCTCTCCTCGATCAATCGCCCTCATGATCTGCGTCCATGACTTAAGTACCTCAGAGAAAGCTCCTATGGCTAGAGAAGGTAAACAATTCTAAGCTGTCTCTTGTTTTATTACGTCTGAACTTATTACTTTTGCAGATAGTATCTGTACCTCTGGGTGTGCATGACATCGAATGAACACCACCGATCATTTGAAATACACAACACAGAAACTTCGAGGATCTAAATAAACTGTATCTTGAACCTACATGATTATTCATGCTCGCTGACTTCACGAAACTACGCAATTGTATGATGAGCACACGTAATATAATTCGGATGGTATCTGATACAAAAGCTGATAATCCAGAGCTTACTTCAGTGAGGAAATATGCTCCCTACCTGCATAGGGTGATACCCCCTGAAGGGCTCTTCACGTGTAATTAGTTCCCACAAGACAACACCAAAGCTGTACACATCGGCTTTTTCGTCGTATGGAGCCGACTCTAGAACTTCAGGAGCCATCCATCCCCATGTACCCACCTAGAATGTGTTGAAGAAGCAATTCATATTCAATAGAAAGCAAATTGAGATCATTTGGCTATTTCCACAACATAAGTAGCAACAAGTGTACGTGTGTTTCAGGCGGAATCGATCGTTTAGACCGGCTAAGGCTCTAAGTGTGGTAAAATTCCCAACATGGAATTGATTTGCTTTGAGGTGATAGAACGGAAAGTAACGGATGTGTTCTACCAAATTTAATAGAGTTATCGAAGAAAATGATCAGTCTGAAGAAGATAACAGAAACTAAAGTTTACATATTCTTGATCAGAGTGGAAGACGAGAAGAAAGGACAACGAATGTAAAAGACAAATGAGAAGGTGATGGGAACTGAATTCCAACGGGGGCCATGAGAAAGACAATGGTAGATGTCAGAAATAAGAGAAGCGTCGAGAGTGGAAGATTGAAATTGGGAAAGGAATGATACAAAAGGTGGGGACGAACTATGGATATCCTACATATTCGAGGGAAATAATTAGCAGAACGAAATTTTATTGCATGCAAGCAGTACACTAATATACCTGTGTGTATGCGTAGGAGCTTTGTTTGGTCATCGCCAAGCCAAAGTCCGAAACTTTGATATGCCAATCCCCATCCACTAGCAAGTTCACTGACTTCAGGTCTCTGTGTACAACGGGTGGGCTGCTCACAAGCACAGAGGTGCAAAATAGTCAAGAATGAAATTATCCGACTGGAGCAGAATTAAGAAACTGGGTTATTAAGAATGAAGATAGCCATTTCTAGGAGATGAAATGCCGCAGTAAATCCTTGCTAGCGAAAAGAGGCTTCTGAATTTAGAAATCAAGTGTATTTGTTAGACCCAGACACTTCAATGAGGGTAAATAATCACTTGCGTGTGTGGAGATAATTCATTCCACGTGCAGCTTCAGAAGCCCAACGCACGACTGTGGCCATATCAATGCCAATGTTGGGGTTGTGAAGTACTCCATACAAACTCCCATTTGCAGCGAATTCCATGACAATGCATACATCTGGTGGAATAGTGCAAGCGCCCATGAATAGAATGATATTTGGGTGCCTCAGTCGTATGATCACTGCCACCTGAGGTTAAAAAGGGCGATATTATATACATTGAAGGAAATGGGAACTGATGAATAAGTAGCAGAAAATAGCACAAGCTCCTCGATTTCCTTCCAACAGATATCTTATGACACGGAAAATGCCAGGGTTTATGCATTTTGTTTTCAGTAAAAGCTGTGATGTTACCTCATGACGAATATCCACAATTGCTTCTGTGTAGCTAGCGTTATTTTGAAGCCGTTTCACAGCAACGTCTGTTCCTTGCCATGTGCCTCTCAAGACATCGCCAAACGCACCCTACGCAGTGGTCATAATTTAATATTGGATCCGCTGAGCAGTTACAGTCGAGGACGTGCTTTTCACATCCTAATATATGTGAGAGAGGTTCATTAAGCATCAACATGTGTCAGAATGTATCAACTTCGTTTGCTTTAGAATAGTTTCTAGCTCCAGTGGAGATTGTTTTGTCCTCAACGACGTTAGCATTAGGTGATGGAGGAGCTTACAAAGTCAGAAAGGGTAGTGGAGCACTACCTGGCCTATTTTGGGTCCCAGTTTAAGCTCACAAATTGGAATCTCCCAATCAGCTGCAAATGGTATGTCTGACAAACTTGTTTTACGACTGTGTTCGCCTACACCTCGTTCCACCTTATGGCCACCCCAGGCTGCAGCTTCGGACATGGATCCCTCCACCCGCCAGGATGCTGGAACTTTCATTTGAGGGCCTTGTTGTAGAGAACTTGATGCTTGCTCTGATACCCGTGCCTCTCTATATGTTGACTGTTCCTCAACAACTGTTTCCAACTCAATTAAAGGTGGCGTTTCTACGCGAGAATATTTAGGCAGGGCTTGTAGTTCAGGTGATTGGGTTTGATAGTGCTGCATTTCAGAGGGTGGTCCTATCGCTAGTCGGGGAGAAGGCCTTACTTCCATGGCCAGGATAGCGGAAGGAGGAGACCCAATAAATGGATCTACTGGTCTGTTCATGGGAGATGGGCAACCCACGAATCCAAACAGCAGAGGACTCGTTGAATCCATATTGACAGGGCTCAAAAGGCCCTGGACAATATGTTTGGATTGTCCTGGAGCTCGTGGGGAAAAGAATTTCGGGCTGACAAGTCTTGGAAAAGGACTCCACGGATTCTCTACTAACTGTTGGTGGAGAAACACTTCATCGTCGAAGCTACTCCATGTGCGGCCAGTTCCACGTGTGTGCTGAGGTCTCCCTGGGCGAACGATCGTTCCCAACTCCAAATGGAAACTGGTCCCGAAGTTTCCAGGGGGGGGTTCTAATCGAATCTTTCTGAGCCCTGTAGGCGCTGTGACCCCAGATTCTGCTGTGGCAGCAGCCGCTCTTCTAGCCTCGGCCTGGCCTGGCAACATGAAGTACTCAAAATTAGCCTTTGAAAGGTGTGCATGGTTTTCGTACATATTTCGCTTCTTGATCATCTGCTTAGTTAAGAGTGTCAAAACCATAACACATCCGGAACAGCAGAGCCTACATTTCTGTTCTTCCCTCAAAGACGTGCATTGATATTTCAGGAGTGAAAACGGACTTTTGATAGCAACCTGTTGTCGATACTCAAATGGTACAAGGTAGTCACCCGTTGGGTGTTCTTTCTGTTGCTAGAAAGATGCATACCTATGCTGGCAACGGAAACATACCTGCAGCAAATCTTTGAATGGCAGCTGCTGCAGCAGCGCCCACACCGCCAAGCACTGGCCCGCTCACGTCTTCTCTCGGGAGGACTTTGCCTCCTGCAAGAGCTTGCACCGGGACACTCATCCATGAAATGTCCACTTCTCGAACAATAAAATCTCCTTTAACTTCGAGATTTTCAGATCCTTCTACAGGAACTGATTTTGGCCTTGCACCCTCCGGCTGTGATAGAGAATCCAATTCTGCCACATGATTTTGACGAGTACTGGCGTGGTCCGGGTACATCACATGATCTGTCTTGGGCAATAATCTACAACAAACAGCAGCAAACGTCATATACTGAAAATATATCACAGATCTTGCAGTGTCAAACCAGACAGCTCTTAGATCAGCCTAAACACTTCCAAAGCTGTCTGTTCAGTTGGAAGTAAAACCAGGGAACATTCGATAAACTCAAATTTCAGGTTCAGTCTGAGTCTCCGGCTGTTAACATTCAGTTATCAGTCACATGCGAGGCTAGAATATGTATCACTGATCTTCGCCTTGCTACCATAGTTTCACTCGCTACCTGGAATAGTCCTTCTTGGCCTCCTCAGAAGGATAAGGTGGATTCTGAGGGAGATTTGGAGGTGTCACATTGCAAGTAATGGCATCTATTGTTTTGGCTTGCTCGAAGAATGTCCTCAGTACTTTGTGCTGATACCCAAACTTTGGTGCCATTTCATTCAGAGCTGTCGTCATATTCTGACCGTAATTGCGTCCTCTCCATATATTCAACTGCGATTTGAGAAGAAAGCAGCAAATATCATAAACTAGATCCGCTTCTCTCAATACTGGAATGAGGACTGATACTACCAGTCCTATGGGATCAGTATCTCCTCCACACGTTGTAGAAAGACCAGGTCCCAATGGTGCACTTGCAGTTCCATTTCTGGTGCCAGCATCTTTCGCTCCAAAAAGAGCATACTTGTTTCTAAACAATGTGAAACCCTCCTCCAAAGTGCGTAGAATGAGATCTTGAAGAACCTGAAGACAAACTAGGGCCTCGGGTCTTAAGGGGTCGGTAACCGTTTGTCCACTACAAGATGGTTGGTCTTGAATGGCACCTATGTCGACGGAATAGTTGTTTTCATAAGCCTGAAATCGGTGATGAAATGTTGCTTTCTCTGAAAGCATAGACGCATAAGCACAAATCAGTGGCCCATATGAGAGCGACTCCGCTGCATTGTCACCTGGAGTCTTGAATGTGCTCAATGTGTCCGTAAGAATGTGGAGCCGGCTGTAACAAGCTGCACGACAGTCTGCAGGTCCTTGTTGCATGAGCTTGTGTATCGTGGTCAGAGCCTTCACAGCAACCACCGGTGAAGATTGAAGAGGACGTTTTCCAAGAATATTAAAAATCTGCAACCAACATCGCAATATCAGCACATATATATCCCCAAGTATGCGGGAAGAAGCAATCTCACGTGTGCATGACATATCATCCATGAACAGACTTCTAACTGGATTGAATATACTGAAAGTCACCACAGACAAGAGACTATTACAGAGTACGTCAACGTAAGCCTATGGACGTCTACTCTCCTCGTATTTCTTGAACTCCAAATAGAGTGCTTGACCCTCAGACGATCATTGATCATTGATCCTCTATTGTCATCACAATCAAAGCTACAACAAGGATACTTGTACGTACCGCAGCTCCTCCAGAACCATTGTGTTTCCAAGAAGACAGCACAAGCTTTCGTAGGTACTTAGATTTCGGGGGAACCTCAGCTTTGCTGGTTGCCTTCAAAATCAGCGTTCTGTTTTTGAACCATTCCTTCAACCCAG
Source organism: Marchantia paleacea (assembly GCA_014180765.2). Lineage (NCBI taxonomy): Eukaryota > Viridiplantae > Streptophyta > Marchantiopsida > Marchantiales > Marchantiaceae > Marchantia > Marchantia paleacea. The sequence goes on along the minus strand of MUAA02000108.1, from coordinate 519,671 downwards.
AAACCCCTCCCACCCCACTGGTACCGGGAGTTGACGTGACTTCTTCCTTCAGGCACAGCGCACCGCTTGGTGACGACTCATAGTTTTGAGCTTCAATTGCGGACTTCACTGCAGGAGTCTTTGTGGGAATGGTGGTTTCCGCAGATTCCGAAAAACTTGAAATGGAGGAATCACTAAAATCACCACAAGAGCCATGACCCTTCACAACGTAACGGCTTGACTGAAAATTTGCACTTCTTGAAACAAAGTCTCCACTGTCAAAAGCCTCGAGCTTGATATACAAATCCCCACTACCTTGTCTCCGGTGAAATCCTCTAGCTGCACTCCTCTTGCTTCGGTCCACTTCTGGCTTCTTCTGCAACGTCTGACCAAAGATTCCCTTGAACTCGTCAGTCCTGACAGGCCGTTGATCAATCAAGCTTAATCGACTAAGGCGTGAGGATTGCTCCGTGAGTGGTAGGGGCCGATCTTTCAGATTCTCACAATGATCACCGAAGCAGTTAGAGGATGGTGCATGTTGCCAAGATTCTCCTTCAGTTGTGGTGCTGGAACTAAATAAAGGTTCACTTCTTCTCATGTTAGCAACATTGCTTTCATCCTTGAAGTAACGAAGTTTGCGCTTGGCACTGCTTTGTCGTTGTTTCTCAAACTCACAAGTCTCAAGGGCTGGAGGCATAACCTCAAGCTGCGGGTTTCCTGCGACACTTTCGTAAACCGCAAATCTGCTGTACCAAGAATGTTTCCTTCCCCATCATAGTCCCTCTCTTTTGCAACATCACTTCTGTTTTTGCTCAATAACTTTTACTCACGAAGAATGAGAAGGAGGTGAGGTTGATAAACGAATCCCCTCGATTGAAGGAGAGCAACGAAATTCAAAATTTCAAATTCGTGTTGTCCCACACAGTCCTTGACTCAGCTGTTCGGATCTTTCCCCGTAAAAGCTATGTTGTAATCTAAACTCCAGACAAGAAATTTTCTTGTTTCAAGTTTTCATGTACAGGACGCTTGCTCTTCGTACTTCATCAAATTCTGAGTTTTATTCTTCTCCTCTTTTAAGACTGTTCCGTACGATTCGTGTGGTTCATCCGTATCGGGAGATGATCGCAGATGCTGAGTAAGACTACTACTGTACTGTACCTAGGATGTATGTTCTATCTCGAACACACAGAACCTCTCCACCGTTATAGACGAATTCCTCACGGAAAAATGGCATGAACTAACAGGACTTCCAGGTTGTGATCAGCCGGGGCATGAGGGTGAGAGGTGTAAATGACTCGTTTAAACCACCAACTGGGCCGACCAGGGATGCAAAAACTTCCCTCAAGGAAATAAGACTATCAACTCCCATGCACAATACGCGCCTTACGTCATCGCACAACAGAATGCACAGTGCCAACTGACACTAAGCCACAGACTTCTGCCCCTGATCAGTCCAAACTTCACGGGCAAAACCTTGCGCTGATAGTTTTCCTTCAGAGGTCCATGAAAGCTGAATATTACAAATCGGGCATGACAGGGCTTCCTTCTAGAACGGTAGACATACGTAAGTAGAAAATGCAGGAACACAACGGTCGTGCATGCACGTGACGCGAAACATGAGGATGAGAGAGAAAGAAGCGCGAGGAAGACAACGGCAGAGGCTGAAGAGAAGTATTTGAAAGCAAACGACCCGAGGAAGAGCAAGTAAGAGCACGAATAACGGTTGGACAAACAGACATCAGGCGAGAGAAAGAAAGGGAGGAAGACGGGCGGAGCGAGCAGTCAAGACTCAGAATCAGGAGGCGGAGCTGAAGAGAAGAATGCATGCGATTTAGGGGATCCCCGAAGGGCGTGAACGTGAAGCAGGTGAAGCCGAAGCCAGGGTATGGTTCGATGGGATGGGAGTGAAGGGAAGGGAGCGTAAGATCAGAGAAGGGTAGTTTCTTCTTGGCCTCTTCTCTACCACAGTAGGTGGAGTATCCGCACTGCGCTTGCACATGATCCAAACTCTTGACCGCCGAATTGCTCTACAGTAGAGTACACAGAAGTCCAGCAACAGATCATACCAAATCTCCAGATATTGCCGTTGATATGACATCGAGGTCTCTTACCCCAAGGTTGTGGATATAACAGGCTCGGCGGGGCGGAGCTTTTAGTACCACACAGTAGGACGACCCCTGACGGTCAAGAGTTCTATACCTGTACCGTATGTACTGCAGAGGTGAATCAGTTTCTGACAATTCAACCGTGACTGGAACACGTGGCCTGCAATTCGAGATGAGTCTGGTGCTACTATACACTACGTACAGTATCGTGAGACATTCTATAGTAATTTCTTTTCTCCTGCATCTTTCACGAGAAAGTTCACCGTGGCCCTCTGGAGGCGTCCAGCCATGCACACCAAACAATTCACATGTATCAACCACATGAGACATCATGCGCTCACTATTCCTGGAGACTGGTGATTTTGTGAAAGCGCTAAAGTTTTAGCGAAAAAACACTGAACGTGTCTTTTGGCTTATTAGGTAAAAAACATTTACAATTATTCTTATTGTTATTGCAGCCAGATTGTTTGGAGGACTAGAGCTTGTGTGGAATCTGCAGTCTGACTTTTTGATTTGCCTTCCCTTTTTCAGGCCCCCTACTGTTAAATTTTTTATTTTTTTATATTTTTGTTTAAGTGCATAAGCGTAACCACTTTGCTCTTTCGGATTCAAATTATTTAAAGGATGATGTAGCCAAGGGACACCAAACTGTGGAGTCGCTTTATACCGTCAGTAAATGAATAAAAAATTGGGACGGAACATGAAGAGTTCGAAGACTGAAAGCCAAGTCCAGAACAATTCGTTGAATATTTGAATCATTCCTCTCGTAAGGCTGGATCCCAGGTTCAAACACCCTTTGTGGTAAACCTTCTACGAGTTGTCTCTAGACTCTGCATCTATTGAGTATAAAATAAAAATGCTCGATGTCATTAAAAAAACAAAGACTGAAATGCAGTAAAAACTATGGCGAATGGCCAAGTAACTCTGTCCGACAAGAACTTGCTTGTGGTTGTAAATGTGGTTATTTCTGCGAATCGGCATAGCAATCAATAGGTTGTTTTCCACCAACAACGAAAAGATTAGTATGCTATGACTTATGTTGTACTTATTTCTCATCTGTCAACCTTGTACGCTTTAGGGGACTTCTTGTTCATTGATGAATTCTGCTTTTATTGTAGCATTTTTTTTTTCAATTCAGAGTGTGAGAATTTAAACTAACATATCATTTAATTAGGTTTTTTTAATGGCAGACACTACAGTAGTAAGCATCAATATGTTATACTCAAACCAGTTGATAGAGTACTCTTCAGTTCCTGAGCGAAAATTTTCGTATGTTTCAGGCATGTTTCTTTTCTTAAGTTTCAATATACTACTCTTATTAGTTACCCTAGATGGGGTGGGGTTTCGAAACACTCCCGTCACAATTTCATGGGAATGGGCATAAAACGGAGGTCCAAAACCGCCACATTGAACACGACCATATAAATTGTATGATGAGAGGGAAGTGTTGTCACCACTTATGTAGTGGCACCCCTAGTTAAGTAGGTGCGCACATACAATAGTAGATATATAATTAGAGCCGATAGTGCAATTAGTATCGGAACTGCAGTTAGGACCGTAGACCTATGGCTCAAGGTGTAGAGTTTTGAATTAGGATTCGAAGGTGAGACTTTGGAAGTGTGGCTATGGTGGATAGTAGCTAGTGTGGAAACCTGAATGTTTGAAGCTCAAAGTGGATTTGGCTCGATTGTAATCTCTTTTTTATGCTATGGTCATGAGAAGAGTATTTTTGTGGATATTTTCAGAGTAGAAAAGATTACTTCAAAAACTCAAATTGAATTATGGGGTGTGAAGTGTGAGTTGTTTGAGTGCTAAAGGTATTTTGGCAAGTTTTGATTGATAGTAGCTTTGATCTTTTCGCTATGGAGAGTGCATAGTATTGATAGAGTGAAGACCGTGATCTAGAAATAGAGTTGACTCAAAGTTAATGTGATCAATTTCAAATTCTATATTTTTTGTTTTAGTGCTTAAAATTGAGTATTTGAAGGACAGAAGCACTGGTAAAAATTAACCAAATGGATCAATGCTTATAGTTAGCTTGGTGCTTAGAATCAAGATTGATCGAAATACATTTTGGACAAAAGTGCTTGAAATCCAAGATTTGAAGTTTTGAAGTTTTCGGGTCAAAAATAGGAATGACAAGCTATAGGATTATCATATAATGTCTGTTTGATCTGAAATTTGGGGGTCATAGAACATGTAAAGTAGTTTGTAGTCACATGGCCAACAGTGTCAGAGTTGTGAAATTTGAACGTATAGGGGTCTGAAATTAGAGTCAAAGATTTTTAAGTCCAACAGAAGTTTCAAACAGTCTCTATTTGCAAAAAAAATATTGAATTAGGTAGAAAATTAAAAAAGTCTAGTTTTATGCAATACCTTATAAATATGGATTATTAGCATCAAATGATCGATATGGAGAGCAAAGCCTTCCAAATTTAAGTTTTAGTATTTTTAAATGTCATCTTGAGGTAATGTTAGTCAATATTCGGTTTCTTGTGATTGGTATACCTTCATCTTGGCTTCTTATTTATGCACTATATTTGATTGTGTTGGTGCTTTGTTGTTTGGAGTATAAGTTCTCGTGTGTGCTGTCGATAGTGAGATTGGATTTGCGGATCATTCACACTATATAGGTTTCTTCTCCATGAAACTTGACTTTTGGATGTATAAACTTGGTGGGTGCTTGTGGTGATGACAGATTTTAGATTGCCCCTTGTGTTAGCACCTTGTGATGCCTCATGTACCTTATGTTGAGATTTCTTATTCCAATTGAGGACATATTATTGATTTGATTATAGAGGTGATACATTGGTGTCATAGTGGAGTTTTTTGGAGGTTCAGAAAGAGAGACGGTTAGGGTTAGTATTGGCTGCATCCATAACGGAGTGCGGTATGAACCTTGATCTTTTTGTTATTTTAGTGTGTCATTTGAATTTTCTTGACTTTGAAGTTCATAAAATACTCTGATTTGATACTAGAAAGTGACAAATATGAGCTTGATGATATCTTGGAGTGTGTGTCCCCATATCGTTATTGTGGGACATGGATAATATCTATGGGGTCACCAAGAGTGCCATATAATATTCTCGTCAAGTTGATATCATTGAGTTGGATGACTTCATACATGAGTTTGATTCATAGTGCGATTTACAATGGATGAACAACTATATATTGTTTAGTCCATTTATGGCTTGAAAGGAATTATTTCAAGATTTGGAGGGTTCGTTGATATATGATTATCATGAGTTTCGGCACAAACACCTTGAGGAGATTGAGTTTTGGGAACAATTCTAGTCACCAAATTACATCTTTATTACTTTTGGTACAATATTTGGTGGTGCAAATTCATCCTCTCTACATGTCATTGATAATATGGTTGGATCTAGTTGAGTTTGAAAGAGTTCAGAGGTGCTAACCTTTAACCCTATTCTAGAGTTCTTTGCACGATTGAGGAGAAATTACTAGGAGATGAGGATTGACAAGCTGTGAGGTTTGTAAGGGTTCCAAATGAAGACTAAGGAGAGTCTTCAAGAGCATATACATGAATACATCGGTTGATAAGTGTTATCCATGGGATGATAGACACACAAACTATCTAATATTGATATGAAATATTGGACACGGAGTTGAGGCGTAGAGTAAGAGATGCCAATTTACTACAAGAAACATCACCTTCGTTGGCCATTGTGTTTTGTCTTGCTAAGCGTATTGAGCTCAACATGCAGAAGGAAAAAATGGTCATTGATGGGTTCAAAAAGGATTCATCAATTTCATCAACTTTTTCAAGTTACAAGTCTATAACATAAACCCAAAAGTGATTATGGTAGACATGTGGGATAATCTTGACCATCCGGACTTAGTGATGAAGGTGCCGGATTGAGACATTGATATCATTTTCATGTAAACAATCAGTTGCTCGGATGGTGTGTTGAACATGTGGTGGGTCACATCACAAGAAGGATTGTCTTCAAGGTCAAAGAGTGGATCTTGTTGGATCAAATTTATGTGAGCATTATCATAGACATGATCACATAATTGATTGATATTTTAATCTCCATCTGGAATTACGATAAGCGAGAATTGTAATGAAAGTCCTTGGAAGAGAATGAGGAGTTCAAGGTGGCAGAGATGATAATAGAGGACTCTCCTCTAGACAAATGTTAGTCCATGAGGCTAGTCATAAGATGAACATGACATCTCGACTAGAGCAAAAGATAGCAAGTATCGCTATAGTCCAATAAAGGTCAAATTTTAGAGCATGTGCCTCTATTTCATATGATGGAGATGTTGTACAATTCATGTGTGCACCAGCATAACCATATGCAGTTGCTGTGATTCATAATGCAACACAAATTATTGAGACTAGAGGATCGTCCATGGAGTTTGATACACAAAGAGAGGAGGTTGGCCGACAAATCAACCTTACTCAGTTGTTCATATTATATGAGAATCCTAGACGATCTATTGGAGAGATGAGGATGAAGCAAATGTTGATGTACTCGGAGATGGAGCAAGTGGAACCCAACCATTAACATTGTATGAGGTAGCATCTAGCATAATATTGGGGGTGACAAAGAGTATTGTTCATTCTCATGTTTTTTCAACCAAGGATTTATTGACCTTGGGGGTATCATCATCCCATGTATTACGATTGGCAACCATATTTTGTGAAAGCAAAGAGTATATGTTGGTTATTTTTGGTATTAATAACACTAATATTATTAATATTAGAATCATGATGTCTATTAACAAAACTTGTCAAGCTGACAGTGCTTGAATGATGGAGTTACCATTGAGGCCTGCATACCAACATACTAGGATGTCACCAAGTATGGTGATGTTGAATAACATGAATGATGTTTTCTATTTGATTGGATCTTCACGAAAGGTTTATTGACCTCAACATGTGTTGTTGGATTCTAGTGTACAACAGCTTGTGTTGGATAAGGATGCACAACTTGGTCTTGATTTGTGACAGATCAATGTAGAAAGATGTCCATTTCATATTCATACATCTCTTGAAGGTTCTAGTGATGCACTATTATCATACATCACTCGGGTAGAGTTGACTGTGTAAGTGAAACTATATCATGTCACATATAGCTCTATAACGCAAGCACATGATATTGTTACACTTGCAAAGTCCTATGATGTATTGGTGGGTGCAGAAATGTTATACTCGATGTTATTTAGCATTGATTATTGGGAGGAGAAAACTGCTTATAGTTGCTGTTCATTATCAATTCTAGCCCTTTTTTAAGTGGAGGTTTGATCTATGTGCCCTTCAATGCTTGTGTTACTTGAGTTGATGATTTGTTGGAGGGAAACATGGATGCACATGAAAGTCCATGTCAAGAGGTTATTATTATTATGTCAAGCCTCAGTGGAGTAGTGTCATTTACGTTGGATGAATCACTAGGTACTTCATGTACGCAACTACAATAGTTGACAAATCACCTGATACATCATGCTTGTAGTAAGTCTTTTGCTCCGTAGATGGAGGAGACAAACGAATTTATTCACACTTCCACTATGTTGTCATCTTTAGATACAACACATATTGCTTGGCAGTATACAAAGGAGTGCATATGTGTGATGGATCTTTTCAAAGGGATCAACACAAGTTTGGCTACTGTTTTGCAAAATGGCATATGAGTACATTGATACTTGTATGTGGAGCAAGATGAGATTGCAAAACATGTTTCATTATGCCATGTGGCATAATTGGTATGATGATACCCAGATCTTCTACCAATGTCAGTGGTTGAAGGATATCAATAGGTCTTGTCATAAGATATTTCATTGTTGGGGGCACAAGACCTTGCTCGGCATGACACCATATATTTTTTTATTGCTGGATGATTATGTCAAGTACACATATGGGTTGATAATGGTCGCAGGCTACATGATTCAGGTTCTGGCATATTTTTTGAGAAATGTTTTGTGGGTGACAATATCTCCAATTACAATAGAATTGTTTACTAGCATACATTTTGGAGAATGTTTCCTTGTTGGATAATCCACATGCATGAGTGATGACGAGTGCACATGAGGTACGATGCACCTCATGTGCACTCGAACTTCACTTTGTTATAACTTTGATTATCCTTTGTGCAACCTTGTTGTTACACCCCTACACCACGGTTTCATTATGGGACTTGGTTATCGTTGGAGCTTGGATTTTGCAAGACCTTTGTTATTGACTATACGACATCATCAATATGTGTTGATCATGATGGAGTATTTCTCTAAGTGAATTGAATTGGTGGGGTTGACTAACAAGTCAAATAAAGAAATAACTTATGTGTTCTTAGCTTTAGTGTTTAGCCGATTTGGTGCACCATCAAATCTGTTAACTGATCAAGGTAGTATTTTTTTGGGCGAATTTTAGGCTTTTTGTAATCAAGCGTTGATTGATCATCATACCACCTAAAGTGATCATCTTGAGGTTGATAGACCAGCAGAAAGAGTTGTTTGCATGATGAAGAGAGGATTAAAAAGTTTGGCTTAGAGAAAGGTAACCGGAGAGACTGGGACATCCAACTAGCATGGTTGGCTATGGATTATCGATTTAACAAGCAATCATCTCTAGCATCATTTTCACTGTACTTTTTATTATATCATAGAGATCCATACTTACATGCAATTATTTGTCAAGAGTCAGTTAAATTCTTGGACTTGGATAATCCTCATGTTTGGGTTAGGGTGTGTTTTCAAAGGCAAAGGGTAGAATTTTTTTATAGAATACTATCCATGTCATTTAAGAACCTGATTATTGTTAAGCATAGAGATACTTTGTATTTTGCTATCATCCATGGAGGTGGATATCGATCTTCAATTCACAGATTTTATGTTGGTGATTACATTTATTTGCAAATAGAGTGCATTGACCACATTGTATGTTATTACTGGTTGCATGATTCTACGAATATGTGAGGTTTTACCTTATGAAGTTTTGGTATTAGAGGGTTATGATGGTGTGATTTGGAAGGATCATGTGCGTAATTGTACGCCATGTCACCTTTCAAACATTGATGATATCATGGAACCAACGAAGCTTGATAGTTATGTGGGTAGGCTTGAGATGTATGTTATGTGGATCAACTTATAGAAAAATCAATATATTGATTTACGATTCTTGTTTGAGAGTATGACATATGTCATGTTTGACACCTCCTCACAATACTTTGCCTAGAGGGTGATGGAGATGTTCTAGATGTGATCAGCAAGTAAGTTGGTTTGACTGTTACATGGTATGGATTGCAGAAGGGCATATCATGTTAATGGACTAGATGGCCACCTGATGTAAGAGTACCTAACTGCTAGTTTGTTGGGGGGGGGGGGGGATAAATCTGGTACACTTGTGTTGGTGTAAGACGATTTATGTATTATGATATTTGATGTGACAATGTCATATGTTGTGATGCGATATGTATGTACGTGATAATTGTCAAAACTTATGTAGTGGTACCTCTAGTTAGATTGATGCATACATGCAAGAGCAGATCTATCTGTTAGAGCCGATAGTGCAGTTTAACAATGTTCACACTTAACATGACGTAAGGCCCGACAATGTTATTAGGAGGCATATGGCTCAAGGGGTAGAGTTTGAATTAGGGCTCCTTGAAGTGCAGTTTTTGAAATTGAGACTTTGAGACTGTGGCTATGGTGTATAGTAGTTACTTGGGAACCTAGAGTCTTTGAAACTCAAAGTGGGTTTGGCTCAATTGCAATATCATTTTTATGCTATGGTTATGAGTGGAATGTATTTGGGAACATTTTGAGAGTAGAAAAGATTATTGTGGTATACTTATATTGATATATGATGTATTATGATGTTTGATGTGACAACAATGTATGTTGTGATGTGATATGTATGTGCACAACACTATCTTTAAAATGAAATGAAACCAATGATAAATTAAAGTGTTTGCAAATGACAATGTGATAAAAGAAAATGTAAGGAAAGGGTACAAATTCCTAAAATTTACATGCTACTTTTAGAAATTCGATAAAGTCTCATGCCTTAACATAAATCTCTTGTTACGGCCTCACAAAGTTACCGGTACCGGAGTGCTTTGAAACCTCTCATTTTTGTGTCCCTTTGGAGAATACTCATGTTGTGTGCAAAAGTAAATAATGTTTTTATAATGAATCATTCACTTATTCATCCATGAATATCTCGGTTCTTTTTATAAGTATGCATGTGAAGTGTGATGATATTAATTGGACCTGATTTTCACACATGGTGGAACACATAAGATTTGTAATTACGGAAGTAGCGGAATTACATACATATTTTTATGGCACATAAACTAATTTAATTCTTGGATGATACATTTTTTTTCTCACTTATATTTTCTCTATAAATACACATGGCGACCTGGTATACAAGGTGAAAAAAAAGGCAACCTAGTACAGGTCACGTCAAGAAATTGCAGGGGATTGCATAACTGACCCATAACCCTTCATGGGAATCTCGTAAATTGTTTTATGGGTAACGGGAAAAACAGTTAGGGAATCCTGAAAAGTCACCCCCATTTACCATATGTACCATTCTCCCCACAGTTTTGGTCACAATCCACATTGCAAGAAAATTTGTTTTTTTTTTCTCTCAGTATCGGAGAATCAGAAGATTTTTATTTTCTGGATCTGTCCTTAAAGTTTTTTGAGGAACTGTTCAATTCAGCCGTTAAAAACTTATGGGAAATGGGGTAAGTTTTATGAGAATTCTCGTCCATTATTTGTGGTCTATATTGAAACCCCCTATAGTCAATATCCTAAAGGACATGTGTTGGATTATTATTCCAATTTCGCTATTATCACACAACGTAGCAGAACCACAGCCAACAATAAGCTTATGGAAAAAATAGCAGAAGAAATAACATTTTGAGCTTCATTATAGTCGGACTTTGTGAAATGAGTCAAAAATTGATCTTGGGTAACAAGAGATCTCAATAAAATCCAAGTGGATAACCTAAGAGTGAACTTGTGAATTCTCTTTAGTTTAATGTATAAACTATTTTAGGCAATGTGTTTCAATTGCTCTACAGAGACCACTAGGTAGTGTTATCCATAAGAGAGCAATAACACGAGGTGATGATTCTTCATATGCTCTGTTTTTTTAGACTGTTTTACCTAGATAGTTCATATATTTAGGTGTAATATGACATATTTCTCTTTGTGATGCTATTGGGTACTAGCCCCATGTTACCCCTTTGGTTTCCTATGGTTTCCTCCATGTAGGTCTTCCCATCCTTTTTGTTACTTTACTTTCTGCTTCTCCTCTTCTCTTACAAATGTGAACAACTTTAGACATATTTTTCAATGAGTGAACGAGATCCTCTAAATAAACGAGGGAGGCTCGATGCACTCGGAAAGTGGAAAGAGAATGCGAAAAGGAGGATGTTACACCACAGTGCACCGTACTTTCCTTAAAGGAGAGGTCCCGTTGCAGTCGTCAGTGATCTTTTGTATCTTGAAACTTTATTGTCCAGTACTGACTCGACGAAAAGACCAAATTTGCCCAAGTAGGTGTTCGTGGACTCATCTGTCTCAGCTCAGCCAGATGAATCAAGTGGATGCGTCTTATAACTGTGTCCAGCTGGAGGATGGAAACATGAACTGAGAGAATAGCCAGCGATTGGTAGAGAAGAAGAGGTGCAGACGAGCCGCAATGCAATGCAATACAATAGGAGGGCGTTCGATTTCGTCTTTAGCTGGGGCTGGAGTGCCGCCGGACTTGGCCTTTGGGGTGGTTCGCTCATTGGTCCTGGGATTCCAGTTGCGGCCGGTAGATCTCACAGCATGGAGGGGCACCTCTGCGATTCCCTCGCTGGATTCCGCTCAAGGGGGCGGATTCCTCTAGCGCTCCCACGTCAACGAAAACTGACACAGGGCCAGAGAAAAAGCTTTCCCTCTTTAGGGTGCAAGCTCCGAGTTTTGTGTAGAGCGAGAAGAATAGACAACGAGGAACATGTCCATGAAGACGTAAGGAATCCATTCATGGCGCATTGACAGTACTGCAGTAAATAAAATTTAATTATCACCTTCTGCTCTGTACCCAAAACGTCCGGATTCCTGATGGAGGGAAAAAAGAAAACTGCGTGAGGGGACTGCATGGGCCTGATATGCCTTCTATTCTATTGAGCTCGAGGGTCTGAGTGTGAGCTGTTGGGAGCAGAAAGGCTACCCTGTAGGTAGAAAGCAGAACTATCCGACCACCGTCAGCACCATGTAAGGCAGGGGTGGGGCTCCCCAACGACGAACACACATTAAACGCAAGGTTGATAGATGTGGAGATATGGAGCTAAGCAGGTGAACATGTTCTCGTGAGGTTCCGGTTACTTTTCTGTAGCGTTCAGCCTTCCAGACACATAGCCAGCCAGCCGAAACCCAGCCCAGCCAATCGGATGATGACCATTGGCACTGGCCGTAGCAATAGGCAGGTTTCCCTTGCAGCCTCGGTGTGATCCCCAACCCAATCATGAAACTCGGTCTGGGGAGTATTGTAAACGGTAAATAAAACGATGATGTAGAAATGTACTCATGAAGCAAATGTTTCTGAAAGTTCTGTCAAGAGCGCACGTCTGGATGGATCTGTAGTTTTGACTGCGAGAGAATGTGAGTGGAGTGAGTGACAGGGAATGACATCTGATAAGTGGGTTCCACAACGGGCGAAAATGTGGGAGTGCGGAGCAGTGAATGAATCGAGAGTGGGCTACAGGTGGGGGTCGGGGTTGTGAGGGAGTGGCTGCCAAAGAGCTGGGAGGAATCGCAGAGGCCCACATTGCGGGTTTGGGTCTAGGCGGTGGTTAATCTAGTGCTCGTCTCCTTCGCCCGAGGAGGAGGAAAAGGAAGAGGACGAGGGTGTGATCTGTGCAATTCGACGTGTGAGTCTGTGGGATTTGTCGGATCTCACAATTTGATAGCCAACTGGGTCCGAGCCATCTTTCGTGGGAAAGACTCAACTGTAGACTGAGATTCATCTGAACTGAGGGCAGATATGTTCAGTGCGATTCTTAGAAAGAACCTGTCGCCTGTGCTCTGGGCACCCGGATATGAAACCAGTCTATGAAGAGACGAATCGTGCTGAACTTTAAGGATCCGGTAAGACTTAGTCCAAAGCCGCATAGTATGATCTGAATGCACAAGTTCATAAAATATAGATTGCATTGCATTATTAAGTTGGCAGATGATTCTCGTGTCGGATTGCTGTCAGATGTAATATTGTTCACACCTTAACTTCGCTGATCGCTACATCTCTGCGAGCATCGCGCGAATTGACCCGCTCGCAGATATAAGCTACCCACTGCTGTCAGATTCATTGCTGGCTGGCGGCATTGGATGGAGCAACTCGCCATTGCTCTTATCCTGTGTGCATGAAGCCACCCTCACTTGCAATCCTTTGAAAGAACTCACCTCAAGTGATCTTTAGTCTTCTCATCACGGATTATGCGCAGAGTGGTTAATCACTTGTTCAAGAAGTGAATTAAAATTTTGCTGCGGCTGAAATGCTTGATTTATTCAGCATTCTAAGCTTTCATGACAGCGCATACCTTTCTGAGATGACCCTTGTTGTTTGATGCTTTGACAACCAGGGACGTACCGGAGATTGGACACCCACATTCTTTGACAGACACAGGCAACTTCCGGTCGAGAAGTCGTCCTCGCGAATGGATCAACTGCAGGTGCATTCACACCAGAGTTGAGCGACCCCGCGTTCTGAGTGTTTGTACACAATCCAAATAAAGAATAGGTGCGGGTTGCCTTTTTCTCCGAATGGTTCAGGATAGCCGGAGTTAGCCATTGTCATCAAGTAGCTCGTGTTCCAGAATTGGGCTCAAGTATGACAGTCTACACCAGCAATTCCCCGAAGAAGGCCAATGCCCATGCCCACAGGTGGTCGGATACAAGGCGACGGATCTTTCACAAGAAATATGCATGTCTCTGGATTCTTATTGCCTTACTTCCATTTCTTGTGCTCAGACTGGTCTTCTTTTACGCCTCACCCTTTCTCCTATTCGGAGCACCAGCTGAGAATGAAGCAGAGCTTAGAACGGAACTGGAATTTCCATCTCCGGGTGTTTCTCGTTCCGTTCATAAGCAGTCAGCGCTCCCACCTGATGTGAATGCTGTGAAAATACAACCAAATCCTGAACCCTCACCACTTCCGCACACGGAATCAAAATCTCCTATCGTAGTTCAACCACCAACCGAAGTTGTTTTTGTAGCTGACGCCGATGACCAGGAATCCGAATCGGTAGAACATACTTCGTCTTCAACAAAGGAGGATGTGGAGAAGGACGAAGATCTTGGCTTGCCCGAAGATAATGAGAAGAAAGCAGCAGAGACTTGGCAAGCACCTCCTGAAAATAAGAAGGTAGATGATAAAAAGGGGATAGAACAGGTTACGGTCAGCAATGCGTCCGCATTGTCACCTGGAGGTACTTTTCTATCCCAATTGTCTGTGTGAATGCTGTCTATTATCATGTTGATCTCCAATCCCAACATTTCGGTCAAGAGAATCTCCCAGATAAGGCTGCTTCTAGCGGTAATAATATGCACTTCTTGTGATCCGGTTACTAAGTATAAAGAGCTAATTACCATCATGAACTTGAAATAAAAATTTAACAATGCCGGAGACGGAAACACAATGCGTGGCCTGTGCAAGATATTAGTCATTCTAAAATCATTAAAACCCTTGAACCACGAAATGCATCTTCTTTTCATGTAGATTCAGTTTCCATCTGTGGCCGCCATAGGCCACAGATGGAATAGATTGAATTGTAGGTACAATGTGCTATCTAAAATCTTGTACATCAAACTGTTTCAAGCTAACGAATGAACAAATTATATAGATGTCAGATCAAATTTGTAACTTCTTGAAGCAAAATTTTTTGTAGAGGAAGTCATTTGTCCATGAGCATTTTTGTTTGAATAGAATACCGTCTTAGTCAAACCCATGTGGTTTCAGGGATCAATTGATAAAATCATAAATTTCTTTATCATTCATTGGGATGGTAGAATGCACCGAGGTTTCTTGCCTCAAACTGTGATGATAAGAACATTTGTGCAACATTCTTAGTCTTTTGATCATGCACGTTGCGAAGATTCTACTTAAATATACAGGACTAGAACTAATCTTCGAAGAACGTTCGTTGAAGAATACAAATTATGGTTGATGTTGGTTTTTGTCCAGACATGAGAATATAACAACTCTATTCAACTGAGTCCTCTCAGTCTGTAGAGTGAAAGAAGTTTAGAAAAAAAGAAAAGAAAATGTGCCAGGACAACGGGAAACTATCTTACTTTCTCCTTCTTTGTTGTAAACCTCCTCTGTAATAGATGACGCTGAAGTGCCATGGAAGAATACTCATTCCTGCCTCCCATTAGTCACAAACTTCTATCCTAGTACCAATTCGTATGATTGTTTGAAACCCATACACAAAGAAAGGATTGTGAAGTTATGCATGAGCATGAGGTAAATATGTTCCAACAATCTCCTTCAGTTTTAAGTTGGCTTGTTTTTCAGGCGATATGAGTTCAGTCTGTTTGTAATCCATCAGTTCAGGTTCCCATCCAATTCACTGTTTTGTTGAGTCTTTTTGAACATTTCCTGCTTTCTTATGATTCCATATTAGACACCTAATACGAAGGGCATTGCGTTGTTCTTCTTTCTATAGTTGTGCTGTGTGTTGATGGGTTTTCATCTTGATCATCAAGTTAGATCAAGACTCAACCAACTCCTTTCAGTTTGTGAGAAATTTTAGTTGTTTTCTAGAGAATGTTCTGCCATATATTTTATCCAGTCACCCTTGAATAGTTATATCCCATTTGAATCTTCTCTTCTTAGTTTGCCATGGCAAAAGCTGGTTGTAGTATTCGATCATGAAACTGAGCATAAGTGGTTTGTGCATCAGCTCCTGTAGAATGCGACCTTTATGATGGAGATTGGGTGTATGATCCGGAGGGCCCATTGTACACAAACGCTTCTTGCTTCTACATGCAAGGTCATCAAAACTGCATGAGGAACGGAAGGCCGGACACAGCCTACATGTACAGGAAGTGGCAACCACGATTCTGTGAACTGCCTCGATTTGATGGCCAGGCTTTTCTGAATGAGTTTTGGGGCAAGACGATTGGTTTCGTGGGAGATTCTTTATCACGTAATCAGATGCAGTCTCTTCTGTGCATGCTATCGCAGGTACTTATATCCCAGCACCTGAAGCTAGTTTGTCCGAGTTCCACCCTAGAATCATCAATTATCGTTAGATAATATCTCTACTATGTTATCCTCTGCTTTGGGTATCTACTACTGGGACACCTTCTCACCTTGCTGTACCTCATGCATCTGTAATTTTGAAGAATGTGTAAAGCTGTTTGTGGATCGAGTCAGTTTGTGCAGCTATTGTCCTCCTAGAGTCATTGGCATATGCTTCCCGTCAATTTGTAGGTCCATAGCTTATGTTCTCCAGTCTGGTGTTACTTTGAACCAAGCAGATGAATATATTCTACGTCACGGTTTTGATCCCTAAATTTCTGGCCTGTAGGTGGAGATTCCTGATATGGTTTATCAAAATGAAGGTGACAAGAACGTGCGGTGGCTGTTCAAGAAGCACCAAGTCACTCTAGCTACGATATGGTCTCCATATCTCCTCAAGGAAACGGTTGTAGAGGTTAAGGGGATTGAGGAAGGTCAGAGCAAGCTGTTCACAGACACCTTAGATGAGGAGTGGACTTCTGTAATGAAGGACTTCGACGTCATGGTTCTGTCTATTGGTCAGTGGTACTTCAAATCATCTATATACATCGAAAACGACGAGATTATTGGTTGCCATTATTGCCCAGGACACAATTATACAGAGATTGGGTTCTTCCAAGCATACAGGAAGGCGGTTCGTTGTGTTCTGGACAAGGTGACCAAAGATTACCAAGGCCTCGCTATTATGAGCACGTTTGCCTTGGAGCATTTCGAGAATGGGTCGTGGAATAGTGGTGGAGTCTGCAGAAGGGAACAGCCCCTCAAGAAAGAAGAATGGCCCCTAGAAGGACTGAACTACGATATGCATGAAATCGTCATGCAGGAGTATCAAACTACCGTTGAAAGGAAGAAGAGACCGAACAAGAAGGTGCAGCTAGGACTTCTGGATGTGACCAAACTGTCCTTGCTACGAGCTGATGGTCACCCAGGTCCATTTCGTGAATACTACCCATTTGAAGGCAAACCACCGGGCACTCATGTTCAAAATGATTGTCTGCATTGGTGCTTGCCCGGGCCCGTTGACACTTGGAACCAGTTTCTTGTGCAGATTGTCTCTTCTCGCCTAAAGAAGTAACAATCTGGTTTCTTCTTCAACACTGTCCACGTAAATACGATGGAGATCGATCCCAACAATGTCAGCGTCCAGATGTATTACGAAGTTTCAGATCATCAAAAGTGAAGGCAACTTGACTCAGCTTTTCAAGACAAATTTCAACGGAGTCCAAGTGCAGATGATGATCCTTCGGTTTTCACACAATTTCGGAGTACAGTACGGATGATGTTTAGGATCAGCCTCATCCATCTTTGTGTTGTCCCTGCAGCACCTTCCACTTCATGTTCATTGAGCTACTGCCTGGTGCGAACGAGTCCACCGCACCTACTGCAGTCTCTCGTGAAAGAAGTGTGAGCCCCAGTGGGATATGATGAGACGAACGAAAAGCCACTGGAGAAAGACGTCAATGTAGTGTACCATCTGGGGACAGACAGACGAACAGTGAGACATAAACTAATTGTAGGTGACACTTGGTTTTGATCTTCTCAAAATTCATACCTTTTAGAATATAACAATTTTACGCTCACCAAACTTGTTAGTCCTGCGCCAGGATGACAGGGGCTACTTACCACAAAGCTTTCAAGCTCGAACGTCCAGCCGAGTGAAGAAGGCTCCATGCTCACATGCCCACATTGAAGTCCTTCAAACTTGAAGATCTGTTTAGCGTATTAGAGCGTTAATACGCCAAACAGATATATGGAATTGAATGTTGTCCAGTGAACGAGTCGTCTCTGTGAATGTCGCTCGCTATCAAAAATCAAGGACCGGACAGGACTCCACCTTGTCGACATGACGAACATGTCCATTGGTTTCGTCTTTCGTTTGTGTGGCGACGTTCACAAAACACCGACATCACATGGCCAGTGGTAGAGCCACAATGAACCGGAAGGGAAAAAGGAGGAGGAAAGGGACCGAAGACAAAGAAGACAAACTTTCTGTGTTAACTACCCACTCGGCTGCCAGAAAAGCTGAGTAGTGGTCTTCATACAGGATGTAGACATGTCCGCCGAGTCTGTCATGTGACCAGAATTGAACGTAACTGTACTACTCGAAAGACTACTAGAAAGGCCTAAGAAAGGTGCTTATTTTTCAATGTCTCATTGTACTTCACCAGACCTCCACAGCCGATTACACCATGTCCTCCACGTACCAATGTGAGGGTATCAAGTTGCATGCACGGCAGCGGCTTATTCGTAATTTGATAACATTAAAAATTCCTTAGAAGTCCGATGCAAACACTCTTTCACTTCTACTTTCACACCGCTTTTGTAAATCTGCTAGTCACTTTCGTGATCGCCGGAACTACCCGTATCCACTATCAAGTCATGGAAGCAAGACCAGTCGAGGATGTTTGCGCAACTAACGGAGAATGTAGATCGCCTAACAAAGGAGAAGAAAGAGAAGGAGAAGGAAGCAGTAGAGGCGAAGACATTGTATGCTGAGATCTGCGAGATTAAGGTAGCGGAGATCAATTTTGTGGAGAAGAAGAATAAGGGGCTAAACGCAAAGATATGAAAATTGAAGCGCCGAAATCAAGTAGATGTTGAGAAACCTACGCGGCTAGAGTCCCTTGGGAGCAGATGTGCCCGGTACCAATTGGCCCAATTCAACGAGATGGAGTCACATTGGTTGGAGAAATTGGGCAATGCAACTTAAAGGACAAACTTAAGAAGATGTACAAAGCTGTTGGGAGGAAGTGTAAGGATGCATTGCGGGTACATCATCGAGAGATTATGGTCAAAATTGAAGAGAGTAAATCAGAATCGACGCATTCATTCGAGAGATTGAGGCGTGATTGGATGTCCCAAAGATCAATCGAATTCATAGATCAGTTAGGAGTAGTTATGACTAGGAGTAGTATTAAATATGGTCTAGCATAAGACTAAGGTTCTTATTCTCATATTAATTTGGGAAGAACACGATTGTGTAGTCATGGTAGGATAAATTCTCTTGGAGCTGGTGGCACATGCAACACTAATGGGAGCAATCGGCTGTCAATTCCTAAGAAGCTAACCATGGATTCGGCTTGAAGCTATCACAAGTGATGCCCATCCCATGAGAACTTCAGAGCCTAATGACACCATCAACCCCTATAAATGGAGAACCTCTCTCTCTCAATAAACAAAAATATCTTTGAATCTATTATATTGACTGATGGAATTGAGTAGCCCCGAGAAAGTATAATAACAAAAGGGATGGGAAGACCCCATCAAATCGTACAAGGATGGAACCAAACCGGTAACATGGGGCTAAGCCCCAATAGTATCACACTGGGAAATATGTCCTATAGCACCTAAGATATGTGAACTATCCAAGTCGAAGGGTCTACAAACAACAGGAGCATCCGAAGAAGCATCACCTAACGTGATTGCTCTCCTATGGATTGCACCAGTGCTCTCTGTAGAGCAATGGAAACACGTTGCCTAAAATAGGCTATATAGTAAGCTAAAGAGAGTGATACCCCATGTCGCCTAGTATGGTAGGCTCTCACACACTCCCTCACGAACATGTCGAAGTCGGTATCCATAGCTCCATATAACTCCAAAGCTAGAGGAACAAAGAGGTGACCTCTCTGCATACCTCTATACTTGGAGACCTTGGCTGCTGCCGCTCCACTCGCCGCCCATCCTGAGGATGGGTGATCACCCCCTCTGAAATTGTGTCTCTAGTAGGATCTGTAACCACCACATCAGCCACAATGATCTTGTCCTCCCGAACCAAGTACAGGTATGCCCTAACCCTAGTCGACTGCAAGCCATACCAACGCGCTCTCCATGTGAGGTATCCACCCTCTCGCGCCATAGCAAACACCACATCCCTAATGGCATCATGGGTAGCTATCCTCTGCCCTCCGAATGGACAACGAGTCATATGAACACCTGCTGCATCTAAAGTGATACCCACTCACATGTGAGTAATGAAGATGTAGATGGATGGACCAAGCCAAGACAGAACCTCATCGCTGTGGAGAAAGTAGCTGGTGCGAGTGGAAAGCCCTGATGCATGGTCGAGCCGAGATCCACGAGCCTGCACCCTTGCCCGAGCAAGAGCGTAGACGAGCTCTAGTAGTACGAGGAATGACTGGATCCACTAAGAGTGAATGTAGAGTCTTCTGAAACTGTCGATCCATCAAGATAGACTGTAGATCCCTAGTCCAATCGGTAGCCAAAGAGGAAAAAGATGGGAACTCAAGTCGTACCTCCCGTGGTAAAGCATCTCTCGTATGTCGTAATAATACACCAGAAAAAAATGATCCTATCGACGTCCCTCGTATATATCTCCAAAATAGGTCTATCTGCGATCACAAATCGAGAAGATAACAAAGGTGCAACAAGCGCCCTACTCGCCAAGAAAATCGCAAGTGCTGTCTCCTCCATCGATAATAAGCCTACCCCTCCACACGAAATTGGCAAAGATGTCTGTCTCCTTGCCAAAACTCCAGTCACACACTCGAATGTCCCTGGTCCGATGATGTCACCAAAGACGCCCATGATCCTCCTATCAAAGGTCACAAACGTGATATGAATGTAGGTGAAGGAGGAACCGTGCGAACAAGATAGGTGGATCGACGAGCAATACTAGATGATAGTATATCAAACGCCACCTGTGGATCCCCTAGTAGAGGAAGGTCGTCTACATGCAAAACATCCTCGGCCAATGCAACGTCAAGGTAGCGTGAAACAAAATCCTCAGTTCCTACTGGCACTCCTAGAATACGTAGGTCATCTGTCGATATCATACATCCCTCTGGAAGCTGAAGGTGAGGCGGAATGCCCCTTGACTCTCAAGCCTACCAGATGAAGCTCGGTAGTCAAGTAATCAAAGGTCTGCCTAATGTTGTCTACATGGTCCACAATGTGTGTATCATCCGCTAAGGAGGGGAACACACAACCGGACACAGCCAAAGCAGTAGACACAAGAGCTCTATAATGAGCCATGGCGAATAAGGGTCCTCCCAAAGGATCTCTCAGTCGAGTACCAACAGCGGACTGTAGAACGGTGACTCCCTCCTCCGAAAAGCCATGCTGATAAAATAGAGAAGAATGTGAACCGTAGAAAGATCGTACGAAAGGAATGAGGCTTGATAGGGGTCCACCAGCCTCTCCCAATTTTCTAAAAATAGATGCACGCGAGACGCTGTTAAAAGCGTTCTCAACGTCCACATGCAAGACAATCCAATCCGGATGGATATCTAGAAGTGCTCTAATGCCCAACGATACTGCCTCACAGCCTCATGGTGTGGCGACTCCAAACTGATGTGGACAAATATGCTTCTGGAAGTGTGAGCGATGCTGCAAGATAACGGTACGGCTGATTAATCGCAATAAGACCTCTCCAATAGCAATCGGTCTAATGCCCCCAGTGTCCTTCTCCATCGCGGGAAGCCGACTAGCACCTAGAGCCTGACTAACTGACAACGGAATCTCCCCTCTACTTAGCCGATGCGACCACACGGAACAACTCCGTGAAACCACTAGAGGGATCATCTGCCTGAAAGCAATCTGGAAGATGCTCATATACCATCCATGACAAACTTGAGAGGATAAACGTGGGGATGTGCATAGAGAATGAGCAAATAATGATCTATCAAGACATAATGGCTCCTCTTGGTGATACTCCAAGACCTCTAATGGTATCTCCTCGCCCATGGGTGGATGTAGAAGGCGTAAAGAGGAAATTGAGTTAGAATGTTTAATGGTGTGTATGAGAGTTGCCTTCATGTTGGTGATAATGACTGAAATAATTCTACAACTCTTCCGACTCCAATGTCTAGAGTCTTAAAGAAGTCTAAACTCGATCATTACCTTTCAATCTGTCTTGTTGAGTAATTCACTCCTTTGGGAATAAATCAAAATTATTGCAATGCACATGAAAGTAATGTAAGTAGTGCATTACAATGATATTAGTTAGGAAATTTTGAGTATATTTTTTTGTTTTCTGAAATAAAATATATCATATTCGTGGGAAATGAAGGATGTCAAATATGAATAAGCCTTTTAGTACGAATATCAATGTCACAAATCATCACAACACATCACACTTATGTGTGATGTATTGAGGAAGTAGAAATGTGGTGGGAGTAGTCCTAATATTTAGGGTAATGGATGTTAAGAAGTGTTGTCAAAGTGTAGAGGAAATAATTGTACGCAGAATTCTTGAAGGCTACAATGAAGAAGTGAGTGACAACTCAATCATGTGTCCGGGAGGCTATTTGACTGCCACCAGCCCTTAAATTGCCATCAAGATTGATACGAAGACTTGTGCCAAAGTCTGATTGGACACTTGACGAATTCGTCAAGGTTGAAGAATCTTGGTAGCACGTTTCTAGTATGGCAATGAGATTATGTGTTCCCGGAGCTGTGTGAAGAAGTTCGAGCCAAAAAGGTAGCAAATCTTATCGGACTCAGGGGGCATCCAAATACATGGGATGCAATCTTATGGGCAAAGGCGTTGGGATGGGATTACATGAAGAAGAAGGATGACATCGATTGGGAAGGATCAGTTTTGCATACAAATAGGGGGTTTGATTTTAATGAGTCAAAGTGGTTTGATACTCAAGGAAAGTAACAAAGGGATTCAAGATTGATTTGATCAAGGATCATTTCAAAACGAAGATCATGTATACCTTAAATCAACTCTTCTTGTTGCATTGAATTACCTATGTGAGTATGCACAAGATGGGGATTGTGGAGGGATTTATCGGAGGATCAATCAAAATGAATTGAAGAGAGATCTTTGTGAGAAATGTGCATGCAATGGGGAAAAAGCTCCAAGCATGGAGAAGTCCATATGTCTTCATTATTTGTCCACATATTTTCAAGAATGGGATGTTTCATGAATGGAGCGAAGGAAATACCGGCTCAATGTAGAGGATGTATTGAGGGAACCAAATGTTGTTGCAATGAGTAGTGGGTCCACGAGGAGCATAAGACCCCATAAGAGGGAGAATCTGCATTCATCTACAGTGAAAATATAGACAAGATGTCTTCTGACGAATTGGACACAATAATGCGGGAGATTGAGGAGACCATATTTGGAAGAGATTATTCAATGGGATATTCAGGAAGAAAATACCAGAGTCGCAATGGAGATGTCATCTAGGAATCCATACTAAAGAAAAATAAGCTGAAGGAAATAACTAAGCCAAGGAGTCATGTGTCAAAGGCATCGCAACATAAAGTGAAATCTTCAAAGGTTGATAGTGGTGAGTTACTCTTTTCGATGCTACTATCGGCACAAAAGTTGAAGAATGTTGTTGTGCCAGTTCTGATGAAGTTGAACGAGATGGGTCTGATTTACATTCAAGGATGGAATCTCAAGAAAATGGTTATGAATCGGACAGCCATAGGATGTAAGGACTAAATTCAAATGATTCGACAGTTAACTCAGACTGTAGAGCATTTGAAGAAACAAAAGACGGAGACAAAAAAGAAAGACAAGGCCATGACGCTCTCATACTTTGAGATTACTCTTACATGTAGAGCAAAGGTGTAATTTGAGGAGTTGAAGAACGAGCTACTTTAGAGCCAATGGTGGGGTTTGAATCGGCAATTGTACGAAGTAGATGTAGAGAGACATGCTAGATTAGAAGCATTAGCAAACAAGTGAACGCAAATTTTTCAATGTGACAAAGTAGAGGTTAAGTGATTGGAACGATTGTTTGTAGGGACCTTAAACTTAGTCTAAGTTTTTTGTTTGATCAATAAAATATTCATCTTTGTATGAAATAAGAATGAATTCCTACGAATATGGAACTTTAAGCTAAAAGTACAAATATAGTTAGGATGTTCACACGAGCTATAGTGCACAATGAGGCTAGTAATATCTTAGACTGTAAGGATCCGAGAAGCAAAAACATTGATGACCTGCTCAAAGTTTAGCCAAGAAATAGAGTTAGGGTGAAATGAAGAAGAACAACACGAGTGCAATGTCAGGATGAAAAGGAATTAAGTTGCCACATACGTGGAAAATGCCGATGATCTCTAATTTTGATGGCGGATTGGACACTGGCGGAAGTATTACGACTCAAAAATCTGGGAGGAATAATTTTTCATGGAAATGGGACTTCTTTTGCCTAGAGTTGTGCGAAGAAGTGCCTTGGGGGAAAGTGGTACATTCGATCAGAAGAAGAATGCAACCGGAATTATGAGATGCGAAGATATGGGCTAAAGCATTGGGACTTAACTACGAAGAAGAAAAAGATGGCATTGACTAGGAAGGCTTAGCTCTGCATTATAGGATTCAACTTTGATGAAACCAAGTAGTTCAATCCTAGAGAGAGGAAAGTCACAAACCGATACAAGATGGAGCTAATCAAGGATGCATTCAAGCATAAAGTGGCCTTTATGTTGAATCAACTATCTTCACCTCAATGTGCCACCATTGTGAATATGCATAAAGTTAGGATTGTAAAAGGCTTTGTGAGTGGCTCAATTCGGATAAATTGGGGAGAAATATTTGTGAGGAATGTACAGGTGATGGCTAGTCGACTCCGAGAAGATGACAAAGGAGTAGTTTATATTTTATTTTTTCTAATACACATGTATTCGAAGATGGAATGACTAACACCAAAGCAACGACACTTGTATCTGTTGAAGTCGAGGTTGTCTAATATAGATGAGGACACAAGTAGTGGGTCTACTCAAAGTGTAAACAATATTAACTAAGCAGATGAGGAAGTATGGAAAGAAATCAATGTAGAAGAGAAGGATTTAGTCTATGAAGAATTCATTGTGGAAATCCCAAGGAAGTGAAAGAGAGGAGCCAACACGGAGAGTCCTCAGGGTAGTTTGTCCCCAAGACAGAAGATGGTCGGGAAGTCTGCGGAAGTTGTAACCCTCAATTGTCCAAACCAAAAATGAAGGCGACTAAAGAAATTGCAGAACCTCTTTCTTCATTGCTGCAATTATCACAAAAGCTGAAAGATGTGGTGGTGCTAGTGCTCATGGAATTCAATGAAATGGGACATGGTTATATTTATGGTTGGGATCCACATTAAGATAACTATATGGAGTTAATCCAAACCATGCATTGAATGGAAAAAGCAAGAGTAAGTGCATGTAATTTGGCAGTTAACTAAAAATGTGGAGAAATTAATCAAGTAGAAAGCCAAATTTGAGAAAGAAGTGAAGACCTCGAAGAAGGCGTATGCAGAAATCTGTAAGATCAAAGGAGCAAAAATTTAGTTTGTGGAAAAGAAAAACTTGCAGCTTCGAAAGACTATACAAAAATTGGAGAGGCGCCTCAATTAGATTGACGTGGAAGGATTTGCTTGATTGGAATCCCTTGCCAACAGGTGCATCCAACACCTATTCGCTTGGTGTGATGAGGAAGAGACGCATCGGTTGAAGAAGTTGATGGTGGCGATGGAGAATCGTGGAGACGCAAAGGAAAAAATAAATATATAATATTTTGGATCAAGAGTTTTAAGAAGCAATGAGACTTCATTGACAAAAAATCACCTTTAACGTCCAAGAGATGCAGTTAGGAATCGAACTAGAAGTAGAACTAGAGAAGTGGAGATGCAATCGAGCGTGTATAGAATTCTCAAAGAAATAGAAGTGAACGATATAAGTAGGCAGCGTTTAGAATAGGTGTTAGGACTATGTATGAATAGGAGTAGATCTAATGCCAAGGGATCTTTTTCTTGCAAGTGTTCTTTGAGAATCAAAAGTGTAGTCATGATATAATAAGAGCTTGAGAAGTTGGTGTCGTGACGCACGTGAATAGTCTAAACTAGATATCAATACCTGTGAAATTAACCAAGTTTTTGCCCATGAGCTATCAGTCGTATTTGTCCATCCATGAGTACCTCATGGAGTTTTTGTATGCCTTGACCAACAGCTTGTGAAGGAGAGATCCCCGCCATCAATAAACGAAATTGATTCTTTTAATTGTGCATTCATATGCATTTAGTTTGATTGATGGGTAATATTAACACTGTCAAATAGTGAGAATTTGGATCTTTTATTTGTACTACTCTTCGGACTTCAAAGTCCAGAGTGAACTAAATAAGATTAAACTTGACTTTTACCTTCAAGTTGGATTGTTTTCGTATCTTATTCCCTTGGGAACAAGTCTAAAGTACCAACTACTGTCTTGAAGTATGTACCTTTTTGTTACAATGGCAAGACATAGGATGTGAATGTTAGGAATCGATGCATGTCCATTGGAGGGAGATTGTGGAGGATGATAGAGAATTACATGTGAGGATGGATGCTTTTGCATGGAAGTTTGAGATATCATCGGATGGTGCAAATATTTTCCAAAGAAATAGCAAGGCACGATTCATGTAGGTAGTAATTTGAGTAATACCTCTAGGATTTTATATAAATAGGACCAAAATAGTAAGATGAGATATCTTTAATTTGTAAGAGTTGTGATAAAAATTGATCATGAGTAGCCAGGGTTGAACATAATCCTTTCAAAGCAGAGTGGAGATCACGGTGACCTATTTTAGTAGTGTTTGGATTCCTATGAAGATATCCATGAATTTGATCCACGAGCTTGATCATCGAGGATCTCTTTGAAAGAACTTATGCTAGCTTGTGTTTGGTATATGATTGATTTTTGTAATTGGGATCACACATATTAATAAAGAATCTTTAGTTGTAAAGCATTCTGAATTCGTTTTGATTGATGGAAATTATATTATGAATGATTGAAATCTTTGGACTGCAATGTCCACAGTTTGATAAAAAAGCTTAAACTTGCATATTTACCTTTCTTGTATTCTTTTGACACCCCATTCATGTGAGACCGAATCTAAAACACTACAAAATACATTATTTTTGTGTAATTTGTATGTTCTATAAAACAAGGCTACTTGATAAATAATTCATGTACTTTGTTATTAATTGCAACCATTTCATTTCAATTATGATTTCCAAATGAAATTAAATGTGGACTTCAATTTTACAGTCTACGTATGTGGCTTTTGGGTTGACTCCCACTTAGATTTATCTCCAATGGCTTTTTAAAAGCTCATCATATGTCTAGAAAGATAATTCAAATTCTGATAACCATAGCTCTATTGCCCCTTTTACACAAATTGTGAACATATAATCTTCATACCAAACTCTCATTATTATTCTACTCTTATAATTTTCTCTTATCAAATTTAATCAAGATAAAGATCACAAATTGTAATGAGAATGGTTACATGGTAAAATGCAAGTAGTCCATTTGGACCTTCTAGAAACCCAATTCACACACTCACTCTTACCAAGTGCATGGTTAGGTAGCTTTGTGAAACATATGTGTCAAAAATATCAGAACAAAGAATGTCAACAGGTAACACAAGAACCTTCTATAAACTCAGGAAAATACCATATATAAGTAATGAGGTCAAGGGCTAAGCAACAGCAAACGTGAAGACAAGATTATGGCTTAGAGGTTACAAAATGAAATTTTGCAATTTCTGCCTAAACGAATTCATTTTTTTAACGGAAAGTCAAAGTAGATGTAGTGATTTCTAATTCTTTACTTGATAGCTATAATGGACACCAGTTACTCTTTCGCCCGTTTCACTCATTTCGATCTCCTCCACAGCTGCTCTAGTAAATTTCAGGACAGCTTTCACCTCACTCCGACTAATTCTAAGAAACACTTTCATTTTCTTATGAGATAGATATTATGAAATTTATTACAAAGATTTGTAGTAATTGTTTATTTCAAGGGCATGAAATTATCCAAATCATTCAATAGACTTATAATTTCCATACGGACGCGAATTATGATGCCCCAAGCTGAAGGAATTGTTAAGCTCGAATCAGGAACTGAACTCAGAAACGCAACAAGCCCGTGATTGCAAAGAAATAATAATAGATTGCGACTCATGTTCATAAATAATATAGTCGATGACATATTATTTCCATTGCATCAAACGCGGCCATAAAATCTTCACAAATCTCGCCCATATCTCCGCTGTAGCTATTGTGACGGCTTTCTTCACACAATAAGCACTCAACCGGTTTGATTGGTTGCTTCAAAATTCTGTGAGGTAACTCTTTTCCTTGGCGCTCCAAGGATAAAAGTACGGGGTGTGAGTTCCTACCAAGGAAATGCCCTAAAGTAAGTCCCTCTAACAATTAATGGCATTTGCCCACTATCCATATTATTTCGATTAAGAAATCTTCCCATGCACCCATCCAAACCTGGACTTATTTTGTGAAGTATCTGTTAAGTAGAAAGTGTCTGCTATTAAAATATATTTTTATATTTAAAATAGGAGAAGGAAGTGATTAATAAGATTAAGTGGACAATGTACATGATTTTTTTCTGTTCTTATTTATTTTGTCAAACTAATATCCAGAGAGATATTCATCCCTGTACGACTTGATGGGGTCTTCCCATCCTTTTGATATATTACTCGCTCCTCTGTATATCCAGAGAGATCCAAGGGGCTTCCACTGTGCCAGTTTGTGAAAAATGGATTAAAAGTACACCAATGTATGTGGATTGCAAAAATGCTTCCAAAGCATGGAAGATCTCATTTATGTTGTACACATGTAACAGTTTCATTCATTTGAGATAAAAAAAAAAAAACTCGGAGGGGTAGGGAGGAGGATTCTTTACCTGAAAACATCAAATATGAGAATATTGCCCAAGTTAAGTTATTATTAAACATTAAATATGTTTAATAATAACTTAACTTGGGCAAGTGTACAACCCATCTTTATTTTCAAACCTACTGCATGGCCAAACTTAACCAAAATAGCATGATACTGGGCAGAAGCCCTAAATGTAGAATCTTACCTTACCTTACTCTCACTCTCACCCTCTCAGTGGAAGAAATTAAGCCCTACATATGGAAGGGCCAAGCGTATACTCCAGCAAACGGGTTTCGTGTTTTAACTCTTCCTGCCTCGAACAAAAAACATGTTCCAGCTTTCCGTTTAGTATCACTCATCTTTTACATGTCGCTAGTCTTAAACTTGATGGCATAGTGATATTACCGGAGGCAGTTGCGACCAAAAAAAGCCAAGTTATGGGTTATTTTTTATTCTCACACCATGTATGAAACCCCACAACTGTATTTGTGGGACCATTAAGAGTTGGTAAGAAATAAAAGTGGATGAAGCATGCCAAATAGTAGAGTTCTGCCCATCCCCAGATTTTTACTTGTGGCGTTGTTTTGACACCCCCAAATACTGGATTGAGATCTGTAGTGGTGTTTACGAGGATGAAAAATGCTCCATAGTTGATCACAATGTAAAATTGGTAAAAAAAAAAAATGCTTGGCACACAGAATAAATAATCCATAATCCCTAAACCCGAACTCGATGGTATAATGCGGTGATAACCCTACCCATGGCATATTGGGCAGTTACACGATGATCTCCGCTCAAAGAAGCACCAAAATCACCTATTGTAAGTTTACTATCCACTAACCTCAAATATCTTATTTTGATTTGCAGTGGGGATCAAGCATACTAACCTTCTATCTTGGTATCTTGGAGTAAAGTCTCGGTATTTTCTGCCTAATCTATGCCAATATTCATTATTCAAAAGTGATATTGCTAGCACGGACCATCACGTCTTACCTCTGCCATCTCTAAAGTAGAATTTCCTCAGCTAATGCGCATCATCTCCATTTATATAAGCCAAGCGGTTGAAGTCTGGAGCAACTTAGGCACGCTGGCTTAGTTTCATGACAGTACTCAAATCTGTTCATACGCTGATCATCTTGGAAAATATAATGAGTTTTAGTACTCCAGTGTGAGTGCTTATCGTACACGATCAGGTTGTAATACAGAAGAAGAAATCTTGTACATGCTTAACAATTACAAGGTTTCTTACAAGCTTGTGTTTGCTATGCACATACAAGCTTTCTTCTTACAAAGCTAATCAATGAGTAAAGATTTATTTGCAAACGCCAAGACTCGCAGACTGCTCTGAAAAAAAATAAAATAAAAAATAAGGTGTCATGCATAATAAGTCTTCTACAACGCTCCGGATTATGCATGAGGCCTATTCCACAATCTAGGACGTATGGAACCGGGGTGTTACATTGGTGGGTGCGGAAATAGTAGCTAGGTTGTTAGACTTTTTAGGCTTTGAGGTAACAGCAACATATGGATGGGCCCTCTGAAAATATCTGTATAAGCCCTATGTGAATGAACCCTACATAATGCGTTATATGCATGTGTTACATCCAAAAATATCATATTATATATATATGACATTCTGTCCTTGATCAAATTCAGCAGTGAAGAAATACGTTACTACCTTCATGTGTAGCATTGTGGAAAACGTGATACATTGACATGTATTCGCTATTATTCTTTGTAACCTTTTATCGGCGTTGTAGGTGGCAATGCAGATTCTTCTTGTCCACAGTTCAGTTTGTATATACTTCCCATGCAAATACTGCAAATCGAGGACAATATGTAGTTTGTTGATGGACTTTCGAACATGGGAGAGAGACCATCTATAGAGGCTTGGCATATCAAAATTACAAAAATGACAGAATCTGGTAACCTTTGTCCGCAATGCACTCCACATTGGTCCACTCCCTTCAAGTTTTTTCGTCTGGACCAAGTGTGTCCAGCAGTTGTTTTCGCACAGGCCTTTCGTGTCTTTCCCCTTCTTGAAGTTTGATTTATGAGCTTGAGTTTCTCATTGCATGCTGTAGCTTACGTGATGAAGATAGTGATGGTTGCAACGTGCACAAAGCACGAAGGATCTTAGCGCTTGATTCGCAAGTACTCCACCCCTCTAGGACTTCGGCCTCTAAGAGACTTCGTCCTCTACGACTACATCCTACATCGCTGCACATGCAGTGAAGTATCTTCAGAGACCTTCGTAGACATAGTTATGTCAAAGATAAATATTCTTAGCGATATGAAGTGCAAGTCTGGCATAGAGCTGGATTCCCTATAACACAAGTTCAGTTGGTCGTGAAGAAATAAGGATTTTAAATTCCTACCAATCCGTACTACGGAGGACGTGAAGTTGCACCAGGTCCTGAAATAAACTAATATAACAATTCGGGGATCAGTAAGTCAAGAAATTGCATTACGGTCTAGTCACTGACATGCTACATTCTACTATGAGAAATAGAAGTTCAGATACCATATATCTAAGAATCAACAAATCGCACTCCGGTCTAGCCATGGTAATTCTGGATTCTAGCTGAGAATTCGTTGTGTATTTTATTAATTATTAGAAATAAAAATTGATCAATTCGTATTCTAGGTAAAGTCCATCTTGACAGAATACCAGGTCGATGAAGACCCTGAAGAACGGCGGACCATGTCGTGATGGAACAAATGGATCACATGTCATTAAGAGACCCTCATCGGTCAACATCTTGATTGGATCTCTTGTGATCTCCTCACTTTTCCACCTTTAGAAAGTGAAGCGCGTCACTCTTAAAAGGCGAACGTCAAGGTAGTACTGTACATAGTGGGCGTAGCCTAACATCGCCGATCGATCAGATTAGGAATATTTGACAGAAGAACGAAGAACAAGATCGTAGCAACATACTACGAGCGTTGGTGTGTTATATAATGAAGCTCTGCTTCGAATCTGCATGCAATGTTCTTGATCTACCTGTCAAACTGATCCACATCCTTCAACGTTTGTAGACAGCATAGGATGTGGACCTCATCCTATGCTGTCTACAAACGTCTATGTGAATGTCGAAGTTGCCAAAATTGACTTGTGCACATCTGAAGTCCGAGATGAATAGAAGTGGACATTCCAGACGCATGCGAAAGTTCCTCATGTGTTTCCAAGAAATGAGTACAATTTTCAATGTATTACAGATGTAGGCCCTCAGAGAGTTGAGATTTAAGTTTCAGCTAGAGAAGACGAAAAATATTCAAATTTAAGATGGCATGTGCCCCAATAACATATTATATTATCCAAGGTTTATGTGTAGTGTCAAATCTTGACAACTTCAGCCCTTTCTCTGATTACAGCTTTTAAGTCCACCGGTGGCCTGGGTGGTGGTCGTGGTGGTCGCTTTTAAGATCAGGTCATACAATAACCATGAACGGATATCAAGAACGCAAAGTCTTGTTCTGGGTTTCGCGGCTTTCGCCATTAATCGATATCATGGCTTGCTTCCCTTCACTCGTGACCACAAAATCGGTGTGTTACACGAGAAAAGATTCTCTCTCTCTCTCTCCCTCTCTCCCGCAGACTGATAGTTCATTTATCATCGGTCGGTGACGGTTTGCTTGCTTCTTGACGTGTCTGAGTGACTGGTAATTATGGTGTAACATGGATTCTGGATCCAAGCTTGACAATCCAAGACATGTTTTTTCTTCACAACAGGGAATGACAGTCACGTAGGAACATCGGAATGTTATCGTGTTGTGACAGAACTACAGCTGCTGCAAAGTAGTTTGCATGAAGAATGAATGAAAGGATTTAAAGTCCACCAGAAACCCAACCGGGTTATGGGACTATGGTAAAACTACAATACTTATGAACTCTAAGAAACTTAACTCCCTCTTGCTCTAAAATTTTCTAATCTATACTGATGATTCTCATTGAGAAAGCAGTGCAGATCAAAATCAGAGTTTGATTTGAACAAATCTACAAAATCTACTCTAGTTCGAGTATGGAAAGGGCAATAAAACATAAAATGTTCTTCCGTATTCAAAGCCTCCCAATCACAATGTAAACATAATCTCTACCTTTGTTTTCTACAAAGAATAGTAGCTCAGTAAAATAATGTCAGCAGAATCTGAAAACTATCGTGAGACAAAATATGCATCCAACTTGAGGATGTATGAGTACATTTATTGCCCCTCGTCACCTTCTCTTATCGGCACAAGTGTGAAGTAAACAAAGTACCAGGTCTACTCAGTGATCTTCATATATATCCTTGATAATCTATAATAAAGATCCATTCTCTCGCGGATTCCAATTGTGCTCACTCTCATCTCGTCATCATTTTGTCTGCATTCCGAGACCAGTACATTCTCAAAATTTCTTGTAATTTAATCTTCCGACTTTGAACACAAGAGGGAGCCAGTCGATCGGATTCCTTCGTTTATTGGATTATATATATATATATATATATATATATATATATATATATATCAATTCACGCAAGCTAGGTCTCGTGGCCTTTAGTCTAATGTCTCCGACACTGGGACTTCGGCTGTAGCCCTTCCCGGCCTTATTGTAAGAATCCTGGCCGTGGCACAGGTCGTAGCTAAAACATCTATGATTGGGGGTAGCTTTGTCCTAAAGAGCAGAACGGATCCGGAACACTAGATGTTAACAGAAACCTTGACAACTGGAGTTTCTGCCGCTCTCGAAGGCAAAGGTAGTGAAAGTAAAGTGCGTACATATAAATACACATTGACTTGGTGCACTGCGTTGGATTTGTCTACTAGGCAGGTGATTCTGGAAACTTAAGGC
This sequence comes from Marchantia paleacea, assembly GCA_014180765.2. NCBI lineage: Eukaryota > Viridiplantae > Streptophyta > Marchantiopsida > Marchantiales > Marchantiaceae > Marchantia > Marchantia paleacea. Next base: position 485,887 of record MUAA02000108.1, on the reverse strand, counting down.
GCTTTGCAACGGATCTGACGACGGCAGCGAGACCTTCCTGACTCCAACTGCGACAGCCCAATCCCTCTGATTCGAACTTTTCAACCTGTTCAGACCTGTAGCAAGTTCTCTGTCCAGCCATGGTCAGCCTGACTCTCTGCTAGCTCAAGCAGTTGTAGCCCGTCATGCTCCATTTCGAGTCATGTTCTGTATTGTCAATACTTCACTGACTCCATTGCAAATGCAGCAAGTTGAATGCACACTTAACATGTTGTTCTAGAAGCTCTAACTAGAAGGTCGTGAAGCAATTGAGGGCATGATTCAAAATAGATCTGTCTTATTCGAATGACCAGACTGAGTGCGCTCAGCTGAGATCTAGGTGCACAATGTCATGCGTACGTATGCTGAAGTAGAGATCTTGTGGGCCCAACACCTTACTGGTCCTGGGGACCAGATCTAGATAAAAAGATTCAAGCTCGAGCGGAAGACTCCTGCAGCTGACAAGTTACAAGTGACTTGAAGTGCTTATTTACTTGTGAGTCTCGTCTGGAACTATAGACACAGTGCAGCAGTAGATGAGTCCCTGTGCAGCCCAGTTTTCCAGTAGATGAGAAGTTACAAGTGATATAAACTGCATATTTACATGTAAGTGTCGTCAAGATCTATAGACGCTAAACACACACTCGTGGAGCTCATGCCGTGCATCTAGATCAATACAATTGAACAGGTTGGAATGTACATGTTCCTTAAGGAGTTTTCGCAAGTTTTCGGCCGACCGGGCAGGCTATACAGTATCTCGAGATTTGTGAACAAGCTGCTCAAACTCGGCCGGTGCTTTGAGTGACACTGTGAAGGAACATGAATTAATATGAGTTTTGTACAGGGATATTATCTTTCGTGTCGTTGGGAGCAATTCGGACTATAAAATTTGCTAATCGATCGGAAGCGTGCACGATATCGTTGGCAGTAAGTTCAAGAACAAGTACTGAGTATTGTCCACTGTGACGATGCAAGGGTGTACAAATTTGGGATGGCAAGCCACAGGACTTGCGATTCCTGTAGGTGGAGCTTTGAGCTCGATAGCATGCTCACAGAGGTGCAGGGCTGCAGGCGCTGGCGATTGTGGTAAAGGTGCAAAGTTCCGGAGTCGACGAGTACATCAAGATAATTTCAATCAAAAGTTGCGATTGGGTGGCAACTTCTCGTCTTCTTTCAGCTTTGCAGGAAACGGACCAAAAAATTTGAGAATGGTTAAGCAGACAGGAGCATTGGTTGGACAACAACCTATGGGCTGCGGGTTCATTCGTTGTGCAGGAAGTGGAAATTTGAATTCTAGCTCTAGCGTGGAGGTCATAGGGACGATTGTCTTGACCAAAAAGTACGTAATTGACTTATCAGATACAGCTTCCAGCCTTGTGGACAACACCCTTGACCTCTTGGGTTACAAGGTCGACTTCCAGATCGTCAGCGTAGATCTGGATCCCAGTAAGTTTTCGCTTTACATCTCTATTTTGCTCAAACCTTCCTCTGAGTGCGTGGAAATCCCGCCCCATAGCTGCCTGCTCATAAATACGATTGCTTTCATATTAACGGGAGAATCTTTTTTATCCATGACAAATCAGGTTCTCATCTAAAGCTGACCATGGAACTCGCTATTATGCAGCGCCTGATTTGGGGAATTGTTGGGTGCCTCGAGATTAAAGATTTACAGACGTAAGGCTCAGGAAACGAACTTAACAATTCTTTCCTTGCAGTCGAATAGTAGTACTAGTCTTTTCTTCCGGTGATTTTGACTTTGAATGAACATGTGCATCTGTTCAATGAAAATGTGACAGAGTCAAATGGCCCAAAAGTCAGCAACAAGAGCAGCATCACAAACTGGGCTACACAAGACGACGTTGGAGACACGATATTGGCTGCAGAGAACTTTCTATACAAGATAAAGTTCACACTACCTAAAGATTTTGGAGAGCCTGGTGCATTCTTTGTGAGAAACAACCATAGGAACGAGTTCTTCCTCGTGTCTCTGACACTAGAGCTCCCTGACAAGAGAACTATTGCATTTCCTTGCAACTCGTGGATTTACAGCACATCCAACTATTCTAGAGATCGTGTCTTCTTTGGCAACAAGGTGAGTAGATTACTCGACCCCACATACGTAATCATCGCAGTCTGAAAACTCTTGAATACTTCGTCTTTCATCTAATTTAAGCCAAGTAATTATTCTAAGTGAAATGCTATGCATTTCAACATTCTCGCTGAACAATCTTTTCTCAGAAGGTTGCTCATAAACAATTTCTCATAGTGTGTAATTAGTTCGTTATGGATTATAGTTTTGCAGTATCTTGAATCTGAAGTCAAAGATTTATGATTTAAAGTTCGTTTTCAAGCAGAGGGTATGGAGGGAGAGTATATGATATGGACATAAATGTTGCACTCGTCAATACTATTAGACGAATGCTGTAATATGTATCGTTTGTAATCATGGTGTTAGGTGTACCTTCCAGACCAAACGCCATCTGGTCTCAGGGCACTAAGAGATATGGAGCTGGAAGTTTTGCGGGGAGATGGAAAGGGAGAGAGAAAGGAAGCAGATAGAATTTACGACTATGACGTCTATAATGACCTGGGTAGCACAGACAACATTCGCCCTGTTTTGGGTGGAAAGAAGCTTCCTTATCCTCGGCGATGCAGAACTGGTCGTCCCAAGACACAAGCCGGTCAGTATTGCAGTTTAATTTAACAATCAATCAACACAGGTGTCAAGTTGATGACCAGATTAAATCTGTCACCAAATTGTGAAGAGACAGACACATCAGAGAATCGCGATCGTTGACGTTTTTCGGCAGAGTTGTTCACTGATCATTAACAGAGATTCTGACTCTGGAATCGAATTCAATATCAATCTAAACTCCACAGTATTAATTTTTTTGAAAGCTGACCTTCTTTCAATGTGCAGACCCAAAGTCAGAAGAGAGCATTGAACAGGGTACTTCGCTGGTTTACGTGCCGAGAGACGAGAGGTTCAATCGCGTAAAAAACTCGGGCTTTTTGGCTGGAGGTGTAAAGAGTGTTGCACATTTCATTGTTCCTGCTCTTACTAGCTACTTCGATGGCACACCCAACGAATTTGACTCCATCAAAGATGTCAAATCTATCTACGCCAAGGGTATAGACCTCTCAGGCCATATGGCGGACCAAAACGGTGACGTGAAGAAAAACAGCAAGAAGCCGCAAGAGAATCCCTACGTTCTTCTCGACACTATTTTTGATGCTGATGGCGACTCGAAGAGTGTCATTAATTTCCCACTTCCTCAACTCATAGCCAGTAAGCCTAGACTTCAAAAGGGTTATTTCCGTATTTCAATCCTACTACTGCATGCTTCTGACTGCAGTGCTTTAATTTTGAATCAATTTTTGTCAAAATAGAATCTACAGGTGTCGAAAGGGATTCGAAATACAATTTTTGCAAAATTCTTTTGTGAGTCAGGGGTACTTTAGTAACAACTACGCGAAACTGTTTACAAGCTAAGGTTGGAGAAGTAAAAACTATTTCAACACTCTGTTTTCCACAGCTGATGAAAACGCATGGTTATTGGACGAGGAGTTCGGACGTCAGAGCTTGTCTGGACTGAACCCATGTGTTATAAAATTGCTCAAGGTCAGTGCAGAAAAGTACTAAGTAAAATAAAATTGCCACAATGAGCAACATTTATCTTGACTCGTTGAGAGTCTTTAGAAGCTGACTTTTCTGAATCTTTTATTCACAACCGTCTAAGTCAATATACATCGATTGCAATGATTATGTTTTCTCTGTTTGCTATGGACTTTGACGCCCTAGGTTTGTATATCCGATTCCGTTCTTCCTTCCTCAAGTCTGCAAGTAGTTTGAACTTCTGCCAAAATCATATCAAACAACTTGGAGACTGAAGGAACGAAGGTCTTGACGTGAGTATGTAGGGCCTAAACACCATTTCGTGCCATTTCGCTCAGGACTATCCACCGAAAAGCAATTTGGACCCGAGCGTGTATGGATCTGGTAGTGCATTGCAAGAGAAACACATTCTCGCAAACCTGCAGGGCCTAACCGTTGCAAAGGTAAATGGTCGATATGCTTCTGCCAAACTGTGAGTTTCGGTGCTCTCCTATTCAGTCAAGTCCAGCAATAGGTGTAATTCATCACACCTATTGCTCTCCTCTCACATAATCACTCTATATATATATATATATATATATATATGGTCTATACGGTGAAAGAATTCTGAAATAGGCCTGAGCTTTCCAGTTTCTAAGTTCCAAGACATATTAGTCACGTCATTATTTGAGTCTCTCTCAATGACGTCAAGTGCTGACATTTCCATGGTCTTGATGTGATATTTGTGTGCAGGCTTTGGAAGACAAGAGGCTATTTACTATCGATTATCATGATATATTCATGCCACACATGAGCAAGATAAATGCAGTGAAAGATGGAGGCAGGGGATACGCACCACGCGTTATTTTCTTCCACACCAACGAAGGCACCATGATGCCCGTGGCAATTGAGCTAAGCTTACCTCCGCCTAAAGGTGGTAACATTTCTATCAGAAGAGTTTTCACTCCACCTTCAGCTTCACCTACACAGAGAGACTACATCTGGGAGTTGGCCAAGCTCCACTTTAATGCCATCGACTTTGGATACCATGAGCTAGTCACACACTGGTATGAATTGCATTGCAAATTATTGAGTATTTGTAATGTATCTAGAGTTTCTTCTATATCTTTGTGGTCCCAACGAGACTCGTCAAAGAGCAAGCATGCAAAAAGAATAACAATATCCAAGCTCACAGTACAACGTGGTGCTCTTGGTTGAAGAAGTGAAGCTGTTCAGAATCTATCATGACTTACTCGTTATCACGCTTGCACAAATTCCTGAAGACTCAAGAGGCAATTGTTATGTACAGAGTTGTTTGACAGTGAATGGGTGCTGGACCTGTCTTGAAATCATCCTGCACTTGAGAACGATATCACAATAGTCCATGTCAGTTTAGGGTATAGCTGAGCAGTTTCTCATTTCAGAGGTTTTCTCTCGATGCCTGAGGACAGATGTATGAGATATTGAGGCAGTAGGACTGAGTTCTCTTCAATTGTTCTTTTGTCCAGGTTGAGGAGTCACGCTGCCATGGAGCCAATTATAATATCTAGCAACAGACAGCTAAGTCGTATGCATCCTATCTTCAATCTCCTTCTACCGACCTTCAAAAATACGATGAATATCAATGCAATTGCTCGACAGGCTCTTATCAATGCCAACGGAATCATTGAGCAGACATTCACTCCTCAGCAGTACTCCATGGAGATGAGCGCAGCAGTTTTTGCTGCCACTTGGCGGTTTGACGCACAAGCCCTACCTCAGGACTTGATTGCAAGGTATGCTTTCACACACAGCAGCACTCATACTCCTGTAACCTGTTTGTGTTATATATTTATTTATTTATTTTGTAAAGTACTAGGTAATCTATGTTTTTTCTGAGCTTCAATCGTCTTCAATCCCATGGTTCTGGATATGCTCAACGGCTGTTTGATAGCTATGGTAGTACCTCTAACAAGCTCAATCTCAAATGCTTAAGTGCTCGACGAGAATCCTCCAGGAAATGAGTGGTATGAAGGTTGGAATTGTTTGCATAAACAATTCCAGATTTCAGATGTTTCATTGTAGCCCCAGAGTGGCACAGATCAAAGTGACAACCCTGGAGAAGCAGCGGCCTGTAGTCTAGGACACAAGAGTCACGAGAAATGAAGAGACAAGACCGACCTCTCATCGATGCATTGTTGATCCGCTTGCAGAGGGATGGCAGAGCCAGCAGATGACTCATACGCAGGGGGAGTGAAACTCGTGGTGGACGACTACCCATTTGCAAAGGATGGGCTGGAGCTGTGGGATGGAATCAAAGCTTGGGTGGCCAAGTACGTGAGCATCGTATACGACGATTCGGACGAGGTAGTTGTTGCAGATACGGAGTTGCAAAGTTGGTGGAACGAGATAGTGAATGTCGGATACGGAGATGTGAAATCTGCGTCTTGGTGGCCTAAACTCGACTCTTGCAACAGTTTGGTGCAAATCGTCACCACAATTTGCTGGATGGCGGGACCTCACCACGCTGCAGTGAACTTCGGTCAATATGCTTATGCGGGCTTCATGCCGAACAAGCCACCCATGACTCGCAAGTTCATTCCCGAGGTCGGGTCTCCGGAGTACCAGGAGCTCATTGCCGACCCTGAGAAGTACATTCTCTCGTCATCCACCTCCGAACTGGCTGCCACCATCGTCATGGCTACCATCGAGCTCCTGGCCACTCACGCCATCGACGAGGAGTACGTGGGCCACCGGAACTCCAGCGACTGGACCTCCGATGACCGGCTGAAGGCGGCCTTTGCAGAGTTCACTGCGGCCATGGACAACTTGGAGAGCAAAATCAATGAGAGGAACAACAACCGGGACTTGAGAAACAGGCTGGGCCCCTCGCTCGTCCCCTACACTCTCCTCTTCCCGACTTCCACCTCCGGTTTGACGGGCAAAGGCGTTCCTTACAGCACCTCCATCTAATTATCAAAGGTTTATCAAACTCTATTCACGGCTTGTGACTTTTCCACGTGAAGGACATGCTTCATCTTTGGGTTCATCGAAGATATTCATGGTTTTTCACCGTATGGTGTATGTTAATATCTTCAAGTATTCTCTACGGTAGCTGATTCCAAAGTGAAAGAACAAAAACCTTGCAAAAGGACTCCCTTAGGTCATTGACAAACATCTCGCTCAGATTTAGTTGTTTCTCAATTGAGCAGCATGGTGCTAATGGAAGAGGAATATAGAAACCTAGATTGAGGAGATGCCAGGTAATGGCGAGAGATCCGATTAGGTGAGATTCTTTTTTGTACGCGACTCGCAACCAGTGGACCCTTAAGGTGGACGACCTTTGAATGTACAATGTGTTCGTTTCCGTGAACTGCGGTATACAAGATTAGACGTGTTGTAAAAATACACATTTCCAAAACAATCTTGCAAAAGGTGGAGCTAGAACCATCATGGTGGTTAACATTTTTGCCAAATTGTATGGAGTTCTAATGGAGAGTAAACTCAGCTGTTGGGCTCAATCTTGTCGGGTGAGAGCTCCTTCTGAAGCAGGATTTAGCCCCACTTTTGGTATTGTGGATCATATACTTTGCCTGAGAGTTTTTTGGGAGCAATCTAAAGGCAAGGGCAAACAACTATTTACTGCATTCATTGATTTTAGCAAGGCTTTTGATCAAGTTTCAAGTAACCTTCTATGGGATAGGCTTGAGGTGATAGGAGTCCCCAAGGACATGATTGTGGCAGTTTCCAAGCTCTATGAACGGGTTCATGTGAATGATGTAGAGAGATGTGTTATTGAACTTGGTGGCGGTGTCGGTGCCGGTGTGCAACAAAGAATTGCTGATCAATGCTCTGATCTATGCCGATGATAAAGTGCATTTATCTAGAGATCGCCTTGGTTTACAATACCATTTGGATGCATTGCAAGAGTTTTGTAATAGTAATCAAATGGAGGTAAACTTTCAGAAATCCAAGGTGATGGTTGTGGGTACAAAAGCTCCTCACTCTTTTTTATGCAGAGGTCAAGAGTTAGAAGGTCAAGAGCTACAAGTATTTGGGCATAGAGTTCTTTTATACATACAGGTGTAGGTTGTGCATTGAGAACAGAGTTCAAGCAAGTTACATTGCTCTCTACTCTCTTTTGAACCATTGTAGATGTGCACACCTTGTTGTACGGAATCTGAGGAATTTTTTGTTTAGAAATTTAGTGGTGTGGTGTTACTTTATGGAGTTCAAGTTTGGGAACCTTGTATCAAGAAGAGAGCATGGGAGGATATTGAGAAGGTTCATAAACTTTTGAACTTGGTGCAAGGTGTCAAACACCTTACTCTATACTCCTTGCTAAATCAAGTTTCCTAACTTTAGAAGTTGGAGCACTCCACTTAACTATGTTTGTAGGGTGAAGACATTGGATCAGAATAGGTTGTCACAACAAGCACTTTGTGCTATAGTTTTTATTGGTGGATGCTTCGCGGATGTATTTGCCTCATGTGAGAAATGTAACATCTATGAAAAGGACTTCACACTCTCGGCGCTTGCTCTTCGTGACATTATACAGAGAAGATTACTACATAGTCTTTGGTTTGAGGAGATGCTCTTCATGACTAGATACAACCAGAGCATCATCTTTGCTCCGAGCGTGGAACCAAGATGGAATTCTATCATAAGAATGAATTCCATGTTAATCTATGGTGGAGATGATTACTTAAATGCACCTATCTCAGTTCCATTAGAGTTTTGATAGCTCAGAATTATACTATATCTCTCATAGTTACACATTGAAGATGGACATTGGCATAACATTGATAGAAAAGATAGGCTTTGAACACTTTGTGATTTAGATCAAATTGAGGATGAGTACCATATTTTCCTTGTGTGCCCCATGTACTTCATTATTATATGTAAACATAGTGTAAATGCTTCATATTTTTACAGTTTACTTCAAATATCAGCACTCTCATTAGGTCTTTAATATGAGGGATGTACTCAATTGTAGGAATAGTCTTTTATAATAGTTTACATTGGTTTGGATTCTTAGATATATCCTAGACTATTTGTGTGTGTTTTGTATTGTGTTTGATGTCTTTTGACTATTTAGGTCTTAAGGGCTTGATATTTATTTTCCATTTCCACTTTAACTGTACAACTTATGCTCGAATTCAAGGAATGAGATAGGTTTCATTATGTAAATTGTCATTTCTTGAATGTAGCAATGTTGCCTACACCAGCTTATTTATAAATTTCAGAGATAGTTAATTATTCATCACAAACCTGGAATTTGAAGGATCATTGTTTACATGCAATTTAATGTTGTTTAAACACTTTCCAAAATTATATAGTTTTACATTTTCAATTTCTTCTACATTGTAGTACAAAATTTCAGTATGAACTAGATCATTATACTTCCTAAAAACTACATATCTAAAATCAGTACTAACATAAATGATAACATATTATATCCTTTTCACGACATAAAAGTCTTTTGAAAAAAATTAAAATTTTTTTTCCTTGATTTTTGAATGATTAAAAACATATACATAATCTTTTCTCATATCATTCTAACAAAGAAAGATTGAAATATATTTATAATTAAAATCTACATATATTCTTATATTTCATTATATCTAAAAAATTAAAAATCTTCATAATCATTGATTATATTGTAAGCTTGTATATATCTTAAGCTAGTAAAAAAAATTTATATTATTTTTGATAATAAAATTCAATTTTTATGATTTAAAGGTATAAAATGCAAACATGAAGATTTGTATGTACATATAATATATAAATTGAGTAATTCTTTGACATAGTTATGTTATGATTGCTTATCATATTTAAATAAATAAAATTATATATATGTTTATATATAATATGTTGAAAAATCAGAATGAAAGCCCGGCGCTCTCTTGTTCTTTTTGGGTACGCCTCAAGGAGTAACTAAACTAAGAGTTACTCTCTCCTCATTTTGTGATTAGTTGTCCTTGTTAGTGCAATTTATGGCACCTTGCTACTGGTTCAAGGTAACTGCTAGCACTATGATCATTTTCTAGAAATATTATGGTTATCATTCAAGAATTTAATTTCAACTATGCATATTTGGTTAGAGAAATATATCAAAGAAACAAATTTCATGAAGGTTTAGAAAACAATCTAAAGTAAAAATTCCAGAATATAAATTTTCTTAAGCGGTTCTCGTGTTTGATAGAGATTTCCAAATTACTCATTTCTTATTATGGAATGCAAGTGTGTGAACATAGCTAAATTTAGAAATAGCATCCTTTTGCAACTAGATACGCACAATTAAATACACACAAATTATGAATATAAGTAGCAAATAAACAACCATACAAGGATAATTTTCAAAGTTGAGGGAACGAACATAGTCAAAACATGACTTGATGTCTTATTCTGACATACATCTTATATCTAACAAATAAAATTGGGATGTACAAAAATCTAATGTATTTTTTGAATTATATTTCATATAATTTTAATTGTAAGTTAAAATTTTTAATAAATTCTTATACTTTGTTACACACGAGAAGACAAAGTGGATAGATGCAAAAATGACTGCAGAATGTTTTTTTTTTTACTAAAGCATGTAAAAAACTATGTATTATTTTATTTAAATATATTGCAATGTATCAAATAAATTCGATTTGATTCATCAATGATATGAGATTGAAAAAATAAACTTTCACACAAAAATAAACTGAACCCCATCAAAACAGTTGTTTTAACTCAATGGAGAAAATGATATTTGACATCTTTACAAATATCTTCAAATTGTATGTATGTATATTTAATCACTATCATATCATTTGCATCACTTGTAAACCTTTTTATATCATTTGTAAAAATAATGGCTAATTATATATTATTTTGATATATAGAAAAACATCATATAGAGATATTGATAGTATACATTTACATTATATAGTAAATTTTTACGTGATTTAATTTTAAAATATCAAAAGAATTATGAAATTTCCGAATTATTAATTAAAATATAAAAAAAAATCTTAGTTACCTCATGATTCTCATTACTTGAGGCAAATTGTATTCACTCCTAATGCATGATTTTTTTTCCAATATGATCATATTCTAATTTTTTTTATTGATATTTATATTCAAAAATAAAACATTCTATTTCACATTAGATTCTATTATTATTATTATTATTTACAAAAAAATTATGCATATAACGAACTTTAGTTTAATTTTGAACTAATTTCATTTTATGATAATAGATTTCTGAATTTTATTGTGAATGTTAGTTTCAATATTTATAATCTAAAGATTACTACATTAAAAGAAAACATCTTGATTTTATTTAAAAAAAATTTCTGGTTAAAATTTCATGCTATAATAAAAATCAAAAGAGAAACAGAAGCAGAAAAGAAACAACAAAGACTGAAATAAAATCCAAAATTATTGCGAATCCCACAGTAGATCGACTCACAGAAATTCAACAACCTTTTATTTATACAACATACTGTTGATTAATCGATATAAAAAAAACTGACAGTCAGCACATAAAAGAGGTCCAGGAAAAATGTAAACAAATATTCACTCGAGTGTCCTGTATGACATTTCTAAAGCACATTCATGTCACAAGCCCCATGATTGGACATGGTCATAAAAAAGGCTCTACATGTTCCCGTCTTCACTAGACTGACTATCAGTCATTACCTATGATGGTCCTACCTAGTTAGATTACCTAGTTACAAATTTACTTCATGTCTTCACGATGCTCGGATAAGTAATTTAGAACGTAAACAACTCCCTCGGTTTTGGTATCAAGTCCAAGGCAGCGCTAGGGACATTTCAAAACAAGAATTGCCCACAGAGATTTGGAAACACTGGAACGTTACCGAAGACATTTTTTTTCAAAAGATAAAATAATCACGTGACATTACTTCAGAAAATGCCCAATGCAGTTTTCAATTTCCTAAGTACAAAAAAATTCTCCCGTTCACTGGTCCATGGCGACAGCTTCATCTCTAACCCTGACTTGGAAAATTTTAAATGGTTCAAAATTCGAAGTAAAGCTGGACCTTTTTGCAAACGTTTTCACACTATACAAGCATTCAGTTTCAGTTATAACTCAGTTGAGAGACTATCCTTGCAAAGAGATAGTATGCAAGTGGACGTCAACCTATTCAGTTTATACCGATCAGCTCGACTTCGGCTCTAAGCAGCAACCTTATTTGAACCCATTTTAAACATAATATAAGATGTCATATTTCTCGTCTAAGTGTGTCCAAATGATATCAGAAAAACAGATATATTCGAACATATTTAGTCGAGAAATTTGAGTGTGCAGATGGTTTGAACAGCCTTATCAAGAAAAACTAACGGTGAAACTGAAACTAGTGATTTTCTATGATTCAATTGTGGCGGAATGATGATACAAACGGAAAAGAGGTATTCGTGCTACTTGAGATCAAAGACAGTTCCTTGCAGAGGTTGCAGTGACCATTTATTCCATACATGAACGGTGGGTTCATGTATGGAATCATTCGTGGTGGCCATGCATGACGAGTAAATGCTCCCACTTTATACATATCACAATGAGGGCAACGAATCAAACTCACAAAAAGTCTACATATCGAAAGGAACGACCTCTTCGGTAACTCAACTTCCAGTCCTAGAAAACAAAAGGAAGACTTGCAGAAAATAGATGGAAAGAGAAAAGTTGGAAACTCCTAAACATTACCTTACTCGGCATCAAATTCCCGGCGCTCAAAACCGTCCCAATGATCTACAAACTACCTCAACTCACCGACTTCGAAGGAGAGAGAAGAGAGTCCATGAGAACTTTTCTTCGCTAAATTCCAGTTCCATACTGCAGGTTCAGCCGTTGCATGAAGAAACTAACAAAACCTACACGATCGCCACTGAGAAACCTGGGCGAATCAACAGCAGTAATCTCCACAGATATCTTCACTTATGGCGTTCAGAAAACGTAAAACAAAATTATCACTCCTTCCATAAATAGCTCCGAATAAGTGTAAATCATTCTACGATAAACGTGCACCAACTTGAAATACATTTGAGAACGATAAGGTATGCGCCAATTACACCAATCAACAAGTACTCTTTCAGTTTCCACTATAGTACATCACAATCAATATTATCGTCAACCTATTACTCATTCCATACTCCTTTGCTAATAGAAAAACGGTGAAGAATGAGAGTCGCGGCTCATTATGTCCAGTAAAGAATATCAAAAAGTGTTGTCTATCCACTTCTTTACTCAACGAAATGTATCTGGAGTGAAAACTTGGCCGTCGATAGGAAAATAACCAGATGCGGCTGTAGGACACTAATTGCAACCACAACGGCCTCAATAATTCCTGGAACTATGTGTGAAGTTCCAACAGTTGCTTTGATTATGATGAACGATTATTATGATTCGGTTAGGATTAGAAAAGGGAAAGAACGAAGCTTTCTAGTTTCAAAAGGAAGCTTAACTCGCATAGTATCCCCATCCGGCTTCAACATTAACTTACAATTCGAAGAATTATTTCAACACATATGTACTGCAACCGACTTGCACTGTGAAAGAAATAGCGCCCGTCGTACAGAGTCCACCAACTCTGCTACTCCACAAACTCGCAATGGAAGGTCAAGTTGAAGACGCTTCGACGCTATGATGGACAATTTACACCATCTGCTACAAGCCATTCTCATACCCAACCTTGTCTTCTGCTTCTACCGAGCTACAGCACTAGCTTACTTCCGACTCGCACCACAGTGCACAATCCGCTTCTCCTAAATATCCTCGCAACTGAATTCGTCTGTAACTTCTCCAAGACGTGCAGGGGAAGACAAAACACCACCTCTGGAAGATCATAACAGCGAACAACCTCGAACCTTTTCAGGAGCGCAAAGGCAGGATCATGGAAGACAACCTAAAACTGCTTCCATGGGAAAAGAACAGATTAGTTGCCCAGGGAAGTATCCACTTCCAGAGAGATCAATTCTAAGACATTTGCCTCACAGCCTGAGAAGTATGACCGTGAGAGAATGCATAATTTACAAATGGGCAAAAGAAGAGACGGTAACACTAAAACCGTTCCGGCCAACAAATGTACAAGATATAGAGTGTTGCCTACTGGACCCAGTCTTATGGACAATCCGTCAATGACCTAAATGATCAGAAGAGAAGAAGACAGACAATGACAAAACATCCAAGTAAGAGGAGGAGTCTTGAAAGTAGCGCCTCCTGCTGCTGATCAGGTACAATTGGCGGAGAAGCGTGGATGTGTGAACTCTGAGAACCCGGACCAGAGGGCCCAAAGTGAAGTCCTGAGGTGCCACCTAAACCGGCCGTCTCCGGAAAGCCATGCAATTGTAAGCCGAAGAGTGATGGAAACAAGCCAAAACCAGCTGAAAGGGTAATGTTTCCAAATCGCGCAGTGGCAGGACCTCCAGGGCCGGGCATGAAATTGAAACCATGGTGCTGATAAGAGTGTTGATCTGCGTGCCTGGCCGTATCGGGCCTTTGCCCCGCTGGTCTGTGAGGGATGTTCAATCCTGGAACCGCTTTGGTCCTGGGATCAACCGATCCCACTTTTCCTCGTCCATAAAGAGGTATAACCTTCTCCTCTTCCACACTCGCTTTGCAAACAGGACATTCTTGGCAAATAGAATGGATCTGAAGCCATCGGTAGAGACAGGGCCAGCAGAAAAGATGTCCGCAAAGAGTGACCACCGGATCTTGTGCTAACTCCAGACATATATTACAATCAAAACTTCCTCCATCAGCGCCCGCTGTCGACTGAGGAGCTTGCGAGTCTTCGTTGACTTGCTGGGACTGCGATTGAGATTGAAGAGGTGACAATTCTGGATCCTGCATCCTTGCTTGGGAGCTCCCGCTTCCTTCAACATGCTTCATGCCACTTCCAACATGCAAACTACCCGACAGTCTCTTGATTGTAAACCTCCTCTTGCGCTGGTATCCTCCCAAAGCTACGAAACTTGCACAGTGAGTTCTCTATCGACCTTCAAAATCACTAAAAACTCCACAGCCTTTCTTGCACGAGTCCTAACCCTGCCCTGCTCCACCTTCCTTCCTACCACCCACAGGAGAAAACGCCGCTATCAGCGATGTTCCGAACACGATAACGCGATCAGTGCCAATCCAAGACCCAGAAGCCGTGAACTTCCTCCAGAGCTCGCAAACTTCCTTCGCCCGCTCTCCCTTGCCTGTAAAACAATCAATTTTCCAGAATAATTGCGACCTTCACGATAAATTTCCCTCGGCCTAATCCCCTAGACGTTCATTCAGAGAACAAGAAATGCGTAGAGTCGTACATCCTGCCTCCGGACTAATAACCCTGAAACAGCAACACTATTCTCTAAGACACAGTCCTCCAACGAAATTTCCTCCTACAGTAAAGTGGAACTACGCACTGATTCGATTGAACATCCCAACACCTCACCAGCGTCAATGGACATCTCCTCCCCTTGTCCTCTTCGGCTTCGGCTTCTTCCGCGAGAGAGGAGAGTCCAGGTCCTGTCTTCCTTCATTGGCTGTGACGGGTACAGTACGTGGCACCGAATATTGAGGCTTCTTATAAAACCACCGTAATTAGCTCGTCTTCGACCCCGTGAAGCCCGCAGTGAACCCCTTCATTCACCTCTTGATCCCACATTGGCGGGTCCCGCCCTGCAACAATTACCTCGTAGAAGTTCCTCCGCAGGTCTCCACGTCGTCAAATTTTCGGCGTCCGTTGGATAGTAGCCGCGTGCCGCTTCAAGCCAGCATGACCGATGGTCAAACCCTTGATCTCACTTCACTCACCTTGGTTTCCAAAGTGGTTAGATGCCACTGATTCCTGCAAAAATTGATATATTGTTACTTTAATCTAGAAGATCAATGATCTACGGTGAGCGTCGTTGAATCGAAACGTAGATAAGCATAGTCGCAGCGAAATACGCGTGAGGCAACGCGTCGTCGGACCCCAGGGACGTCAGTTTCTGTTTACGGTCAATCCAACCTAACCAATCTAGAATGCACATTTCTAGAACCTACAGTAGCGTGAAGTTGAAGACCTTTTGCCAAAATCTCTTTATCAGAGGCTGTTTCCAAGGTAAGCTTTATGCAAGAAATGAACGTTGTAACAAAGACTTCCATACATGCAACGCCACACTAAATGAAATATAAATAAAATTTGTTCATCCGAATCATATTATGTACAGCACGTACTTCTAATTATTAAATTGTTTCAATTTTAGTTTGTGTTTGATCATTCTTGTTTCAACGAGTATGTAGTATATTTTACTGAGTGTCTTACAGATATGGCTAATTGTACATCCCGTGGGAAGTTACCATGACGGCATCATACATAGGTGCTGTTACGGAATGCCCAAGTAGCTTGTAATCCATCCAACGAGATATACGGAGCCAAGAAAGCTTTTAAAACAATCCCATGGCAACGGGGTTTGAGCTGGAGATTTAATCTTGCCAGAGGAAATGTTTCAATATTATCTTTTATTACTACAATTGTTCAATATAGAATCTAGTGGAATTTAAGGTATTTCCTACATAGAATATCCACATCAATAAACTTTTCAATGTTGGCTAAGGAAGGAAAAATGATCAACATACACACAAAAAGTAAAACAAAGAATAAAGGTACACAATTAATTTTATCTTATAATTATATGATATTTTGAGAGACTTGATTAAATTAAACTTACAAAATAACTGCATTTTTCTATTACCAAAAATTGAATTTTTCATATTAAAAAATGACGACTTGATTTTTCTGGGGTAGTGCAAACTTTTTTAAACATGAAAAATATCCCATTTTTTATAATTATTTATACTTATTATTATTTCAATTGATAATTTATGTGGTGGATGCATAAGCATCCACATCAATTCCACACATGAAATCATTGATTTATAATTTATGAAGAAAAGAATGAAGATTTAAAAAGATATCATTGGAATTATAAAACTATGAACTAAAGAATGAAGGTTTAAAAAAATATGTATTTAAAAAAATATGGCAAGAAAGGTTGGATTTCATTATTAAGGTGATATGTATGAATATATATAAATCTATAGAGTTGAAAATATTGTAAAAAAAAATTAAACATTGTATATATAACTAATTATGGTATTTTATTGGATTTATATTTTAAAATATTTCAGTCATTAAAGTGACCAGTTGTATATATATATATAAGATTTCATATTTGAACATCATTTTGCACGTGTAAAAATATATAAATAATTCCATAATGCAATTTACAAATGTTATAATGTGAATCAATTAAACACAAGAGAGAAAACACATAAATTCATTGTAGTGGTTTAAGGTAAATTCAAAATCTATCGGTAAAAACATCCCAAACTCAAATATATCAACCTTAAAAGTATAGAGCAAACCTAAAAATACGAAAGATTCTAAACTTATCATGTGGCACCATCAAGATAAATGTGACTAACACTAACTATAAACAACAAAGAAATATACATCCAACAATTTGTCTTCAAACTCATACTACATGAATTTATATATATACTCAATGTTAGTGCCGAAATCATGTACTTGTAATTAAAATCTGAAACTTGTTCTTCTAAAAAGATATTATGATCACATCACTAATTAAATCTTTAATATTTATAAATCTAGTTTTATTTTATTTAAAAAAATTCATAAATAAATTAATAGTGCATCCAACATAAAATTCAAGATAAGTAGTCAATCGAATGTTCAACATGATTCACATCTTGTAGTTATTTTATCATCATATTGAGTAAGCCAAAAGATTTGAATCGACATATCACCACTTCCATTCTAATCACATAATAGAAAACACAAAACTAAAATTACTTAAATATGTAAAAATCAAGAGACAACTTAAAAATACCAATTAAAACTTACATTAATATTATTAAAAGAAATTGTAGATAAATGAAGCACATAGTTCAATTTGAACTTAGGTTCATATGAGAATAAATTTTAAAATAAAAATAATTTTGACTTTGTTGATTGGATTTTGAGCTTGAATTCAAATGACAAGATTTGAAATTTAAATAATCTACTATTCTACATCAAGTAGAAAATTATTTAATCGAAATAGTACATATTTGACGTAATTTTAACCTAGATATAATACTAAATATACTAACAAGTCAAACTAAGTAGCTTAATTCAGGTCTAATAATCAATAAACCAATCAAACTTTTCCCTATTTGCCAATACATGTTTTAATCTTCATCTTCATATGTTGAATCTTCTAATCATTATTTTTTATGATGATCAAATCATCTACAAAAATAATATTATAGATCTTATAACTTTATTTAATAAACACAAAAAAAAATATACAATCTCAATTTTATTGGAAACACATTTTTTATCTTATATTATAACCTTTGTACTTTTTATGTCCAAAGAAATTGAAATATCCATTTTATAGCACTAATGGTAAACATGATATTGTCACTTAAGATCCTCATATGCAAGTGACAATACTGTATCTATCATTAATCTTAAATCATGAATATATTTTTTACATCCATTTCATATTTCTTCAATTTTTATTATAGATAGTAAATCATACTCATGTGATATTGTCTTCATTACCATTTGGTTTGGTAGCTTTTTTGGTCACAAATATCCATAATTGGTTGCATTTTTTGAAATTCATCATGCACAAGTTTCATCATGGATACTCATGTTTATTTAATGAAATTTTTTAAATCAAACATCAAAACATATCTTGACTCCATATGCAACAATTGATAGAAGATATGCTTGTCAATTTTTCTGAATTGCAATGTCAAAAAACACAATACAAAAAAAGGATGTGTCTATGTAAATGTTGCACCTATCAAAGATGTGAATTCACATATTCAGAAGTGATGTGTGTTTAGAATGTCGTAAAACTTGACATACACATAGTTAGAAGTATTCTAAGTCTATACTATAAATTTGAAACTTCAATAATCATAAGTTTTTTCTTGAAATTTTTTAACTGTTGAGTTTTTTTAAATAATAATATGTTTTTTTTTTGAAATTTTTGAGATTTTTTGACATTTAGAGTGCATAAAAATATGTACATGCACTCCGAATTTAGCATTGCAATAAATTTCTCTATCAATCTTCACTTTGATAGCATATTACAAATCAGATCAATCCATATACCAAAAAAATGTATAAATTTTAAATTAAATTTAAATAAAAAATTAAATTTTGAGAGAGATTCCATGACCCAAAAACAAATATGAACCTTGGAAGGAAAAAGAATATGAGAAAGACTCAAAAAATTAAATTTTAGAAATCAACTATGTTACATATTGCCGAGATAGATGCAACTCATAATAACTAGATATAATTATATACAATAACTTTATCAATATATTTGTTATACTATATTTTGACACAAATCAACATGGAAAATTTGTGCATCTCTCAATCATATATTGCGTTCTCTGAAACATGTGTAACAACATTCAATTAAAACATTTACTTTGTCATCATACCAAATAGGTATTATTCTCATGTGTTTTCTTTATAAATTTAATAACATAGTTTTCATCATGATTAAATCAAACATGAAAGATTTTTTCAATCATGTTTTCAATATAGAGTAATTTTTTAGTTATGTTTGAAACATATGACATCTCTAAGTATCTTGATCTCTAAGTGACTATCTTTCATGAAGTCTTCATGACTAAAATAAAGATGAAACTCTTTATTACTTGTCATGAAATTCAAGACTTTTTACTCAATATACAAATAGAAATGATATCATTATTTCATACATCATCAAATTGATCTTTTATTTTCATCCGCATCTATATATTATCCTTGTGTTAGAACATCTAACGGTATGTTATTATGATTTTCCTATATTTTTTTGCATATGATGATCAAATTTACATACAAATCATATATCTTTATCAAAGTCACGCATCTAAATCTCAAGATTCTTCACTACAGTAAAAATTCACTCTAGTATAGATAGTGAGTCAACACGAACTTGCAAGAACATCCATTTGGTTACTACGAGGATCTAGGTTTAATTTGGTTAGGAATTAACACAGGTAAGGTCTAGCTCTTAGTCTACACTCATTATGGTTCCCTCATAACCCCTATATGAACAAGTCAAATGGTGATTTGGTGCAGACTTTCCCTAGGATCAAGAGTACTTGATAGGGGTTGGATCCTTAGTAATTCACATGCCCATGATGTTTGTCGCATCTTGGTTTGGGTCTGACTCTTGTGTTCAGACAGATCTTTGGTTTAGTCATTGGAAATTGGGTCCAATCCTAGATCCTTTAGGTACTCTTTTGTCCCTTGGGTCAGAGTTCGACTCTTAGATCATATAACCTCCAAGTTGATTTTCACTTAGATTTACCTCTAATGCTTTTTGGAAGCTCATCATAAATCTAGAAGTATATGTTACAACCCGATGATCATAGCACTAATGCACCCTCTTACATAAATTCTTATAATTCAAACTTCATAATCTCAAGATAAGTCTTCTAACTAAGCAATCTCATAAAACATCAAATATCACTCAAAAGTTAAGGATTTCTCATTGATGTTCAAAGTACTCCTCCAAAACAGTCTTCATCAAAACAAGGATTGAGAGGTGCTTCTCAACCTCTCTATTTATATTACTTAGAATTTTACTCTAAATACTAAAAATAACTACTATGTAACTTTTTATTATCTTTAATCAAGGTAGAGATCATAACTCCCAATGAGAAATAGTACATGACAACATGCAATTGGTTCATTTGCACCTTCTAGAAATCCAACTATCCTCTAATTGACTTTGGTGTATCAAATCAATCTTGCCTTTAAATTCAAGGGTATTCACCAAGTCAAACCAATGAAATACTAGTCCTAGTCAAGGAAATTCAAGATATCCATATAATGGATATGATACTTGACTCCCACTAAATAACAAATTAATTGTTCTCATTATCCACTGTACTACATCAAAGGTTTTATATCTTTTTCTCTAATTTAACCATTTCTAACTAAATCAAAACTAATATAAACTTAGTCAGATATTGAACCACACTTTAGATATTATTACATTTTATTTTATATGAACAATCTTGAGTCTTACAATCTCGGTTTGGTCATTAGGTTTAGTGACTAGGTCTTAGGTTTATTCATGGATCTTAGATCCTACATATGGTCTTAGATCTAGCCATCGATCTTAGATCCAAGGTTTGATCCTTGGATCCAAACATGAGTCTTAGATTCAAGGAGAGCTCTTAAGTTTCTTGGGTTCAAGTTTGGATCCAAATGGATCACAAACACCAACCTAGCCATAGTCTCATGCCCCAAGATTAACTTCGGTCCAACCTTGGATGAAAAGGGGTGTTATGGCTCCTTTGTGTGCTCATAGATACAACTCTCCTCATATATATATATGAAATTTGCTTGACCTGCCCTCCTCCTTGGTCCATGAAAATTATACCCCAACCCATTTTATGATTGGTTAGTTTTTACCGCTAAACTAATCATAACTTTCAGTTCCCAAGGGCATTTATTTCAATCTAAATGGCATGAGAAGCATTTTCAAGACCATTCAAACTCTACTTTAAGTGCTTCAAATATAGCTTGAGCACAAATAAAGCAAGTCTAAATGTTGCTTTTTGACCTAAGACTTAGAAACTTTCTAAGTTTAGATCTTAGGTATGAGATGCATCATCAAGTATAACATCTTGTGCATAGTTGCATTTTTTGTGCTTAAGATTTCATAAGAATTTGCTCGTCATGTGCTTTCCAACAAATCTTTAAACACTACAATTAGAGATTGAAAGTAACCAAAGCTCACTGAAACTAGAAATAAACCCAAATTCAAACCCAAATTTATTTTGAGATCCAAGATTGTCCCCTTATGTATAATTAGTGCCAACTCATACTTCGATTGCAATCCATTTACGTTCTTTGCACTTTTGAATTTATTAGAAATATTTTTTCAAGAGCTTTTCAATAAAACTTTAATCATTCTCAACACTCATTGAATGCTCATATTATTACTAAAAAACGTGTAGACCTTTTGCTACACTTAACCATTTTTGAGAATTAATAACTATTTCAGGTTGTAGCAACTTGATTGACCATCTTATGCATGTTGGTAGAGTCTTTAGACTTTGTCCAAGTAAATAAGACTTCGTTATATGTGAGGGTTATGATAATCGATTACATAATCATGATTTTGCTAATTGCTATAAGATGTACTATAGTAAAACATATTTTCTACTCTTAAGACATTAATAAGGATATGAAATATAAAAAAATAAAAATTAAGATAATTACAATCAACAAAGTTTAAAAATTATTGTCTTAATCTACTAATTTATTTGATGATATCATTATCTTTGACTTTTTGTTTTCATGGTACCTAATTTATCAACAATTTTTTTTATATGAATACATCAATCTTGAGATAAATCAATTATTATAACAATTGCATCCATCTATAAAATAATGTCAAAAATTCAATTTGAGTATATGTATCAAAAAATTTAGATAAATTATCACGTACCTTTTGTGGACTCTGAATATTTTCAATGTGCCATTCTTTAAATCTATAAAATGTAAAATGTAAAAATTGATGTAATATATCTTACACATGTAATTTTTGACTACTTGATTGTTTTGATCTTAAACCAAATGAATAGCTAAGCAAATCATTAGCACATGAAAAATCAATTGCACTTAATAATTTTTTGAATTACGATATTTGAAAGGTGGATATTATCAAAAATCACGGTATGATATAAGTAGCTCATATAAAAAAATATAAACTTATAATATTGTAGAAAATTTGATATATATTAGTTGAAATCATTGCTAGTGAATATAATAATATATATTTATTATATAAAACATTATTTAAGTTCTTAAAATTGTAATATTTTTTTAAAATTTTGAGATTACAATGAATTTAAATTTAAATTTTTATTTTTTTTCATTCATTCAAAAATTTTCAAATTATTTATTCTTTGTGTATGATTTTTTTATCTACCATTGTAACATATGTCCCTCATTAATTTTCATTCGAGTATAATATTATATTTTGGATTTAATTATACATAAAAAAGATATTAAAATTCATTGTAAAGTAAAAAAATAAAAAAATGGAATAAAAAATGCAATAAAAAATCATCAACAAGTGAACAACATAAAGATCCACAAAAAACTAGATAAAAATTATGTCAAATGGTTAAATAAAAAAAAAGGTTAATATTGCTTGTGATAAATCACTATATATAAGTGCATCTCTAATGTTATAAACATGCAAATTGTCAATACATGTGATCATTTGAGCTCCATAACAAAAATCACTAATAAAAAAATTATCTTTTTTTCAATCATAAAGGTCAAAACAGGTTTGAATGAAATGCAAATACGTTATCTAAAGTGATGGATATAATATGACAACGAAACATATGCACATAAACGCATATCAAGATAAAATGTATCACATGATGTAACAAAATAATCCATGTCCAGGAGGGGTGCTCCATGTATCTCCATGCCAACGAATAAAAAATATGTTTCTCATGTAGTCCTCAATTCTTGCGGATCTTAGAGACAACAATAATTTTTTCACATTTTTTCCATGTGAAATCTCATGACATTGGTAGCAATGATGTTTCAAGTTAGATTAGAAGCAATCACATCAACAACAATAACTTTATCTTCCATGTATATGAAAAGATTTACACATATGGTCATATTATATATGATAAACACATTTTTTTCCAAGGTGATGTCTAATGATGTTGGTAGTAATGGTGTCTTGACTTGAATTAGTAGCAATCACATCAGCAACAAGAACTCTTTGTCCTTCCTGAATTTGCATGTACAATCATCTGGATGTGATTAATGCAAATTTTTATGATGTTGGTAGTAATGATATCTTGAGTTTGATCAGAAGCAATCATATCAATAATAGTAACTATGTACTCCCTATACATGTAAATATCTACATATATAATTTTTTAAGATGTGAAATTATATCATCATTTTTTTCCATATTTTGCAAATGATATCATATGTAGTGATCCTATTATCTCCAAAACTGTACCTCAAATGCATCTTGATCTTGACCATACTTACATGTGAGCATTTTTGAGGCCAAAGGCTTAATCAAGCCCAATCAAAATCACATTATGGTGCTAAATGTGGAAAGTGAGATATAAAAAGATTGGATAGAAGGTTGCACAATCAATCATAAATTTGTGCCAATATTGTAGCAAGAACGGATATGAATTTGAATTATTATATTCGTCATGTTGTATGAATAAAAATGTAGTTTCATAGTGTGTCTATAAGTGATACATAAAACTTATGTGCGTCAATGATTGTCAGATTGTCAACAGGTCTATCTGAGTGGATGATAATGTAGTTTCATAGTATATGTTCATGAGTGATGCATATAACCTTGATGCGTCAATGACTCCTAGATTGTCAAATGATGAATGTTCTTGTGCAAAAACATCCATTGTCAATTATCTACAAACTATTGCCCAACTTGTTGAAAATATTATAAAGAGTGGGGATCAATCTCGACTACTGAAACATATCACAAATGTAAATTTGGAAGCTTAATATATAACCTACTAGGGCCCAATAACTTAGAAAAGCTTATGGGGCATAATCATTAATGGCAAATAGACTTATATCTCAAATAATAACTGACAATCGAACATGAAATCGAACTAAAAGCTACTCATGTGACTCTCAAATTTCAAGATCCATAATATCACCATAAACCTGTAAAACTCTATTTTCAAAATGAACAAGATGAGACATGAAGGAAAGAGAAGATGGTATTGTTTCGGTGAGATATGCATGACACCTTAAGACACATGTGTATATGTGTAACCAATTTTTGTTATCCATAGTGAGTTTGATCAAATTGTAGATGTCATTAAATCATTAAATGATAAAATAATGGTGCACATAATCCAAAAAATAAAAGATAAGTTTCATTTATATAGATACAAAAGGAGTTATCTTCTATGCATTAATGGAATAGATAAAGGTGCTAGATGTTTTTTAGGAATTGGCTATGATAAGATAATGAAGCATACAAGTTACTCATGATAGTCATATGGCATGGATTGGATTTAAGACTCTTCTAATTCTATAGTATAAAGCAAGGGGAGGTCTTGAGACAACATTTCATCTTTGGGAGCTATTTTCGAGTTCATTATTTTTATGTTACAATGATATTATAGCAAGTATATTTTTCTTATGAATGTAGATCATCTCTCTTAGAAGAATAATTTTGATTGATATAATGATTTAAGAGAGTGTATGTTAGAGCCTTCTAGTGACCATTGAGCTGCAAGAAGTGAAAGATATGATAGTTATTGTGAGTGTAGGTTATGGATGAAAGAGATAGTATAATACCAACATTTCATGATTTTAATCTTTTTGATATGAAACTATTATATGTTCAGAGCAAGGTTAACATAATATTTACTTATCATTGTGGTGCCAATTTCATGAATCAAATAATGACATCTTGACATTGATTGTCTTACCAATAGTCATATACTATGTTACTTTAGACCTCACAAACTACATTATACTTTAAAAATGAACCTCAATATATCATGGTACAAAAAGGTTGCATAAAGGATGGTCAAAGTTATAGCAAAATGAAGTTCATTTCCATGAGATCAAAGGATAACTTGCTTCTAGAAGTGAATTTTGGAGTTTACATGTCTTTCACTACTCTAGACAATTCAGGTGCGAAGAGAGTAACCGAATTTGCCACTTATGCATGCACACTGCGATCAAACACACACATACAAACACATCAAGCATCCATCAGAGTCCAATTATCCTTAAGGTCAAGGAACTTCTATATTTTACTTATGGGAAGGTTGATCTATTCTATTACAAGATGAAATCGAGGCGGTAAACTTAGTGAAGTTCTACCGATTCTATCGGAGGTCAATAGCTCGTGGAGGAGTACTCGAATAGCTTCTCGAGTAATCCCACCAGTCTAGGTCAATCCCATGCGACCATGCTCAACTTCACAATCTTCCGTTCTACCCTAACTACATTTGTAGTTCAACAAAAAACTCTTGCAACAAAAGAAGATGAACCTTCTTACTAATGCTACTCCTATTTATACAAAACAATGTCTTACTGCTAAGGCAAACTGATTTACACCAAGCTCTGACTCCTCTCTCCTCGAACACCCTTGCCACCTGCCAATTTGAGTCTCCTTGCGAAAGCGTCAAAATTCACTTGCAATTCTTGGAGGTCCTCTGCAATCTCTCGCTTGTGAATTTGAAGTGACTCCTGGCATTCACAACCCATGGCTTTATACATTTCTTTCCTTCCTGCCTTTGGATTGGCAGGGGAATTCATAACCGCCTTGATACTCTTTAGCCGCCGGATCTCCTCATTATCATTCTGCGCAAAAAGGTAGTCGGAACATTTACTTGCTAATGCTTTTAATCTCCCAAATCGTTCGAAGTCCACCTCTCAGAGTTGCCGCTTCGACTTCAGCATTTGCCACTTCGACTTCAGCAGTTGCCACTGTAACTCATCAATTTTTGTCTCAGCAAATTTGGCGTCTCCTCTCCTTGCTCTGCATGCTTCCTCATATGCCAATTTCAGTTGCTGATTCTCCTTCTCCATGGTGGATTTCTGGTTCTCTAACCACTTTATTGACTCGGTCAACTGTTGAGTCACCTTTGCCTGGTCTTCCTTGCCTTGTGCTGCATAGTTCATGGCCCTGATTACTTTCATATATCCGTCCTCCTGAGGATTCCACCCTTGGATATAACGAGACCCTAGTTCATTCAGCTCCATGAAGACTGATATTGCCATTGTCTCGATGTTCTGCGTCAATTGGAGGTACGGAAAGATTGTTTCCTCTCCTACATTAGAAGTTGTCATCTTCGGCCGTTAATTCTTTGGGGTGGGGCTCCGCAAATGCGTGGCTTATTTCAGTTTTTTCTTCTTCGCCACTAGGTCTTGAGCCATCTCCAAGCTAGGACTTCGCTTCCCCGCGTCCTCCTACTGACACCTCTATCTCTCGAATAACATTCTTCAAGTCCTCCAAAGATGCGGTCTCTCGTCCAAAACCTCTTTAGCTTTGATGTTCCTGACCCCGTTCAACCCAGTACTCGCTGCTTCCAATGGAGGCTAGCTCTAAATTCCTCTACTCCCAATTGACTCTAATTGATCATGTCACAAAGCCTTCAACTATCCTCACTTTATGCATGCTGACATAGGTAGTTTGCTAGGGCGAGAAGAGCTAGTTTAAGGTGTACATTATCTTCCTTTTGAAGCCATCTTTGATAAGATCGATCTTGTATCCATTTTTGCCCTTACGCTCCTTTAGGTCGAATCATTTTGATTCATCGAAGTTGAACCCAGTGACCATGGCTGAGCCTTCGCAATCAATTTAGTTCTTTTTCTCCATGCCCGAGTGCCTCAGCCCACAATATCGCATCCCACGAATCCGGGTAGCCTCACCATCCGATTGGGTTTCATTCCTTTTTGGCCCGAACTTCCTCACACAGCTCCGGACACACATAGTCCCAACGCCATGCTAAGAACGCTCCTTCTAACTCTTTCAATCTCTCATATTCGCTCATGGTCCAATTAGGCTTTGGCACTAAGGGTATGTATGCTCCGGATATACACTTCTATTGAACATGCAACTGAATAACCTCCCTTGCTCCTGATCTACTCGCGGATCGCTTCTTGGTCGAATTCATCCGATCCATTGCTCTCCAATTCTCACCCTTCTCTCCCGCTGTGGCGCTCGTCAAATCAAGAATGTCAGCATCTCCTTCCGCTTTTCCTAATTTCTAATGTTCCTCCTAATTTTTTCCCTAACGACCTATCCGTATTCGGGTGGGCGATTCGTACTTATCACAAGTATTTACATTCTTGATTTGACGTATCTACCCCAAATATCACCCTCTTTATTCAAAAAACAAAAAAATAGCTCTACACTTAACTAACCAGGGTTCTACATACGTCCGCCCTTAACTATGAGCGGCCCCCCACGAACATTGTTATTCATAATACTTCTTCACCCGCCATCCATTCACGCAGGTAGCAAACAAAGCACCATCTAAATCATACAATTGTAGGGAACCCTTGTCAAAAATCTGCTTGATTTCATGAGGTCCCATCCACCGCAAATGCAATTTCCCCGGGAATTTCATATACCGATTATCGTAAAGGAGGACTTTATCCCCCACCACGATGTTATGAGGCCACAATCGAACATCATATGTCTCCTTCCGCTTGGCCTGAATTATCTTGGTCAACGACGGAAAATCGATTCTCCATCAAAATACGATAAGTAGGAATTTTGAATTCCACTAGGGCAATAGGGTGCATGCCATAAGTAAGGTAAAACAGAGTTTTTCACGTCGTGATTTTTTCCATTCTGCAAAAAGTCCATAATGCGGCAGGTACCTTGGTATCCCAATCATAAATGTAACTCATTGTCAATCTTGCAGAACATCCCATTGGACTTCTCGGTGAGGCCATTCACCTTTGGGTTGTATGGGGTCATCTTCCGATGCTTTTTCTGAAAATACATGGTGAGCTCCTCAATCAAAGTATTCAAGAAATGCGTCCCGCAATCACTAACCAGTTCTAGCGGGCAACCATATTGGCAAATGACTTGATTGAAGAAAAACTTAGCCATTGTTTTTGCATCGTCTCTCCGGATCGCAACCGTTCCACCATCTTCGTAGTATAATCGGTGGCCACTAGAATGTATCACTTCCGAGTTCCTTTACTAGCGGGTGGGATGGGACCTACAAAATCAATACCCCACTTCTCAAAGGGTGCTAACGGTAGAATCGGTTTGAGGGGTCTTCTTGTGGTGGGTGTTGGCCTACTGACCCTCTGACAAGCATCACATTTTTGGATCAACCGATGGATGTCTTTATACATCGTTGGCCACCAATACCCGACCGTTAAGATTTTCTTGACGGTATTTTGCATAGCATAGTGCCCACCTGGTGCCTCTTTGTGCATGGCCTTGATCACCTGGGGGACTTCGTACTTTTCTAAACATCTTTGGAGTACCTCGTCCGCCCCCAGTTTGAACAATATCCCCTTCTCAAGTTGGTATGGCGCTGCTTTATATACAAACACCGTACGCTGTTTGATTGACAGATCTTCTAATAATTCCAAAGTTTGCAGGTATTGATACAAGTCATAATATTGAGTTTCCTTATAATCGGCCAAATGAAAAAGTTGCTTGTCGGGGAACTCATCATCCACTAGAGTGGTTGGTACGGTAGTCTCTAATCTGGACAAAAAATCAGCGTTGGTATGTTGCGTTCCTTTCTTCGTCTGCACCGTGAAGGAAAACTCATGTAATAATAACATCCACCATGCCAACCTGCATGACAAATTCACTTTTTGTACCAAATACTTTAGGGGATAATGATCAACATGGTATACAAACTCATATCCCAATAAATTTAGGGTTTAATTTCTAGACCGCGTAGACCATACTCAGTGCTTCTCGTTCCGTCGTGGAATAGTTTCGTTCTACATCAATAAGCATGCAACTTGCAAAATAGATCGGATGATCTCTCCCATGTGCATCCTTTTGGCCTAGGACTACGCCGATGGCAATGGATGACGTGTCCACATCGACATGGAACATCACTTTCCAATTTGGCGGCACCATCATAGATGCTTTAACCAATTCC
Organism: Marchantia paleacea; assembly: GCA_014180765.2. NCBI lineage: Eukaryota > Viridiplantae > Streptophyta > Marchantiopsida > Marchantiales > Marchantiaceae > Marchantia > Marchantia paleacea. Next base: position 456,572 of record MUAA02000108.1, on the reverse strand, counting down.
TGCTTCATTTGATGAAAGGTGGTCTGATGCGTATCCGTCCAATTGAACTTCGTTTCCTTCTTTAGCAATCCGGTCAACGGGGCGTCAATAGTTGCATAATTCTTTACATATCGATGGTAAAAACCTGTATGGCCCAAGAAGACCCAAAGATCACGGATATTCCTAGGAGGTTCTAAAGAGTGAATCATTCTAATCTTATCTACATCTACTTCTAATCCTCGAGCTGAAACCTGATGCCCGAGCAATATGCCTTCGGTCATCATGAAGTAACAATTCTCCGGATGTAATGCTAGCTAACAATTCATGCACTTCTGGAAAGTCTACTACAAGTGGTATAAGTTCTCGTCCATGGATCCGAATACATAAAAATCATATGTAAAAATCTCCAAAAAGTTACTCAGGTAATCGTGGAAGATATGGATCATCATTCGTTGGAAAGTAACAGGAGTATTACACAGTCCAAACGGCATTTTATGGTATGTGTAGGTTCCCCAGTCATTAGTAAAGGTGGCCTTATCCTTATCTTCCTCACGTATAGACACTTGATTATAACGAGAAAATCCATCAAGGAAGCTATAGCATTCGTGACGTGTTACATGATCCAGAATTGCATGTGCAAACGGTAGTGAATGATGATCTTTCTTGGGAGCAGCGTTCAGCTTCCAAAAATCCTGACATACCTATATCTTCCCAATATTTTTCTTAGATACAATGACAATGAGGGGGACCCATTCACTACTCAACACATGGTAAATAATACCTGCTTGCATGTATATATCAATTTCATCCTTAACTAGTAAAGAGTATTTTGGATTTAACTCATATTGCCTTTGTCTTACTGGGACTGCTCCCTCTACTAGATCTATCTTAAAGCTATCATCAAGGTCTTGCTATTCCAAGAGGGGTTATCCACACTCAAGGAAAGAGCAAGTTTGCTTTGATACCATTGTAACACTAGGAAAGTGAGGAGAGACCACTCTAATAACTCAAGAAATTCTAAAGTTGAGAGATAATTCAATGGTTTCTCTTTCTCCATATATAGTACTCAAAAAGGTATGATATAGATAAGGTCATACAACCACCATCCATCCAATTCCTCATGGATCGATGACATGGCGGACATCATTATGAGCATACAAATTGCTGACGTGTAACTCCAACTAACACACAAGAAACACAACCTAAAGAACATACAGATTGCTAACGTGGTATCTTTAAATAATCCACTAATTGTCAACTCAAGATTGTATATCTTCATCTTGCGTAACCTCTACTTTAGTTGTCATTAACTAAAGATGGTTACAGTCACTTTCTAATAGCAAATTAAAGTCTAGTGTAAACCTCAAAGGTCAAGGTTGGTACATACTTTACTAGGTGTGCACTCTTTGCTAACCTTAGCAATCTCTACTTCAAAACCTCAAGAGAACTCTATAGTGGCACCAATGTATCACCTCTATTACCATACACCAATAGATTCCCAACTTGAACTTAAAATCATAAAAGAAAGATACTCTAATCATAACAAGGTACAAATACACTGACAACGTGAAATCTACCATTATCATAAGCATTCATCTAGTCTACAGGTCCGCAAGTTCTGTCCCATTGTGGAGAAACATGGATAGCCCGACTAAATTGCAAATCTAGCCTCACTATCGGCAACACATAAAAGCACCAACACTCCAAACAATAAAGCATCAACACAAACAAACGTGGTTCACAAACAAGAAGTCAAGATGAAGGTATATCAATTACAAGAAACATAAATAACAATTCTCAAAAACATTCATCAAAGGGGTCAAACTAATCCAATCTAGACTAACATAGCCTTAGGAGGGCATTTAAAAATACTAAAACTCAGTTTTGGAGGCCTTTTGCTCTCCTTATTGATAATTTGATGATGATTATCCGGTTGTATAAGGTGTTGAGTTCCCTACCTAATGCAAGTTTTTTTTTGGCAAATAGACATTGTTTGAAACTTTTGCAGGATTTCAAAAATCCCATACTATTATTTTAAACCCCTAAATGTCCAAATTTTGTGATTTTGTCACAGCCTGCCTTATGACTAACATCTCTTTTCTTGCGCAAGACCTTTACATCTTCTATGACCTCATCAAATTTCAGATCAAATATAAATTACATGATAGTCCTATAGCCTGCCGCTCATATTTTTGACACAAAAACTTTGAAATATCAAATCTTGGACTTTGAGCTCTTCTATCCAAAAGCTTTTTTAGCTACTCTTAATTCTAAACCCCAAGGAAACTATGAGTATTGAACTTTTTTGTCAAATTTTAGCAATATATCCATCCTCCAAAATTTTCAATTCGGATTTAAGCACTAGATCAGTAAACACAAAAATTTAAAATTAAACACACCAACTTTAAATCAACTCTCCTTCTAGATTACCACCATAGTCTTCATTCCATCAACGTTTTGCATACTTTATAGCAGAAAGATCAAAACTACCGTCCATCAAAATTCATTAAAATACTTTTATTGCTCCAAGAATTCACAATTCTCACCAAAGAATCAAAATTGATTTTTTTTTAACTAATCTTTTCTACTTTTAAAACATCCACAATGACACTCTGCTTATAACCATAGCATAATTGAGAGATTACCGTCAAGCTAAATCCATTTTGTGCTTCAAAGACTCAAGGTTCATGCACTAGCTACTATCCACCATAGCCACACTTTCAAAGGTTCAACTTCAAAAATTATCCTCCAAAAAGCCCAAATGGGTTCTTTGTGCTTTTTATCTTGTTGGGAGCATCACCTCAAGGGCTTTCCAACAAGACCTTAATCATTCGAAACGCTTAATGATTACTCATGATATTATGATATTACTCATGATGTAAACTCATTTTACACCTAGCCATTTTTAAAGGTTTGGCAACCGTTTGAGGTTCCAACCACTTCACTTACCATCTAGTTCAAGTTGCTAGAGTTCATACACATTCTACAAGTGTCTTAGATTTTGTTTTATATGAGATGCGTGAAATGCATCCCTTTTTAGAGGGTCCTTAGATCTAGTCATGGATCTTAGGTCCAAGGTATGATCCTTGGATCCATACATGAGTCTTAGGTCAAGGGGGCTCATAAGTCTCTAGGCTACAAGTTTGGGTCCACACGGATGCTAAACATCAACCTAGCCACTGACTCATGTCCCAAGGTTAGCCCCGGCCCAACCTTGGGTGATTGGGGGAGCTATGGCTCAGTGGCTCACTAATTATCATACACCTACACCTCCAAAGTCTTTAATGCAGAGAAGATTCACTCTTATGTATGCATTGAGTCAACACCAATATGCAAGAAGATCCACTTGAAGGTTATCATCAGAATCTAGATCTTGATAAATCATGCTTATCATAAACTAAGGTATAGCATACGGTTTATTCTCCGTGATTCTCTCAAAACCCAACATAAGCAAGTCATTTGGTGACTTGGGTCGGACTTTCCCTATAGTCCAGAGTGTTTGAAACATGAGTTTCCGCCTTAGCGGCCAAACCATCCACAATGTCTGTCTAGGTTTGGATTAGGCTTTTAGGTCTAGATAGATCTTTGATTCAATAACTTGACCTTAGGTCTAGTCATGGGTTCCTTAGATCCTCTTCTTTTCCTTGGATCTTAGTTAGAATCTTAGGTCATAGTTTGGTCTTTAGGTTCGATGACTTGGTCTTGGATCTTGCCCTAGGTCTTAGCTCCATCGTTTAGTCCTTGAGTTTAAGGGCCCCTAACTCTCTTGGATCCAATTTTGGGTCCAAATGGACCCAAACCCCAACCTAGCCACTGTCTCATACCCCAAGGTTAGCAGCAATGCATTTTGAGATATATGATTATCTGGTCTCACTCTTCAAATTTCACCTTTAAGCACCGGATCATATCCATTGAATCCCTTTTGTATGGTCACCATTGATGCAATAAGATCACCACTTGAGAACACCTTGGAACATTCAATCCTAGAAATGGGATGATCGTAATGATCTTCTAGTTCGGGGTTGACCTCATTTTTTGGTTCATCTCCTTGGGACTCTAAATTAGGTTTGATCACAAGTTCCGGATGCATGGGGATTACATCTTGCTTTCATCTTTGTCTTGAACCATTGAATCTTGATCCTAACCCCAAGTCTTTTATCCAAAATCTCGTTTCTTGCATCAATCTTTTCGCTCATCAAAACTCTAGCTCTATACCACGTATCGTGAATCAACACCTCAACACCTCTAGAGTCTTCAGTGCAATGGAAATTCACTCTAATGTATATATCTTATCAACATCAACATGCAAAAAAATCCATTTGAAATTAACGCTAGGATCCAAGTTTCGTTCAATCATGCTTAGTGACAATTAGGGTTAGCAATGGGTCTATATCCCTAGTGATGCTCTCATAACCCCAACCTGAGCAAAACACTGGGTGACTTTGGACGGGCTTTCCTTACGGTCCAAAGTCCTTGACATGGGTTTGACCTTTAGTGGCCCAATCGCCCATAATGTCCGTCTAGGTTTAGGTATGGCTCTTAGGTCCATGCATATTTTTGGTACAATCATGTTCCTTCAAGGTCAAATTGCTAATTGTGAAGTTATTTTTCTTGTAGACACATGCACAAAAGTAGTCGCTACAAATTATACCAAATTTTGCATTGTTGGTTCTTCATGTCTTTTGCAATCTTTCATTTAGTGTAACACATTTTAAGATATGTATGGGGTGAAACTAAGACTCAAGCCTTTGAGACTTAGTGTCAAAGTGAAGGGCAAGACATGGGTAGTGAAACTTCTACAAAGATTACAAAAAAATACCATGCAATATGTATTTGATGGATGCAATAGGGATATTGTTGGAAGATGGATTTCTTTACATACTAAAATAAGTGGATTATGCAAAATTTGAGGACGAGGGGTTGGAATATAGTAGCCAAGACATGTCTAAAAACTTTGTGGTTTTGTAAAAGAGTTTGATGGAGTTTTGACATGTGATTTAACTTTGAAACTACTGCCCAAACACAAAGTTGACCATCATACCAAAGTCGTACATGGACAAAGTGACAATACACATTACCAACTCAACCAAGTGGAACTTGTAGAGTTGAAAAGGCAAATTGAAGAGTTGTTCACAAAAGGGTATATCCCAATAAGTTAGTCACCTTATGGGACGTTAGTCCTCTTTGTGAAAAAGATGGGACCATGTGTTTGTGTGTGGATTATAGGAAACTCAACAAGATGATTATCAAAAATAATAACCCTTTACCCCGGATGAATGACTTGTTCGATTGGCTAGCAGGGGCAACGTGCTTCAATAGGATATATCTGAAGTCTAAATACTATCAAATCCAAACAACGGAGCCAAACATAAAAAAGACAGCTTGTCGAGCTAGATATGGCTCTTACAAATTCTTAGTGATGCACTTTGGTCTTTGTTACACACCTTCAACATTTATAATAATGATGAACATGATCTTTTGTGAAGAAACAAATGAGATTTTTATCATTCATATTGATGACATACTCATATATTTGTTGATATAGTTTGATGAATCTGAGATAGAATTGTAGGATTCATACAAACCGTTGCATCCTCTTGAGAGTGATGAGAGTCAAATCTTCTTTGGGTCTGGTTAGATTCCCTTGCTACTGATTATATGACCTAGGAACTCAATTGTGTGTATGGAGAACTCATTATGTTGATATTGTCATATAGTTTGTGATGTTGAAGGTTCTCAAAGACTGCTCACAAGTGTTGGACTTGCTCCGCTTGTAATTCTAAGCGTCAGATCATCATGAACCCCTTTTGTATGGTCATCATTCATGCAATAGGATCATCACTTGTTACCACCTTGAAACTTTCAACTCCAAGTATGGACAAGGACATATTCTAGTTTGGGATCAATCTCCTTTTCAGGTTCATCCACTTGGGAATTTGGTTTATGTTTGGCCACAACATGGGGATTTTTCTCCTTGCCTTTCATCTTGAAGTAGGTTTGCCATCTGCCATTGTGTTTTAGTCCTTGCTCCAAGGCTTTGGTCCAAAGCCTCGTCATCTCATTTCTTGCTCTAGCCTTTGCACTCACTAAGACTCTAGCTCTCATACCACATGCAGCTCACCTAGACCTCCAGATTTTTTACTTTAACAAAAATTCACTTTAATGTAGGTAGCGCAATAACTTGCAAGAACATCTACTTGAAGGTTAGCGCTTGGATCTAGGTCTTATTATGTAATGGTAAGCACCACTTACATCTAGTTTTTAGTATATATTCATATTGGTTCTCTTATAACCCCAACATGAGAAAGTCACTTGATGACTTGGGGCAGACTTTCCCTCTGGTCTAGAGTCCTTGACATGGATTTGTCTCTTAGTTATCCAACCGCCCACGGTGTCCTTCTAGGTTTGGGTATGGCTCTTAGGTCCATGAAGATATTTGGTTCAATCACTAGGTCTTGGGTCTGGTCTTGGGCCACTTAAGTCCTCCTTTGTCACTTGGGTTTAAGATGGACTATAAGGTCTCAATTTGATCCTTGAGGCAATAATTGGATATTAGATCCAACCATGGATTTAAGATCTAGCGTCTAGTACTTAGGTCTAGCCATGGAACTTAGGTCCAAGGTTTGTTCCTTTGGTCCATACATGAGTCTTAGGTCTATAGGGCCTATAAGTCTCTTCAACCCAATTTGAGTCCAATATGACACCAAACATCAACCTAGCCATTATCACATGCCCCAAGGTTAGCCTTGGTCCAACATTGGATGAGATGGAGCGCTATAACTCCTTGCTTTTCTCATATATACTTATGAATTAAGCTTTACCGCCCACCTCCTTGGTACCTGAAAATTATAACTGAACTAGATTTGTGACTTCTTAGTTTCCAGCAACTAAACAGGTCATAATTTCCAAGTCACATAGGTGTTCACCTAATATTGGTTGTGTTGGAAATGTCTTTTCAAGAATTTTCCAATGTTCCTTTAACTACTCTTAGTGCAGCGCATGCGCAACTAAGATGAGCCCAAACGTTCCTTTTGAACCCAACACTTGGAAACTTTTGTGCTCCTTTCTTAGTTTGGGAGGCACCATTAAGCATAGGGCCTTGCTCTTAGCTATGTTCCTAACATTTAAGGTCTTATTAGAAGCATCTTGTTGAGATCTTTCCAATGAATTCTTGAACCTTACAAATTGAATTTGTGAGGAACCAAAGCTAACATAAATGTGAGCTCCAACCTAGACTTAGTCTAAGATCCAGGATTGCTCGCTTAGATTTGGCTAGCACCAACTTAAGCTCTGGTAGCAATCCACATGGCTTTTTTGTGCTCTTGGTATGATTGGAAATGCCTTGTCAATAGTTTTTCAAAGAGACCTTGACCATTACAAACACTTATTGAATGCTCATGTTATTACTTGAAACATGTAGAATCTTTCTACACTTAGCCATTATTGAGAATTGGCAAATGATTTTTGTTTCAGCCTTTTGACTCACCATCTAGTGCAAGTTGTCATAGTCCTTAAGCATTGTTCAAGTGTCTTTGATTTTTTTGCATGAGAGGGTCGGAACACTTGATAACTTTGAATGGACTTTACTTACAGTCCAAGTCCTTGACAAGGGTTTATCCTTTAGCTGTCCAATTGCCCACAATGTCTGACTTGTTTTACATCTGCGTCTTATGCCCATGAAGATGTTGATTCAATCGTTGGGTCTTGGGGTTTGGTCTTGGGACACTTAGGTCTTCTTTTGTCCCTTGGATCTAAGTTAAACTCTTAGTTCCGGATTTGGATGTTAGATCCGGTGACTAGATTTTAGCTTCAACCATGGATCATACATCTAGAATATGATCCTAAGGTCCAAGGTTTCGTCCTTGGATTCATACATGAGTCTCAGATCCATGGTGTCCTTGAGTCTCTTGGATCCAAGTTTGGGTACTGAATAACCCCAAACATCAACCTAGCCACCGCCTCATGTCCCAAGATTAGCCATGATCCAACCATGGATGAGATGGGACACTAGGACTCCATGATCTACTCATAAACACCACTCTCCTTATATATATAATTTTGGGGTTCGCTTGACACGCCCTGTTCCTTGGTCCTTGAAAAGTTTACCTCAACTCGTTTTGTGACTGATTAGAGTCCAATCACTAAACTTGTCATAACATCTTGGTTCCAAAGGCGTTTGCCCCAATACTGATAGTGTTGAAAGTGCCCCTCCAAGATCTTTTTAACGCAACATTAAAAGATCCAAACACTATTGGGGAGAAACCAAGGTGAGCCCAAACGTTACTTTCAACCCAATAATTAAAAACTTTCTTGACACTTGTCTTAGGTCTAAGAGGCAACATCAAGTAAAGTGCCTTGTTCATATTTTCATTTATTGCACTTAATGCTTCATTAAAAAGGTTTAATCAAGAGGTTTCCAAAGAGTTCTTAAACATTACAAAAGGAGTTTGTGAGCAATTATAGCTCATCCAAATGTGAGTTCAAACTTAGACATGGTCTAAGTTTGAACACCATTAGGTCTGATTGGCACCAACTCAACTTCCAAGAAGACTCTTAGTCTTCTTGAAAACATCTTGTCAAGAGCTTTCCAACGAGACCTTAATGATTATAAATGTTTATCGAATGCTCATATTATTACCTAACATGTGTAGACTCTTTTTATATTTAGTCATTTATGAGAACTTGCAATTGCTTTAGGTTTCAGCCACTTGTCTCACCATCTAGTGTAAGTTGCTAGAGTCTTTAGATAGTGTCCAAGTGTTTTATACTTCATCATGTGTGAGGGTCATGACATCTCTTTAGTATGCCATTTAGGAAACATGGATGAGATATTCAATGCTTAACACAGTATAAAACAGTGCAAAAGACTTAGGAACTCTAACTTGTTAATCAACCTCCCCTCTATGTGGATCCAACTCCACTAATGCTCCTCTAGATTCAATAGACTGTGTTGAATTTCGAGTCAGAATAACAAATTTCCAGGGTTGTGTTGCTCCACAGATAAATTGTACATCATCTCCATCATAGGAAGTAGAGCCACTTGCTCCAAAATCTAATATTTGCGAGGATATAGACATACTTGCTATCTTTTGCTCCAACAACTTCAATCAAGATGCCATGTTCACCTTATGACTAGCCTCATGGACTACCACTTGACTAACGACTAGTTGTCTATCACCACACTTGTCAACTTGAACTCCTGGTCCTCTTCATGGGACTGTCATGGCAACTTTTACTGATCATAATTCTAGATGGAGATTAAAACATCAATCAATCATGTGATCATGTATGTGACAAAGGTCACATGATTTTGATCCAACAAGATCCACTCTTAGATCTTGAAAACAATTTTTTTTATGATATGACCCACCATATGTACAACATATATTGGACATCATAACAACTGATTGTTGACCTGAAAATGATGTCGAGGGTCTTGATCTGACACCTTCACCCCTCGCTCCAGATGGTCAAGATTGTTTGTCATAACTATTATGGGTTTGTATTATAGACTAGTAACATGAAGCAGTTGATGAAGATGATGAATCCTTGCTGAATCTAGCAATCACCACTTTCTCATGCATGTTAAGCTCAATATGTTCATCAAGACAAAACACAATTGCCAACATAGAGATGTCTCCTTTAGTAACTTGACATCTATTACTCTACATCTAAACTCCCTATCCAATATACTATATCAATATCATGAGGTGAAAGAGACTTGTGTCTGTTTCACCCCATGGGTAACACTAATCAACCAACCCATTTGAGTATATATCTTCAAAGATTCTTTCCATTCTTCCGTTAGAACTTTTGCAAGCCTCTTGAATTGTTAGTACTCACCCCATGGTAGGTTAATCTCAACCATGCAAAGAACTCCAAAATAGGGTTAAAGTGTGGAACTTCTCAACTCTTCCTAGCTCGAGCAACTCCAAGTGTATCATATGTTATAGGTTGAAAAAATGAACTCGCCCCACCAAATGATGTATCAGAAGTAATAGAGATGTAGTTTGGAGACCACCATTGTCTCTAGAACTGAATCTTCTCATGATGTTCACACCATAACTCACGATAATTGTCCATCATTGGACCCTACAAATATCAAAAAAGTCACCTTCAAGCCATGAACTGACTAAATAGCAAAGAGTTGTGCATCCACTGCAAATCATACCATGATTCAAATTCATGAATGAAGTCATCCAATTCAATGGTACCCATTGTACTTTAATATTTTCTAGTACCCTTGGTGCTCCCATAGATATTGTTCATGTTCCACAACAATAATGTGGAAACACATTCCAAAATATCATCAAGCTCAGCTCTGTTATTCTCTAACACCAAATCAAAATCTTTTGTGAACCTCATTCGTCAAGGTTGGTACCGACCTCCGTTAGGACGAGATGTCCATAACATGTGTCCAAGTAGGAACCATAACATGCCGTTAGATTCCAATCATGCTTCTTAAGTGAGTGGAAGGATTACTTTTTAGAGTTCTCCCTCTAATCTCTATGACTTATCTATAAACCAATCATGTTCAAGTCATGAGATTATAGTCATTTTCCTTGTGATATGTAAGGGCATAGTTGTGAATGTTATAGCATAATTGTTTTGTTCGGGCAATAAAATGTTTATATTAGACTGTCATGAGTACGAGTCTATACAAATTTGGGGATTTAAGGTTCTTGTTTGAATATAAGTAGAATATTGACACGTGTTCACAAGAGCAAATCGCTATTTGGAATATCTTGGAACACAATGAACGGAGGGAAGCAAGAACATAGAGAAAAAATCCTTTCGACCATGTGTCAAGAAACAAAGCAATAGCATGATGAAGAAGAAGGGAATGAAAGAAATGTTAGGACGGAGAGGAATTAAGCTGCCATCTTTCCGGAAAATACCAATGGGATGGATAGGATCTTTGATTTTGATTCTAGATTGGACATTGATGGAAATGCAGAGACTTTAGAAACTTGGAGGAGTATTCTTATCATGGCGATAAGATTTTGTTTGCCCATAGTTGTGCAAGAAAATGCGTCAATGGAAAGCAATCCATTCAATTGGGATGAGAGTGTGATCAGAATTATGGGATGTGAAGATGTGGACGAAGGTCTTGGGATGGTATTACAAAGAAGAAAATGATGGCATTGACTTGAAAGGTTGAGCTTTGCACACCGGATTCAATTTCAATGAAACCAAGTAGTTCAACCCTAGAGAGAGGAAAGGGACGAATGGGGTTAAGATTGAGTTGATCAAAGATGGGTTATGATGGAAAATAGCTTTTACATTGAATCAACTATTCTTGTCTCAACACACCACGTATGTGAGTATGCACAAAGTCTAAATTAGAGAAGGGTTTGTGAGGAGAGGACTCTATTCGTGTAAACTAGGGATAGATTTTTGCGCGTAATGTGCAAGAATGGTCATTTGATTATGGGAAGAATAGAAGAAAGTAATTTATCTATCTCCCTTCTTGATACACATATACTCAAAGATGGAGCGGCTAACATCGAAGTAGCGGCACATGTATCAACTAGAGTTCGGGTTATCAGATATAGAGATTGAGTGTAAAGACAAAAGTAGCGGTTCCACTCTAAGTTTGGACAATACCAACAAGGCAGAGGAGGAGCCACTCGATGAAACTAATGTTGAGAAAAGATGACCGGCAAAGAAATTTGGGCCACTAGAGGAGAGGGATTCTAGTGCTCAAAAATTTGGGAAGATAACAAGGAAAAGGAAGCAAAGCTCGAGTACGGAGAGTCCCCAAGTCGGTTGGCTCCAAATAAGTAAAACAACTAATGGATTGAAGAAGTGATGCCACCTTGATTGTCAAGGCCAAAGATTAAGACAACAAAAGATGTCATCTAGTCTCTTTCTTTGGTGATGCAACTATCATAGAAATTGAAAGTAGTGTTAGTAAAAGTTCTCATAGAGCTAAATGAGATGGGCCTTTGCTATATGCCTTGGTGAAACCATGAGGAGGATGGATATATAAATTTGATACAAACCATGTACCGAATTGCCACGGAAAGAAAGGAGCATATGCATGTGATTCGGTAGTTGACCGATAACATTGACTGTCTAATCAAATAAAAAGCAAATGTGGAGAAGGAGATACAAATGTTGAAACAAGCTTACGTCGACATTTGCAAGATTAAGGTAGTCAAACTCCGGTTTACGGAATTTGCAACTTCATGAGACTATGGAGGATCTAAAGAGCCACCTCAATCAAGTAGACATGGAAAGATCGGCTCGATTGTAATCTCTCGCCAATAGATACGTCCAACACTTATTCGCCTGATGCGATGAGGAAGAGTCGCAATATTTAAAAAAATTGATGGAAGTAATGGAAAATCCCGATGATACTAAAGAGAAGAAAATGTATAAGGTTTTGAGTATGGAGTTCCGAGAAGCCATGAGACTTCATAAGTAGGAAATCACTATGAATATTCAAGGGATGGAATTGGAGATCAACACGTTCAAAAGAGAAGTAGAGATGCGATCGAATGATGTACAAAAGTCCATGAAGAGAAGAAGACATCAATCTTTGTATGTTACATTTAACAACATGTGTTCGAATTGTGTCTAAATAGAAATAGTTTTAGTGAAGAAGGATTTTTTGATTGCAACTGTCCCTTGAGTGCAGTAAGTAACTAGTTAGGCTATTACAAGAGCTCAAGATTGCTAGTGCTGGGTAGTGCATTGATAGCATGAACTGGATACAAATGCATGTGAAGTTATTCAGGAATTTGCCCATGCTATCTGCCCCACCAATCCACCCATAAGTACTTCGTTGTGATTTGACTTAGCCATACTGCTTGTAAACAAGAGATCACCTTCCATCAATAAAAGGAATTTCCTTTTGTATTATGATTCATAGTGTGTTAAGTCTAATTGATGGATAACTAGTAACCTTTTTCCGAATAAGGTAATTGTTATTTTGTATTTGTAATGTTCTTTAGACTTCAAGGTCTCGAGTAGACTAAAGAAGCATAACTCGATTTTTCCTTCTAGTTTAATTTGACCTTTTGGTTGGATTGTTCATGTCTCTTATTCTGTTGGGAACGAATTTTAAGTATCTCTTAATCTTCTTTGATTATGAACCTTGTGTGTTACATGATACAACTTATAATCTCTTATGCTCTTTATCTTGGTGGATGTTGAGTTTAGTCAAACCCACTGCTAATCCTTGTAGTCTCTCCGTCCAAACCCCTAGAGAATTTTAGTGTTATATCAATATATCACCTTTGTAATTGTCTCTGCAACATGTCTCCAACTGGAATCATAATCTGCAACAAAAGGTTTATGAGGCATCACAAGTTGCTAACACAAAAGCAATTTGAAACTTGTCATCACCACAAGCACTCATCTAGTCTATAAGTGTGTAAATCCTATCTCATTGAGGAGAAACAAAGATACTCTTACTAGTTCGTAAATCAAGCCTTAATATCGGTAGCACACATGAGCACTAACCCTCCACACATAAAAACACCAACACAGAAGAATGTGTTGCACAAATAGGAAACCAAGATGGAGGTTTATCAATCATAGGAAATATAAATGACATTCCTCTAGCTCAAAAAAATCTATCAAAGGGTCAAATCAACCCAACCTAGATTGACATAGCCTCAAGAGGGCAATTGTAACAGAAAATTTACACACACAAAAATGCATTTCATAGTATTTTAGATTTGTTTCCACATAAATGAGGTGTTAGACCAATACAAAAAAGACGAATATGCAAATTTAAGCGATTCATGACTATGCATATCTCTCCGTTTGTTATTCCAATTGCACAGCCTTCACTTTGTCACCTTGAGCAAAGAGATATTGCATACACTTAGTTGCTAATGCTTCTAATCAAGTAGGTTTTTCTACATCTATCTCAAGCAACTATCGCTTCAAACCCCACAATTAGTTCTGAAATTGCTCATTCTCCAATTCCACAAATCTCACTTCACCTCTGCAGATCTTGGATTAAGATATCTTTGTGGCCTTTGCTTCCTTTATAGCTTCTACCTTCTGCTTCTCCAAATGCTTCACATTCTCAATTAATTACCGAATTGTATAGATTTGATCCTTTCGTCCCATGGCCGCATGATTCATGGCTTGAACTAACTCCATATAACCATCTTCTTGAGTATCTCAACCTTGCATATAACTAGGTTCCATCTCATTCAACTTCATGAGCTCTACTATATTCTTTAACTTCTGTGTAAGTTGTAGCACCAAGGAGAGTGTCTCACTACCACCAATCTTCAAAGCTTTTACCTTACGCCAAGATACATTTGGTAAAGGATTTCTTGGTTTGGTTATCTCCTTTAACTTCCTTGTCTTCAATACATGCTCTAGAATGATCTCCACACTTGAATTCTGATTAATTATTATTAATAAATATAATTATATATTAATCTCAAAAGTTATAAATAAAATTTGATTTAGTTATTGATCATTTATTAATTCATGTATTTTTATTTTGAATTTTTTTTCAAATATTAAAATTATTTCATTAATTTTATATGCAACAAATACAAATATATATATATATATATATATATATATATTATTTTATACATGGAAAAATAAAAAAATATTATATTTCTTTCAAACCTTTGTAACTTTTTAAGTATTTGACAATCATGGTTTGAAATAAATCATGAAAAATTAAAAGAAAAAATAATATGAATGTTAAAAAAATATCCTACATATGGATGTTTTGAAGAAATTATTAACAATTGTTTAACTTTAAATTTATCAAATTTATAAATTTGAATAAATATTAATATTTAAAAAAAATATTATACAAAATAAATTTTATTATTTTATTTAATGCATTACTTAAAACTATGAAAAAATTATTCTTATAAACTTATGTTTGTAAATGAAATGATTGCAGTTGTAGTAAAGCTAATTATGTAAGTTTTTAAATTTTACATTACATCTAATGTAAATAAAACTAGATATTTAATATACCATTTTGATATATTTAACAATTTTTTTTCAATTTTTAAAAATTTGATTATTTTTTATTCCAAAATAAAATTTTTGAATTTGTGGCTTTTAAAAAATTTAAAAATTTAGCATGTATTTCGATACAAACAAGTAGTTGCTTTCCAAATTGCCCTTTTTTGATTATTTTTAAAAATTATTTGAGGCAATAAATATGAGTAAAGTCAATCAAATCTGAATCTCTTGTCAATTTTTTTTTATGTTAGAAAAATACACTTAAAAAATAAAAAAATTGCTGTTTCTTATGTATTAAGTTTGAATAAATTGATATGTTTCAAAATTTGTTATCATTAATAGTTGGTGCAGATTAGATAATTACTTTGAGCTATAAATAATCATGCAGATTCTGATTATTAGACATTTTTAGTATACATTTTTAATAAACATCAAGAGAATATTTTGATTCCATAAGTTATCAAAACGTGTGATTCGATGTTCTATAAAAAAGCAACCATAAAGCATTTCTTTGTTTTGACCGCAGAACAGATCAAACCTGCATGCCACAAGCGTGGCGTGCTGGGCTCTGTACCAGGTACGGCTTCTGGAAACAACTACGGTAAGCTCGAGGTGTCCGGATTTCTGTCATGTTCATAGTAACATGGTTCATGACAACATTACGAGTGGTGCCCACAGAAGTACCAGAGGGTCACAAGGCTGAGAGACGATATGGTGAGAGATGATAAATTATGGAAGGTAATAAGAGACCGAGCAGGATCTTTGTGGATAAAAAGGAGGAAATGGAAATTATGTTGAGTGGGAAACGGAGAATATTAGCGATATTTCTGACGACAAAGAGCTTGAGCCAATGAGCGAGCCCTTCTGCCAACTTGGACATGCCACGTGCGCTCGGGGCTTGACACGGGGTCAAAGCTGATAACGAGACTTTATAATCCCTTCGTGTAAATTCCCTTCTACTTCAAAGCTTGAAGGCGTAGGTGCTACACTCGACCTCCGACACCCCTTATCGTCGATGATGACATCTGACGGTCTAAGGGTGGATAGTGTATTCGTCCGGAATCCGGAAGATAATTCACTTCGTTGGAATGGTTTACCGCAGTAACATAGTGCCAGAGTCTGCAGATAGGGCTCGTTTGGAGCGACGAGCGACCGGAGACCGGACGCAAAAGCCAGAGACCGACGGATGAGGATTTGATTCTCTGGGTGCTCTCTCTCTCTCTGGGGCTCGTCTCACCGCCAGGGGAACTAGACGTCTACACAGAAAACACACCTCATCTGCCTGCCACGCTTGTCTCCTTTCACCTTTCTTCCATTTCGAGGTACGTCGCTGTGTCTCTGGGAGGGCAGTGCTCCGCTCGGCGACACTGCGCCCGATTCCTGTTTGTTTGGTCCTCTTTTATCTTTTATCGACCTTCTCTGCTTCTCTCTCTTATCACCGTCACTGCTGCCTGCATCACTTGCCTTCTCTCTTCTGCCTCTGTTACGTTTTGTTCCCTTCTTTTCTGTTTCTTTTCTGGTTTGATTGTGGTGGGTTGCTGTTTGGCTGGAGTGAGAGAGGTTGAGGGCAGTAGATAGAGTGGAGTGAAAGCAGCGTCTTGCAGCTTTCTTTGGGTTGTTTTCGGGGTGAATCGTGCAATGCCCGAGTAAGAAGACCGCGGGGAAGCTCCGGCTAGGAGGATTTTGTAGACGGGGAGGGTTGCAGAGACGGGAGGAGGGGAGGGCGGTGGTGAGGTGAGGGCAGGGGTTAAGAAGGGTTTGTGCGAGTGGACAGTGCATGAAATTAATCCGGAGGGACGTCCGGATTACTTTCAGAAGCAGATTCAGAAACAAGCTCGGCTGATGCGAGTGCGAGAGTAGGAGGCATGGCGGCAGTCGAGAATGCAGCAGTGGAGCAAGGTGGGGAGTCTGACAGAGAGACTTTCGAGGAGGGAGATCATGTGCTGTTAGATGAGAACGAGCAGGACGATGTGTTTGAGGACGCGCCAGCGGGAGTTGTGCAGCAGACGGGGCAGCAACAACAGGAGCACGAGCGCGGGAGCAGCGACGGGCGGGGCCAGGCTGCAGGTGGGCTTCAAATCCGAGTCCGAGCGCCTGTTACTGACGAAACTGAAGAGAATGATGCTGTGGAAGATGATGGAGGGGCAAGCTTTGGTAGCGGTGAGAGTTTTAATAGTGCTTTGGAGCGAATGGCGTCCTCCTCCGCCGCGAGCTTCGATACCGCCAGCCCTAAAATTTCTTCTCCGGTAGGTTCTTTGTCCGGCCCTGCCGTGCTTGGAGATCCACCCGAGATTATGAGCGTGGCGCAACAAGGCGCACTCATGCGACTAAATGCGATGATTAAGGGAGAGCCTTCATTAGATACCTCCGTAATCGATAGTTCCAGTGAGGAGAAGTTTAGGCAGCGTATTGCTGAACTCGCGGAAAGTCGTAACCAATCCGCGGAAGATGCTAGCTTCGGTAGCATTGTAGACGCTCTTCTGCCCTTGGTTCTTGAGAAGTCTAGCGCTGCTGAAAAACAGTCTGATTTGAAATCGGAGGATACTGTGAGCCAAGCTGACGATACCCCTGAAGCCTTGTCTGTAGAGTCGAATGAGTTTCAAAGCCCCATGCCTAAAGCAAAACTTAGCGCAGAAGATGAAACTTATCTGACTGATGAAGACGATATCGATAGTGACGGCCAAGTCGCCGAAATTGATGCTGAAGAGAATGGCGAGTACAAGCCGGAAGAGAAGTTCGATGATGAAAATGATGTTGAGGAGGAAGACGAACGTCAAGCGGACGCAGTCGCAGGGGATGTCCAAAATGCAGAGATTTCCGAAGTAGGGTTCCAGGAGCCCGTGCAACAGGAAATTTCTGCGAGCACTGATGGAGAACGGGCACCGGAGCTGCCCGTTGCAGTCACGAGCACCCTAGAGTCGGAAGATGATAGCCAAAACCAGGATTCGAAGGAAGAGGAGGTCGGCCAAGAAGGTGTGGCTGGGGCTGAGGACTCTATATCACAATATGGAAGCGGTGATGAGGCCGACGTGCCGGAGGATGCGGTCAGCACCACCGAATCGCCTGCCGACATACCAGAAGACTCAACGAGGGTGCGAGCAATGCCCACAGCGAAGCTGACAACAGAGGATGATGAGGCTTCACCGAGCGAGGGTGATGAAGAGGAGAGGGAAAACGGAGATGAGCAGGACGACGAAGGAGTAGAGGAGTTAATTAGAGATGACCACGGCGACGAAGATGATGTCGAGGGCCGCTCTGAAGAAGCGGTCGAAGAAGAGGAAGTTCAGGATGTACCTCTAAAGATAAGGGCAATTCCAGATCCTGAACCCGGAGCTACATACTCATCTGTTCTGTCTGGATGTGTATCTGAACCTAAAGTCGGAGAGAGTGAGGTAGAGAGAGAAGTGGACGCAGAGAATGGGGACAAAGTAGAAGCGGAGTCTGAAGACAAGGATACCCTTCCGAGGGTCAGGGCGGATCCTGAGGAAGTATCTAAGGATGTGCTGTCAGAACCAGAGCAGGTTTCCAACGAGGGAGTTGTGGCCGAGGAAGAACAGAAAGTGAGTAGTTTGCCCGAAGCCGAGCCAAAGGAAGGGCCCGAAACAGATGTAAGAGAATTTCTTTCGGCTGTCGAGAATGTATCTCCTCCCTCTGCAGATTCGGAAGTAGAGAAAGAGCAGGCGCAAATTCCCGAGGAGTCTAGTGCAAGTGTGGAGGAACATCCTACATCAAGCCCTCTATCTCAAAGACTTGAAGATGTCTCGGATGACGCTATCGCCCAAAATATAGCAACACTAGTAGCTCAAAATCCCGAAGAGAATGAGAAGTCAAGGGTATCTGGTCAGGAAAAAGTTGAAGATGTTGTTGGTGAGCATGAAACTGCCGCAGAAAACGTAGCTGATAACAAACCTGTAAATCTGGGGTCTTCGGAAGACTCCAGTACTGAGGTAGCCCCAGAGAAAGAGCCTTGCCAACCTACAGCAGAATTCAGCATCTCCCCATCCAAGTTCAAGACTGAATTACAGGACGAGACAATGTCTCTCGATGCAGATGACAGAGAAGACGGTGATAATGGAGGAGATTGGGATGAGGAGATTGAGGAAGACGATGATGAGGATGCTGATGCCATTTTGGAAAGCTCTTCAGCTTTAGCTGCTTTGGTTCGTGCTGCAGATGCACCAGGTGGTGGTGAGGCTGACACTCCCTCGTTGGGTGCTGCAGGGCCCTCATTGCCTGCACGACCTACTCGTATTGGCAGGTCTGCACCATCTTTGGATCCAGCCCCTCGCGCTGTGCAGCCGCGCAGCACTGGAGCTGCAAGTACTCAATTGTCCACCTCTGATGAGAACCAGGCAAATGGTGAAGCTGGTGATGGTAACGAGGAGACGAGGGAGAAGCTCCAGGTAATCAGGGTGAAGTTTTTGCGCCTTGCCCTTAGATTAGGCCAGTCTGCACACAATGTAGTTGTTGCCCAAGTTCTGTACAGGTTGGGTTTGGCTGAGCAGCTGAGAGGTGGCCGGAGCTCTAGCCGCAGTGGAGCGTTTAGTTTTGATAGGGCGAGTGCGATTGCTGAAGAGCAAGAGGCAGCTGGTCCAGAAGAGCTTGACTTTACATGCACAATCATGTTACTGGGTAAGACTGGTGTCGGAAAAAGTGCTACTATCAACTCCATATTTGATGAGCCGAAGACAGGCACCAATGCTTTCATGCCTTCAACCAAAAAGGTCCAGGAGATTGTAGGACATGTACATGGTATCAAGGTAAGGGTAATCGACACCCCAGGACTTCTCCCATCCGTTGCCGACCAGCGCCACAACGAGAAGATTATGACTTCAGTGAAGAGGTTCATCAAGAAGTCACCTCCTGACATTGTTCTTTACTTTGATCGTCTGGACATGCAAAGCCGGGATTATGGGGATTTGCCATTGCTGCGGACCATCACTGACACCTTCGGGGCCGCTGTGTGGTTCAATGCCATTGTTGTTCTGACGCATGCTTCGTCTGCACCTCCTGATGGACCTAATGGACTTCCCCTCAGCTACGAGATGTTTGTTGCACAGCGATCCCATGTTGTCCAGCAGACAATCCGTCAGGCTGCGGGAGATATGCGCCTTATGAATCCCGTGTCTCTTGTTGAGAATCACACTGCTTGCAGGATGAACAGGGCAAGGCAGAGAGTGCTTCCCAATGGGCAAGTGTGGAAGCCTCAACTCCTGCTTCTTTGTTTCGCTTCCAAGATTCTGGCGGAGGCCAATTCACTTCTGAAGTTGCAAGACAACACCCCTGGCAGGCCTTTTGGGGCCCGGCCAAGGGTTCCTCCTCTTCCATTCCTTCTGTCATCACTTCTTCAGTCTCGGGCACAGTTGAAGTTACCCGATGAGCAAATGGGTGATGACGATGAGTCAGATGAAGAGTTAGAGGAGGATGAGGACTCTGACGAGGAAGAAGATTATGATCAGCTGCCTCCGTTCAGGCGTCTTGGTAGAGAGGAGGTTGCTGAGCTAGATGAAGATAATCGAAGGAAGTATTTTGAAGAGCTTGCCGAGAGGGAGAGGTTGTTCCAGAAAAAACAATGGAAGGAAGAGTTGAAGAGGAGAAGGGAAATGAAAAGGAGGATGGCTGATGCACCTAGAGGTGATCAGCCACAACTTGCAGATGAAGGTGCGGACGACGACATGGGAAGGTCAGCAGCAGTGCCGGTCCCTATGCCTGATATGGCCCTTCCACCATCTTTCGATTCCGATAATCCCAGCCATAGGTATCGTTATCTGGAGACTGCTAACCAGTGGGTTGTCCGCCCAGTGCTGGAGACACACGGATGGGACCACGACAGTGGTTATGATGGATTTAGCTTGGAGAAGATGTTTGTTGTTGCTGAGAAGATCCCTGCCTCAGTGTCGGGTCAGATTACGAAGGACAAGAAGGAGGCAAACTTGACTATGGAATGTGCTGCGTCAGTGAAGCATGGAGAAGGGAAGGTCACATTGGCAGGGCTTGATTTACAGACGATCGGGAAAGATCTTGCGTACACCCTCCGCAGTGAGACACGATTCAGCAACTTTAAAGGAAATAAAACGACTGGAGGACTGGCTCTTACTCTTCTTGGCGACACTCTTGCAGCGGGAATGAAGATTGAAGACAGGCTGATCGTAGGTAAGCGCCTGAAGTTGGTACTTAATGGTGGCGCCATAACTGGACGAGGTGATGTGGCATATGGAGGAAGTCTCGAAGCAACCCTGAGGGACAAGGACTATCCTCTGAGTCGTACCTTGTCTACCCTTGGGCTTTCAATCATGGATTGGCATGGTGACTTGGCCATTGGTGGAAATTTACAGTCCCAGATGGTCGTGGGCAAAACAATGATGGTGGGTCGAGCCAACCTAAATAATAGAGGAGCAGGGCAAATCAGCATTCGTGCCAGCAGTTCAGAGCAGTTGCAAATGGCACTGATTGGGCTCCTCCCGATTATACGTTCTCTTGCTAACCGTTTATTCTTCTCTCAATCACAACAGTAGGTAACGAACCTGTTTCAGGGAACATAGATAAACTGGAGTTTAGGAAGATACACCACTTATAAGTCCAATTATACCGGTGCTTGTAATTGTAGGTCCGTTCACGAATGTGGCTTTTCCAAGCTGTATAGCTATGTGACCGCA
The DNA here is from genome assembly GCA_014180765.2 of Marchantia paleacea. Classification (NCBI taxonomy): domain Eukaryota; kingdom Viridiplantae; phylum Streptophyta; class Marchantiopsida; order Marchantiales; family Marchantiaceae; genus Marchantia; species Marchantia paleacea. Next base: position 434,976 of record MUAA02000108.1, on the reverse strand, counting down.
AGTTTACAATCTTTACCTGTCAATGTTCCTGTGCTCGAGAATTTTGTAGAATGTTCGGCCGAGAACACATCTCTTGCTGAGATTGTTGGAGAGGACTTCCATCTATCTAAGTAGGTAACAGTTTTGCTTTGGGTTTTTTAGGACTGGTTTTTCACTAGTTAACAGGCTGCTTCTTTGACTGAGAGCAGGTGATTAATAGGAATGAATCTAGTGCCAGTACTTGGCTCCCACAATTAAGGCTTTCTTCTTTAGGCTGAACGGAGGGAGTAAGAACTTTGAGAAGTTAGAAACCACAAATGCTATGGAAGTAAGGCTGTTTTGATAAACCAACAACGAGAATTCGGTTGTTGGAAGAGCAGTTCAGTCAGTCACTTTCTCTGTCGCGATTTGAGGTGAATAATATGATTATCAGCCATTGTCGTTTCTCCTGGATATTGGAACAACTTACAAGTGAACTTGTTTTGGGAATTTTGATTCGTATGTGAATGTAGCGAGTATATGTTGTACTTCATCTTAGGTACACGCATGCCAAGAATAAGTTTCATGAAGGTGCACATCGGCATTACTCAAATAGCAGGACCCGTGTTGATAAAGACTCCTGTATCTCCATATCTCTCTATTCCTCTTCGGAGTTGCAGGAGTCGTTACCAACAGAGTTCTTGCAGTCTACATAAGAGAAGCGTATGCCCTTTTTGCTTTTGCTGAATTCCTTCTATATACTAATACCTCTATATTTGGAGGTCTCCAAATATAGAGACCTTGGCTGTCCTCCTCCTAATGGAGGATGGGTGGTCACCCCTTCTCAAATTGTGTCTCTAGTAGGATCGTTACCCATCACACATGCCATAGTGACCTGTTCATCCTGAACCAAGTTCAGGTTTGCCTCAACTATAGTCGATTGCAATGTATACCAATGTTCCATGTGATGTATCCACCCTTTCGCGCCATAGCAAATATCACATCCCTAATGGTATCATGGGTAGTTATCGTTTGTCTTGTGAATGGACAACGAGTCATATAAACACCTACTGCATCTAAAGTGATATCACATTAACATGTGAGTAATGAACAGGTAGATGGATACATCAAGCCAAGATACAATCTCATCGTTGTGGAGAAAATGATTGGTGCGAATGAGAGAGAAGGTGATTTGTCATATGATATCTCCTCTAGACATGTAAGCTCTCGTACGAGAGACATGACTCGTAGCATTCATACGAGCTCTTAGATCAACTCTTTTTCAAGTTAGTTGAACAACATAATCCTAACTGTAGTCGACTGCAATGTATACCAACGCTCCATGTGAGGTATCCACCCTCTCGCGCCATAGCAAATATCACATCCCTCATGGTATCATGGGTAGCTATACTCTGTCCTATGAATGGACAACGAGTCATATGAACACCTACTACATCTAAAGTGATATCACATTCACATGTGAGTGATGAAGATATAGATGGATAGATCAAGCCAAGATAGAATCTCATAGTTGTGGAGAAAGTAGCTGATGCGAATGAGAGAGAAGGTGATTTGTCATATGATATCTACTCCAGACATGTAAGCTCTCATACGAGAGACATGACTCGTAGCATTCATACGAGCTCTCGGATCAATTCTTTTTCAAGTTAGTTGAACAACATAATCCCACCAACTATAATGAAATGAGAAGAGCCAAACTAACCCTCCGGTTGGCGATGTATCAATTGCTACAACACTAGTATGCTAGGTAATTAAATTACATCATCCCTTCTAACATGTAGGAAATCACGCCAAACATTTACATCTAAAGGTATATATATTGTTTGATCATTCCATGTGATGATGTAACAAGACTTTTATATCACTATCTCATTATTGTACTTTCCAATATTACTCCATTTTGAAGCATCTATAAACGGCATGCCAACTTGATTTATAATATAGCACTATGGTATCACCACAATAATATCTTAGATATGGAATAAGCCAAATCTCTTTGTCATCTTGCTTGGAGCTATAAGATAATTGATGACTGCTACACAATCGACTCTCTCTAGATGCAATTGGGATAAGCTCAATATGTTGGCTACCCTTAACAAATGCAAGCATATTACTCCCAAAAGATATACACAGGCTAATTGCAATATTGCAGAGATTTTGGATAAATGTAACTTATCCGTTCCCCCCAAGATATTACAAATTTTCAATTGCATATTCTCTATTATGCAAATTGTGTGCGTGTAAAGAGTGAATTGATTAAGAGATTCATAAAATTTAAATAAATAAACAACAAGCTATTATATTCCCAATGTGTTACACTCAGAAAATGTAGATTTTATTCTTTCTTTGTCATTAAGACAAGACCTCTTACAAGAGCTCTATCATGTTATGGTTAAAGAGTATGAGGATTCTTGGACTAAAATGAAAACTCAAAATATTTCTTGAATAAGATTCAATTTGTACTTTGATGGATGTGACTTATTCACTTTGGATAAATGATACAAACATATTTTCAAGTTGAGTCAATGAAAATGTTGATGCAATTTGGATATTTTTATTTTGATAACTATTGATAGATTTCTAAACTTCATACATTTTAAATATTTTTGCAACTACATTAACAAATATCTATAGACAATATTATAATGAATGATAATAAAAAATTAATTTAAATTTCCACTAAATATAAGTAGTGTGATGTATATCAATTAAAGAATGGAGGTTTTAAAAAACCCGAAACATTAATTGGGTGTTTGAAATGAAATTTGACCTCTCTAACAATGTTTATGATAGTCCATTTGAAACTCTCCTTGCATAAGATTTTTTTTTAAATTGCATTATTGTGCTCATCCTTAGGAAATTATTTCTCATTTATTGAGTCTTCTTTTTTACTTCTTTTGCAAAATTTTGAAGTTGACTGAAGCTCAAATAACATGGTGATTCTTATGATTTACTATATGAATTGTTTAATGATCAACAGATTTTAAGTAAGGGGAGGAACATGAAAGGATGTCATTTTATGGCCACAAAATTGAAATTTGTGGCCATAAAATGATACAAAAATAAAACAATTGTTGAAATGGATGATAATAGATGAGCTTCAAAATAGAAAATGAATTTTTTTGGTGGATGTGTTTGTTGAGCTTCTAGTTTTATTTAGAGAGAACAATCAAGTACATTATGATCAAACTCCTCTTGATAATTTTTTTATATATAGGTATAGTAAGTTAGTGTTTAACATATCTATCTTGATGGTATGCCACATAAGTAGTTTGGATATTTAACCATTTTATCTTATTTTATATATTTAATATGATAGTATACTTCTAAGATTGATATGTTTAAAGTTGAATCACTTCCTTTCTTAAGATTTTGAATTTATCTTAAAGAGTTCCACAATAAACTTAGTAGTCTTTTATTTTTATGCAAATTTGATTTATTAATTTATTTCATAATTATAACATAATATTTAATCAAAATATTATAAAAAAATTTGTAACATCGCAAGATAAAAGTAGCATAGTTGAAAAAATAATAATATAAAAATTAAAAAAAGTTTAAAAAAAAATTTCAAGCTAAGTATAAGAAATATGCTGACCAATAGAGGGGAGATGTGGAGTTTGAGGATAGAGATTTAGTCTGGCTAAAGACTAAGAACCTCACTATCCCCATGGAGCTCACATGAAGCTGTTTGCACACTGGGTCAGACCATTTAGAATTTAGGCTCGAATAAGAAAGATTGCATATAAGCTAGAGCTGTCAAATAGCATGTGAAACTATTGTGTCATAGCATTTAGAATTTAGGCTCAAATAAGAAAGACTGCGTATAAATTAGAGCTGTCAAAAAGCATATGAAACTATCATCATGTTTTTCATGTATCTAATCTCAAGTGTTATTGGCCAATGACAATCCAGCTAGGATAGCTAAGTGGACAACTATGACTTGTGCATTACTCGACCTAGATGAAAGGTTGGTTTGAACTAGAAAAGGTACCTATCAAAAAGAATATATGGTGAAGTGGAAACATCAAGAATATGCGTTTGATACTTGGGAGCATTTGGCTTCCTTACCACTCAAAAGCAATTTGACTGTCTTGAGATGTTGGCGGCAGACTTTGTCCAAAAAACAAGAAAGGAAGAACTTGAATGATTAAAAAATAATTGATTTGTTTGTTGTGTTATCAAAGTTTCAATAAACATGCTTGTAATTATTGTTAAAGCGCTGCCTTGGCTGTGGAAGACGCTCCAACGGGGGCTATGCTCAATTTGAGAAGGGAAAGGACGCATGACCGTAGACTTGAACTGTCTACTATTTGATCAGATCTCTAGATCATTGCACCCAAATTAGTAGACATAGACAATTTTATTTGATATTGGTTACTCTTTGGTGAGATCTATGGATCATTGCATCGATGTTAGTAGGCCCAAGAGGCATTATTGTGGCCATAAGTCACAATAACTTAAGGCAAACTATGATTTTTGTTGATAAGGGCTTGTGATTCTGATGCTAGAAAATAGTGTAGAAACAAACTTTGTACAGTTTGTTGTTTGAAATAAAGTTTGGTTGTTATTTATATTTTGTTTGTGTTTATAATGTTCTTGGCAATGATTATACAAAACCGCTCTTGGTTTGCCAATCACGAGGACGTGATCTTTTAGCAGTTGGGGAGGATGTCACAGACCCACATGTCCCACCTCAGCAAATCCACTATCCAAGTTTGGACTGCCCATATTGACTGTATATGGGCCCTAACCTAAATGATGTAACATTTTTCCCCTTCCACTACGTTAAAATCCTTGGCACAGGTCACATAGATGACTTATTTCATAAGTTTATAGATACAGAGAGATTGGTTTACACATCTAGAGAGCAAATTACACTAGAAAAGGAAAGAAGAGAAGTTAGGAAGGAGAGAACGATAGCATGGGGAATCTTCTTGACCTAACAGTCAGTCGGATCAGATATTTGGGAAGCCCTTGGACCATGTGAAAGGAGGTAGTGTGACGGTGGAAGAGTGTGACAAACCCAACAAAAGGATCACGTCTTTTGACAATTGCAAGTATTCTAAGCCTTCGGAGAGCAGTCTGAGCTAAGATCTAGTGTGGGGATGTGTTTTTGAATTGAGATTTTGTTTGTACCATAGTCGGTTCGCTTATCTGTGTTGTGACAAGTACTTGGAGAGGAGTAAGTGCGTTACAATAGGCAATGCATGTTCAAGTCTCCCATGTAGCATTACTTTTTACAGTTTACTTTCAATAGATTTTTTAGGAGTTGTGAGGGAGATAGAGATTTACAAGGAAATGGATTAACATATGGTTTTGCCATTGTACTTTTTATATCATGGGTCAACTTTATCTGCAATATGTGATAACTTGCCACTAAAGCTTTCATGTGAAGTATACATACGTTGACTCACTATGTTGATCTGGATACCCAATGTGCGTGCACATACAATTGGACGTTGCAACTGTAGTCCCACGAGAAGTTCTGAAAATGCCTCGTAGAAAGAATATTCACTCCAAGGTGAGAGTACTTTTCGATTGAGCAAAGGATGAGATGTCATAAAGAAAGTAAAAGACAATGTAAAATAACAAAAGGGATTGGAAGACCCCATCAAATCCTACAAGGATGGAATCAAACAAGTAAAATTGGGTTAGGCCTCAATAACATCACATTGGGAAATATGTCATACAACACCTAAGATATCCAAACTATCTAAGTCAAATGGTCTACAAACAAGAGGAGCATCCAAAGAAGCATCACATAATATGATTGCTCTCCTATGGATTGCACATGCTAATGTTTTGTGTAGAGCAATGGAAACATGTTGTCTAAAATAGGCTATATAGTAAGCTAAAGAAAGTGATACCCCCTACCGCATAATATGATAGGCTCTCGCACACTCCCTCACAAAGATGTCGAAGTTGGTGTCCATAGATCCATATAACTCCAAAACTAGAGGAACAAAGAGATGACACCTCTACATACCCATATACTTGGAGACCTTGGCGGTTGCCGCTCCACTCGCCGTCCATCTTGGAGGATGGATGATCACCCCCTTTGAAACTATGTCACTAGTAGGATTGGTAACCACCACATATGCCACAGTAACCTGGTCCTCCCGAATCAGGTCCAGATATGCTCTAACCTTAGTCGACTACAAGGCATATTAATGCTCCCTCCATGTGAGGTATCCACCCTCTCGCGCCATAGCTATCACCACATCCCTAATGGCATCATGGGTAGCTATCTTTTGTCTTGAGAATGGTCAACAAGTCATATGAACACGCATAACATCTAAAGTGATACCACACTCATATGTGAGTAATGAAGATGTAGATGGATGCAAGCCAAGATAGAACCTCATTGATGTAGAGAAAGTAGTTGGTGTGAGTCGGAAAGCCCTGATACTCCATTAAGAGTGAATGTAGAGCTTGATGAAACTTTCAATCCATCAATGTAGAACGTAGACCTCTAGTCCACTCGATGGCCAAAGAGGAAAAAGACGGGAGCTCATGTCGTATCTCCAAGGGTAAAGCATCTCTTGTATGTCACAATAATACTTGTAAGGAAAATGATCATGTATTAATGTCTCTTGTATATATCTCAAGGATAGATCTATCTGCAATCACAAATCAAGAAGATAACAAAGGTGCCGAGAGTGTCCAACTAGTCAAGAATGCTATAGGTGCAGTCTCCTCCATCGATAATAAGCCTATCCCTCCACACAAAATTAGCAAAGATGTCTATCTCCGTGCCAAATTTCTTGTCACACACTCGAAGATCCCTAATCTAATGATGTCATCAAAGACGTCCATTATCCTCCTATCAAAGGATGTCAAACGCAATATAAATATAGGTGAAGGAGAAATCGTGCGAAGAAGGTATGTGGGTTGACAAGTAATAATAGATGAAAGTATATCAAACATCACATACGGATCCCATAGTAGAGGAAGATCATCTACATGCAAAACATCCTCGGAAAGTGCAATGTCTAGGTAGCATGAGATAAAATCCTCCTACTCTGTTGGCACTCTTAGAATGAGCAAGCCGTTTGTCGATGTCATACATATCTCTGGAAGCTAGAGATGAGGAGCAATGCCCATAGAAGACCAAGCTCTACACTTTGACACCTTAACATCTCTAGTTAGGTAGGGGCACGTATGTAGGAGCAGATACATCAGTTAGAGCCGATTGTGCAGTTAGCGCCATTCGCACTGGAATTGCCGTTAGGGCCAACAACGCCGTTAGGGGTCCTAGGGCTCAAGGGGTAGAGTTCGAATTAGGGCTCCTTAGAGGGCAGTTTTTGAAGTTGAGACTTTGAGACTGTGGATGTGGTGGATAGTACCTAGTGCGGGAACCTGGAGTCTTTGAAGCACAAAGTGGGTTTGGCTTGACTGTAATCTCTCTTTTATGCTATGGTTATGAGCGGAGTGTCCTTGTGGACGTTTTGAGAGTAGAAAAGATTACTTCAAAAACTCAAATTGGATTTTGTGGTGAGAATTGGGAGTTCTTGGAGAGCTGAAAGTGTTTTGGCGAGTTTGGATCGATGGTAGCTTCGATCCGTTGGCTTTTGAGTGTTCCAAGGCATTTCTCAATTGCAGCCCGTGGTGGTGATCTAGAAGTAGAGTCGATTGAGGTTTATTTTATCGATTTTGAATTTCTGTATTTCTGTTTTAGTGTAAATCCGAATCGGGAATTTTCGAGGGCGGAAGCGCTGCTAGAAATTGACGAATTGAATCGATGCTTATAGTTGTCTTGGAACATTAATTTGAGATTGGCCGAAAAATATTTCGGATAGAAGTGCTCGAAGTCCAAGATTTGGTGTTTTGAATTTTTCGGGTCGAAAATAGGAGCAGCAAGCTATCAGATTATCATATAGTGTCTGTTTGATCTGAAATTTGGTGGGGTGATAGAAGATGTAAAGTTTGTCACGCGAGAGTAGAGATGACTTACCTAAGGCTGGCAGTGTCAGAATTGCGAAATTTCGAGGTTCAGGGGTCTGAAATTGAAGTTGAAGATTTTCAGACTCCCGCAGAAGTTTCAAACGGTGTCCGTTTGCGAAAAAAAAATTACAGTAAAATTGGAAAAGGCTAATTTAACTCAATATCTTACACTATTGGATTTCCAGTGTCAGTTTATCGATCTGGAGAGCATAAGACCTCCAAAATCGAGTTTTTGTGTTTTTAAATGCCCTTCTAAGGCTATGTCAGTCCTCGTTGTGTTGGTTTGACCCCTTTGATGGATATTTTTGAGATGGAGTATTGTGTTTTATGTTTCTTGTGATTGATATACCTCCATCTCTGCTTCTTGTTTGTGCACCACATTTGTTTGTGTTGGTGCTTTGTTGTTTGGAATGTTGGAGCTCATGTGTGCTGTCGATAGTGAGGCTAGATTTGCAGACCAGTCAGACTATACATGTTTCTCCCCAGTGAGACACGACTTGCAGACCTGTAGACTAGGTGAGTGCCTTTGGTGATGGCAAGTTTCAGGTTGCTCTTGTGTTTGCACCTTGTGGTGCCTCGGGTACCTTATGTTGCGGTTTTTGGTTCCAGTTGCTGTTTCTGGTTACAATTGGGAACTTGTTTTTGTACGGTTGCGGAGGTGATACATTAGTGTAGTTCAATGGAGTTCTCTAGAGGTTCCGGAGGAGAGACTGCTCGGGTTAGCATTGGGTGCACCCGTAGCGGAGTGCGGTACCAACCTTGACCTTTGAGGTTCACAGAAAACTTTGATTTGGTTTCAGAGAGTGACGGAGCTGAGCTTGGTGATATATTGGAGTGTGTATCCACACCATTCTTGTGGGACATGGACGATATCTATGGGGTCACCAAGGGTCTTAGATGATATTCGGGTACAGTTGGCACTATTGAGTTGGATGACTTTATCCAAAAGTTTGACTCATTGTGTGATTTACAGCGGATGCGCAACTCTAAATTGTTCAGTCCGTTTATGGCTTAGAAGGGATTATTCCAGCATTTGGAGGGTCCGCCGATGGATGATTATCATGAGTTTCGGCGTGGACACCTTGAGGAGATAGAGTTATGGAGACAATACTGGTCCCAAACTACATCTCTATTACTTTGGGTACAGTGTTTGGAGGTGCGAGTTCATCCTCTCGTACTGCACCGATGATACGGTTGGAGCTAGTAGAGTTGGGAAGAGTTCAGAGGTCCCAACCTTTAACCCTATTCTGGAGTCCTTCGCATGGTTGAGGAGAGATTACCAAGGGGTGAGAACTGACAAGCTACGAGGCTTGCAAGAGTTTCAACTGAAGACTAGGGAGAGTCTTCGAGAGACGTATACCCGAATGCGTCGGTTGATTAGTGTTACCCATGGGGTGACAGAGGCACAAAATTCATCCAATATTGGTATGGGATATTGGATAGGGAGTTGAGACGTAGAGTGAGAGATGCTACCTTTCTACAGGAGACATCACCTACGTTGGCCATTGTGTTTTGTCTTGCTGAGCGTATTGAGCTCAACATGCAAGAAGAGAGGGTGGTGGATCATGGGTTCAAAGAAGGATTCACCATCTTCATCAACGTCTTCACGTTACCAGTCTACAACACAAACCCGGAGTGGTTATAGTAGACATGTGGGATAGTCTCGACCATCCGGACAGAGTGGTGAAGGTGCAGCATCCAAACCATTGCCATCCTTTTCAGGTCAACAATCAGTTGTTGGGATGGTGTGTTGCACATGTGGTGGACCTCATCACAAGAAGGATTGCCTTGAAGGTCGAAGGATGGATCTTGTTGGATCAAAATCATGTGAGCATTGTTACAGACATGGTCACATGATGGATCGATGTTTTGATCTCCATCCAGAATTACGATCAACAAGAGTTGCCATGGTAGTCCCTGGAAGAGGACGAGGAGTTAAAGGTGGTAGGGGTGGTGGTAGAGGACCAGCCCCTACTCAAGTGTTAGCCCATGAGGGTAATCATGAGGTGAACATGGCATCTCGACTGGAGCAGTTGGAGCAGAAGATAGCAAGTATGGCTATAGCCCAACAAAGATCAGATTCTGGAGGTGGTGCCTCTACATCATATGACGGAGATGTTGTGGAGTACATGTGTGCATCGGCATAACCATGTGTAGTTGCTGTGACTCGTAGTGCAACACATACGACTGAGTCTAGAGGAGCGTCTGTGGAGTTGGATCCACAAAGAGGGGAGGCTAGCCAACAGGTTAGACTTCCTAAGTCTTTCACATTGTCTGAGGCATTGAACACCTCATCCATGGCTCATAGACGACCTATTGGAGAGATGAGGGTGCAAGCCAATGTGGATGTACTTGGAGATGGAGCAAGTAGGAACCAACCATCAACATCGTCTAAGGTAGCATCCAGCACAATGTTGGGGACGGCAAAGACTCTTATTCATTGTCCTGTTTTCTCAGCCAAGGATTTATTGGCATTGGGGGTGTCATCATTCCATGTTCTATGATTGGTAGCCACATTTTGTGAAAGCAAAGAGAATGTGTTGGTCGCTTCTAGTAGTGTGAGCACTAGTAGTGTTGATCCTGGGATCATGACAGCTACTAGTGGAACTTGGCAAGTTGCTACCGCTCGAATGATGGAGTTATCAGTGAGGCTGGCATACGAGCGTACCAGGGTGTCACCAAGTGTGGTGGTGTTGGACCAAACAGAAGTGGTGTCTTCTGTTTGGTCGGACCTTCAAGAAAGGTTTATCAAACCTCAACGCGTGTTGTTGGATTCTGGTGCACAACCCCTTATGTTAGGTAAGGATGCACTACTTGGTCTTGATTTGCGAAAGACCAATGTGGAGAGATTTCCATTCCAGATTCAAACATCTCTTGGAGGTTCTAGTGATGCCCCGGCAACATACATCACCCGGGTGGGGTTGACTGTGCAAGTGCAACTAGATCATGTCACGGATAGCTCTACATAGCGAGCACATGCTGTGGTTACACTTGCAAAGTCCTATGATGTATTGATGGGTACGGCAGTGTTATACCCAATGGGATTTTGCATTGATTATTGGGAGGAGACAACCTCTTATCGGCCAGGTTGGCAATCTGGCGAGGGCCGAATGAGTCGATTACCTGTACGATTCATAACCAATTCTAGGCCTTTACCAAGTGGAGGTTTGGCGTATGTTGTAGCCTTTAGTACTTTTGTTACTTGGCCTGGTGATTTGTTGGAGGGTAACATGGATGCTCATGATAGTCATGGTCGAGAGGATGTGGCTATCATGCCAAGTCTTAGTGGAGTTGTGTCATCCACGTTGGATGGAACACTAGGTACTTCATGTATGCAACTACAACAGATGGTCGATCGGCCATACATACATCGTTTTGGAATGAGTCTTTTGCTCCGGAGAGGGAAAAGACGAAGGAAGTTATTCCCACTTCCACTATGTTGTCCCCTTTAGATACAACGCCTATTGCTTGGCAGTATCCAGAGGAGGGTTTATATGTCTTTGGATCTGTTTGGAGGGATTAGCACAAGTTTGGTCAGCTGCTTTTTTGCGATCGGCATACGAAAGTACATCGATACTTGTATGTGGAGCGAGATGAGATTGCAAGGCATGTCTCATTACGCCATGTGGCGATTGGTGCGGAGATATCCGCATCTTCTACCTGTGTTGGCAGTTCAAGGATATCAGCAGGCCTTGCCGTCAGATATTTTGTTGTTGGGGGCGCAAGATCTTACTCGGCATGACACCATACATTTGGTTATTGCTGGATGGCCATGTCAGGGACACACATATGCTCGTAATGGTCATGGGCTAGAGGATTCATTTTCTGGCATGTTTTGGGAGATGTTAAGTGTGTTACGTTCTCTCCAGTCACAACAAACCTATTCTCCGGCATACATTTGGGAGAATGTTCTCTTGTTGGGTGATCCACGTGCACGGGTGATGACGAGTGCACATCACGTACGGTCATGGATTGGACCTGTGGTATTGCTGGATGCAGCTAGAGTAGGATCTCGTGCACACCGTCCATGTCTATGGTGGACAAACCTTCTTCCAAGGAAGGTTTTATTGCGAGCATATGACGAAGTGGAGAGGCCCTCACATCTTACCGTGGAGAGTATTTTGGATATGGGTAGACACTCCCATGCAGTGGTCTATGCTGACAAGTCACTGTAACATACAAGTTACACAAAGGTTTTACCATTTGTACAGACTTACAGTTCGTTCCCGAGGGAATGAGGTGTTATCTCCCTGTCAGCGATGAATATGACTGTTTATGCTTCTTTTGAAGACTCTGGACATGCATAGTCCGAAGAGTGTTGTGACAAAGTAGTCCAATACCACTAAGTCAAATTAACAAACCATTACCCATCCATTACATTGCACAGAATTACACATGTAATTGAAATTACACTCCAGATTTACTGATGGGAGTTGATCACTTCTTTACAAGCTGTCGACGAGGCGATGTCCTTGATGAAGTTCTACTGTGAAGTGTATCCGACTATGGCTCATGGACGAATATCCAGGTATCTTCACAGGTATTATGCACCAGTCAAGGCCAATCGAATGCAACATTCAACAGCTTCTCGAGCACTTCGTTCTACCCTGACTACAATTTCGGTTCTCAATGAACACTTGTAAAGAAAGCGATAATCCTACTCTAACACTACTCCTATTTATACAATCTACTCGCACCTATTCCTAATTGTCGCCTACACGGATCACGCCTGACTACTTCTTCGGGCCATCTCATGTCCCTTTGATGACATCTCTTCCTTCAACGCAAAGACATCGACGCTCATCTGCAATTCCCTGATGTCATCTGCGATTTCCTTCCGATGGACTCGCATCGCTTCTTGGCATTCGCGTCCCATGGCTTTGTACATCTCCTTTCTCCGATCCTTCAAATCGCAAGGGGTGTTCATCGCCACTGTCAAACGTTCCAACCTTTCAGCCTCCACATTGTCACACCGAGCAAAAAGGTATTGCGAGCATCTACTCGCTAAATCTTCTAATCTAGCCGGCCGTTCAACATCAACTTCGTGCAATTGCTGCTTCGCCCTCTTCAATTGCTGGTGAAGCTTCTCATTCTCCCTCTCGATGAACTTCACTTCCGCTCTTCGAATTCTACAGATTTCTCCGTAGGCTTGCTTTGCTGCGGCTGCTTCCTTCGTCACCTCCACCTTCTGCTTCTCTAGACGCTCCACAGACTCTGTCAATTGCTTTATAGTATCTGTTTTATCCTTCTTCCCTCGAGCAAAGGCGGTTCAAAGAATCGAATCGGCTCCATGTAACCGTCTTCTGGGGTTCCATCCCCGGATGTAACTACCTCCCATCTCGCTCGGCTCCATCAGAACCCAAGACCACCACATTCTTTCGCCTTTCATACCAACCGTAGCAATCAAAGAAAGTGGTTCTTCTACTGCTACCTTAGTCAATTTTACCTTAGGTCTCGATGCCTTCGGTACTAGACTTCCTGGTTGTGCGATTTCCTTCAGCTTCCTCTTCTTCTTCTTTGGCTCCAATTATTATCTCCACACTGGGACTTCTCTTCTCTGTGGTCCCCACGGAGTCCTCCTTCCAGAATATCGCTTCTTCCTCATCTCTCATTGCCTTTGCTCTCGCCTCCAAAGTCATCTCCTGTTGATTCGGTCTCATCAGCGACTGCACACCGTAGTCTTGGTGGGGTCCCACACTTCTCGTCGAACCACTACTGCCATTGCTCGCTGCTGGTCCACCCAAAGTGCTGACCACACTCACTTGATATCTTCTTCTCTCCTGTGGCGTCAACCACCCCATAAGCGTATACATGTGTACCAGAAACGAAGAGATGTAGATTACTCCCTTCTCTCCCGCTCGCAGCCTCTGTCCCATCGCTTGCACATTCCGAGCGAAGATCTCTCCCAAATTGACCTTGATCGCTCCGCCGACGAATCTCTCCACTATCCTCACCTTATGCATACTTACATAAGTAGTTTGTTGTGGTGAGAAGAGTTGATTCAATGTATACATTATCTTTCTTCGGAAGTCGTCACGAATAAGATCGATCTTGAAGCCGTTTGTACCCTTCCTCTCTCTAGGATCAAACCATTTTCGCTCATCGAAGGTGAATGCAGTGTGCATTGCCGAACCTTCCCAGTCGACTCCATCCTTCTCCTTCGAATAATCTCTTCCCAATGCTTCTGCCCAAAGCAACGCATCCCACAAGTTTGGATGTCCTCTCCAACTTATCGGGTTTGGTGTCTTCTTTGCTCGAACTTCTTCACACAACTCTGGGCACACATAGTCCCAGCGCCATGCCAGAAACTCTTCTCCCAAGGTCTTTAATCGTGCTAATTCTTTGGTCAACCATTCTGGCTTCGGCACCAAGGGTCGATATACTCCTATCGGCATCTTCTTCATTGGCAATTGAATAGTCTCACGAGCCTCCGATCAAGTGACCGATTTCCTCTTCATTTCGTCTACTTCCCTCGACAAATCGTTCTTGCTCCTCCGCGGCTCGTTGCGCTCGTCGATGTTGTTACTAACTGCCCTAATCTATTCGACGCTTCAGACCTCCTTAACAACTTATTCGTCTTGGCCATCTTCGCGCTTATTTCTCCTATTCATATTCGGCGACACATACTTCCTCCGAATATCGTTCATTTCTATTCCAAAAATAAAAAAACAGTCTAAAAATCTCTAAACATGCCCCTACAGTCATCCATGGCAGTGGTGAACTTTGTGGGTCAGCCAAGAGCTGCATTACCCACGTTGTTGAGTTACCCAGCTTCCCATGCTTACAGAGAGGGAGGACCTAGACTTGTATGGGATTCTCGCTTGCAGCGGTTGGTGGAACCCAATGCTTAAGAGAGAGAACGAGCTATGGGATTTTGTACCGGTACTACAGTAGTACCTACATTGTCAAAGGCATCACGATGTCATGTGTTGGGTCAAGCTATGGACCTGAACTGTTTGACATGGATTGTGAGCCTTGGATTGGCTGAGCAGAGATGCATGCGATCCACATGTATGACTGCAAGACCATTGGTAAGCTCTTTGCCTACCGAGACGGTGGAGGCAAAAGCTGGGGCGAGAAGTGCCCAAGATCTTATCCTTGGTCTTATGGGGATGTTAGAGAAGGAGAGGTAGTGTCTTCTTTGAGTATCGTTAGAGTTTTTTGCGGGGAGCAAGCGGTGGTTACCACTTTAGACCGTTGTGATATAACACAAGAGGTTACAGCTACAGCAGCAGGAGTTGTTCACATTGAGATAGTGGAGCCTGGTATGAGAGAGTAGTAAAAGCTTTCTGCTCAAGAGGTTGTCATTTAGCAACCATATACTAAGTCTTCTATCTCTAGTGTTGATGGAGAGGAGATTTGGGATATTGAGATTGGTCCCAAAATGACAGGAGAAGAAAGACGTAGGGTGTGGAGGTTTCTGAGGAGTTTCAGAAACTGTTTTGCTCTTAGTATGAAGGATTTAGGTTGTTTGAAGGGACATGGCATACGGATTGACTTGACAACAGATGCACCAGTCTTCCGTCGTCCCTATCGATACAGTGATATGGAGAGAGATCTGATCCAAAGTAGGTGTTAAGACCTTCTCGAGGCTGGATTAGTGGAGATATCATATGGAGAGTATGCCTCTGTTGTGGTGATGCCAATCAAGAAGGATATACATGGCAATTATACAGATAGACGCATGTGTGGTGACTATCGATCTATCAATCGACAGAAAAAATCTGATCGATATGCTATGCCTACACCTGAGGAGATCTTTGATGCAGTTGGGCATGCAAAGGTTTTCAGTACATTGGACTTATGAGCAGGATATCATCAGTTGCGGATTCGAGATGAGGATAAGGCCAAGATAGCCTTTTGGACAATTGATTCGCATGGCAAGGATGTGTTGTATCAATTGAAGAATGCACCTGCTGAGTTCCACAGAGTGATGGATGGGATCCTAGCCGGACTTGATTGTGCCCGAGTTTACATCGATGATATTCTAATGTATAGTGCTACAGTGAGGGAGTATGAGATACATTTGCATGAGATATTTGAGCGACTGATTGCTCATGGCCTCAAGTTGCATCCTGGAAAGTGCAAGTTCTTTCAGGAGCAGGTAGAGTACTTGGGTCATACCATATACCCATGAGGATTGGGAGTTCAGCAAACCAAGGTGGAAGCAATCTAACGTATTCCGCAACCCTCAGATGTGAGTAGGGTGCGAGCTTTCCTTGGACTTGCAAACTTCTATCGTCGATATGTGCGAGGATTTAACACTATTGCCAAAGCCTTGACAAAGCTGACAAAGCTAGATCAAGAGTGGAGTTGGGGAGATGAACAGAAGAGAGCTTTTGTTGAGTTCAAGGGAAGGTTGACATCTGTCCCTATTTTGAGGAGACCTGTGAGAGGTCGTCCGTTTTCAAGTACATATTGATTGAGTATGTTGGGTTTGGGAGCAGTGCTTACCCAACATGATGATGAGGGGAAGGAGTTTGTAGTGGCTTATGCAAGTCGTTCCAACAATGCAGCAGAGTCGAAGTATAGTTCTTATGAAGGAGAATGTTTGGCAGCTGTTTGGGCGGTGGCACATTTCAAATGTTATTTGTTTGGAAACTCTTTCATTCTCATCACTGATCATCAACTATTGAAATGGTTGATGGAATCAGACAAGCTTATAGGAAAGCTTGCATGATGGGCTCTTATCCTACAAGAGTATGATTTCACGGTTGTTCATAGACCTGGAGTGGTGAACCGTGATGCGGATGGGTTAAGTCGAAACCCATGTACAAGTCAAGTTGACGAAACCGGGGGTCGATGGCACGGTGATACTGATGAGGAGATGGTGCCGGGTTGGCATGCATATGCCTTTTTGAGTATGTTGGTGCTTGAGAGCTATATGATATCTTTCTTGGATCAGAGAGCAGATATGTTAGCCTTGGACGTTGAGACTGAGGACGGTTTGATGGTAAACCAAGACATCCATGATGATATGCTAGTGTTGGAGTATCTTCGTACTAGTGCTTTGTTGAGCACCTTGAGTGCAAAGGAGCGGGATCGAGTTTTACAGAGAGCTCGACGATTCAGATGGGAAGATAGACACCTTCTTCAAGTATGGGGATATGGTAGCCTTCGTGTTGTGCCACTTCCATCTCAAAGAGCACAGTTGGTTAGACATGCTCATGAGGAGTTAGGTCATTTTAGAGTAAAGCGGACAAATAGCTTACTTCAAAGTCATTATTGGTGGAGAGGTATGCAAACTAAGGTGCAACATTTTGTGGCCAGATGTATGGTATGTGATCATGTTTGAGCATCATTCAATGCCCCTACACCACAACTACATCCTCTACCAATTATGGGACTTGGTTTTCGTTGGAGCTTGGATTTTCCAGGACCTTTGCCATTGACTATATGACATCATCGATATGTGTTGGTCATGGTGGAGCATTTCTCCAAGTGGATTGAGTTGGTGGCCTTGCCCGACAAGTCAAGTGAGGGAACAGCTTATGCATTCTTAGCTTCAGTGCTTAGCCAATTTGGTGCACTAGCAAAAGTGTTGACTGATCAGGGTACTGAGTTTTTGGGCGAGTTTAAGGCTTTGTGTGATCGAGCGTTGATCGATCATCGTACCATCTCAAGAGATCATCTTGAGGCTGATGGTCTAGCAGAGAGAGTTGTTCAGACGGTGAAGAGAGGACTAAGAAAGTTTGGCTTGGAGAAAGGTCATCTGGGAGACTGAGACATCCAACTACCATGGTTGGCCATGGGTTATCGATTTAGCCGGCAAGCATCTCTAGCGTCATTTTCACTGTACTTTTTATTATATGGTAGAGATCCAGACTTACCTGCAGCTATCCGTCGAGAGGAAGGTGAAGTCTTGGACTTGGATAACCCTGATGTTTGGGTTAGGGTAAGTTCTCAAAGGGCAGAATTCTTCCGTAGAGTCATGTCCATGGCATTTGAGAACCTGGATATTGCTCAACATAGAGATACTTTGCGTTAGGCTACCATCCGAGGAGGTGGATATCGACCTTCAATTTGCAGGTTTCATGTTGGTGAGTACGTTTACTTGCAGCAGAATGCACCGACCACATTGGATGTAACGGCTGGCCGCACGATTCTACGAGTACGTGAGGTTTTACCTTCTGGAGTTTTGGTATTGGAGGGTCGTGATGGTGTGATTTGGAAGGATCATGTGTGTAATTGTGCTCCATGTCACCTTCCAAACATTGATGGTACTATGGATCCAAGCCTGACTGTTGTACGTGCAGGCTTGAGATTTATGTTATGTGGATCAGTTGGTGGAGCAGCCAATATGTTGATTTGTGATTCTTATTCGAGAGGATAGCATATGTCATGTTTGACACCTCCTCTTAATGCGGTGTCCAATGGGCGGTGGAGATGTCCTCGATGTGTTTAACATGCAAGCAGGTTTGGCCGTTACATGATATGGATTGCAGATAGGCGACTAACGATGGGGCATTGTAGCACCCGGCCTCCTGATCTTAGCCCCATGAAGGGCATATCATGTTATGGACTAGATGGCTACCTGGTATTAGAGGGACCTAACCGCCAGTTGGGGGGGGGGCGATTGTGGTACATTTGTGTTGGTGTATGACAATCTATGTGTTGTGATGTTTGATGTGATAGCGATGTATGTTGTGATGCGACATGTATGTGCAAGACACATGAGATAAAATCCTCTGACTCTATTGGCATTCTTAGAATGCGTAAGCCGTTTGTCGATGTCATACAATTCTCTGGAAGCTAGAGATGAGGAGCAATGCCCAAAGGAGACCAAGCTCTACACTTTGACACCTTGACTCTCAAACCTACAAGAAGAAACTTAATAGTCAAGTAATCAAAGGCATGTCTAATGTGGTCTACATGGCCCACAATGTGTGTATCATCCGTTAAGGAGTGGAACACACAACTTGGCACTGCCAAAGCAGTAGACAAAAGAGCTCTATAATGAGCCATGACTAATAGGAGTCGTTCCAAAGGATCTCCCTATCAAGTGTCAACGGCGGATTGTAGAATGATGACTCCCTTCTCAGAAAAACCATGCTGATAAAAGAGAGAAGAATGTGAATAGTGGAAAGACTATACGAAAGGAATGAGGCTCGATAGAGGTCCATCGGCCTTCCTAAACTCTCTAAAAATGGATGCATGTGAGACACTATTAAAACGTCCAGCTGCAAGAGAACCCAATCCGGATGGAAATCTAAGAGTCCTTTAATGTCCAACGATACCAATTCATAGCCTCCTAGTGTGGCGACTCCAAACTAGTGTGGACAAAGATGTTGTTGGAAGTGTGAACGATGCTGCATGACAACGGTACGACTGACTAAATGCAATAACATCTCCCCAATATCAATTGGTCTGATGCCCCCAGTGTCCTTCTCGGCGAAAAGCCGACTATCTACTAGTACTTGACTTATTGACAACGGAATCTCCCCTTTCGCAATTGATGTAACCACCTAGAACAACTCCGTGAAACCATTAGAGGGATCATCCATTTGAAAGCAATCTCGAAGATGCTCGTATACCATCATTGACAAGCCTTCTTATGATAAGCGTGGGGCTCTACATAGAGAATAAGCAAATAGTGATCTATCAAGACATAATGGCTCGTCTAGTTGATGCTACTAGATCTCTAATGATATCTCCTTGCCCATGGGTGGATGTAAAAGGCATAAAGAGGAAATCGTCTCCTCAATAAGACTAGCCATATACAAAGGATGAAGGACCAGCGATGCCCTGCTATACTCCCCGGTCTATCCCAAGAACCTAGACCGTTGTAACACACTGAATCAGAAGTATCATGTGGCTGAAACCGACTCCTAACTTGTGTGACCTAAATAGACTCTTCCTGCAATGTAGCCCAATCCCCTGCTCATAATCTCCAAAATCTAGCTGCCACCTCCCTATGTCCAACACGTCCCCCTCTAGTATAACGTAAACACCATCACGGAAGTAATAGAAATAAAAATCATGCTAACTCATATATGGGATCATGTGTCAACCGATCAAACGGTAAGCAAAAAGCATGTCTAGCCTCGTCATGGAGTGCACGAGGGAGCCTACGGAATAAACGTGGATATGAGAACCTAGTCTCAAAAAGCTCTAGAATAGAACATGTTTGGGAAGCTAATCACTCTCACGACCCGATCGGTATACCCGGAATGATCAACGAAGAAATTGATGTAGTCTTTATATTCCCCGAATTGATAAATACTGATGCCGATGTGATCGTCCTCCTCATGTGCACATCATGAGTGATCCAATCATAATCTTTGTGCATCTTTTCCATGTGGATCTTTACCCATTACGAGGTAAAGAGACGATGACACACCGGACATGATGTATCATGCATCACTTTTGGCGGTCCCATGAGGGCAAGAGCTAGCACAAAAAGAACATTAAGGGCACCGAGCACTCCATCATATATCTATTCCCACCTGGAGAACCACAACCACCTGACATCCCACATCACATGGAAAAATGCTAACTATGAAAACTCTAAAATCAAAAAATATCATAACTTTTTATTTGGATCTCCATAATTTTCCAACTATGTCCCAATAGAACTAATGCATGAAAAGGAAAAGATTGAAAAAAAAAATCCCAACCCATATGATATTATGATATAACCATATGATTTGGATATCAATGAAAACCAAAATGAAAGAAGAAAAGAAATGTATATTTATTCCCATCCCTTTCTTATTATACTTTGTTCCTTGTTCTTTATTCTCTATATTTGGCAAAGACTAACCACAATATGGAAGAAAGTATACTACCCTACTTCCCTCTCTCGTACCTTCCTCCTCACACTCGCTCCTATATCATATGCAGTAAGCGACAGCCAGCATATGCGTAATCTCGCCCTGCCTGCCCTGCCCGACCGCCCGCTAGCTAAGTCCGCACGCTTCGCTCTTCAACTAAACTAGCTCGACGACATGATCAATCAGAAAGAAAGCACAAAACGACAATCCCGACTGCAAGCCACACTAGAAGAATTTTCTGGAAGGAGGATCGTTAGAGTCGTAGGATAAAGGACTCAGAAGAGCAGGAACTCAAGCGTCTCGCTTACACTGAAATGTTCTTTAGTAGCAAACCAAAGCCATGATTATGCAATTAACATGTGAACAATGACAGACATCGTTCCCACGTAGAAGGCCTAGTTCCTTTGGAGAGTTTTCGCAAGAACTCGGTCCACCCGCAGAAGTCACGCTGTCTACAGAAGAATCATTCCACTACCAGTGATACGGAGTATTGATAGAACAACGTTCCTTGTAATTAGAGGGCAGTATTTTATAGGGGGCACGGAGTACACGTGGCCCCCAGATGCAGTGTTCAGACTGTAGAGCAGAGTTCCGTATACATTGCCCACTTCCGTTGCGTGTCAGACGTTTCTCGGAGAACTACAGTAGTGATACACAACAAAATTATCCGACAACTCAATGCATTTGATTCCACCTGAATTTTATCAATCACGCGCATAAGATTTTTCAAGGAACCTTCTGAACCTCGACATTTATTTTGGCTCGAATGAATCTGAAGAATGCTGACGGTTTCTTTCGAGCCTATTGCTATTAATCCTAATTTTTTGTTTTTTCTTCCACTCAAAGGTGGCACTTATATACCAAGCACTTGATTGTAAATTAGAACAGCGGGATTTTTGGCAAGTCCAGATATCTCATATTCACTTTAAGTGTGTGCAGGGTATGGAACAGCAAACGTTGTTAGTTGGTAAATATATAGATGTCCGTAAGTTTGTTAAACAGGGGTTTCAAAACTTGAATAAATTGATATTTGATACATAAGAATTATATTTTATTTATGTGAGTAAGAGTTTAATTTGAATATTTCTAATACGTGAATATCACATAGTTGTGTGAAATTATACGTGTCATGTCAAACGCGATGTGAAATTGATTATTATATGTATAGATTTATTATTTCTACACATATAAAACAGGAGTATTTCTGCATCGACAATGTACGATAAGTCACGTAAAGAACACACAGTTTCAACTTTAGATCTGTATCGCTAACCCCGTCTAATTTTCTTTCTCTCCACATTGTAAATTATGTACAGTACGGCAGGATGATATAATTCATGTATATCAACCACTCCGTTAAGAATGTATATTTACATGTGGGACATGTGTCCACTGAAAGAATAAATAAGCTTGGACTAGCATGTAGTCAGTAGTGAGTGTTAGAAAAATTTGTTAAGCCCTTCAATTTGAAGATCTTATCTATATGTCCTGGTGAAGGAAAAAAACAAAAACAAAAACTTCAACTCAAATATCAAGCCCTTCTATCAGAAGCATTTCAGTAAAAAAAAATCCCACAACAATATGGGATAAAAAACGAATGTTAGTGCCATATATGTAAATGTTTAACAAAGTAGCGTGGTCCGGCTAAGACTAAGTAGCGTGGTCAGGCGACCACGGTACTGAGCCTAAGACTGAAAACAGACAGCAAAGTTCCCCATGTGCAGATACTACAGTAGAAGATATGATATACCGTAGTTAAAACCAGTCGGATTCTATAGGTTTATCTCAACAGTCAACGGATATTCCACTTACTCCCACTTTAGCCTCCCCAAGGACCCCATCGAACAGCACATGAATGATCTCTAACATGTGGGCCACAAACATTTTAGTGCGGCTACGTGGATGGGGCGACTGGGCAGAGAGAAAAGGTTTGTCTTAGCCTGTATCTTGCTTGCCACGTTACAAAATCGTTATAAATTTATCATATGGTTGGCTGCGGAAGAGAGAACATCATATGGAACAGACGAATGTCGGTTTCACTCGTGGAATGGTTTATATAAGCCTCAAATCATTCTTAAGCTTACCCTACGGGTACGTCGAAATCCGTTGGGAACAAGCTCAACCAGACAATTCCCTTCGCTCACTTCTGGACAAATTTTTACTAAAAAACTTAGAAGGCCTTGCTCTTGGATCTCGCCCCAGTAGTGTTCTAACGATGGATTGTCATGATTATGACAACCTCGGATCTCGATCTCGATGTAGAACGCGCAGAGTCAGAGCACCATCAAGAAAGCAGCGGTCTGAAAAGAGTCAGCATGGCTCTAGGAGAAAGAAATGCGACAGTTCGAAATCTTCTCTTGTCACGTTACGCGACACGAGCGTGCTTTTGATGCCGAACGCAGGTGAGAGGCTTGGGTGCTTGTTGAATCAAATCAATCAGCAACTGGAGCAGCGGAGTTCTTTATGGTCGTCTCGACTGCTGTTTCCGACTAAAGAAGGCTACAGAACGCTGCCTCAAATACAAGCTCGCCGTCTAAAGGCGCTCCTCGCTCTGGCTTATTACCTTGATGAGAAGGATACCTTGATTCACAAAAAAAGGGTGAATTCAACTGGTTCGTCTTTGAGCAAGAAATCCTCGGACGAAACTATTGATTTATAATCAGAACTCTTGCAGATGTCAATAGACGGTTAGCTTACGTGTGCTCGATTCCTAGACAGATTTGTTAATGATTCATGGGATGCTCAAAGATTACAAGATTGCTCATTGCTTCCAACAGTTGTACATACAAAGGACTGTTAGGGTGTCATCGAACCCATCACAGGACACAAAATGCGGCTCAAGAGTTTTGCCAAGTCGCACAAAAAATTGAGCGGCATACATTGTGTACATCAGAACACGCTTCGAGTTAATGTAGTCAATAGCGTTTCCATACTGGCAAAAATTCAGTTTGAAAAAAAATCAAGGTTATCAGCAGCTTCAGTTTATTCTTTCCGGGAATAAACAGCTGTACTTCGTTCAGGCTTGTAAATGTTGTGAGAATCAGTTTGTTTCACAGATTGTTCGGGATGTGAGCGCATTGTCTGTTCCTAACGAAAAACATGCCACCTTGATTCATGGTGTCGCCTGTGAAGGCGTAGAAACAGAGTACCTATAATTAACCATTATAATCTTGGACGTGAGAGGTTAAACGAGAAAATTTAGAAATTTGTTTATCTTGCCCAGGTAGACCTATATTTAACTTCACTCTATGCTGTTGTTTGTTCAGACTCCGTGTTTCAGAGTGGTCATATGATTTCTAAACACCCACAATCCATGTTCCGCCCATGCAATGCATACAATTCCCTATAACATTGTCGTTATAAGGAATTTCAGTGGATAATCTCTTCTACATCATTATAATTTTTAAAGAACTCTTCTACCTGTGCTGTAAACTATCATAACATCATGCCCTTTACAGTTGTAAGATACAACTGGTTTCTTGAATTGACTGACTACTTTGTAGACTGGATGTAAGGATGATGTGGAAAGCATACTCAAGTTCTGACTGGAACTTCATCTTGCAATAAATTCTGTCATTTGTTACATGGCGCCCAAAGTAATAGCCATCCAAGCAAAACCCTTAGAGCACCTTCAAGATTATATGACTATCATCATGAGACTTTATGGACAAGAAATATCATTAAAGAAGAAAGAAACAAGACTGAAACAATTCAATGGAGTTAACATCAATGAAGGAATCAATGTAATCTTTGTGTTTCCCTAAGTCACAAATATCGATGTTATGTGATCATACTACTCACGTGCACATCCCAAGTGGTTCAATCATAATCTTTGTGCATCTTTCCCACAAAGGTTTTTATCCATTGCGAGGTAAAAAGACAATGACACACCGAACATGATGTATCACACATCACTTTTGGCGGTCCCATGAGGGAAAATGAAGTTATAGCTAGCACAAAGAGAAGGATAATGACACTTAGCACTCCTTCATATATCTCCTCAGACTTGCAGAATCACAATCCCCTGACACACCTCATCATATGGTGAAATGCTAACTATGAAAATACAAAAATCTAAAAACACTTATAACTTTTTATTTCAATTTCTATAATTTTCAACAATATTCCAATAGAACCAATGCAGGAAAAGAAACAAATTGGAACAAAAAAGACACGACTCATATGTCCAATTTCTCATATGTTTTATCATATACAACAAATCACATCAATACTTTCAAACCTAAGCAATAAGAACATGCTAAATAGATGGATATAAAGACTAATACTTCTCTACATTGATTGCTATTCTTATTATCAAGAAAACCTAGGAAAAATAGAAATATGAAATTACATTGTTTAAAAATTATTACAACACATGAGGAGATTAAATTTAATTATTCTAGATATTGATAAATTTTAACTAATTTATTGTGATTCTGTATGTATCCAACTTGCATACCAAGTTTTCTTTCACATGTGGAGTCAATCACTATGTCTCAAATCTTGCTGTTTCAAACATATTATTTGCTCGAAGAAAGGTTATGGATGATTAATTCCAAGTATTAACATCAATTAATATTTTTTAAGTAAATATTACTCCATTTGAGTTTTATTTTCTTATGATATGTTTCACACTCCTCTAGAATTTTAAATCATGCTCTTTCAACTATTATATCCCTTTCAATTAAGTTTAATTTTACAAACATATGCAAAAGTCATCCACTCTTCTAATAATCAAAATAACCACTTTTATTTTATTTTTCAAATCTTAAATATTATTACGGTCAATTATGGATCTATGTCATTAATTTATTCTTATTGAATAAAACATACATTATGTTAAAATTTTTTCATTTAGTGCAATTCATCACATGATTTTAAAATATATATGATTATATTCTAAAACTTATGTAATTTCAAATGAAAATAAAGTTTAATAAATCAAAATATCAAACTTTTAAATTGTAATATTCAACTTTTATCCATAATTATTCTTGAAAATGATAAAAATAAAATTTTAACATACAAACTTCATATGAAGCACATTGACAATTAGTCTGGGCTTTGCATATAAAATGTCTTTAAAATGAATTATAATTACAATAAAAAATTTGTGACATATATTAAAATTACAACATCATAAATTTTTATTGATTGTAGTGATAATATTAGCATGTTAAAATTTTTTATAACATTTTTTCATGATTATTTAATGCTTATGTCAAAAAGTTAAATCACATAAAAAAATTATTATCAAATTTAATGAATATTTATAAAAATTCTAAATTTTGATTATAAAAATTTTAAGTTTTTTTAAATGTTATTCACATCAAAAAAAAAATATATAAAAAATAAAAAATAAAAAATGTTTTATTGATATAAATATATCAATAAAAAAATCAAATATTCTTATTTTAAAAAAAAATTAAAATTTTTTTAAATATTTAATAATTAAATTAAAAATTAAAAAATTTTAATTTTTTATATATTAAATTTAAGATTATTAACCATTAAAATTGATTATGTGAATTTGTTAGAGACTGACAACTTAAAGATTTAATGATATGGCAAAATGATCTAAAAACTAATGTAAATTTGAGCCATTTATGACTAGTTTGTTAGCATTCAATTTAATGTTTAAAAATATATAATTTATATAAAATAAATCTATACTTAAATTTTATCCACATGTTATCAGTTAATAATTTTGTTTAATACAATATTTTTAAAATCAAAGCTAAAATATTTAGCCTAAAAAATTATGTTCATAAATATTTTTTGCTGCATATTTTTTTTATGTAACCTCAATATTGTTTAAAATTATACATAAAAAATTTATTGAAAAAATTTAAAATTTAAATATATATAGATATATTTAAAAAGGTTTAAACTATGATAATTGATAAATGATTGAATTTATTTTATAGGTTGAAATAAACATGTTGTTAGTACACTTTAAATGTAAGGACAATAATCTTATGACATTAAGCAGTAAATAAAAAATTAAAATGAAAACTTATTGAAAAAATTTAATTCTTTTTAAGATCATGCATATAAACAAATATCCTAATTTTGTTTTGAAGTATCATCATTTTGAAATTTTTTAAAATTTAATTGAATTTATAAATAATATTAGATTAAAATATTTATAGTTAATATTATGATGTGATACAGAAATATAAGTTAAAACCTTATCAATGAGTTTTATAAGTTTTTTTATATGTAATCCATATATTATATTTTTAAAATTTAAATAATATAATATAAATATGATAAATTTATGACAATGACATTCAAAAAATATAGAAAATAAATATTATTCAAAAACTTAAGGATGAAAAAAATTCTAAATATTTCCTTATATGTATAATATACTAAAATATCATAGAGCTAACAATATTTATTATTATATTTACTGTGAAAGATAGACCAAGCCTATATTTATTGTCACAATGAATATATGTCTTGGCTAATGGTGGGTATATATTATGGGATTTTAGAATAGATTTGTTTTGGTTACGGACAATTTCCATGGCAAGGTTTATGGTCTGGGCTAATGGAGAAAATTTTATGATAATCATATATTTTATGAAAAAGTCTCATTCTCGTAAATTTTACACCAATGTGCCCTATGTCACCACTTATGTAGCGGCATGTCTAGTTAAGTAGGTGCACATATGCATGAGCAAATACAACAGTTAGGACCCGTTGTGTAGTTAGCGCCATTCTCATCGGAACTGTAGTGAGGAGTCTTAGGGCTCAAGGGGTAGAATACTAATTAGGGCTCCTCGGAGGGCAGTTTTCGAAGTTGAGGCTTTGAGAGTGTGGCTATGGTGGATAATAGCTAGTGTGGGAACCTAGAGTCTTTGAAGCAC
Source organism: Marchantia paleacea (assembly GCA_014180765.2). NCBI lineage: Eukaryota > Viridiplantae > Streptophyta > Marchantiopsida > Marchantiales > Marchantiaceae > Marchantia > Marchantia paleacea. The sequence continues at coordinate 407,402 of MUAA02000108.1, read as the reverse complement.
AAAGTGGGTTTGGCTGACTGTAATATCTCTTTTATGTTATGGTTATGAACGGAGTGTCCTTGTGGATGTTTTGAGAATAGAAAAGATTATTGTGGTACACTTGTGTTGGTGTATGATGATCTATGTATTGTGATGTTTGATGTGACAATGATGTATGTTATGATGCGATATGTATGTGCATGACACCTATTTTGAAATTTTCACTTTAATTTTTTACTCATATGGATTTTGTCTACGATAAACTTGTACGGTCCTACACAATTTAGTTGTAAAATAGTAGCAAGAAGGAGTATTTTCTTACGTCAATTTGCCAAGAGAGGAAAGTATATAGTAAAATAACAAAAAGGATGAGAAGACCCCATCAAATTGTACACTTATGAAACCAAACATGTAACATGGGGCTAGGCCCCAATAGCATCACAATGGGAAATATGTCCTAATGCACCTAAGATATCTGAACTATCTAGGTCAAACGGTCTACAAACAAGAAAAGCATCCAAAGAAGCATCATCTACCGTGATTGCTCTTCTTTGAATTGCACCAGCTACTGCTCTATGTAGAGCAATGGAAATACATTGCCTAAAATAAGCTATACAATAAGCTAAAGAGAGTAACACCCCCTATCGCCTAGTATGGTAGGCTCTCGCGCACTCCCTCACAAATATATCTTAGTCAATGTCCATATCTCCATATAATTCCAAAGCTAGAGGAACAAATAGGTGATCTCTCTACATACCCATATACTTGGAGACCTTGGATGCTTCCGCTCCACTTGCCACTCATCTAGAAGGATGGGTGCTCACACTCTCTAAAACTATGTCACATGTAGGATCGGTAACCACCATGTTTGCCATAGTAACCTTGTCCTCCCGAACCAAGTATAGTTATGACCTAACCATAATCCAATGCAAGTCATACCAACACTCCCTCCATGTGTAATATCCACACTCGCGCGCCATAACAAACTCCACATCCCTAATGCCATCATGGGTAGCTATCTTTTTTGACCTTCGAATGGTCAACGAGTCATATGAACACTTGCTACATCTCTATGGATAAAGCATCTCTTGTCAATTTGTCCATTCCCATAACTTTTTCAAGTTTTCTATCTTGAAACCCTATTGTATTATTCATTGGGGGCTAGTCTCATAGGGATGTGCTAAATATAGGGAGGTGGCAATTACATTTTGAGTGGGGATTGGACTACATTGCAAGAGAAGTCTGTACGGACCACAAAGGTTAGGAGTCAAGTTCAACCACATGATACTTCTGATTAGGCTTGATTGTGACGATGTAGGATCTTGGGGGCATACCAGGGAGTATAGCAGAGCCACACAAGCCCTTCATTCTTTGTCTATGGCTAGTCCTATAGAGGAGACTATTTCTCTTTACGCCTTTTACATCCACCAATGGGCAAGGAAATACCATTACAGGTATTGGAGTATTAGCCAAAGGAGCCATTATGTTTTGATAGATTACTTTTTGCCTATTCTCTATGCACAACCCCACTTTTATCTTTAGGGGGCTTATCAAGGTTATATATGAACATCTTAAAGAATTTTTTTAGGTAGAGGATACCTCTAGTGGTTTCACGGAGTTGTTTCATGTGGATGCATCAGTTGCAAGAGGGGAGATTTCGTTGTCAATTAGTCAGGTGTTAGGTGCTAGTTGGCTTCTCGAGATGGAGAAGGACACTTGAGACATTATACCAATTACTCTTGGGGAGTTCATATTATGTCTTGTTAGTCATACCGTGGTCATATAACATCGTTCACACTTCCAACAACATCTTTGTCCACGCAAGTTTAGAGTCGTCACACTAGGAGGTTACAAGGTGGTATCGTTGGACATTCGAGCACTTCTAGATATCCATCCGGATTGAATTGTCTTACATATGGACATTGAAAATATTTTTATTTTTATTAATATCTCATGTGCATCCATCTTTAGAGAGCTTAGAGAGGCTGATGTACCTTTATCGAGCCTCATTCCTTTTTTATCATTCACATACTTTTTTCTTCTATCGACATGGCTTTTCAGCGGAAAGAGTCACCGTTCTATAATCTGTTGATGGTACTCGACAGTGAAATCCTTTAGAAGGATCCTTATTCACCATGACTCATTATATAGCTCTCCTAGAAGCTGCTTTGGCCATGCTAGGTTGTGTGTTCCCCTCCTTAGCGGATGATACATACATTGTCGGCTATGTAGACCACCTTAGACAGACCTTTGATTACTTGACCACAGAGCTTTATCTTGTACGCTTGGTACTCGGCAGTGAAATCCTTTAGAAGAATCCTTATTCACCATGACTCATTATATAGCTCTCCTAGCAACTGCTTTGGCTATGCCAGGTTGTGTGTTCCCCTCCTTAGCGGATGATACATACATTGTGGGCTATGTAGACCACCTTAGACGGACCTTTGATTACTTGACCACATAGCTTCATCTTGTACGCTTGATACTCAAGGTGTCAAAGTGTAGGGCATGGTCTACTTTGGGCATTCCTCCTCACCTCCAGCTTCAAGAGGAATGTATGACATCAATAGACGACTTACGCATTCAAGGAGTGCAAGTAGGGTCCGAGGATTTTATCTCACGCTACCTAGATGCTGTATTTTCCAAGAATATATTGCATGTAGATGAGCTTACTCTACTAGAGGATCCACATATGACATTTGATATACTCTCATTTAGTATTGCTCGTCAACCCATCTGCCTTCTTCACACCGTTTCTCCTTCACTTGCATTCATATCACGTTTGATAGTATTTGATAGGAGGATCATGGGCATCTTTGATGTCATCATTGGACCAAGGACCTTCGAGTGTGTGACAAGAGATTTGACACGGAGACAAACATCTTTGTCAATTTTGTATAGAGATATAGGTTTACTATCGATGAAAGAGATGACATCTATAATATTTTTGGTTAGTTGAACACTCATAGCACCTCTATTATCTTCCCGATTTACGATTGCAGATAGATCCATCCTTGAGATGTATGCGAGAGACGTGGATGTAGGTTCATTTCCTTTACATGTACTATTACGATATAAGAGAGATGCTTTACCCCCAGAGATACAACATGAGCTCCCGTCTTTGTCTTCTTTGCCCACGGATTGAACTAGAGGTCTACAATTTACCTTGATGGCTGACAGTTTTAGCATGCTCGACATTCATTCTTAGTGGATCCGGCCATTCTTCATACTACTAGGACTCGTTCACGCTCTTTCTCCAGCAAGAATGCATGCTCGTGGATCTTGACCCGACCATACATTAGGACTTTTCAGCTTGTGCCAACTACTTTTTCTAGAGCGATGAGGTTATGCATTGGCATGATCCATCGATCTACATCTTCATTACTCACATATGAGTGTGGTAATACCTTAGATGTAGAGGGGATCTATATGACTCGTTGCCCATTCAGAGGGCAGAGGATAGCTACCCATGATGTCATTAAGGATGTGGTGTTTGCTATGGCGTGAGAGGATGGATACCTCACATGGAGTGAGCATTGGTATGTCTTGTAGTCGATTCGGGTTAGGACAGACCTATACTTGATTTGGGAGGACTACATGTGACACAATTTCAAAGGGGGTGTTTTCGAGTGGAGCGGCAAAAGCCAAGATCTCCAAGTATAGGGATATGTAGAGAGGTCAACTCTTGGTTCCTCTAGCTTTGGAGTTATATGGAACTATAGACACCGACTTCGACATATTCGTGAGAGAGTGCTCCATAGCATATCATACTAGACGATAGGGGATATCACTATCTTTAGATTATTGTATAGCCTATTTTATGTAACATGTTTGCATTGCATTAGTTGTGCAAGCAGGAGAATTGATGATTCTTGATTATTCATATGCTCATGTTATTTGTAGAACTTTTGACATAGATAGTTTTGATATATTAGTTACAATAGGACATATTTCCCATTGTGGAGCTAGTGGGCCTAGCCCCATGTTTGGTTTCATCTATGTAGGAGTTGATGGGTCTTCCCTCCCTTTTTGCTATATTACTTGCTACCCTTTTTTTCTTTTATTGTAACATCCATAAGTCCTTCGGAGTAATGCAGGGGCTCCCGTCGCGAGCTTGTGAACAGGAAAGGAAAGATCTCCCCAGTCCAATGGCATTGAATCTACAAGAGAAAGTCAACCGGGTTTTATGGCGGACGAATGAAATAGATCGGGGCAGATCGGGGCGGTATAAGCAGTGATGTCAGTCGATCGCATACGTAGGATCCAAGTGGATTCTTATACGTAGGATCCAAGTGGATTATTTTTGTCCCGTCCCTTCCCCCCTACTTGGCGTGTGGGGTGATCGTGAGCAGGAAGAGGTGGACCAAGAAGATGATATGCATGAAATCCGTGAACTTGTGTGTGTGTACGATCGATCAGATTTTGGAGCCTTTAATCAAAAGTCCTTCCGTGGACTTGCTATGACTCCATGTGTTACTGGTGCTCAAGGACAGATGAGAAACATTGCTACTCGGCTACTGTATGCGAAAGCGCAGGAAGGTGTGCGTGGTTGTTCACACCGCAATTGGTATTAGAATTACTTCGCAAGAAAGACTGGAATGTACTGGGTTGGTCAATCCCGGGCAGCTGCTTATAGGCTCAAAGCATGTCAGTATAGTGGGTGGGGCATTTTGGACGATCTTCGTGGTATTTTTTGAACAGAGGTTGTCTCGGCATGGCTGAGAAAAGTAAGAATTTGAGCAGCGGGCAGCTATGACAGGATTCTAGGATTCATTTACCTGGTGCTTACGGCAGTGCTGTGAAGTGGAAGAAACGGTCAATTATTCTTCTCGGTCGTTTGCACGAGGTTTATATCATCAGACTTGCCCTGGGTTGAGTACTTTGCCTTGTCGACGATGGCAGACAGCCATATTCTCACAGCTTTGAATCCTTCCCTTTGCGCTCCTTCCACCTGCTTTTCCGGCTCGAGTGTCACCAGGACACCTACCCAGATTAGATCTTCGATAGGTTTCACGACTGAGAATAGAAGAAGCCCCAGTGCAAATACTACTCCTTTATCCAAAATTTGGGGTAATTTTTCCAGTTGCCGACACTGGTCCGTTCAAGGTCGCAAACCTTGCCAACAAGAAGTCGTCACGGCGATTGCTGCCTCTTCAAGGGATTCAGGTGCTTTCGGTGCAGATGACAACGAGGGGTTCAAATGGTCGGGATGGAGCCCAAAAGATGGAAATGGTCTGTATCCATGGGATCCCTCGTGGGATTCAATTACCCTGGACGGTAAGCTGCCATATCATATACTTCTAGCAGACCATCTTGCCTAAGAAAATTGTTTCTGTTTTAGGAGTTTGTAAGAAGAGAATCAGGTTACAGCTTTAATGCCTCCTCCAGTTTTCGCCACGTGGTCAAGCGATCAAGGTGTATTTTGTCTGCATTTGGGGTGTGGGCAGTCCGAACGATGAATACTAATGACATATATCTGAATCTGATCACCTAGAAAAAGCGATAGTATTTGTTGTTTTGCTGTAACGTCTAATTGTGTTCTTGTTCAGAATATTCAGGAAAGGGAGCAGCAAGGAACTTGACAGAACATTAATGAAGGTTGTCTGAATTTTACTCTGTAGGCTTCATATCAGCACGAAATCTTTTTCTGGCTGTCGTAATGAGAAATTTTAGGGTTCTTAATTAATGAAATACTCGTACTAATGTATGTTCTCAATTGGACATGTTTGAATTCAGATTTACAGTGGGTTCAGGAAGATGTTGTTACGTTGTTCACCTCCGAAGGTGTTGTGAGGATTGGGGGTTCGCGGCTGACAGCGCGTCGAGCAACAGTGACTGAGGTGATTGTCCATCTGATTAATACCTGCTCATGTCTGCTCCTGCCTGTTGCAAGCTAATTCAGTCTATTTTTGCTATGTTTCCACATTCTGCACTCATCACATTATAATGGGAATGGTATCTATCAGGGACAGAATTGGGGAAGTGGTAAAAGACCTTGATACAGGAACTTTCTAGAGTAGGCTGAGGATTATGTAAGCCTTCATATTCGTCCTAACTGTATTCGGGACAGTTTCTCCTCCTATATCAACCTATGCAGTTAAATCATTTCAGTATTGGGAGGTACCTTCCTTGTAGAGATCATAGAGACGCGCTGTATTATTTCTGTCCATAGGCGATTACGCTCATATTATGTTACAGTGAGGAATGGGACATAATAATCCAAGAGGATATCCACCAAGTAAGTCCTGATTGTGAAACCTACATCTCTGCAGAATTACACTTGAGGTGGGTATGAAGTAAATAGATCTAGGTATAATATGTGTTTTGGCTCTTAGAATAGAGGTAAAAGATTGTTGTCAGTACCTTCTTTGAAACATAAAAAGCTTGAAAGATGGGGTTTGAAAGCTTCTCCTCAACTTCGACTATTTCAAGTGCCAAAGTCTTCCACATATAGAAAGCCAGAAAGTAAAAGGGAATTTTGAAATTGGACTCATTAGTATGCCCCCGTCATAGTTTGAAGACCATAGATCCCTGACTGGGCGGTGCTAAGAAGAAGAGAATCCATAGCGAGAGAGAAGACGGGATAGAACTGTGTGGGAGAGATAAGACGACTTGAGATCATAGGGAGTTTCTCTTGTAGTGGGACTTTCTTCTATTATTGAGATTAGTTCAAACTTTCCAGCTATGAACTAAGGTACATTGTACTAACTCATCAACCTGACGATTACATATTCCCAGTTTCTATGACTTAAAAAGTGCGGCTGCGTTGAACTTTGGATCGAGGCCAGTAAAGACCGTCATCAGGTTGAACTCCACTAGCAGAGCAATGTCAAGGAACAAAGTCGCTCTCATGTCAAACCTGCATTTCATCAAGGAATGAACGGATATCTTTTCTGTCTTGCACATAGTGTGCAAGTTGCGGTGGGATTCCACCTTGTTCTTGGACTGGGAGGTACAACCCCATTCGGAAGTTGAGCTTCAGCCGTGTTAACACTCAAGGAACAATTTGGAGATAGTGCCTGAAGATGGCGGGTTCGAGGTCCAGTATGGCTAGAAAGCGATTTGATACGTGGAATTCTTCGCCACTATCCAGCTTCCGTGAATTGTCTTTGTCACTAAAGTTTCAAGTGATCTTTCCTACGTCTTCCATAAATTTACTCCCGCGGGCAGGTTTGTTGCTCTCACAATGTCCTCGACCAAAGTTAAGTGGGTCTGCCTTGCCTTTGTTGAATTGTTTAAGAGAGTTTGGGGATACGATGACGTAGTGGTCTTCTCCACTTGAGTCTAGCAACATCTCTACGAACTTCAAGAGAGGTCACTCCTAATTCTGATTGTACTCCAACTCAAGCTGTTCGTGTGCGAGCCGATACCATTGTACCAACGCTTTTAGCTGTATTACTTATAGCCTGGCCCGTTGGATGGTACCGGCATTCTATGCTGCTGCTTTTTTTTCCAATCTACGACAGTAGTATGAAGGACAACTGAGCGTTTTGTTGGTACTCCCCTTAATTTAAGGGGAGTACCAACTAGGAAGTTGGTAATCCCCTTGAAATCCGTATGCTATTCCTCAGCAGCTCTTTGGAACTTCTTTTGACATATAGTTCTCACGGATAATTTTCTCAAAATTCAATCCCGAGGTAAGTGGACAAAACACGTGGAATAAGACGGTCATATAAGTCCAACGTTGGTCATGTGCCTCATATTGACCAGTACATTATATTTCTGCACATTTGCCATCTGCAAATGGACTGGGTCGTGAATGCTCATAGCAGCATCTTAGAGGAAGAAAGTGATGGTTTTTACATGTAATTACTGCTAACTTTTGTCAGTTCTTACGTACTTTTTGAGAATCAAGGATAGGAATGTTTCCAAAAAACACTTCGGATCAAAAGACCGGTGTGCTTTTAACGTAAGTACTTGCAACCATCGGGTGATATTCAGCTCATACACAATCATCCGTGTGTTTCAGAACAAGCAGTTGAGCAGGCTAAGGCGCTATCGTGAGGAAGACTACATGGATCCGAAGCAGGGTTTATGTCTCGGGGCTATCTTTGATATTGCTGCGACAAATGTAAGTATTTCTCCTCAAGGCGGATATCTAAGTTGAAGAAATCGAGTAATGAGGTTCTGACAACACCACTTAGTTGCAATTTGTGATTGTTTTCGTCGCAATCAGAATCTTGACTTAAAAGCTAATCGGTTAGAAGAGACCTTCGGCTCCAGATGATAACAAGGATAAGGTGACTAAGATGTTTAAAAGAATGGAATTAAACTTAATGGACTCCTTTTCCTTATCTTGAATATGCTGTTGTTTCTGAAAGGATACAAACTGTTACTTTGTTTGTTCTACTTGTCTGAGATTAATGTTTAGCAATACGCATATTAGTTTTGTCGAAGGTTTCTGCGCTTCAAGGTTTCTGTGGCAAACTCTGTCATGATCATATATGTTCTGCAGGGTTTGGATATGAGTCGACGATTTTGCGTCTTTGGTTTCTGCCGCTCCATCGAAATGTTGAGTGACGTCGTAGAAGACACTGTTTTAGAGCTTGGTGGCGAGGTACGCTGGTCGTCTTTTGTATTGAACTATTTTATGGTATCTCAAAGGAGGCTATTACAGGAAAGTACAAATAAATGCAGATTTGTAAGATCATCTCTAGGTCGCAATGGTCGTCTGCGCTTAGGCATACCCTTTTTTTTTTCATTGCAGACTTGACTCGAAATGGATATTTGTGTTGCAGGTGCTAGTCGCAGAGAAAGAGACATCCGGAGGTCTGCATGAAAAGCTTATTATGACTGTTGCAATGCCTGCTCTGTGGGGAGTACCTCCGGCGGTTGACAAGCTAAATTACGCCATCAGGACTGGTGGTGGGATTGTGGAGAAAACATACAAGAAATGGGAGTTTTTTTGATGTACAGTTGTAAATCATTCTTCATACTGTAGATTTTTTCTCATGTATTTCTAAATTTGACGCTTGATGGTTGCAGTGTTTGTACTGTGACAGTGACTTAAATCAAGGGACTTGAGGCTGGACAAGTGTAAGAAACCTAAAGTCCAGGCCTGAAACTTTGAAACTTGGATTGCTCAAATTGGCTAGCGTCTGTCAATGTAAATTTGTACAAGTTTGTAACTCATTAAAACATTGATTAAAGCCTTCACATTTTCAAGGCTTGATAGAAAGGGGCTTCACATCCTTTTTAACGTTGTTTGGTATTTGTCAACGATTGTCATATGGTGGATAGCAAAGGAAATAAAGAATTGGGGAGTGTGATCTTAACAAAATTGCTTACACTTGGATGGAATGTACCAGTAAGAACATCTTTCATACTTAGCATTCTGGAATATTGGCAGTGTTCCACGTTGCATAAGTTTAATAAGGTCTTTGCACAGTTTAACAAAGTCACGAGGTTCGGTTTGAGAGGAATGGATCAGAAGGATTCTTGCACCTAGATTTCCTTTTTATATTAGTTTTAGAGGATGCAAATTAGTAAAGCTGTGAAGTGACTACTATAGTATTACCAATGGCTGTGTTCTTTAGTGCGAATCGAATGTGACATATCTCAGGCATTACTAACTTCAAGTTGCTCGTAGTGATCCTCAGTGGCTATTTGACATTCTGCTGTCATTAGCGATTATTTTGATGCTGAAAATTGACTTTCGGAATATCCAGAAAAGCTATTTCCTGATCTAGTCTTAGCCACGAACTTCGTTCATTTTACCTGAGTAACATTCAAAAATTTCGAAGCCAATGGACTTCAGTCCCATGTAGATCTTCACTGTATATTATTAAAATTAGACAACAGCAACTGGCAGACTTTCTTCAAAATGGATGTGGGTTATGAGGAATAAAACTCAATGTATAAGAAAACTGTAAGGTATAAAACAGGATAAAGAAAAAAACTTTAATTTGGCATATCAGCAAAAAATGAGTAAAAGAAATATGTGAAATCTAGCTTGGAGGCATTGAAATGCGTATCACAGATTTTATAAGTCGTGGGAGATCTGAAGATTAGAAACAAATGCAATTAGTACAAACGGGTAGGAATGAATATTAACAGTAAAACAACTGATTATCTACATAAAGTCTATTATGAGCTCCTGAGATACGGAGGTTGTGGTGACCCGAAAATCTTCAAGAGGAAACAATTACTTCAGAACGATATTTTCTGGGGAAAAAGTAGTATACCTTGAAAAATCAATTGTGGAGATAATTATAGGTTATCTAAGCATGAATACATACAAATATCAACTCAAACAACTTTTTGAACCTGCTTAGAGTCTTACACTGAGGCCTCATTGTTTTCATCATCCTTGTTTCCATCATCATAGTATACTGCTCATCAGTTTGACGACTTTGAGTTTCTCCCTCTTCAAACTGATGGGATCTTACACATTTTCTTATAATTCAAAGTAAAATTCGCCCATCTATTTGCTCATCATCTACTAAGTAAAAAATCTGGAGTTAGAGCAAGATGTATAATTGGTATTTGGAAGAACGAGCTCATTTTCCAATGAAATTTGTTATCATTGGATGATGAATTTAGAACAATTTTAGTTTTTGGTGTAGTATGTTTTTTAGTATTTTTTTTTTTGATAATTTGAGTAACTACACGATTATATTGACTCTTTACAAGAATAAATTCTTTCTAGAAGGAAGTTCAATTCTTAGAAATTACCACTTTAGATTGAATGAGATAATTTGTGTCGAATTGTATTAAATATCTCGCATCAAATACAAATTGATACTTGTACTGATGTATTATAAATTTTTGTTTCTAGTGTGACTGTGATTTGTATAAATTGGCTTGTAATGAAGAAAATATAATGCTAGATTTTACTTCTATAACGTGTAAATTACAAAAACTAAGGCCATTTGTGAGTATTAGTCTTAAGTTATATATTTAATTTTTTTAATTCACAAATCAAATAAATATAATAAATAATTCTATTTTATTTTATGTTTCAATAAAACGTTGAAATTTTTTAGCATGTCATAGCTCAAATATAGCAATGAAAGTTAGATAAGAACGATCTATAGCATGATATGAATGATCATAGTCTATCGCATGTAATATTCAACATTTCTCTGCAGTCAAAAGCCGCCATCCTTTGTGGAATATATCACCGTGCCACATCCTTTGTAGGTACATTTAGTTGATATATTAAAATTCTGATAAAAATTGATATTAAAACTCTTGTTTACAATGTCATTACTGGGAATGAAGGAAAAACTTGAAGACTTTTTGCTATTTCTGCTCAGTACTGTTGTGCAAAAAACAATGAGCTTACGTGCGGCTCCTGAAAGGTATAGAGCGGTTGCCTCACAAACCATCTCATGATGTATAGGTACTTAATTTCACACAGAGAATTTGTTCTGATATTAAAGATACAGGACAATGGCACACGGTAGTTTGCATCCGCTGATGGCACTTGAATCGAAGTCTCTCACCCGAAGTGTACTGCATATGCGCCTCAACATCGAATTTTGGATACCACAATACTGAAACTTAAGTAGGCGAATTGGGAATCCTACGTAAACTCTCTAGAAGTTATATTTGCTCATTTGCTATTTTTTAGATGTCCACGTAGGTGAATGTCGCTCTCATCTGAAATTTTTTAGAAGATCTGGATTTCTCAAAAAATTCCTTGATGGCAAGGGATTAGCTACTCTAATACATCACATAATGGATGATTTTTCTCTTTGATGTTAACTTGTAGGGATTTGAGGTATTTTCTTTCTTGATGAATCATTGTGTGTAATACTTATTTTGACCTGACAATTATAAAAAATTTAATCTTGCACACGTATGGGGTTTAATAATAATAGAGAGTTCCTTTGTATTAAAGTATAAGAGTCTTTTGTGCAATGTGTCACAAATTAAATCATGGCTACACTAGTTAGATAAGTGAGTGTATGTAGAGTATATACAATATTTATATAGGATAATGCTGTTAGTCTGGGTAGCGTCGTTAGGAGACCTAGGACTCAAGTAATACAGTTGAAACTAGCCTTTTTTTGAAAGCGCAGTTTTTGAAGTTGAGACTTGGAGAGTGTGGCTATGATGGAACATTAGAAAGTGCAAGAATCTAGATTCCTTGAAGAACATAGTGGATTTGGCTTAACTATAATATCATTTTTATGCTAAGATGATGAGCGGAGTGTAATTGTGGATATTTTGATAGAATAAGAATATTCAAAATTTTTAATATAAAATTATGGAAGAAACTATGAGTTCTTGAATGGTGCAAGATGTTTCAGCAATTTTTTATTCATAATTTTTTTTGATTTAGTTGATGTTTGAGTTTGTAAAGCATTTATAATAATATAAAACTAGAATCAAGTTGAAGTTTGTGTGATCAGTCATGAATTTTTATTTTATTTTATTTTTGAGTGAAATTTTGGATGTAAAATTGCTGTTGAAAAATTGATCAAGTGAGTCAATGGTCATAGTGATAGTGGCATGTAAGATCAATATTGATATTGTAATTCAATCATTATTTTTTTGAAGATTTTGAATAAAAAATAAGAACAAGAGCCTATAATATATTGTATTATTATATGATGTTTGTTTGATCGAAAATTTGATAAAGTCTAAAATATGTTAAGTAATTTGTGTGAGCGTAAAGATATCAAACATATGGATAGTGATGTCAGAATTGCAAAATTCATATGTTTGATGGTTTTATATTTGAGTTCAAATATCTTGGATGTGATGCATAAGGAACAAATAGTATATGTTGGCAATGAAATAATTGCAAGACGTTGAAATGAGTCTAGCAATTTTATCTAAGAGTATGCTAAATAAATAACTATAAAGAAGATTTAAAAATAAGTTAGCTCTATTTCATTATAATATAACCTCATTTTCATTTAGAAAGTCCGAAGTATTAAGAATTCAATTTTGATAACCTGAATGTGCCACCATAGCAGTCACTCTAGGTTTGCTACTTATAGGGTTTTTAAGTGTAATGCCTAAATACAAAAAAAATCAATTAAATGTAGAAACATGCATCAAGTATGGAAAAGATACAACCAAATGAATGAGAACTCTCATACTTCCGGTAACAATAAAAGTTCAGCCATACAATCTATTCAATTGAATGATTTCGATATATATATTGGGTGCTAATTCAGTAGTATCCAATTGTGTAGTATTTCAAATGCATGTCTAACATATTCATGAACTTTTGAACTAAATTTTCATCTACTTTTGCAAATGAAACTCAAGGACAATAGATTAACACCATCATAATACCAACAATTAATTAATAATGCCAACAACATCATATGAGGTTTGTAAATTTTGCTAATTGAAACATTTGAATTGAAACGTTTTAGATTTTTTAACCATTATCCCAAGCTCCAAATTTTAGCTCATGTACTTCTTTGATCAACTTGAAATCTGATCACTTATAGCACAAGGTGATTTGTAGACTTTTGTGTATGATTGCAACTCAAAGTCTCAACTTACAAGCTCAATCATGTTAAAATTTCACAAAATGTAGCATCACACTAGTCTCGTAAAACTTGAAAATTTTCAATAACACTTGCTACATGAAATGACAACGCCTCCAAACATACTTGGCTTAGACTCAACTTCTGTGATCATGTTACTCCAACTTAATTGAGCATTCCATATTCAAGAACAATCAAGTTCAGTTGAAATTTATAATACCAACCTTCAATATTTCATTGAGTTTTTGATCCAAGAATCATCTTGCACATATTATTTTTCCTGCCCTTAAAATCAATGTAAGTATTATAATATATGAAATTTTGACCCCTTCTATTTTTATTGATCATAATTCTTATACCATAAAATCAATTGATGTTTTGCTTGAAATTGTAATTACTCTTTGACCATGCACTTATTTTTCCAGTTACCTTCTTAAAGTGTCTCAAAATCCTTAAAAAGTTGAGATGGATTGTTTGTTCATTCATTAATCCATCTCCAGTCCAATGAAAGATCATTGGTTAGAAAAAAATTATCTTTTACACATACCCATGTAAATAGTATGTAACCATGGTTCAAACGGTAGATTATGATAAACCATTGCATAATCTCCTCATAAAACATACATCAGATGAATAAAAAATGATTTGCAAGAAGGAATTGAATTCAATTGCAAACAACACAATGAACATAAACTGATATAAAATAATAGATACAATAAAATAGACATGAGAAGCAAAAAATTGATTATAATAATGCTTTATAAATCTACTTACAAGAAACTCACCATGGTTATTTGAGATGTAGAATAATAACAAATCTAAAGGAGATCGTTCAACCAAGAATACCAGTACTAAAGACATCGCGGCCTAAGGTGAAAGTATTGAAGGTTAATGGAGAAGAACCAATTTCTTTGGTGTTACAATTAGCGCATAAACTAGAGAACGTGATAGTTTCAGTTCTGATGGAATTGAATGAGATGGGGATCTACAACATTCAGCGGTGAAATCCGTTGTAAGACGGTTACCTGGACCTTATTTAGGTAATGAACCACAGTGCTCAGGGGAGGACGCAGACAATCAGACAGTTGACGGAGTCGATGGAGCGGCTAGAGAAACAGAATGCAGAGACAAGGAATGAACAGAATGTTCTTTGTTCATTCTTCAGAACTTGTTTGTCCTAACTTATGTCATTAGTTTAATGATCTCAACTTCGTTTTGGCTCCGTTAGTGCCTAGTTCATCTTTATAAATACTCTTATAGAAAATAAGAAAAATACATAATCTTATCGACCACTCATTGAGAAGTACATGAATGACCAATGTGGATATTCATCTCATTGTTAAGATTCATCTTATCATTGACATCCATGTTATTGTAAAAGATTCACATAAGACGTTCGTATAGCCATGTACACTAAAACAAAGACCTATATGTATTTTCACCTCATAATCAATCCACATCATGACAACATAGAGAATTGAAAACATATTTTGTAAGACATTGCTTTATACAACCAAATTTACATGGTCAAATTATCACTCTACATAGTAAAAGGCTTTTAAAACTAAGTTTTAATTTTTTTTTATTGCTAACCTATAACCTATATCAGTTTGAGAAGGATTGATGTGATCCTTTTAATGGATATTTTTGAGGTGGAAGATTGTCATTGATGCTTCTTGTGATTGATATATCTCCATCTTAGATTCCTATTTGTGCACCACGTTTGTTTGAGATGGTTACTTGTTGTTTTGAGTATTAGTGATTCATGGCATGTGTGTTGACAATAGTAAGATTGGACTTGTGGACCAATCTGACTAATGATCATCTGCACATAAATTCAATACACTAAAAAGTATTGAATGTCCAATTGCATCAAAGATATCCTCATATGTTTGCATAACATATTATTATATTGATAGATCAGTAATCATTGTGCATGCATCTATAAGTATAATTGCAATATTTATCCTACTTGACTATCATCACCACATCATAGCCATTTTTTCCATATGATATCTCCACTAATCTAGACTCAAGAAGATCATGACATCTATTTAGGATTAAATCTCTCTCTATATCACTATATCAACAAGGGACAAAAGGACTGATGCATCAATTGTCAAATCAATCAGTAAACTTGACCCCTTCAAACAACCTAAGTCCATCTAAAGGCAAAACAATTTTGTAAACTCTTCTAAAACCTTCACACTCTACGTCTTCCTCCCCTTGCCATTTTGGGAACAATCTCCATATCCCATATCTCCTCTTCATCAACACTTGAGGTGTCTGGTCACTAAACTACAACCTTTTGAGTAGAAAGCTTCTTTAAATTTTCTCTCTTATACCAAGATACACTAGCTTGGTATAAACAACTCTAGCCGTAGTAGCTATAACCTCTTTAGATGTATCATAAGGCTCTTTAGTGAAAAGCACCGCTTACTCCATGCAAAAAATCCAACCATACTACTTGTAGACTCTAATTCTACCTCTTTTACATCCCTATAAGACCAAGGATGAGGTCTTGAGCACTTCTTGCCCCCAACGTTTGCCTCCATTGTCTCAATAGGCAAAGAGCTCATTTGGATTGCATACTTCTCTGCTCAACTAATCTAATACTCACAATCCATGTCAAGAAATTGGGTCCATGCCATGGACCCAACACTTGACGTTGTGACACCTCTAACAATATAAGTACTTATGTATTACATTACAACAACCCATGGCTGACTCTCTCTTATCCGTGTCAGGTTTCACCAACCGCTTCAAGAGTATCCCATGCAATTCCAAATCCTCACTCTGTGTAGGCATGAGAAGGTCAATAAGTCAAGAAACTTATTGTAGCTTTTGGTTGCCCCATGAGGTTCATCATTGCCATGGATGACTTAGACCATTACATAGTAGCGTCTACCCACGTCCAAATATTTTCCAATGTGATATGTGTGAGGGTCTATGTACTCTGTTATATGCTCACAATAAAATCTCACTATGAAGAAAGTTTGTTTACCATAGGCATTGATAATGTGCACAAGATCATACTCTCTAATATAGATCTCATATCAACTCATGGGAGTATTTTAGTGGGGCCTTGATTTGACACATATGGACTGCACACAATGAACGAATGTTGGATGGAGTGATGGAGCATCACCGTCAAACAATTGTTAAAATATGATATAGGTGGATGCTTTATGCTCTAGCAAAATTGCGTCAAACTACAACTCAGTCTTTACAACCTTTTGACTGCCAAACGTTAGACAATAGTCGACAAATTCATGAAAAAATGGGGTCTTCGTAGGCTAGGTATCAGCATTGTTGACACCAACCTCCACTTTCCATATCCTTGACATAGGCAACAGTTCAGGATGGGATGAGCAGGAACATTACAAAGGAAAATAATCAAGAGTTCACCTTGAATATGGCGGCAGTCTCACAATACAACACAATCGCGATGAAAAGCTAGCAAGCAGACTTTGAATTCAGTCTCCTAAAGTTTTTCAGTTTTTGTTTTTTGTTTCTTGAGTAGATGGTACTACTACACAGTTTAGATTTAGTTTAGTAGTATGACCCTACGCCTCTTTCGAAAACCACAAAAGTAAAATGTCATAGGTGGACTTCCCTCTAGTCTTCTTGCACTTGATTTTTACGTCGACAACTATAATTATTTTGGACTGCTAGGATGCCCGTTCTCCTCTTGCTCTACTGCACTAACGACCCAGCACTGCCTCACTTGCTTCGACTGGATGTTCCCCTCCAGTTCCCTTCATGTGCTACCCTCTTGCCTGCTGGGCTGTTGGGTTCCACTGGCTGGTGGGTACTTAGGTGAATCCCTTTGAGCTCTTTTAACCAGTATTCCAATGCGTAGTAGAAGCACCACTAAAACAAGCACTGCTTGTTTTAGTGGTGCCGCTGCTGCGGGCAGCGGGCTCTATGTCGCTCCAGTTCGGGTCCACGCAGAGATTCTGGATGAGCGTATTGCTTGTGTATAACAAACCAAAAAGAACAACAGAGTACATTGTATTGCAACAAAGACACACATGTTCTTGATAGACTTACATAGGCGTTGGGTATGCCTTGCTGTAGACTAGGGTTAGGGCAGACCTGTACTTGGTTCAGGAGTACCAGGTCACTGGGGCTGATGTGGTGGTTATCGATCCTACTAACATAATTTCAGAGGGGGTGATCATTTATCCTCTAGGATGGGCGGCGAGTGGAGCAGCAGCAGCTAAGGTCTCCAAGTATAGAGGTATGCAGAGAAGTTACCTGTTTGTTCCTCTAGCTTTGGAGTTATATGGAGCGATGGACACCGACTTCAACATGTTCGCGAGGGAGTGTGCGAGAGCCTACCATACTAGGCGACATGGAGTATCACTCTCTTTAGCTTACTATATAGTCTATTTTAGTCAACGTGTTTCCATTGCTCTACAGAGAACACTAGCTGGTACAATCCATAGAAGAGCAATCACGTTAGTTGATGCTTCTTCAGATGCAGCTTGAGACAAGAAGCTGCGTCTGCAATTGCTATCCGCGCATTAGATGTAGTCCAGATCTGTGTTAGCCGGATTACTGAGAACCTTTGTGGCGTGAGGACGAGAAAAATTTGTATCCATAACGATGCTGCTTCTTGTCCTCAATAAAACTAGCCAACATTAACGCTCATTAGCTACGTCAATACACGTATGACAGTAAATTATCTGTGAACACGATGTGACTTCTCCATTCCTAGCTTCGTTGACGGAATTCGACGATTATTCGAGTAAAGTCCTGAGCCGTTTCTGGATCAGAATAGACTTTCGTTGTGGCTGTCGTCTGTGATCCACACGTTTTTCATACAAACATGCATCCTGGAATTCATTCTGGATTCTTACTTATTACTTCTAATAGTGGGGAATCCGAGAAAGTATAATAACAAAAGGGATGGGTGTCTAATTGTCTTCGGCACTTGTGGTGGACGACATTCAACGGCCATCTGCAGGGCCCCACCTGTACTGGACCTATCTCACATATAAAGCAATTTAGGTGAAAGGGAGACACGTGGAATAACAAAGCAATTTCGATTAAACATTTGTCGACTTTTCAGGTTTCTTATCCTCAGACACGTCGAAGCCCATGTGACAATTCAGAATGACCAATCAGCATCTTTGCTGGTCCCTCTCAGCTGGGACTGGTCCACTTTCCAAATTGCTTCCTAAAGTGATCTTCTATGCGAAGAAGGCCTCTTTGTCTCCACCTATCAACGTCGCTTTACTCCACATTTTCTCTGCATAAACTGCGACCAAAAAAAGACTTATCTGAATGTCGACGTGGCTCACTTTCAGTGATTGGGTCCGGCTCGAAGAGCCAAAAGGACGCAAAGTTCAAAAGCGGGTTCGAAAAGAGCCAGTTTTGAAGGAGCTTTCTCCCTTTATAAATTATAATTCCTCCCATGCATTAGAGCACCTGTTAACTTGGTTTGGATGAAGTTCCGAGGGCTTGTACACCGTATGCATTACTAACCTTGAGTGCGATAATTCGTTAATATGAAAGGGGTCCATATTACTCCTTGACCATTTAGAGTACACATGAGAGCTACCCATGATGACATTAGGCATGTGGTGTTTGCTATGGTAGTAGAGTGTGGAGAGAACGCCGGTATGCCTTGTAGTCAACTCGGGTCAAGACAAACCTATATTTGGGAGGACTAGGTTACTGTAGAGGATGTTGTTGTGACACAGTTATGGAGGGGATGATTACCCATCCTCGTGGATGGACAACGAGTGGAGCGGCAGTAGACAAGGTCTCCAAGTATAGGGGTATGCATAAGTGTCACCTCTTTGTTCCTCTAGCCTTGGAGTTAAATGGAGCTATGGATGCCAATTTTCAACATTTTCGTGAAAGAGTGCGCGAAAGTCTACCATACTAGACAAATGAATCACTTTCTTCATCATATTGTGTAGCCTACTTTAGGCATCATGTATCCATTGCTCTACATAGAGCATTGGCTATGCTATCCATAAGAGAGCAAGCATGTTAGGTGATGCTTATTAGGAAACTCTAATAGTATGTAGACTATTTGATCTAGATAGTTCATATATCTTAGTTGCAATAGGACGTATCTCCCATTGTGATACTATTGTGGCCTAGCCCCATCTTACCCCCTTGGTTTCATCCCTATACGACTTCATGGGGTCTTCCCATTATTTTTGGTATCTTACTCGCGCCTTTTATAAATTTCCCATGCATATAAATATCTGCATGCAATATTCCTCATTGGCTATATCGCCATAATTCAACATAACTTACCAAACACGGATTAGCTACCTATGCAATTGAACTAAGATCAAGATTCTAGTTTTCATGGAGGAAATATTGTTAAATGTTTGTATGATGCCCACCAAATTCATAGTCCACTTTTGAGAAATAGGTTTATTGTTTCAAGCTCCTCTTTGATTCAAGGCCCATATGTCAGAAACCCACCGCCACCCTCTTAAAAATAGACTACAACTCACATAATTCGACTTCGGTTCCCTCCAAGATACTTAATTCCCTTGCCCAAAAGACAAGGAAATGAGAGTGAAAGAGGAGCCACATATGAGAGAGAGGAGAGGTGAAACAAAGAGAAGGAAGGGAAAGAAAGCGGGGGGAGGTGAAACAAAGAGAAGGAAGAGAGAGAGAGAGAGAGAGAGAGAGAGAAGAGAGAGGAAAACAAGAGAAGAGAAATTAGTCTGAAATTTTTTAGTCCGTATATGGCTTGGAAGGGATTATTCTAGCATTTGGAGGGTCCACCGATAGATGATTATCATGAGTTCCAACACCCTAAGGAGATTGAGTTCTTGAGATAATAGTGGTCTCCAAATTACATTTATATTACTTTGGGTACAATGTTTGGTGGCAATTAGTTGCTGGGATGGTGTGTTGGACATGTGGTGGACCACATCACAAGAAGGATTACCTTAAAAATTGAAGAGTAGATCCTATTAGATAAAAATCATGTGAGCATTGTCACCTACATGGTCACATGATTGATCAATATTTTGATCTTCATCTAGAATTACGATCAACGAGAGTTGCCATGGCAGTCTCTAAAAGAGTACAATGAGTTCAAGATGGCAGGGATGATAGTAGAGGACCAATCCTTAGCCCATGAGGCTAATCATGAGGTGAATATGACATCTTGATTGAAGAAGTTGGAAGAGAATATAGCTAGTATGACTATAGCTCAACAAAGATCATGGAGCAGATGCCTCTACATCATATGATGGAGATGTTGTTTAATTCAGATGTGAAGCGGCACAACCATCTAAAGTTGTTATAACTCATAAAGCAACACAAACTATTAAATCTAGAGGAGTGTTTGTAGAGTTGGATCCACAAAGAGGGGAGGTTGGCCGGTAAGTTAGACTTCCTCAGTCTTTCACATTGTCTAGGGCATTGAATATCTCATACATGGCTCTTAGACGACCTATTGGAGAGATGAGAGTGGAAGCTAGAGTTGATGTACTTGGAGATGAAGCAAGTAGGGTCCAACCATCAACATCGTATAAGGTAGCATCACATGCAATGTTGGAGGCGGAAAATATTCTTGTTCATTCTCATGTTTACTCAGCCAAGGATTTATTTGCATAAGGGGTCTCATCATCCCATGTATTACGATTGACAACCACACTTTGTGAAAGAAAGAAGATGTGTAGATTGCTTCTGGTATTGACTTCACTAATAGTGTTGATCATGGGATTATGAAAGCTACTAGTGGAACTTGACAAGCTACCGTCACTCGAATGGAGTTACTAGCAATGCTAGTGTTGTGTTGTGATGTGGCTACTATGAGAAGATTATGACATGTGTCATCTTCAGAGCTATTGTTATGACGACAATACTTGAGGTCAGGATGACTGACAGCTCATTGTAAGGCTGTTAAGAGTCCATAGTTGGATCGACATTATAGGGTCAGATTGTTGATAAGGCTCCAAAAGATATTATCTTAGATCTTATCATATTTAAAGCGTGGTCAAGATGGAAAGGAAATGCGTTTGACAGCCTTTGATATGAGGATCATGGGCGTCTTTGGTGATATCATCAGACCAATGATCTTCGAGTGTATGGCAAGAGATTTGGCACGGAGGCAGACATCTTTGCAGATTTCGTGTGGAGGGATAGGTTTATTATCAATGGAGGAGACTACACCTTTAGCATTTTTGGCTAATTGGACACTCTCGGCATCTTTGTTATCTTCTCGATTTGTGATTGCAGATAGAACCATCCTTGAGATATATGCGAGAGGCGTGGATACAAGATCATTTCCCTTACAACTATTATTGCGACATACGAGAGAGGCTTTACCCCTTGAGTCACAACATGAGCTCCCTTCTTTTTCCTCTTTGGTCACCGATTGGACTAGAGGTCTACAGTCTACCTTGATGGACCGAAAGTTTCAGCAGGCTCTACATTTATTCTTGGTGGGTCCGGCCATTTGTCGTACTACTAGGGCTCGTATACGATCTCATTTTGGCAAGGGTGAGTCAATTACTCACATGTGAGTGTGGTGTCACTTTAGATGCAGCTGATGTTCATATGACTTGTTGCCCATTTGGAGTGCATAGGATAACTACCCATGATGTCATTATGGATGTGGTGTTTGCTAAGGTAGGAGAGGGTGGATACCTCACATGGATACGACTACAAGACATAAGCGTTGGTATGTCTTGCAATCGATTGGGGTTATGACAAATCTATACTTGGTTCGGGAGGACCAAGTTACTGTGGCAGACGTGATGATTACCTATCCTACTTGTGACGCAGTCTTAGAGGCGATGATAAGTGATGGGTGATCACCCCCTCTAATGGGATGGTGAGTGGAGCGACAACATCCAAGGTCTCCAAGTATAGGGGTATGCAGAGAGATCATCTCTTTGTTCCTTTATTTTTGGAGCTATGGACACCGATTTCGACATGTTCATGAGTGAGTGTGCAAGAACCTATCATACTAGGCGGTAGAGGGTATCACTTTCTTTAGCTTATTTTATAGCATAGTTTAGGTGACGTGTTTCCATTGCTGCACAGGGAGCACTAGCTGGTGTTATCAATAGGAGAGCAATCATGTTAAATGATACTTCTTCGCATGCTTTCTTAATTGTAAATCATTTGACCTAAATAGTTCGAATATCTTAAGTGTAGTAGGACATATTTCCTAGCGTGATACTATTGGGACCTAGATCCATGTTACCAATTTGGTTCCATCCTTGTACGACTTGATGGGATCTTCCCATTTTTTTGTATTTTAATGTGTCTTTTAGGGTTCTTGAATTCCTTATACAAACTCCAAGTCTAGCATTATCTTGGGAGGATTATAATCACACCCAATGATTGAAAATGGTATGCAGATCAACTCACTTTTATTTTCATTCTTAGAATGACAATCTTGGACCAAAGAGCTATCCCCACGAACCACACCGTTTTCTTTTTCCTCCACATTTAGAGTACATTTACCTTGAATGAAATATACTGATGGATTTCAAGTTTACTTGAGATGATCAAAGGTTTTCTCTAAAATACTTTGATTTGAATAATTGTTTGAAGCGTATATTATACCAAACAATTCATGGATAAGTCAATTTTTTTTATCTCAATCTATTTGAAGATATTTAATTATAATTTAATAATATATGAAAAAAATTAATATAAAAAATGTATTTACCTCTTTATAAAATATATATTAAAATAATATGATATAAATTTATTTCAATAAGTTATAATAATTCAAGTAATTTTATTTTTTTTTTTTTGAAAGATTAAGTTTAGAGAGATTCTCTTTTTATACATTTTTAATTTATATAAAAAATAAATTTTATAGTATACAAAATTAGATAAATTTATATAATATGTATTTATCACATTATAAGAATCACATTCTAAATTTCATATTTGAAAAAATATATATAATACTTATGAACTAGTACAATCATGAAAAACAAAAATATCAATTATAGAAAATCTATATCAGAAACTTTTTGTCAATGATTTTGTGAATCTGAAAAGTCCATAATGGAACATTCCATTCTAAGATTTTCATCTCCAAAATCTTTGACTTCCGCCACTTTTCCTGCATGCAAAACAACAGAAAATTAAAATTAATTTCCATGCAAACAAATGATGACATAGATATGGAATCCATGCAATCGAAATCTAACCACATTGGATTTGGGTTACTTGTGCAGTTTTTTACTTTCCAAAGTATAAACATCTGATTCAACAAGTTACTTCACGATTGCCAATAACTTAACCTCCTCACATGGAAAATCCTGTACTACGTGGAATTAAAATTCCCTTCATATAACATATACTCTCTTTTGTATAGAATGATAGACAGAGAGGGAGATTTCCCCAAGGCAATGAAGATTGTGCGGATTCTAACGGAGAGTTTCGAAGCGCGTTACGTTCACATCGAATAATGACATGAGAAATGCAGAAGGTTAGAGCTGGCACATATACCGTGCTGAGTGGGAGCATGTTTCAAAACCATTATGGAACCATTCTTCTGGCAGTGTCAATGGCATGAGCATTCTGTGAGGACCGAAATTCAGTCGCCAGCTTCGCATCAGTAGTATGAAGAGGTTCTGAATCATCAGTCTACAAGTTAACGTACGAATGCGCGAAAATCTGCACTTGACACATACACCACACACGAGTATCAACCCTCTTAATCTGTTTTGGAAAGATTTAACTAAAGAGTCTGTGAGGGGATTCCATTTTGAAATTAGCAACTTCGTTTTTCAAGAGAATATTCAATCTACACTTCTTCATATATTCTGAACTACTGGCTCACTTTCAGGAATTCAATCTGATCGAGTTTGTAGCAGTCGAACACTAAAACTGGTTGTACTTGTACTCTTCGATTTCAAGCAGCAGAACCTTCAAGACTTTTATTAAGGTACGGGGCCAGACTCCTGCTTTAACAACTGGGATGGAAAACAGCGAACCTGGAACTCCATCTTATCTGATATTTCACTTTGCCGCGAGCTGAACATCAAGCGAGTATCCTTTCACTGTATTTTTTTCTTGTCTACTGCATTGCTACCGTCTGTCATTGCTTCAATTTGGAAGATTTTGTAGCTCAGACTCTAATTCGAATATGCATAGGGCCCTGCACATACTATCGAGAGAGGTCCACAGGTCAGATACTCCACATGGGCTTTCAACAATGCCAACGGGTTGTCACAAAATTTTGGATAAAAAGACGAGCATCTCCTTGCAAAAACTAGCATCCTACTAGATTAGCAGAGTCTGTATCTCTTACAAATATAATCACTCTGTAATCTCCTACTGATATTTATTCCTACCGCTAGCCTAGTCTCAAACATACTAGTGGTTTCGCGTACTGAAACCAGAATCAACTAGCCTACGACTGAATAAACCAAGATCTGAATTGAATGGATCATACTGTTAAAGAACAACAGGCTCGAGGCACCAGAAGAGGTTAGCAGTACATGTGTATGTAACATCCATGGATCCTCCTGAACCAGACCAAAAGCTTTGCTTATTGATCAGTGTTATCATCAGTAACACGTTCTACAAAGCTTGACAGAAGTTCAGAAGGCCAAGAATGAGTTTCACGTGCTCAAGACTAGATATGACTGGCAGCAGCTCATGATCGTTATTGGGGTGACGCTGAGCCAAAACAACAATATCTGAAAAGATATGAATAAGTCCGGGTGCTTCATTTGGTATAGAAGACTTGGCCCAGAGGAGCTAGTCCAGTCATAATGAGGTGGAGGGCTGGTATTTACAAAGTCTGAGATCTTCTCAGAAGCACTGAAACTAACCCTGAACGAACTAGGCATGAATGAACGTACGACAGTTATCAGACATTCAGTAGCTTCAGAAGCGAAAGTGGAAAAACTGGGATCTAAATGAACAGCTAGAGATCTCAGCTGCAGAGTGAGATTGTTATCTCACTGTGCATCACACAAAATCACACAAAATCCTGGCACTCACTTTTCTCTACGTGATTATGTAGAATAGACTCTTAAAACTTCTCCACAAATGTACAGCTGATTGAATAAGAAACCTCGAAACCATGATCGTTCTTTATGCAGTCTACTCCAAAACAGAAATGATAAATGAGTTCCTCAGTACGTGGACATGAGCAACATAAGTGGGCCTTGCAGATTCGCAACCCTAGAAGTTCCTTCGTCCAGTCTGTCAGATTTTGACTGAAAGTGAAAATTTATCAACCTCTTCGAAACTGGATATCGCCTGTCATGCTGCTGGAATGATGAAATCTCGCTCCTGGCAAGCACCCACTGACGCTGGCTCGCTTGACATGAGGTTGCGGTTCAATTACTATTGTCCACGTATCACACAGGAGAATACTTCCAACGTATCTGTTACTTGCTGTTGTCTACCTCTCGATCTTCAGTTAGATCCACCAATCCGCACAACCTTCCTTCGTACACACCAGTCCGCTCGACTACCGTTCAAGAGTAAGCGTGGAAGCACGAAATTGCCTTCAGAAACCACGGCAGAAATAAGAAATGCTTGTCCAGTGCACGGTTTGATCAGGTTATGATGCCACGGACAGAATCTGCACTCTAAAATGGCCTCCTAGCCTGCTGGTCTGCCCTCCTGAATGATGATGATGCAGCATCCATGGGACATGAAGAAGATAAGGCCAGTCACAGGCATGTGCAAACATGTAACTCTATATAATACTGTCAGGCTACTCTAAGAAGAGTATATTACAGTACAAATGATACAAATGGTTTACATATTGAAAGATGACATATCGATGTTTCCTCAAGTCCCAATCTCTTATAGACGGTCGTTTAGATGCACAATAGAAGTACAACAACGTTTCCATGCATCTCCGTTTCTTTCGTGTAGTACAAATTTCGATTTCTTAAGACGCGACTGTGCAATGTAATTGTACCAGGCATGTGTCAGATGTCTCTAGCATTCTCTTGCAGTAAATTTGGTCATCACGAACATATTTTCATGCAAATGACTGCACCGAAGTATGGATGACTCTACTGAGTTCAACAATTGACAATGTTATGTTTCTCTAAAAATTAATCCAATCAACTAATGTGTGGATAAAATTTATGGGATTGAGGACATATACGAAAACTCACAGTAACTGTTGCATGTTTGTAACATGAACTATGCGTGCATAAAATACCACGACACAAAGAAAGAAGAATAAACAAACTTGAAAAAGAAGGGGGGAGGGCTGCCCGGACAGCGCTTTGCGCTTTCTCGGGCCTTTCAAGAAAAAGCAAGCTTGAGAGGCCAAAAAATATATATTTTGCTATAGTTTCCGCCTACTTCCTTCGCGTTCGCGAAGCGCTGAAAGGACCTAATCTGTTGTGGGGGGGGCATCTGGAGAATGAAAAATATCCCGAGTTTTCTATGTAACTTGGAATGCATACAGAAAGCCTATATATAATGTTAATCATTAGCGGTTATTTCTCTCCTCACCAACAGTGACTACTTAATTCAATAGCATAAGGACTACGATGGACAAGATATGAACTGTGCAGAATTTATTGTATTTCGAATTAATGATCAGGTACAGCATTCCAAAATCGTAAGTGTATTATTACACTCTACTTGAGTTAGGCATGAAGCACATCTGAGTCAAATAAATCAGAGGTTAAAAGAAAACCTCCTTTGAAGGGAAGCAACAAGATACTTCAATAAATTAAGATCCTCAAAATTTTTGTCTCGGAATAATAAAGTACACGCATATGGACCTTTGCAGTCAAATTTGCCTCGTGGTTCTACTTCTAAGATGATGTAAAACATCTGGACAGAAATTTATACATTTTAAAAGAAACGACCACAACAGTATTCAGATACTTAAGACTTAAATCCTTATGAACTTTTACGTATTGATTACTTTAATCCAAAATCTGGATAGTACATCAATCTAAATTCATAATTGTTACAAAGCTAAAAAGAAAACCAATTTCATATTGGTTAATATGATCATAGACTGGACATCAGTTAACAAAAATCAAGAACTCACGGCGTAACGTTGGAACTTCTAGTATATACTTCAAAAGAAATATAAAAAAAAGTGCGTTGATTAAACATAGCTATGCCAATACTACTACTTGATGCAAATAATTGTTTCATAACAGTGTAAGAGTGTAATTTTCATAAATCTTCAGTTCAGAATCATACTTTTGTCAATATTGGACAAGTGCTAAAGAGGTATGCAAAAATGTTAAGTGGAAAGCTATTTGCAAAATTTCACCCAGAATTTTAGAAACTGCACCAAGAATCGTTATTTGAAACAGAAACCTAGCTTTGTAATTGCGCTGATCATGTGGAGATACATATTCCTAAAGGTTCAAAGTAAGATTGTGTTGCCTGTTTTGCATTGTTTCAGTTACTGACTTGAAAATTAGATAAATTATTTTGAATGTGGAGGTTATTACGTCACTAAATAATGTGAAGCTGGAAGTTGACTTAACCTTGATGCAAAGAAACCTCCCACGTACTTTCACGGGTTGTAAGCCTAAGAACGGACTCGTGGCAATGTTCAAGTACGTGAAGTCAGCTTCTGCACTCACCCGTTTAGACTTTGCATAGAGTACATCGAAGCTTTTTAAAGAGGCATGGAACTGAAAAAGGCTACACACTAAATAACAAAAGATGGGAAGACCCCATCAAATGCTACAAGGATAGAACCAAATAGGTAACATGGGGCTAGGCTCCAATAGCATCACTGGAAAATATATCCTAAGTCACCTAAGATATCCTAACCATCTAGTTCAAATGATTTATAAACAACATGAGTATACTAAGAAGCATCACCTAACGTAATTAATCTCCTATGGATTGCACCAACTAGTGCTCTATGTAGAGCAATGGAAACACTTGCCTAAAATAGGCTATACAGTAAACTAACAAAAGTGATACCCCATGTTGTCTAGTATGGTAGGCTCTTGCGTACTCCCTCGCAAACATGTCGAAGTCGGTGTCCATAGCTCCATACATCTCCAAAGCTAGAGGAACAAAGACGTGACCTTTCTGCATACCCCTATACTTGGAGACCTTGGCTAATGTCGCTCCACTTGCCATCCATCCTGGAATATGGGTGATCACCCCCTCTGAAATTGTATCACGAGTAGGATCGGTAACCATCACATCCGCCACAGTAACCTGATCCTCATGAACCAAGTACAAGTCGGATTCAAGATTGCTTTCATGCGGATGATCCCTCTAGTGGTTTCAGGTGGCTGCATCAGTTACGAGAGGGGAGATTCTGTTGTCAGTTAGTCAAGTATCCATCTAGTCCATTAACATGATATGATTTTCGTGAGATTAAGATTAGGAGGCTAGGTGCTACAATGTCCCATCACTAGTTGCATGTCTACAATCCATACTATGTAATGATCAAATCAACTTGCATGCTAATTACATTAAGAACATCTTCACTACCCAGTGGGCATTGCATTGAGAGGAGATGTCAAACATGACATATGTCATTCTCTCAAACAAGAATCACCTATCAACATATTGGCTATTCCACGAGCTGATCATTATAACATACATCTAAAGCTTGCATGCGCAACTGCTAGGCTTGGATTCATGGTATCATCAATGTTTGAAAGCTGACATGGCACACAATTACACACATTATCCTTCCAAACAAACTTCTTGGGGCTTTTTGACATTAAGCTCCTAGAAATCGAACCATTTGCTACTCAAATATGTGATAAAAATCTTATCCACATTTAGCTCTAGACCGCACGCTTGTTCAAGGAAGCTTTGGATCTCCGCTCTTATTTTCTTGACCTTATTTCTGATGCCATAAATAAAAACTACGAAATCATCAACGTATCTTATGTAACTTAATTGTCGGAAATTAGGATCAATTACATCATATTTAGGATCACACCATTATGATCCTCTAATACCAAAACCCCATAAGGTATAATCCTGTGGCCTTTCTAGTCCCTGGCTGAGGAGAGGAGAGGGCTAATCGGAGGGAAGGGTTGCTGCTGCTGCTTCGGAGCGGCGACATGTCACGTACTCATGCGTGCGGGACGCTCGGTCGACTCGGTCGCGTCTAGTCCGAACGCAGGAGGAAGCTTCACGGCCCCAGAGAATGAGAGCGCGTGGAGAGCCGAGTGTTGAGAGGGCGAGAGGCTGCGGGTGCGGGAACTGATATTGTAGTTTATGTGGCCATACTTTGGCAAACATGGAGAGTGAATAGTTCATTCTCTTCGTCTTTCAATTTGGGTTCCATTGGTAACTAAATTGAAGACTATGGAGAATGATATTGTGAGATATGAGTGTTTTTATTTTTTTAGGGTTTTGAGTGCATTTTGAGTGAATTTTCTTATACTAGACATATGGGTCGGGTTTTTTTTGTTCCTCTTCCTTTTCCTGCATTGGTTCTATTGGAACCTAGTTGGAAAATTATGGAGACCTGAATAAAAAATTATGAGTATTTTTAGATTTTAGGGTTTCCATAGTTAGCATTTTCCAATGTGAGGTGGTGTGTTAGGGGGTTGTGGTTCTGCAGGTGGGAGGAGATACATGATGGAGTGCTGGGTTTCTTTATCGTTCCCTTTGTGCTAGCTTTAGCTTGACTTTCTCTCATGGGACCGCCAAAAGCGGTGCGTGATACACCATGTCCGGTGTGTCATTGTCTCTTTACCTCGCAAGGGGTAAAGACCCACGTGGGAAAGATGCACAAAGATTATGATTGGACCACTTGGGATGCGCATGTGAGGAGGACGGTCACATCGACATCGGTTTTTTGTCACTTCGGGGGAACACGCACATTACATCGACTCCTTCGTTGAGCATTCCGGGTATACCGTCGGGGTCGTGGGAGTGGTTAACTTCCCATGCAGGTTCGATTCTAGGTCTTTTTGAGACTAGATTTCCATGTCCACGTTTATTCCATAGGCTTCCTTGGGCTCTGCATGACGAGGCTAGACGTACTTTTCGCTTACCGCTCGATCGGTTGGCCTTGCGATCCCATGGACGAGTTAGCATGGTTTTTGTTTTTATTACTTCCGCGATGGTGTCTACGTTATACTAGAGGAGGACATGTTGGACATAGAGAGGTGGCGGCTAGATTTGGAGAGATTCCGAAAGGGGGATTGGGCTACATTGCGGGGAGGAGTCTGCATTTCGGGCCACACAAGTTAGGAGTCGAGTTCAGTCACATGATACTTCTGATTCGGCGCGATTGCGACGGTGTAGGATCTTGGGGTAGGCCGGGGAGTATAGCAGGGCTGCACGGGCCCTTCATCCTTTGTCCATGGCTAGTCCTATTGAGGAGACGATTTCCTCTTCGCCTTCTCTACATCCACCCATGGGCGAGGAGATACCATTAGAGGTCTTGGAGTATCGGTAGGAGCCATTATGACTTGACAGATCATTATTTGCTCATTCTCTATGCACAGCGCCACGTTTATCATCTGGGGGTTTGTCAGGGATGGTATATGAGCATCTTCGAGATTACTTTCAGGCGAACGATCCCTCTAGTGGTTTCACGGAGTTGTTCCTGGGTGGTCTGCCGGCGATTGCGAGAGGGAGATTCCGTTGTCGGTTAGTCGGAGCTCTTGGTGCTAGTCGGCTTCTGCGATGGAGAAGGACACCTTTGGGGCATTCGACCGATTGCTATTGGAGAGGTCTTATTGCGATTAGTCAGCCGTACCGTTGTCTTGCAGCATCGCTCACACTTCCAGGAGCATCTTTGTCCACATTAGTTTGAAGTCGCCACACCAGGAGGCTGTGAGGCAGTATCGTTGGGCATTACATCACTTCTAGATATCCATCCGGATTGGGTTGTCTTGCAGGTAGACGTTGAGAACGCTTTTAACAGCGTCTTGCGTGCATCCATTTTAGAGAGCTTAAAGAGGCGTGGACCCCCTATCAAGCCTCATTCCTTTTGTACGATCTTTCTACGGTTCACATTCTTCTTTATTTTATCGGCATGGCTTTTTCCGAGGAGGAGTCACCGTTCTACAGGTCCACCCACCGTTGGCACTCGACAGGAGATCCTTTGGGGGACCCTTATTTGCCATGGTTCATTCTGAGCTCTTGTGTCTCTTTGCTTTGGCCGTGCCCGGTTGTGTGTTCCCCTCCTTGGTGGATGATACACACATTGTGGGCCATGTAGACAAAGATTAGGTGGTAGCCTTTGATTACTTGACTACCGAGCTTCATCTTGTAGGCTTGAGAGTCAAGATGTCAAAGTGTGGGCTTGGTCTCCTTTGGGCATTCCGCCTCATCTTCACTTCCGGAGGGATGTATGATATCGACGGATGGCTTATGTATTCTAGGAGTGCCCGGTAGGGTCTGAGGATTTTGTTTCACGCTACCTTGACGTTGCATTGGCCGAGGATGTTTTGCATGTAGACGACCTTCCTCTACTAGGGGATCCGCAGGTGGCATTTGGTATATTATCATCTAGTATTGCTCGTCGATTCCACCTATCTTCTTCTTCAAGTTCCTCCTTCCTTCACCTACATTCATATCACGTTTGACAAATACCTTTGATAGGAGGATCATGGGCGTCTTTGGTGACATCATCGGACCAGGGGGACATTTGAGTGTGTGACTGAAGATTTGGCAAGGAGACGCAGACATCTTTGCCAATCTCGTGTGGAGGGGGGTAGGCTTATTATCGATGGAGGAGACGGCACTTGCGGCATTCTTGGCGAGTTGGGCCTTAGTTGCACCTTTTGTTATCTTCTCGATTTGTGATCGCAGATAGGCCTATTTTGGAGATATATACGAGGGGCGTCGATACGGGATCATTTCCCTTACGGGTATTATTACGACATACGAGACACTTTACCACCCGGAGATACGACATGAGTTCCCATCTTTTTCCTCTTTTACTATCGATTGGACTAGGGATCTACAATCTATCTTGATGGATCGAAACAGATTTCATGAGGCTCTACATTCACTCTTAGTGGATCCGGCCATCCCTCGTACTACTAGAGCTCGTCTACGCTCTTGCTTGGGCAAGGCGAGGCTCGTGGATCTTGGCCGACCATGCATCGGGGCTTTCCGACTCGCACTGACTACTTTCTCCCACAACGATGAGGTTGCGTCTTGGCTTGGTATCCATCTACATCTTCATTACTCACATGTGAGTGTGGTATCACTTTAGATGCAACAGTGTTCATATGACTCGTTGTCCATTCGGAGGGCGGAGGATAGCTACCCATGATGTCATTAGGGATGTGGTGTTTGCTATGGCGCGGGAGGGTGAATCTGCTCACATGGAGAGAGCGTTGGTATGCTTTTGCGTCGACTAGGGTTAGAGGCGGGCACTGTACTTGGTTCGGGGAGGACCAGTCACTTGTGGTGATGTGGTGGTTACCGTTCTACTAGAGACACGCCTTTGGGGGGGGTGATCACCCATCCTCCGGGATGGACGGCGAGTGGAGCGGCAGCATTAAAAGGTGCCAAGTATAGAGGTATGCGAGAGAGGTCCTTATCTTTGTTCGTCTAGCTTTGGAGTTATATGGAGCTATGGACACCGACTTCGACATGTTTGTGAGGGAGTGCTTGAGAGCCTACCATACTAGGCGACATGGGGGTATCACTCTCTTTAGCTTATTGTATAGCCTATTTTAGGCAACGTGTTTCCATTGCTCTCTGAGCACTAGCTAGTGCAATCCATAGGAGAGCAATCACGTTAGGTGATGCTTCTTCGGATGCTCATGTTGTTTGTAGACCTTTTGACTTGGATAGTTCAGGTATCCTAGGTGCTGTAGGACATATTTCCTAGTGTGATACTATTGGGGCCTAGCCCCATGTTACCGGTTTGGCTCCATCCTTGTACGATTTGATGGGGTCTTCCCATCCTTTTTGTTATTATACTTCGTCTTTTCATAAGGTATAATCTTACATAGTCATAGAATCCTGCATCCAAAAGTAACATTCAATGTGGTATGTGCACTATGTTGCAATTAAACGTAATCACCAACATGAAATTTACAAATTGAAGGTCGATATCCAACTCCTTGGTTGGTAGCATAATGCAAAGTATCTATGTATTGAGCAATAGTCAGATTTTCAAATGTCATTGGCATTACTCTACAAAAGAGTTTTGCCCTTTGAGAACACACTCTATCCCCAACATCGGGGTTATCCAAGTTCAAAACTTCAGCTGACTCTCTACAAATAGCTACATGTAAGTCTAGATCTCTACCATATAATAAAAAGTATAGTGAGAATGACACTTGAGATGTTTGTCGGCTAAATCGATAACCCATGGTCAATCATGATATCCTGATGTTTCAGTCTTCTAGATGATATTTCTTCAAGCCAAACTTTCTGAATCCTTTCTTCACCCTCAGAATAACTCTCTCTACTAGACCATCAACCTCATGTTGATCTCTTTAGATGGTACGATGATCAATCAAAGCTCGATCATCCAAGGCCTAAAAATCGTCCAAAAACTCAATATCTTGATCATTCATCACCTCCGGCGGTATTGCATGGACATTTTTTTGCTTTGAGAACGCATGAGTGCATAGCTATATAAGAACCTTTCTTACTCTTGTGTGTAATACGCATGAGTGCATAGCTATATAAGAACCTTTCTTACTCTTGTGTGTAATACGCATGAGTGCATAGCTATATAAGAACCTTTCTTACTCTTGTGTGTAATTTTCTCTTTCTCCTCCTCACCAATCTACATTCGAGTCTATTGCAACCGGTAAAACTCCCGCATAAGAAAATCGTGATATTCAAAAATTAGATAATTAATTCTTGCTCAAACCTCAAAAACAATTGCTTTACAACCTCATTGTGGTCTTAAGAAATTTCCTAACATTTCTTTTCTCCATATCTCTCAAAAACATTCTCTAATCATACATTGTATCACAATGTGATATGCACACCTCTGTGTACTAAAACCATCATACATTCCAATTCTTCACTCCAAATACTTTCAAATTTCACAAAAAAATCTTTTATTATCCAGAATTTAACTCTAGAAAATTTTATTGATAAAAAATTTCAATAGCAAAAGTTATTATCACTATACTAATTTTGTGATGGTATGTGCAATACTACAAAATCTGATTGTATACACAAATTTCAGGCTAACTCTGTACTCAAAACTCATCCAATTGAGTTTTAATTTCAATCCAAACACAAGCTTGAGTTGTAAACTATATATAATTTAAATCATATCTGTCCAAAACCTTGTAGGTTTCTCAGAATAGCCTCAAATACACTCCACGGTCTGAATTTTACTCTCCAAATTCCAATCATTAGAATAGAGTGACAATCCACTCAATTGCATCCATTTTTGAGTACTTCTCCTTGCTCAGGTTGTTAGCTTTCCAACCTTTATCCCAAATCTACAAATTTTTCTTGGCAAGGCAAGTTTGGGAGTTGGGTCATTCGTGAGAAGTCCCTATTGCAAAGTGTAATTCAAGGTTCATGTACCATCATCTTCCTTGTCCAGTTTTAAGATTCTAACTTTGAGATTTGAACAAGCTTCAACATTAAAACAAGCTTACAAAATACATAAAAATCTTATTCATGTTTACCAATAATCTAGGTACTAATCAATTATTATTATTATTATTGATATGATATGATATATTATTTGATAAATTTTCTTAGAGAAACACAAAATTCACTAGGAAGCATAAGATTAATAATATTACTTTCAAGAAAATTTTCACAATTTTATAAAAAAATGTATGAATGAACTCAAACAAAATAGATAATCAACTTTACCCAACTATCGTGTAGTTTGCAATGAGAGTGTGCAAGCTTTCTTAGTATTTACAAATAAACAGTAAATAGAACTTCATATTTAAATGTATAAATTTGGATATTAAGAAATTTTTCAAGGACTGGTCTGAGCTTGCAAAAGTTACTAACAGAAATCAGTTTACAAATGGTCAAATCGTTCAAATCTAAAGATTGTACTTGTGGGTGACGTGCAAGATGCTTGAAATTGATTCTGTGTTAAGTCGTCAGGACTTACTAAGTGTTGTCTTGAAACTATTTTAGAGACGAATTTGTCATACACACTCTAATATGATTACCACGTACGACTTTTCGAAAGACACGTAAGGTCCCTCTTGCCTTTTAAGTGCTTTTGGTGAGTTTGAATAGTCAGACATTTAAAAACCCTTCCGATAACTGTTAGACGCCAATAAGATTTTATCAGGGAGAAGTTTAATATGAAGCTCAAGTCATAACATGCCGTTGAGACTCTGGATCGTCGATAAGGTCCCTTTGCTCCTTCGTGTCGTCAACAGTTCATTAAATATTCTTCAAAGGTTATGAGGCTCTTCTACACCACGTAAGTTTCCGTTATTCTATAAGTTGTCTCATAAGTCATATTGATGGGAGTGTTGAAATGACATACTTGGACCAGACCTTACGAGGAATGGATTGCATCGAGGACTCATCCTCCTAACATCTAGAACTGTAAACTGTACACTTAAAGTCTATCTCTTAATGGCCAAACATATTCATCAGTCCGAAGGTTTGATTTAAACCTCATATGAGATGAAAGATTTCTGAAAGTATGGATCTGGTAGCAATGGCTTTTCAGGGTTGGGCAGGGATGAACTTCTTCACCTTCGCTGCATGCAATCTGAGCAGATCAGGAGAGAGTTATTGAGTTCACCAGTGAAGCTGTTCTAATGTTAACATTCTCTGAATACATAGGTGGTGTCGTGAGCCTGTACAATGTCCTATGCAGCCACCTTTGACAGCGGTACTCCTAAGAGTAGGTCTCGTTAGATCACGAGTCTAGTTGACTTTTCGTTCTCTGGGATACTCGTACATATATTTCCTGCTTTCCAGCCACTATATACTATTCTTTTTTCTGCTGGAACGCAACCTGATAACAAGCAGTGAGACCAGGCTATTTCACATTGTGGCTAGCCTCTGGAGTTTCTTATTGGAGAGTGCCGTCGATCCCCAGGGCTTCAAGAATCTGGATAGCAATCAACCAGTTAGTCAGTCGTCTCTCTTCATCTTGCTTATTCTACTCTACTGGTCCATTCAGAGACAAGGTAAGCTTAACAGCTAAACCTGAGCCCACACTGAAAACAGGGAGAAAGAGCGAGAGAGTGAGTGAAAGATTTCTTGGAAAAAAATTAGCATGCTACTCATAAATTTCAAAAGATTCAAGGTACCGGGAAGGAAGACTGTGGCCGCTGTATGGAGTCTCTTGGAGCTCGCGGGTCTCTTTGTTGGAGAAGAGCCGATGAAAGCACAAGAAACGCCCGGAGGCACTAGGCTTCTCGAACGCCTGAATATGAGCTTCAGCTACATCATCCACGTGAGCGTATGCCATAACTGCATTTTGCTTCCTCTCTGCCAAAGTTCAAATCGACACATAAGTATTATCAGCCATCTTCCATCTGAAGTTTGCTGGTCTTGGAGTCTAACAAAAGTTGTTGCCGGGTTCGAGTCGTTGTTTGTATATTCGGTGAATGTACGCATGCATCCCTGTGAAACAAGAGTTGGGGAGACGAACCTTTCAAAGAAGACATAAGAGAGTGACTGGTTGTGGTAGCATTTGGACCAACCACAGTTGCAGGGTTAATCACCACGAGGTCCACTCCCCTGTCCCTTGCAAGAGCCCAGGCGGCTTTCTCTGCCAAGGTTTTGCTGACGGCTCCCCACAACTGTCAACGTAACATCGACACAAACCCAATGGTCAACATCCGGTGACCATATTCCGGGCATGGCACCTGCAGCTACAGTCAATCCCTGACAATCTCCCCACGTGAACTGGTTTATTGTCATCAGATTTGGTTGATACGGTGTTGACTGTCAGTGGACACACCTTGTTTTCACGGCAGAAGTCCAAATTACTCCAGCATCGCTCATCCACCGTCTGCACACCGTTGGGTGATTGTTGGACATCGAAGACCATGGTCGACGCGCATGAGGTCAGCAGCAATCGTTTGACGGAAGACACGTTCGCACAAGCCTCCACCACATTGAGCGTGCTTCTCACTTCACCCTCAATCGCTTCGGCCTGCAAGTTTGACATCATAGAGGATCATCAGCCAGCTGACACTCGAAATACAGAGATGATACAAAGTACCTCCTCGAAGTTCTCTGCGCGAAAGGATTAAGATTCACTATCGATCAAGCATATGTCTAGATCTAAATTGCATGACAGGCAGCCTGGACAATAGCTTCTATGTGAGCTTGACAACCACAAAATTAATCTTCACTATTTCTGCCCGAGGCAAATAACTATTTTATGAAGAAACAACTCCCTAACATCCCTTAACTGGGATCGAATGCTCAAGCTGAGAATGACCTACAGGATACTCCGGAAGCCCGTTGAGTGAGTCCGCTGGGGGACATGTGAGAAAAATGGCAGAGCAACCGCTGAATGCCTGTGTAAGGCTGGCATAGTCAAGCAGATCTGCTTCCCTCAGCTCCAAGCTCTCCTCGGCTCCTGCCATCCCCATCAACTCGGCCGCTTGTTCTGGAAGAACACGAATCCCACAGTGAGGACGTGATGTCCCACAAACGGTATGCCGAACAGAGCAGCCTTGGCAACTGTGTATCTAGGAAGGTTCCTGTCTTTACCATATTCCTGTCCATTGTTCCATCTACTTCAAGCGATCGAAGGGACCACTCTTTATTGTTGTCAAATTGGATGAAATTTGTCTGTGAATGGTAAAGAGCGTCTCCCATTTGACTTCGGAGGCTACAAATCAGCGTACTCTTTATCAGCAGTTGCCCAGCCTGCTTTGTCCCATTGTGGAGCAAAAACAGCTTTACATACATGCTTGCAGTAACAACAGAGCTCGCGAGTGTTCGAACGCGAGTACTTATCCTGAGATGACTTGTGAGCTTAGACATGTGCACAGAAAAGTGATCACTAGATTACCAGGGGATGTAGGCAGGGCAGAGACGACTTTGTAGCCTTTCTGCAGCAATCTGCGAATCAACCACTCTCCAACAGGGCTCCAGATTCCCACGACTCCCACAAGTTTGCCTGCATTAGCAGCCTCCGAGTCGAAGTCCCACGATGCCATTCTGCAGAAGGAGAAGAGATGTATAGGGATTATTCTTGATGCAGCGGTCAATTGACAATCGCTCAATCTGTACTACAAAATCTGCACAGATGAATGAATGAAAATGAGGAATGAATGATGGGAGGTCTGATGAGCTCAATTCTCGAATTTCCCCCGACCTCCTGTGCTCTTCTGCTCTTATTTTTGTGTGGATCGCAACTCTTTATAGTATATTGAGTCGATCCACAATGATTTTCAGCTACAGCAGTTTGAGCATCGAGAGGCAAGGGGGAGAAAGAAACCACGCTTCATGACTCACTGAATGAACAATTTGCCATCTTTATAGTCCCAGCATCCAGAGGGCTGCCATGCCAGCAAAAAGCTCAGGCACAATGACCTGGTCAGAGGGTGGGGCTCTAAACAGGATTCATGGCGATGATGAGTTTTTGTTTGCTTTTACTGCGAGTCTACTAGACAAGGATAGCCACCACTCCACGCTTTAGTTGAGTCCAGTGCAGTGGCAGGACCCACACGATACCGGAATTGGGCCGAACTTCAAGCAGAGCAGAAGGCCCAAATTGACCCAACTCGTTTGCCCCAACCTCTGCGTGTATCCTGTCTTCCAGTCAACAACATCCGCGTGATCGCTATAGTCCTCCCTCTCTTGCTCCAAACATGTAAAGTAGACCGTGGACCATCTCCGTGTCCTTTTATTCTTGAATATCAGTATTATCAACTTTTCAAGATATCTGGTAATAAAAAATTCCCGGTTTGGTATCACCTTGTTCTCCAGAATCAAATACTGTTACCGAGACCACGAATACTTACCCTACCAGGATCAGCCCAACATGTCCCTGTCCATCAGCCCTTTTTCGGCAGCGAGATCCCGTAACAATCCAGTCGGTTCTGTAGTTTTCTGTATTCAGCCCTTACATGTCCGGATCGATCCACAGCTTTAATATTTGTCTCTTTGTGATCTACCGAACATCTTAAGTTGTGTACTTGTTAGCAGCCAATGTAGTTGAATGTACCGAAACGTGGTGATCAAAAGCAGAGCCTACACTTAGCCAGACAGAGGATCTGCTGACAGTACAGTACAGTACAATCTATTGCAGTTCTGGTGGAAAGCTAAGGAAAGGAGCCATTCAGGTTTCCTTTATGGCTACTGTAATCATGTTACCATATTCCGACTATTGGTTTGTTCGTTCCTTTTCTTTTTTATTTCTGTGCAGGGTAACTGTCTTTGCCTGGGCAATCCAATGATCACCCAGGAACGGATGAGGTGTCAACCTATTCTGTCCTCGAAGGCGTGATGTTAGCTGGCAGCATCCTTTCCTTCCTTTGCCAGTTCTACCTCCCTGTTCAAGAGGTTATCTACATAGGAAACTTAATAATACTCAGATTTATATTCTCATGTTTGTGCCAGCCCCTTTGTTTGACTAGTGCTGCATAGTACATGCTCACATCCAATCTCTGTCAACATTCTAACCCACTCCCACGTCAGCATGTAATGTGGCAATAGCGGAATCAGGATGACCCAGAAGTGGCCTTGCATGTCTATAAGTTTGCCATAATGAAAATCGAACCACACACAGGAATATAACAAAAAGGATGGGAAGACCCCATCAAGTCTTACAAGGATGAAACCAAACCCGTAACATGGTGCTAGGCACCAATAGCATCACACTGGGAAATATATACTCTTCCACCTAAGATATCCCAACTCAAATGGTGTACAAACAACAGGAGCATCATAATAAGCATCACATAATGTGATTTCTATCCTAGGGATTGTACCAGCTAATGCTCTTTGGAGAACAATGGAAATTTTAAAATATGTCATACAATAACCTAAAAAGAGTGATACCTCATACCGCCTAGCATGGTATGCTCTTACTACCTCACGAACATGTGGAAGTGAGTGTCTATAGCTCCATATAACTCCAAAGCTAGATGAACAAAGAGTTTGCCATAATCTACTAAAAAACTTTCGGTCGTTTCCGGAGATGTACTTTTGTTTCTTCGTGCAGTTAACTACTGCTGAGATTATTACATATGCAGCAGAGGATGAATCTGCATACTGTTCTCTATATGCTCCCGAAATTACATACAAGGGGAAACAAGTAATATAACAAAAAAAATTGAAGACCCCGTCAAATAGTACATGGATGAAACCAAAGGGGGTAAGATGGGGCTAGGCCCCAATACTATCACAATGGGAAATATGTATCACAATGGGAAATATGTCATCTTGTACCCTAAATTACATTCACCTTTAAGATCTTTCTTAGAAGTGGTTCAACCCGCTACATGAGGTTGCTCTTGCGCTGCATGTAATAAAGTGTAGTAATTGGTTAGAAAAACGAAATGCTTTTAATCTAGCAAAACGAAAAGTTGTTCTTCTAAGATATTACGGAACATGCTGTGTTTGATTATGGGGTTTAATTCCGTCTTTGTGCACAAGGTGCACTATGTGTTCTTTAGGTCCTCTTTTGGAACATATACCTTCTCCTGGAGCAAAAAGCCGAGGCAATTCAGAACAATTGTAGGTGAGCACAATCCATATCCCACTTGCCTCTACATCTGTTCTACCAACCTGTGGTTTCCAGCAGTATATGAGCCAAAGCTCACCGCCTTATAATAGTCATGACCAGGTCCCAAGGTCAGAAGGACCAAAATCTGCCTACTTCTTTGTTGAGAACAAAGGCAAGGAGAGTGTCTTGTGAGCCTCTCAGAAGACACTTTCCTTGCACAAGAGTCTAATATAACCCCTTTCTCATTCTCAAGAACAGTTAAAGGAGTCAGACGACGTTCTCACTTCTTGACTTTTTATGCTATGCCCACATTCTTGACCTTCTTGTTGGCTAAGGAGTGTCCAAACTTGCATCCATGTTACATACTCTTTCGAATTGAAAAGAACGACATATGAGGAAGTAGCCCGCTGACCTATTCGTCATTCGTTTGACTGCATTACAATTCCATTCGGAGTGATTCCCTACCTAGAACAGGGCCTACCAGGTGATGATTGAATGATCCTGATGCTATTGCTGTACGTAAGACAATGGACATGACCCCGTGTAGTAGCTATAATTTGCTACAGTATGTGTTAACCCTACATGGCTAACAATGGTCACATCCTTTTGATCTTATTAGTATTACAATATTCGCATCCTTTTGATTTTATTAGTATTACAATAGAATTACTTTGGGGGATCCATGCCATTTTTTCTTCATCTACTTTCTATTACGGCTATAACGTTATGACTTGGCTTGGTCCACCATCTACATCTTCATTGATCATATATGAATACGGTACTAATCTAGATGTAACATAGGTCCATATAACTCGTTGTCCATTCGGAATGTAGAAAATAGCTATCCATGATGCCATTAGTGATGTGGTGTTTGCTATGACTCAAAAAAATATGGATAACTCACATGGAGTGAACATTAGTATACCTTGCACTCGACTCGGTTTAGGTCATATCTATATTTGATTTGGGATGATCATATTACTATTGCAAGCATTATGGTTATAAATTCTACACATGACACAGTTTTAGAGGTGGTGATTATCCATCCTTTTGGATGGGCCGCGAGTAGAGCTATAGCAGCCAAGATTTCATGTATAGGGGTATGTAGAGAGCTCATCTTTTTATTCTTCTAGCTTTTGAATTATATAAAACTATGGACACTGACTTCGACATGTTCGGAACATACACTGTGCGCAGAAGCCTATCATACTAGACGGTAGGAGTTTCACTCTCTTTAGCTTATTATGTAGTCTATTTTAGACCACGTGTATTAATTGCTCTACAAAGAACATTAGCTTGTACAATCCACAGGAGAGCAATCACGTTAGTTGATGTTTCTTCGGATGCTCCTGTTCTATATAGACCTTTTGACTTAGATAGGTCGGATATCTTAGGTGCAATAGGACATATTTTCCATTGTAATGCTATTGGGGCCTAGCTTCATGTTACCTGTTTGGTTTCATCCATGTACTACTTGATGGGATATTTTCATACTTTTTGTTATTTTACTTTTTACTATGATTTGAGTACAAAACTATCCATGCTTCATGCCGCTACTATGGAACATTTACTGCACGTGCAAACTACATAAGCAGCGGTAATTTTGACAAACGGTTCACAAACCTAAGTTACGAGAAACTTAAAGCTTTTCAAAATTGTGATAGAACATGATGATGACATCCTATGTTGGATTAAGTTTTGGGTGTTTTATATCTACTTGGTATGTTGATGATATATTATCCGAGGTGGACTGGATTTTATCAGCGTATGTCCGGCTACGGCGACGCGAACTGGGCACGATGAAGTCTGTTCAAATCTAGAAGATCAACAATTGCTCTAACAGTGCTGCAATGAATGTTGGGAAAAATTATTGATGTGTGGGGATTCAAAATCATCAAGAGAATTCAGCTTTGAAGCAGTTAATTTAAATTATAATCATATCTAAGGTGTGTCATACCTTAACTCAATATAAATTCACACAAGAGAGAGTTTTTGAGCAACGTACTCTACTTTTTTTGCTCAAAACAGGATCTGAAGTATGTAAGTTTTGAGACCTTTTTACTTCTTCTTTCTTCCATCCATACATTCCTTGAGTGATCTCAAAGGACGCTCGTCTAATCTCTTCTGTTTAATCCCACCAATGTAGAGATCATAATTATTCCAAAGACCTTAGAGAGAGACGCTACGTGCTCGGGAAGAGTCAAACAAAATAAAATTTGACACTCGACCAACGTAAACTTCGTCGAAATGGCTACTCTCCCCGTGAGAGGGGAGAGGGCACAGCAAAAAATATAAAAAAAAAAAAAATTAACTGGCAGGTCGAGCCCTCCTGGCCT
Organism: Marchantia paleacea; assembly: GCA_014180765.2. Taxonomy (NCBI): domain Eukaryota; kingdom Viridiplantae; phylum Streptophyta; class Marchantiopsida; order Marchantiales; family Marchantiaceae; genus Marchantia; species Marchantia paleacea. The sequence goes on along the minus strand of MUAA02000108.1, from coordinate 364,119 downwards.
CTCTTTTTTTCACAGGCAAAGTATCTTCATATTTTCCGATCCACATATTAGACTCTTTATGGTCTCAAAGACAAAAGAAAGGAAAACTATGAACTAGAATTACATCTTAAAATCAAGATGTAATTCTAGAAACTGAACTGATTTTAAACTCCTTGAAGATTACGAGTCAAAAATTAAACAAGAGCGAGAAGCATAAAAGATAGGAATCAAAATTAGAGCTGAAAATTATGAATAGAAATTGAACTGACTATAAATCCCGTGAAGACTGAAACGCAAAGGTCAAACCAAATTGAAAAGAAGAACCAGAAAAGAGATGAGACACAAGAGTCGAGATTGAAATGAGATTAATCTTGAAGAGTAGGAGATTAAGGGCAATCTCAATTGAAAAGCCAAGAAAGATAGAATTGGAATCAAATGTAGAGATGAGAAAAAAAAGCGAGATTGAAAGGAGTGGCATACTTAAGACATGGAGGGTTACAGTCAATCACCATTGAGAAGCAAAATAAATTAGAATCATATGTATAGCTATGAAACAAAAAAGAAATAGCAAAGAAAAAAGCAAAAAAAAATTGGAATCAAATGTATAGTGAGAAAAAAAAACTTGATTGTCAAATTCACATCAAGTGTGAAAAAAATATATTAAATCAAAGTGAATAGAACCCCTGACTACTTGGAGGTTGAAATGTCATGACCGAGAAGAAAATAAAGTCAGAAACTAAATATAAAACTATAAAACAAATCTTAAGACTGAAGTGAGAAAAAAACTTTTAGGAATAAGCTCAATGACGATTAAGAAGCTAAAAAGATAGAACTAATGTAGATTTGATACATTGAAAATGAAGTGAATGACATCTTTAAAAACTTAGGGGTTGAAAAAAAAAATTGAGCCATAATTTCATCAAAAATTGAAATTGAACAAAGAATATTTTTGAAAATTAGGAGATTAAGTGCAAACAAGACTCAATGCTTAAAAGATAAAATTGAGAATGAACATGCTCATATATATTTTAAGATTTAATTTTTAATAAAATTATTAAATTTATTGACTCAAAAATATATATTTATTTAATTATATAATAATATTATAATTCATTTATATATATATATATATATATTATTATATTAAAATTTAATTTATAACATTATAAAATAATATTTTAAAAAATTTGATTAAAATTTGATTTTTTGGATTCAAAAAATTTTAAATTTCAAAATTATAAAATTTTTGATTATATATTTATTAAAAGTATGCATTTTTATTTAAAAAAATATGACTTTTCATTAATCCATGAATAAAATATGAGAGTAATATTTCATTTGAACAGATTTAATGATAAAATAATCATGACATGAATTCAAATATGCATAATATCATATCAAGTCCAATATATTTTCAATTGTAAAAAATTAAGATACCAAAAATAATTTGATAAAAAAACTTTAATAATTTAAAATTGATAAAAAAAATTGATTTTTTATCATTTAATTGAATATATTTTTTAAAAATAATTTTTATAAAAAAAATAATAAATATTTCTAATTTAAATTTTATTTTTTTGAAGTTTTTTATATATGTATGTTAGGGAGTTTCAATTTAATATATGCAATTTTTTTGACATAATGTATATTTTCATGCAATAAAAAATATTTAACCGTATTTATTTACAAAGATTATAATTATTTTTAGTCTATAAATAACTTGTATAATATAAAATCACGATGTCTATAAAAAATAAACATGAAATTTTTTCTTACTCATAAAATTATGAAAAATTTTAATTTAGACTATTTCATAGCATCATATGTTACATGTTATATGCTATGTTGAATCACCCTATTAATCTTATAAACATGTGAAAAATTTTTAACTTTTTCAATTATAAATCATTGAAGATAATCATTTAGATACATTTGTAAGACATAATGATACACATAAGAGAATTATGAGGTGCATTGAATGTGAAAATTCTAAAAAAATTTGACATGCATGATATGATATATTTTTTTCACATGGATTTATTTATCATGTTTATATATAAGTAACAGATCACTTCTTTACATATAATACCTATTTTCATGTATGATAACTTTTTTTTAGATTACTAAAGTATTGTTTATAACTGTAAAGGCGACATGAATATCTTATGCATCCATTATATAAAATATTGATTTGCAATAAAATTAGGTAACTTAAAGTTTAGCCCAAAATTAAAATTAAAAAAGATCCCTTAGCACAAGGAAGTTAATCAAAATATGATTAAAAATTGAAAGAAATAACAATGAGAAGGAGAGGTAAAAAAAATATTAAAAATTAAAAGAGTATACCACTTGAAGATTAGAAGGTTAATGACAATGAGATTAATGACTAGACAAAATATTAGAGTTTAGAAATAAAATTGAGATTGAATTGAGTAAATTTTCTTGAAGATTAAGAATTTAACCTCCAACAAGATTTATAAATATACAATATAGGACCTAGAATTAACCATGAGAAGCAAATATTGACTTTGAACTAAGTTTAGATTCTTTGAAGATGAGGAGTCAAAGGTCAAACAAGATTGAGAAGTAGATTTTGAGTGTAAGACTTGTATATCTCTCAACAACCAAGAGAAAATTTACAAAATGAATCATAAGTAGGATTTGAGGTTGAGATGGTTGTAAAGTTCTCACAAAATCATGAGTTCAAACATAATTGACAAGTAATGATTAAATAACCAGAATTGAAATTGAATTGGTTGTGTAATACCCCATGATCAGGAGGTAGGGGATCAACTACCACCAAGAAGCATGTACTCAAAAGCCAAGCCCAATTGTAACCATCCAAAAAAATGCAAAGGGTAATTGATAAATAGTAATTTCAAAAACATGTAACTCATCCAAAGTTTAAAATCATATGAAAAAGCATAAAAGATGTAAATGGAATTAATGTTTGAGTTCTCCTCAGTGTCTTGTTGTGCAGCAATTAACTCTTTATAGGTGTTTATACGAGGCATGAGTTGTCCAAGATTTCTAACTTGAACAACTTAGAAATTTGAGTTTGAATGTTAATTTTATTTGGGCTAATAGTTCCCAACGACAAGTAAGGTTGTATGTAAATTGTTTCATGTCAAGTAAGTAAGGATTGAAAATATTATTCAGTAAGCTTCTTGTTAATAAATCATAATAATTGGAAGTTGTTGCATTTAATGCGACAATGACATGGACAAAAATAAAGTCTCCATACAAGGTTTTATTTCAGCATTTTAGAACATGTTGTACTTTCAATTAGACACATGAACTATGTAATCTTAGGAGTAACTCCAAGGTATTGACTTAACAGTACATCAAGTTGTCTAGTCGGACTTAACAATTCCCCTTCACACGTGTGTTCCGATCACAATCGTGTTTCAATCGATGTCCAATGATCTTGTTATCAAACTTTAAACTCCGTGGTGACTGCAAGGTGTATTACGCAGTTTAAGGTTATGTAGTCACGGATGAATCTGAAAATCAACCTTGGTAAATATAACCTGAAAAGGGTGGGAGGCCAAGATGCAGAAAGCTCCTTGTACTCCGGAATAGCTAGAAAAGAAAAATACACAATAAAATAACAAGAAAGATGGGAAGATCCAATCAAGTCTAACAAGAATGAAACCAAATCGGTGTCACATGGACATTTCTTCACTCTGAGAACGCCTGAGCATCTGGCTCAACCTAGTATGAGTTGACAATCTCTTCTTCTTCTCCTCAGCACTTCATATTCGAGTTCATTATAACCAGTAAAATTTCAGCGGAAAAATATTATGATATCCAATGATTGGACCAATAACTCTCATCTAAACTTCACAAAAAATTTCTCTACAATCTTTTTGTTCTCTCAAAAAAGTTTCACATATTTCTCCACTCTAGATCTCTCAGAACAATTTTCGATTTACACACTGTATCACAAGTTGATATGCAGACCCCTGTGTACTAAAACCATCACTCATCCCAATCCTTGACTCCAATTGCTCTCAATTTCATGAGAAGGTCATTTATCATCCAAAATTCAACTGTAAAAAGTTTTATTAATAAAACTTTTTGATAGCAAAAGAAATGATTCATGTACTAATGTCATGACAACCAAGGCAATCCCAAGAACTCGATCAGATACACAAACTTCAAGCTATCACTTCGTACTCAAAACTCATCCAATTGAGTCAAAATTTCAAGCCAAGCACAAGCTTGAGTCGTAAATATATTTTAGTTGAATCAGATCTTTCAAAATCCTCATAGGATTCTCAGAAATACCCTAAATACACTCAAAGGTCTAAATTTCTCTCTATATCTTTGAATCACCATATCAGAGTAACAAACCCTTCAAATGCATCTATTCTTGAGCCCACGTCGTAGCTCTTCCCGTCAGCTCTCCAACCATGTCCCCAAATCTCCAAATGTCATCCTCGAAGGCTTTCAAAACTTTGAAGAAGTTGCTCAAGTGCCCTCATTAGCTCAAACTCCAAGACCAATAACAATAAAGAGTGTTATTTTGACTTCTAGTGTGGCCAAATTAGCTCTATATTAACTTAGAGCTTTACAACTATCCTAAACATATCACAACCAAGAGTCCTAAAATCATGATTGTGATATATGTATTTACATCATGGAATTATAAATACATACATCACAACCTAGAGTCCTAAAATCCACAAAATAGCTTTTATAAATCTCTTAATAAGTATCCCAACATAGTAGTAGCATGCATCTTGTTATTTATGGACATCAATAAGAAGAATATATTAATATCAATATTATATATATATATATATATATATATATATTCCAAAATTATTTTATATAAATTTGATAACTTTAATTCATAATTCTATTTTTATAATGGTAGATAGTCAAATATATTTCTTATAACTACTCTAAGATGGAAATTGGTATAAACTAGGAATATAATGAAATGTTGAGAATATTTATCATGCAAATCATTGTGTTGATATGTTAATAGAAAAAATTAAAATTTTCATTTGATGGCAATGTGTTCAATTGTTAAAACCTTTTCCCTCCTAACACAAAAGCACACATCATGTATATATTATTACCTTCGACATAATTATGTCATAGACTGTTATTGAAATCTTAAATCTTTGTAAAAGAATAGCTACCCATGCACTAAGAATTTAGACACATACTTTTTACAAAGATACACTCCAGGTTTGAGGTTCTGATGCATGTTCACAACAGCTCGAGTTAAGTACAGGAGTGTACAGTACCAAAACATATGAGTATGAGTCAGGGAAAACGAAGTGACGATCAAAGGAACAGCAAGTAGACACGCACCTTGCCTACCGGACGGCGTGGGGTTCTCCGATTGTTGGAGGAACTCCGAGGGGCATATGGTGGCGATTACCACTGGAAACGAAAGGTATAAAGGACCTATCAGCGGTCGGTCGAAATGTGGGGCTCGAGTGCCTCTTCACGTCAAGGTGGATTGTGTCGTGTGTGTGTCCGCACGTTGAAAACCTGGCGAGTCGCACGGTTGAATTATTTCGATTTAAGGGCTGCGCATAACAAGCGCGTGCCTGTTTCAAGTCCAAACTATGAAGTCCAAGCTCAGTCGGGGCTAAGCCAGAGTCTCCAACGTTCACAGTGTTCCACATGGGCATGAGAGAGGAGAGAAGCAGGCGTTACTAGATCATTCTCGTACACTTAATTTGGTTGCCTAATGAAGTAGCCGTAATCTCTAGATGACAGAGGAATCTCACAAAATTCCTCCATTAAAGTGATCATGACCATGAGTCTCGCAGAGCCTCTAGAACTTTTTAAAAATCTTCCTTTCAACCTTTCGCTCCTGCTGCGACTTTACCAAAAATTGCGGCCTCTTTCATCCACATCCACGTTTTGCGGAGAAGAAGCGTAAGACTGTGACATTGCTTTCGACAAGTGATTTGTGAAAAGAATCCAGATTTTCAGAGTTCTAATAGAGCTGCACCCGAATTCAAAACGAATTTTGAGACATCTGTTCGGACTTCTCTTGAATTGACTGAATCACTCGGAAAATCAGAAGATAAGTTCAAGTACACACAAGAATTGTTGGATGTTAGCAATCATCGCTTTATTTGAAAAAATCTGCTCTGACGCAAGTGCAGAGTACGATCTCATTCGGATGTTCAAACTTTCAGTCGAACCTGCTTGACAACAAAGCTTAATCCATAGAATGACCTTCTACCAGTGAAGTCACATGGATATACCACAGGAAGTCTCCATCACTAGTTCATGGAGTCTCCTTTGTAAATTCCTAGTGAAAACTAGCTACACTCAAGGTCCGCAACGACCATAGATACAGGAGTAAGAGGGGATATATAACAACTCTGGGTCTGAAGCGGATACACGAAAACTCTGTATAGTAAAATATTTCATTGCTGCCTAAATGATCCTCCGATTATCGCTCGCCTTGACCCAATGGCCACACAGATCTATCTATTGTCCTCAGATTTTGAAGCTGGCGGTCGACAACTCAAAAATAATCCTGGATACGGCTCACACGATCAAGCTCGATATCTGCACACCCGAGTCCTGTTCTACTTGCAGTCTTGGTCTCGCCCTCGACCCCGATACAGAATTGCTAAAACGTACATGTTGGTTTTGCGACCAATACCTATTTCTACTCCTTATTTCACTGCTCCGAATGAGTTCTCAACTGGACTGCATAAAAATTTCCCTACTGTTCTTAGCCTGTCATAGTTATGGGCTCAGTCCCAATCTCAAGAGCTTTTCGTTGGAAAGTCTCAGAGGACTGTACGATTCCTGTAGCCTGGACACAACAGTTCAGACTTTCAGTCCACTGAGCATAACAAACTGGTTGAAGGGCAAAACTTGACAATAAGCTTTTGTGCGTGGTTTCGATACTGAAACCTTGGCATAGATTGGAACATTTGCGTACCTCTTGTGAGAGAGCGTAGGAAAAAGCTTTTTCATCAGTTCCAGCGCTTCGTCGTCACTGAGCAACCGTTCGAAGCACAAGTAACGACCAGATGCCTGTGAGCTTTCCACTGCATCTATGTGCGCGGCAGCCACAACATCCGCCCGCGCGACAGCAAGCACTCCACCGTGCTGTCCTTCTGGAGTGTCCACCACACACATGGTTCGCATAAGCAAACGTGATCCAGCCGTTCACGAAAGGGAAATTTGCAACTTCAGCGCTACAATCAACTGTGTCGGTCAGGGATATAAGCACTTAAAGCGCTGACAGTAAGGTGCAGGACGATGGATACTCAAGGACTGAAGGTAAGGAGAGGGCCTGAGCTGGTACCTGAGATCTTTGGGTTAGGACCCGTGACGATCGCCGGATTCATCACGACGAGGTCCAACCCTCTATCCCTCGCTAGAGACCAAGCTGCTTTCTCGGCCACAGTTTTCGCCAGAGCTGACCATAACTGGTAAAATGGAAGAGCTACGTGTGTCAATCTAAAAGGAAAAGAGTTCATGCGCAAGCCACTGAGTGCTTCCATCAACTGCAGCTCGTAAAATCAATTCCGCACTCCTTGATGAAGATGGTTACCTTGTTTTTCCGAAGGAAATCCACGTTGCTCCAGTTCCGTTCGTCCACAGATTTCAGAGAGTCGGTTTTCGTGTTTATGTCAAACACCACAGCCGATGCCGATGATGTGAGGACCATGCGTTTGATAGATGAGTTGGCACATGCCTCCACTACGTTCAATGTTCCTCTCACCTCAGCATCCACAGCCTCAGCCTGGCAGAGTAACAGTAGAGCTCAAGGTTAGTAACAGTAGTTTCAGAGACCTCAAATGAAGAGTCAGAATTGCATTCCTCGGAATGTTGGCACCAATGTTCTTTTCCATATTGATTTTCAGGTTGAATTCGACTAACGTAAATCACAAAGGCGTTGTGTATGGACACTCACCGGGTAGTCAACTTGCCCATTCATCCCATCACAAGAGGGGATGCTCAGGAACACGCCTGAACAGCCTTCAATCACGGTCAAAATGTTCGCGTAGTCAAGCAGATCCCTGACCATCAGCTTCAGCCTCTGTTCGGCACCAGGCAACGCCATCATTTCCGCAGCTTCATCTGCAACACGCAAGCTTGACTGTCACTACTATGGAATGCCTCTCTGATTGTTTGCCTCTCATGCAACGGAAAATGGTACACTTTTCCCAGCATTTCTGCAAATCAAAGAGCAAGCTCAAAGGGAGAAGAGAGTCGAGAAGAGTACCAGATGAGCTGCCGATGGCGGAGTGAACGACATACCCTCGTTCGAGCAACTTTTTAACCAGGGCTTGGCCAACGAGTCCGTTATTGCCTATAACAGCAACAGTCTTCTCCCCACTCTCCCACACAGCCATTTCTAGACTCAAACTAACGGTCACTATTCCAAATTTCTGCACGCCCTGCGATGACTCGCCGTTTTGTCGACAATTTTTTTGGCAATCGGAGTTGTACCCGTCCTGACTTACACGTTAATCTACCCCGCGCAACTCAGCAACAAGGAAACGATCTCAAGTTTGTTGGAAGCACAATCAGGTCGAGTTTTTGAGCCGCTGCTATTTCCTCCTAATCTCGCGTTGTTGGACAGGGATGGGCGCTTCGGGCTCCAACACCTCATCAAAGAGCAGGAAATACAGAGTCCACAAGTCCAGCTGCTAAATGGGATCTCAATGAATCGTTCGGATTATATGTCTTGAGAGCATACCGAATAAAGGCATAAATGACTATAAAGGAGCTCAGAATGGGAGACTGTAAAGGTGTTCATCCCTAAAGCACATCACGTACGCAGTTCTGAAACGTAGGAGATTCTCTTTTTTCACAGACCCGTGCTCTTCAGTCAATCGTTCAATGATTCAATAGGTGTGACTCTAGTCTCACAGCAACACACTTCGCATTGAATGTGTACCGCGCTCGGTCTCCTCCCCTCATCATTGCTGTAACAAGTTATCTATTACAAGAACACTCCTTCCTTCGGAACGATCACTCTGAGTCTCTGAAGTACCTGAAACAGTTGACACCTATTCCTCCTTTAGTATCTTTACATTAATTTTCAAGCGACGTTGCATAGTGTACGCTGAAAATTTGGCGTTTTCCTTGTCGATTAATACAGTTAACTACCATTCGTAGTATACTGGGGTTGATTTCACGACGTGCCGGTCGGTTGTGTGGGCCTCAGGTTACATGTTGTAGCGCGTGAAGAGGGCAAGAAACATAACTACAGAAATGAAGCTCATGATCAGTACCCGCTTTTCACTGTTAGTTTGTAAACTCGATAGTCGGCTAGGCATAAAATAAAATGAACGATGGCAAAACAACTACAAGTATTATGAAATATATCACTTGATCCATGGGGCCCCGGAACAAACACCCCCATTTGAGAAGAACTTTTATAAGAGCGAGAGACTATTTCCACGGGAAGTCTTTGGTATATGGAAATGGAAAATAAATATCAAGCCCTGAAGACATAATACGTATCAAACACAATACAAAACACTTACACAAAGCTTGGGATAGAACTAGAAATCCACAAGGATGTGTACGTCCTCATGTAAAGACCTGATGAGAGTACTGGCATATGAAGTAAACTATAAAAATTTGAAGCATCAAATATTGTGTTTACACTGCGTTTACATCTAATACCCAAGTATATGAGGCACACAAGGAAAACATGGTGGTCAGCCAATCTTTTCTATCAATGTTATGCCAACGACTTTCTTCAATGCGTAACATATGAGAGTTAGTATGATGCTGGGCTATCAAAACTCTAAGAGAAACTGAGATAGGTGCACTTAAGTAATCTTGTCCACCATAGACTAATATGAGATTCATATTCTTTTGATAGAACTCCATCTTGGTTTGATGCTCAAACCAAAGACAATGCATGAATCTGCTCTATATCAGGTCACAAAGAGCAATCGCTCAGAGTATGAAATCCCTAGATGTTCCATTTCTCACACCAAGCAAGTACATTCGTGAACCAGCCACCAATGGAAAGTGTAGCATGAAATGTTTGTCATGGCAACTTGTTATGATCCAATGCCTTCACCCTGCAAACATATAGTCAAGTAAGTATAAGTATTTTGCCATAGAGTTTTCTAAGACATACAGTTGGAGGTTGCGCACTAAGAAGAGAATTCAAGCACGTTACATTAATCTCTACTTCTTTTGAAATGTTGTAGACGTGCACATCTTGTTGGATGGGACTTGAAGAAGTTTATGTTTAGAAGCTTAGTGGTGCCGGTGTTGCTTTATGGAGTTCAAGTTTGGGGACCTGGTATCAAAAAGGGAGCATGGGAGGACATTGAGAAGTTTCTGAAAACCTTCTTACACATTGAACTTGGTGCAAGGTGCCAAACACCTTATTCTATACTTTTTGTTGAAAAAGGTTTTCTACTTTTAAAAGTTGAAGCACTCCACTAATTCTTGATCTCTAAATGAAAAAGAGTGGGTAACATTTGTATCCACAACCATCATCTTGGATTTTTGAAAGTTTATCTCCATTTGAGTACTATTACAAAATTCCTACAATGCATCCAAATGGCATTGTAAATCCAAGGGATCTCTAGATAAAAGCACTATATCATGAGCAAAGATTAGTGTTGTTATCAGCAATTCTCTAAATTGCACACTAGTTGTTGCGCACATACACCTCCAGAGTCTTCATTGCAGTTAAAATTCACTCTAGTGTAGGTAGTGGGTCAACGTCAACTTGCAAGAACATCTACTTGAAGGTTAGCATCAGGGTCTATGTCTCATTTGGTCATGCTTAGCGTCCTTAGGCCTAGCACAGAGTATATATCTGTAGTGGGTCTCTCATAACCCCAACATGAGCAAATCACTTGATGACTTGGGGCGGACTTTCCCTACGGTCCAGAGTCCTTGACATGGATTTGCATATTTTTGGTTCAATCATAGGGTATTGGGTCCCTTAGGTCCTCCTCTGTTCCTTGGATCTAAGTTAGACTCTTAGGTCGCAGTTTGGTTCTTAGGTCCATATATGAGTCTTAGGTCTATGGGGCCCTTAAGTCTCTTGGGTCCAAACGGATTCCAAATAACAACCTAGCCACCATCTCATGCCCCAAGGTTAACCTTGGTCTAACCTTGGGTGAGAGGGGGCACTATGGCTCATTGGCTCGCTCATAGACACCACTGGCCTTATATAAACTTCTGAGAATCGCTTGACCCGCACTCCTCCTTGATCCCTAAAAATTATATCTAGACCCATTTTGTGACTTGTTAGTTTTCAACCACTAAACTGGTCATAATTTCCAGATCCTAAAAGTGTTTGTTAAACTCATTTTACTGATTATTTCTGAAGATTGGCAACTGTTTCACGTTCCATCCACTTGACTTACCATCTAGTGCAAGTTGCTAGAATCCTTAGACATTGTCCAAGTATCTTAAATTTCGTCATGTGTGAGGCTTGCAACACCTGCACCAAAACCAAGTTGAGTATCACATCTCTCTACATCATCAATGAAAATCCCAAATAGTGTAGGAGTAAAAGAATAGACTTGGATCACACCAATGATACTAAGGATCTCATATGATTAGAAGTATGTGAGTTTCACATAAACATATTCATAGAGCTTGGAAACTATCACCATCATGTCCTTGTGGACTCCTATCATCTCAAGCTTATCACAATTCTCAAAGAAACTACTTCATGACCTAAAGATTATGTGATGGGGTATGGAAATTGGTAAGAGAGATTCTACATGGAATCAACAATCATGTTGTTTTGGTTCACATAAGAAATGGTGATTTTTCTTTCCTATGTTATCATTTTGGTTTGGACATATTTCCCATTGTGATGCTATTGAGGCCTAGCCCCATGTTAGCGTTTTGGTTCCATCCTTGTATGATTTAATGGGGTCTTCCCATCATTTCTGTTATTTTACTGTGTCTCCCTATTGCTCTATAAAAAGGAAAAGAAACATGTTGACTAAAATTGTATAACATACACCATGGCTAAAATTGGGATAGCCAAGAGATGCGGAGAGCCTCTAAGCTTGATAGGGAGAGAGGAAGAAAGAAACACATAAAGAGAGAAAGCATAGGAAGAGTTGAGTATTGAGACATAGTAAAATAACAAAAGGGATGGGAAGATCCCATCAAATCGTACAAGGATGGAACCAAAACGGTAACATGGAGCTAGGTCCCAATAGCATCACAACGAGAAATATATCCTACACCACCTAAGATATCCGAACTATCTAGGTCAAACGGTCTACAAATAACACGAGCATCCGAAGAAGTATCACCTATCGTGATTGCTCTCCTATGGATTGCATTAGCTAATGCTTTTTGTAGAGCAATGGAAACATGTTGCCTAAAATAGTGAATACAATAAGCTAAAGATAGTGATACCTCCTGCCACCTAGTATGGTAGGCTCTCACAAACGTGTCTGTGTTGATGTCCATAGCTCCATATAACTTCAAAGCTAGAGGAACAAAGAGGTGACCTCTTTGCATATCCCTATACTTGGAGACCTTGGCTGTTGCCGTTCTACTCGCCGCCTATCTTGGAGGATGGGCGATCACCCCCTCTGAAATTGTGTCGCAAGGAGGATTGGTAACCATCACATCCGTCACAGTAATCAAGTCCTCCCGAACCAAGTACAAGTTTGCCCTAACCATAGTCGACTGCAAGGCATACCAACGCTCTCTCCATATGAGGTATCCATCCTCTCGCGCCATAGCAAACACCATATCCCTAATGACATCATGGGTAGCTATCCTTTGCCCTCTGAATGGCCAACGAGTCATATGAACACATGTTGCAACTAAAGTGATACCACACTCACATGTGAGTAATGAAAATGTAGATGGATGGATCAAGCCAGGACGGAATTTCATCGTTGTAGAAAAAGTAGCTGGTGTGAGTCAAAATGCCCTAATGCATGATGAGCCAAGATCCACAAGCATGCATCCTTGCCAAAGCAAGAGCGTAGACGAGCTGTAGTAGTATGAAGAATGGCCAAATCCACTAAGAGTGAATATAGAGCCTCTTGAAACTATCAGTCCATCAAGATAGAGTGTAGATCCCTTGTCCAATCGGTGGTCAAAGAGGAAAAAGATGGGAGCTCATGTCATAACTTCAGTGATAAAGTATTCCTCATATGTCACAATAATACTTGTAAGAGAAATGATCATGTATCCATGTTCCTCGAATAAATCTCAAGGATAGACCTATCTACAATCACAAATCAAGAAGATAACAAAGGTGCAATGAATGCTCAACTAGCCAAGAATGATGTAGGTATCATCTCCTCCAAGTCTATCCCTCTACACAAAATTGACAAAGATGTTTGTCTCCGTATCAAATATCCTATCACACACTCGAATGTACCTGGTCTGATGATATTATCAAAGACGTCCATGATCCTCCTATCAAAGGCTGTCAAACGTGATATGAATGTAGGTGGAGGAGGAACCGTGCAAAGAAGATAGGTGGGTCGACGAGCAATACTAGTGTAACCAATCTTGATTAGCTATAGTTAGTTTAGCCAAAGCGTAGGTTGGTCACTAGATCACAAAAAGTCAAGATAGTGGTGTGCACTATCCAAAAAGAAAAAGGTAAATGACGAGGTGACTACCATGCATTGATGGATCGGATTGTATGCTAGACATCTTTTAGGAATTGGTTAGGATAAGATAACGAAACATGCAACCTACGTATGTTAGCCATGTGGCATAGTTTGGATTTCGGACTTTTCTAGTCCTACAGTATATAAAGCAAGGAGAGGTCTTGAGAAGACATCTCTTATCTTGGAAGTCATTCCGGAGTCATTGCTTTCAGTGTTACAATGGTATCAAAGCAGGTTTATTGTTCCTATGAGTGTGAATCATCCCTCTTGGAAGAATAATCTGGATTGGTACAATTATTTGAGGAGAGAGTGTTTGTTAGAGTACCGGCGGTGGCCATTGAGCTGCAAGTAGTGGAAGGGGGTTATTGTGGATGCAGGCTATGGATGGGGGAGATAGAAAAGTACCGAGATTTCCATTTCTTAATCCTTTTCATGTCAAACTATTATACATTGAGAGAGCAAGATTGACTCAATATTTGGTTTATCATTTTGGTGCAACTTCATGGACCAAGTGATGAGATCTTGAGATCCGATTATCTTACCTATTGTCACCTACGACGTTACTTGGGATCTCACAATATACATTTTAGTTTAGAAATGGACCTCAATAGACCACCACTGGTGAGATTCAACACACTGTGTGGAATCTATTGTGTGTATCATCCTAAAGCTATGTTTCGGAGCCTAGTTATTAGAAACTTTGGAGAGTAGTATTATCACGAGGTGATAGCATCACCTATTCCTTTTGTGTTGTCAATCTTGAGAAATTGGAGAGTGTTCATCTTAACCCTATACTGAGAGAGAGTGGACGGAGACGAATCATGAAGGATATTTTGAGAGAAATGATTCATGAGTTGAGAGATTTGAGAAACGCATTTGAGCAAAGCTAGACTTAAGTACAAGAGTTAGCTCAAGAATTGACAGCAGTCAAAACAAGAGGAATGGAAAATGAAAGAATGAGAGAAACTCAAATCGAGATAGAGACGTCACCATCAATGGTGGAGAGTGAAGAAACAATGAGAGCCCGTGCTCTTGAAGCCCAAGCGGCACAACGAGCGAGAGAACTAGATTTTCAGACATCCATGATTCTGAAGATGACAAAAGCTTGTAAGATAGTATCTTACCGAGGAAGTCGAACCATGGGAGTTTTGGAAGGTTGGATTGAGAGAATGGAGTACCATCTTGCTTTGTTCAATATCAATGATCATATTGCAGGTCTTTTTGTTTGTACTTTGTTGTTGGAGAAAGCGTCTACTTGATTTCAGGGTTGGATGATGGAGCTCAATAAGTTAGGCCAACAAGTTACTTGGAGTGCAATGAAACGAGGTCTTCTTCAGAATTTTCAAGCAGTTGATCCCATCATCACAGCACAGATGAGGTTGTAGAAACTTGAACAGAAGGGAAGTATAGAGGAGTACATTGAGGAATTTCGAGATCTTCGAATTCAGATACGAGATATGGGTGGAGTTGAAGCCCTTGATTTATTCAAGAGAGGGTTGAAGAAAAAGATTCAAGGAAGTGATTCGGGACAAGTGAGAGTATTGGTTGATCCATGAGCTACAGAAAATTTCCTATCTCGATCTATTGCTATAAAGTTGGGATTAGCTTTAGAGAATGATGAGAATGAAAAGGTAGAGTTGCCAAACGGGCAAATTGAGAGCATTCCTAGGAAAGTGGAGTTGAAGATTGGGCAATACAAGGAATCGTAAGAGTGGAGAGTAATTCAATTAGCTTGCTATGATACTATTTTGGATATACCTTGGATGAAAAAATATAATCCTGAGGTAGATTAGGTAAGGAAGATAGTTGGAGGATAATATCATAATATAATAATAATAATAAATATAAACTATCAGTTGGAGGATCTTTGGAGATAGACTTAGATCGGTACAAAAAAACTTACCTCTATACATGATAGGAAGAACCGCTATCAGTCACAAAGATGTATGTTTTTTGGGCCTAATAAGATATGTAAGTGCTCCAAAAGAGCAATTTTTTATACATGAGGAGTTAACTTCTATCTTGAACGAGTTTCAAGATATTTTTCCAAATGATTTGACTCCAGGTTTACCACCAAGAAGGAGAGTGGATCACAAGATAGAGATCTTACCATGAAATTCTCCTCCTTGTAGAAGTCCTTATCGACTTGCACCAAACGAGCTGGAGGAATGCAAGGCACGATTGGAAGAGTTGTTGGAGAAAGGGTTTATCCAACCTAGTGTGTAACCATATGGAGCTCTTGTGTTGTTCGTGAAGAAGAAGGACGGCTCCATGCGGATATGCATGGACTATCGTGCTTTAAATCAACAAACGGTGAAAAACAAGTATCCATTACCACGAATGGATGACTTGTTTGATCAACTTCATGGAGCTAAGTATTTCACCAAACTTGATCTTAGAAGTGGATACAATTAGATCAGAGTGGCGGATGAAGATATACAAAAGATAGGTTTCAGAACTAGATATGGACATTTTGAGTATCTAGTTATGTCATTTGGTTTAACCAATGCCCCGCCCACATTCATGGGACTAATGAATGATATTTTTCGTAAATATCTAGATAAATCAGTGATTTTGTTTTTAGATGATATCTTGATATATAGCAAGTCCTTACAAGATCATCAAAAACATCTACGAGAAGTACTCTAAGTGTTGAGAGAAAATAAGCTATATGCTAAGATGTCAAAATGTGAGATTGGCAAAAGCGAAGTAGATTACTTAGGCCATAGAATTTGTGCAGATGGCATCCAAGTCATGAGTGACAAAATGGAAGCCATTCAAAATTGGAGTGCTCTAGAGAATCACACTCAATTATGTAGTTTCTTGGGTTTAACCGGCTTCTATAGAAGGTTTGTGGAAGCTTTTGCTCGTAGTGCTCAAGCTTTAACAAATCTCTTAGGCCAAGGGCACAAATGGCAATGGGGTACAGCTCAAGAGATTGCATTTCAGGCTTTGAAGAATGCGCCCTTACATGCACCAATCTTTAAATGGTATGAACCAGGTAGACCAACGAAACTTGCTACGGATGCATCAGGTGTGGCAGTTGGAGGAGTGTTACAACAGGAATGGAAAGATGGATGGCACCCAATTGCCTTCTTCTCACATAAGCTTTTGCCGGCAGAGTAAAATTATCATACCACAGAGAGAGAGGAGTTAGTCATTGTGTTGGCTACTAAACATTGGAAGCACTATCTCGGAGATAAGGAGTTTGTGGTTGAGACAGACCACAAGCCTTTGGTTTCTTTTAGAAACTCAAAAGGATCTCTCAAAGCTTAATCGTTGGGTGAATGGCGACAGCGTTTCAACATGAAGATCGTGTATGTAGAGGGGAAGAAGCAGTTTGCCGATGCATTGACACGAATGACGTGCATTAATCACATCACAGAGGTAAATATGGTGGGAGAACCTGAATCGAGCTATTAAGAAGGATGAGGAGATTGCACAAGCCCTTCAGCACGGTAGAGCACATTTAGAACGGGGATTAACGTTCTATCGAATCATAACTCACATTGTATGTGAGTTATGATTCGATAGTTATTTTTGTGGATAAATTGAGCAAGATGATCCATATTAGGCCCACAACAAAGACAGTTGAGACTGCACCTGAACTTGCTCGAATTTATATAGAGGCAATTTTTGCTCAACACGGTTTAGCTATAGTTCTCATCACCGATAGGGGCACTCAATTTACTAATATGTTTTGGAAAATCCTATTTGGGCTATTCAAAACAAAACTAGTCATGTCCACACCTTATCATCCTCAAACAGATGGGCAAATTGAAAGAGCAAATAAAACTATTAAAGACATGCTTAGAGCTTTCATTTTGGAGGAGCAAGAAGGTTGGGATGTGTTTTTACCCCTGATTGAGTTTGTTTATAATAACTCAATCAATGCATTCACAAAAGTCAGCCCTTTCTTCCTGATGTATGGAGAACACCCCCATCATACCATCTAGCTTGGTGAGTGTAGGTCACATGCAAGAACCATCAACCCAAGTTGAAGCACGAGTTTGTGGCACGAGTCCAACGAGGAGTGCATCAGGCAAAGCAAAAATTAGCCATTGTCCAAAATCGGCAAAAAAAATATGTCGATACTCATCGACGACATATGGAGTTTCAAAAAGGCGATCAGGTGTGGTTGTCTACTACCAATTTATCATTAATAGGGGTTTGAAAGTTAATTCCACAGTTTATTGGATCTTTCTTGATTGTCCAATGGATTGGAGAAGTTGCCTATAAGTTAGAGTTGCCAACACACATGAAAATACATCCCGTTTTTCATGTGTCTCTCTTGAGGAAGTATACTCCACGATCTCATTCCTTTGGCAATCCACATCAACCTCCTCCTTTACGAGTCATGATTGAGGGTGTAGAGGAATATGAGGTTGAGAGAATTCTCAAGAAACGGACAAGAGGTCAACATATCCCAAAAGTGGAATATCTAGTCCAATGGAAAGGTTATCCACTTTATGAAGCTACTTGGCAACCATTGGCAAATCTTACAAATGCCAAGATACTTGTAGAGACTTTCGAGTCTTCTTGCAACGGCGACGCGTTGCCTTAAATGGGGGAGGTTTGTAACCAATCTTGGTTAGCTATAGTTAGTTTAGCCAAAGCATAGGTTGATCACTAGATCACAAAAAGACAAGATAGTGGTGTGCACTATCCAAAAAGTAAAAGGTAAATGACAAGGTGGCTACCATGCATTGATGGATCGGATTGTGTGCTAGACATCTTTTAGGAATTGGTTAGGATAAGATAACGAAACATGTAA
Source organism: Marchantia paleacea (assembly GCA_014180765.2). Taxonomy (NCBI): domain Eukaryota; kingdom Viridiplantae; phylum Streptophyta; class Marchantiopsida; order Marchantiales; family Marchantiaceae; genus Marchantia; species Marchantia paleacea. Next base: position 345,780 of record MUAA02000108.1, on the reverse strand, counting down.
CCTATGCATGTTAACCATGTGGCATAGTTTGGATTTCGGACTTTTCTAGTCCTACAGTATATAAAGCAAGGAGAGGTCTTGAAAAGACATCTCTCATCTTGGAAGTCATTCCGGAGTCATTGCTTTCAGTGCTACAACTAGATGACAGTATATCAAACGCCATTTGTGGATCCCCTAGTAGAGGAAGGTCATCTACATACAAAATATCCTCGGTAAGAGCAACGTCTAGGTAGCGTGAGATAAAATCCTTTGACCCTACTGGCACTCCTAGAATACGTAAATCGTTTGTCAATGTCATACATCACTCTTGAAGTTGGAGATGAGGAGGAATACCCAAAGGAGACCAAGCCCTACACTTTGACACCTTGACTCTCAAGCCTACAAGATGAAGCTCGGTAGTCAAGTAATCAAATGCATGCATAATGTGATCTAAAGGGCCCATAATGTGTGTATCGTCCGCTAAGGAGTGGAACACACAACTTGGCATGACCAAAGCAGTAGAAAAAAAAAGCTCTATAATGAGCCATGGCAAATAGTGTTACTCCCAAAGGACCTCATTGTCGAGTGCCAATGGCGAATTGTAGAATGGTGACTCCCCCCTCAGAAAAACCATGCTGATAAAAGAGTGAAGAATATGAACCGTAGAAATACCATGTATAGAGAAAAATGCTCTTGGAAATTAAGATTGCCGCGCTAGGGAGTCAATTTGGAGGGGACCCACGAGTGTCAGTGAGGTGTGTACAACTTAGGAGCCTCCCGTTTTGGGGTGAGGCTCGTCTCACAACAATCTTCACGTCTCAAACAAAGTTCGCGAAGGAGGTGGTTACGTAAAAACCTCACAGCCATCAAAGTATCAAAAGGAATGCCTCGGGCTACAAGAACATGGCTCTTAGTATTAGTCTGACCGCAGGCTTTGACCCCAGAGGACTTGGACTAGGCCTACTTTCCAACAGGGAGATACTCTGACTCTCACAGTGGTAATGTCCGGCAAATCGTGCGGTCCACGGCGCCGGCGAATGGAGGATGAAGAAGTTACGACAATATTCGATACGGGCTTTGAGTCTTTTGACCATGAGCCGAAGCAATATTTTCACACTGTTCTCGGGCATCAGACTCACTTCTCAAAGCCCTATGATGTCTTTCTCGAAGTTCAAGCAGGCTACTAAAATGCAGTCCCCCACGTTTTACTTGTTTAATGTTTCCAACGCATTTGACAGGAGAAAAATGAGGAGTACAGTTCGACATGGGGATCTGGGAAATTTGGAGGCTAGTACAGGCTTCCCATCCTTTTGGCTATATTACTCGGTTTTCGGTCTGAGTACAGACGAGTTTGGGACGTATGACCTCATTTGGGATGTGAAGTCTTACTTCATGAAGGAAAGTACACAGAAGGGGATACATGACGAGGACACAAGAATGTTTATCGTTCAGGCAGTTGAGGGGAATGTCAAATGTAAATGACGCGATCGTTCTTCCCGAAGGTGTCACCGGTCATACAGACACTCACCGGCGAACCCGTCGTGCGGCGACAGCCAAGGTCTATGTAGATGCGAGGCATTTTCGCCATATCTGTCTGAACGTCCTCAAACACACGCTTATCTAAATCTGGAAGTAACACCTTCAGTAAGCCTCGTCAGTACTGGCGCGCGGGCAGTTCATCGAAGCTGAGATACATTCCCATGCGTAAGTTGTACGTGTTCATACGTACCATCGTCGATATCCATATCCGTTTTCTTTATACCGAGATTGCTTTTTTGTGGTTCATATGTCTACAAGACATGCAGATTACTGCTGCTGACAGGAAACTGACAAGTACAACTCTGGTAGTTCGAAGTCCAGTTAAGTGCACCTATACTATTTCCAGGACAATAATTGTTTTTCTACCAGTCAGACCATCACAGTCATTTAGGACTTGCAAGGAAGTATTTTATTCCACAAACTTGTCACTCACCTCAATTTTTGAGTGTGTACAACTTTGTTGAATTACAAACAAGTGGCTTCCGCCATGCTCATAACGTTCATTCACGTTCTAGTAAATTTGATATGCTTTTTTCAATACTTATAGATTCGTATTTTTCTGCCAAAGAAAAAACTATTACATCCTTGCACGTCTTTCGTATTTTTGTTTAAGTAATTCAAACTTTTTTGTCAATGTTGATTCAACCGTTGAAAAAATCAAATGACTATTAAACTTGTAACAACCTATCAAATGTATGAAATTTATAATAATATATGTTTATATAGAGTTTTTATTAAATCTCACTTGAAGATGTATCATAGCATACGTTAATATGATCACAATAATTATGTTATTGTGACTCATTGCATTACAATAAATATAAAGAAATGAAAAAACTTCACATCAAATTTGTAGGAGTTTTTTTGTATAATGAGCACCACCAAATTAAAAACTGTTAAAATTTTATCATTTTCAAAGCTCTTCATTCAGTAGAATAAATAAGTAATTTGATATCATATATTTGATAAAAATAGACGTTAAAAAATAAAATGTAACATATGATTCTTACAATCTTTATGTCATTGAAAGTAATGAATTTCAAATTAAAATGTTAAAATAATATATAATGTTACATACTAAATTTGCATATTGAAAATAATAACATGAATTGAATAAATCATTTAATTAAAAAATATTTAACTTTTTGAATAAGATTTTAAATTTTATTTTAATATTAAAATTTTAAAAAATAAAATAAAAATATTTTATTTATGATCTTTATAGTCATTTAAATTATATAATTATTTTTGATAAGAAAGATTGATTTTTTCATATTACTTTCAAAGATGAAGATATTGTGTAATTAATTTTTAATTTAGATTTATATCTTATAATAAATTTTATTCATCTGTAATAAAAAATATTTTTACATTAATTTTTAAAATAATTTAAATAAACTAACATGTGAACTTATTGTTGATCTAATTGAATAGCCCTCTTGTCTTATTATCATCATACAAATCTTTTACTTACATCTTTGCATTATGTTGCAACTTAGTAGTCCATATGATTAGTTTATAAATTTTTAATTCTTCTTTTGGCCAAATGACACAATTCAGACACATTGATTAATTTGAAATTTTTTAATGTTCAAAATCATGGGTGAAACAGGAATGGGATCAAGTATCAAAAAATTAAATCAATATTATAACTAATAATTTTATATCTATAAAATATTTAAGGATTTTATGAATTTGAAAAAATTCTAATTCATGATAGATTTTTTATCACTTAAGCTAATTGTGTAATATTATAATATATAGTGGCCATAAATCATCATGAGTAGTTTAATGAAAGCATTGAAATGCAAAAAAGTAACTACAATATGCAATTTAAAAATTTGGTTCAAAAATTGAGTTTGAGAATAATTTCATATGTAATATAAATTGCAACATAAGTTCATAGTGAATGTATTTTAAACAATTGTATTATTAAACATAGAGTACAAAAACTTGATCAAAATTTTATACAAGCATAATTAGGTGAAAATACAAAATTAAAAAATCTATTGCATCAATTTTGTTACTTTGCAAAAGAGGTCATGAAAACCAAAACACTCTGATCAATAACATTGTCTTGTTTTCAGCTTTACAAAATATGATATACTTAAATATGAATATTCGGTGACAAGAGCAATTTCACAAAATTGTTAAGCTAAGCATGTGGAAAAATTTAATATCAATTGATAATAACTGTCAACAAAAAATTTCAAAGATGTGTCTTAATTTTTTTCATAAATATTTAAATTATAATATCATGAATTAAAATTCAAAATTCAAAATTTTAACAATATCAATAAATTAACATGCTAAAAATGTTAACATAAACATACCCTAAATGTAATTTATATACTTTTTTTAAATATAATTTTTATATGAATCCACACATATTTGAGCAAAATATGTTCATACATTCTTTGGATAAATATTAAAATAACATAATTATTTATATTTTAATGATTTTCTAATTTAAAAAAATATATATTTAATATAAAATATTATTTATTATATATGACATATTTAAAATTTAATTTATAAGTTTAAATTTTTTTCCCATATATATTAAGTTTTTTTATATATGCATGATATAAAATTTTAATATAAAAATAAATAAATAGTTAAAAAATAAAAACCGAAAAGAATTATTTAAAAATATATTTTAAATGTGTGATTTTTATTGCATATTAAGCTTATTATTTTTATTTAAAATTTAATATTTCAATTAAAAAATAAGATTAAAATTTTAATATTATATTATATTATATTATTAAATAATATTTTAAATGAAATATTTATATAAATTTATTTATTATATAATTATTTATGAATTATTTTTTTGTTACTTCATGTAAAAAAAAATAAATTATTATCAAGAATAAAAAATAAAAATCAAATTTATTTAAATTAATATTAATAAATATTTTTGTTTCAAATAGATATGACACAAATTATACATGTATACAAAAATGTCATGCTTTATAAATTATTAATGTATGTTACAATATCTATCTTATGAACCTAGTAACAATACTAGAAAAGGTTAAGTTGGTGGACATGATGAGGAGGAGATTGAGTAGGTAGTGTAATATATAGTTAGCATAGCATAAACTCTACACCAACTATAGGGTATGTGTCAACATACCTCCATAAAACAAACACATAATTTATATGATTCTGAAAATTATGTTCAAAGGATCTAGACTAAATATAACTAAGGTCAGATTTTAATCTGAGTTAGTATGTGGATCATCATCTTAAGGCCAAGAGCAGAGCGCATAATATAATCATCATAATTGTACCAACAACTTATGACTAAAGTCTCTCGTGATTTAGAATTATTTCAAAAATAAACCTCCATTTTAACAATATTTTTTATAACACATTAAAAAATTTCAAATTTTATTGAAAATATTAAAAAATAATTTCTTTAGATTTCATAAATAGTTAAGAACTATAATTAATCAAATTATTAGTTTTAATCAGGTTATGATTTGCGACTTTAGTTGAAAAACTGTGGTGTCATATAATTTTCTGAATAGATTTAAATGAATTTTTTTAAATTTAAACTTATATTGATGACATCAGATTTGAACAAGAATTTATATATAATATTTTGAATATTTGTATACCATTCTTCAATCTTTGTCTAGGACGTGATTCAAGAAGCAATTTTTCAATCAATATAAAATGTTTTCTTTTAATATAAGAATATATATATATATATATATATATATATAATTAATGAATGTTTATGAATCCATACGTTGGTAAAACTTTGTAAATTATGTAAATAATAATATAATGTAGACAGATGAGATAATAGATGAAATTCTGCTTGCAACCAGTTATATGATTATAAATAGTTTTCACTGTACTCTTAGTCAAAACTAACTCTTTTGAGTCACTACTGTACGTGGCCCCCTTGTGAGCTTTTACCTTCAGATATACACACAGGGGAGGATCTATACAGAGTATAGATTCTTGGTAGGCCAAGGCCGATATCGAGGTCTCAAAATATGCGTTATTCACAATACAAGGGGACATCATGTAGAAAACCACCCCACCAAATCCCAAGAAGCTACAAAGGTGTTTCTTCCACTACAGAAATGTTCGCTCTCTTTCTCAGGGGACAACCTGTCTGGAAAAGGTATATCAGTCATGTATGTCAGTCGTAGACATTGAACACTCCAATTTAATCTCTGAAGTAAGGAAAAAACAGTCAGTAGTTCTACATCTAATCAAGTAAATTTGAAGTTAGAAGTCAACAGTTAAGAAAATGAATAAAAGGGAAAAACCACGGAGGTTGGAGTGACATTATTCAGGCAGGATTTTGCATTTTCTAAAGGAGATTACCTTTACAGTAGCTCATGAACATCTGTTGAAAACATTCGTGAGTATTGTGCACACTAGCACAGGGCGTCCAGGCAATGCGAATTTCTCCTCGATATTTTTACAATGCACGTGGACGTGGAGAGGACTAGCATACGGATGCAGAGAGAGTGAGACCTAGGTTGAGCACAAGCTAGGTGACGAGGTCCCCACCCAGGAGTCACATCATTGGGTGCCAGTACTCCTCGTACTCCAGTCACAGGCTCAGAGCCGGTGGACCTATCAAACATGTAAAAGAGACCTAACCAAGGCAACTAATGGTAGTGTGGGGTTGATCTTGAGTTATAGGGATTCTAGATGTCTTTTATAGGTAGGGCAGATACCGAGTGAAATAAATTAACCAAGGATGAAGATGAATTCTTCTGTGGTTTCCGATTCCTCAGTACTTTATGTGGCATGATGGGTCCATCTCAGTTACTGTACTTCTTTGATATTTGACCAGCTTCAACGATGAGGCGTTTATTGTCAGAAATTCAGAATCAATGAGATAGCGGGGGACTTGTTGATATCAAATGTCATCAAAATAACGAACATCGACCGCTCTCTCAGACTCTCACATTCGAAATCTTTTTTGAGAAATGACGAGAGGGAATGGCAAAACTGGGGCCAATTGCCCAAAGCTCAACGAATGACCAGGCACTGCCCAGGTCGGATCTACAGAACTGCAGTCTTGTCAATATGGTAACTGGCCCTACCAGAAATAACGAACGAGAGTAAAATAAGTTGTCCCTAATCTTCCAAGACTTGTAACGTCGAGCTTAATGCCAGACCTGCCTTGAGGGCTGGATGCCACAAGAATTGTGACTGCTTGGGGATTGAGGGACATGGCAGACTAAGTATCAAATGGCTTCTCATGGTCTACCACTTGACCAAGGGCTGGTCCTCTACCACCACCCCTACCACCTTGAACTCATTGTATTCTTCCATGATTTCTATGGCACCTCTCGTTGATCCTAATTCTGGATGGAAATCAAAATATAGATCAATCATGTGACAATTTTCACATGATTGGATCCAACATGATTCACTCTTTGACCTTGAAGACAATACTTCTTGTGATGTGACCCATCACATGTCTAACACACCATCCCAACAACTGATCGTTGACATGAAAATGATACGATCAGACACCTTCATTGCTCGTTCTAGATGGTTTGGATTGTCTCACATGTCCACCATAACCACTATGACTATGTTCTAGATTGGTTAGATGAATGAGTTGATTAAGATGGTGACTCTTTGTTAAAGTCACAATCATCATTTTCTCCTCCTACATGTTGAGCACAATACACTCAGCAAGATAAAACACAATGATCAACATAGGTGATGTATCATGTAGTTAGATGACAACTCTCACTCTATGTCTCAACTCCATGTCCAAAATTGAATATCTTTTGATTCTGTCATCTCATGGGTAACAATAATCAACCGACACATTCAAATATATGCCTCTCAAAGACTCTTCCTGATCTTTTGCTGAAACTCATGCAAGACTCTTAGCTTCTTAGTCCTCATCCCCTAGTAATTTCTCCTCAACCGGATAAAAAACTCCAAAATAGGATTAAAGGTTGGAACTTTTCATTACTCGAGTAGTTCCAACTGTATCATCTATGACAGGTTGAGAAGATGAACTCGCCCCATTAAACACTATATCATAAATAATAGAAATGTAGTTTGGAGACCAATATTGTCTCCAAAATTCAATCTCTTTAGGATATTCATGCTAGAATTCATGATAATTGTCCATTGGTAGACCCTCCAAATGCTAGAATAATACCTTCTAATCCATAAATGAACTAAACAATATGGGATTGCGTATCTGTTGCAAATTGTATCATGAGTCAAATTCCTAGATGAAGTCATTCAACTCAATGATACCCACTATACGTGAATATTGTCTAGGATCCTTGATGATCTCAAAGATATTATCCATATCCCGTAAAAACGGTGGGGGGACACACTCCAAGATATCATCAAGCTCAACTCTATCACTCTCTAACACCAAATCATAATCTTATGTGAACCTCAATGACCAAGGTTGGGACAAAACTCTTCTACTGGTGCATCCACTACTAATCATAGCAATCTCTCCTTTGGAACCTCCAGAAAACTCCATTGTGACACTAGTGTATCACAGTGGAATTCCCTCAAGGTTCCAAAGTTACAAATGTGACACTAGTATATCACATCCGTAATTGTATCAACAAGCAACAGGTTCAAACTAGAACTAAAAATCATAACAAGAGGTACACTAGGCACCATAGGTACACTATTTTTGTGTTTTCGTCTTGACCATCCTCAAGGCACCTAGTGGTGTAAGATCCTTGCACACTTCCTTGATTAACATGAAAATGCTCTACCATATGGCTATGCGGGTCCAGTACACTTCCAAGGACTGTGTAATAGGTGTTGGGGGGTCATGATCATTTTTCACATTCGTTGTTGAGGTGCAAATTGAAAAAAATTATCTGTCCATTCCGCTATATTTCAGCTCATGGATATGATGTCTACTTGGGGTTTGATGGTGGAAAGCTATCTTGGGAAGGTTTGCGAGGCGCATAAAAATAAAAATAAAAATTTAAAAGGCGTAAAATTGATATATTATTTGGGCCAAAAAATCTCAGTTTTTTAAAACATAAGGGCAATCTAAAACCAGTCATCACCACAAACACTCATCTAATCTATGCGTCCATAAATCCTATCTCATTGAGGAAAAAAATAGATAGTATGATTGGTCCGCAAATCCAACATCACTATTTGGTAGCACATAGGAGTACTAAAACCAATACAAATAAATATGGTGCATAAACATGAATTGAACATGGAGGTATTTCAATCAAAGAAACATAAATAACAATTGTAAATAATAAAGCCGTCTGTTGTAGGGAAGGCTTAGCCCGAACTAATTGGGACTCGGGAAGAGAGAACCCTGAAATCGTAAAGCCGAGGGGCTATAGGTACGTAGTGCGCAGGGAGCTCCTTTATATCAAAAACATTAATCAAAGGGATCAAATCAACCCAACTACTCTCCAAATGGATGATCTAATGCTAATAATCCAATTGTTTATGATCTTTAACTAGGTTTTTTTTATTCTCTATGTTTCATAAATTTTTTTCACAAACTAACATCGTTTGTAACTTCTAAGAAATTTTAAATGTCTTTGACTCTAATTTTGCAATTCTCACACCATTGATCATGTGACTAAAGTTTCTACTTCTGCAAAAATAATTCTATATTTTTTATAACCCCATCAAATTTTAGATCAAACATACACTATATGATAATCATATAGCTTATCGTTCCTATTTTTTATTCAAAAACTTCGAAACAACAATTCTTGAACTTAGATCACTTCTATTTAGAATCTTGTTCATAAATGTCGATCTTAAATATCAATATTACTATAAAAATTGATCCACTTGATCAATTTTTAGTAATGCTTTCATCCTTCATATTCAAAACTTTGAAATGTTCTTCACTTCATAAGTGCCCTACACACTCAACAACAATTAAATCAAATATACCTTTGATTAAAACTTGCCAAAACACCTTCAGCATTTCAAAAACTCACAGTACTTACACAAAATCAAATTCTAGTTTTTGAAATAATCTCTTCTACTCTCAAAATATCCATGAAGATATGCTTCTCACAATCATAGCATAAAAGAGAGATAACAGTCGAGCCAAATCCACTTTAAACTTCAAAGAATTCATGCACTAGCTAATGTTTCATCATAGCAACGTTCTCAAAGGCTCAACTCAAAAAATTATCCTATAAGGAGTTCTAATTTGAACTTTACCTCTTGAGCCCCAGGTCTCAAAACAACAATATGGCCCTAACTGCATGTATAGTATAAATTTCTTCACATAACTACCTAATCAAGGACGCCGCTATATAAATCATGACATACTTTTTATACACCCATTTCATAGAAATTTTTCATTGAGGGATAAAAATGACAAGTCATATATTTTTTTCTTGCTTGATATACTATATAATATTCCTAATGAAGAACAAAAAAGAGCATGACAAACTTTGGACTTTGATTTTTTGCAAGAAGTCATATGCATACGATTTGTACTTTCAAAAACTTTTTGAGCAAGTAAAAGAGGTGGATCTGATCTCAAAGAAAAGCAAAGGAAAATGATGCAGCAATCAAAGTAACCTTCACTACAAAAGAGACTTTTGAGTTGAAATTACAATTGCAAGCATAAGTTTCTAGAGTATCACATCCTTTATACATCAGAAAAAGGCATGCTAAGCTAGTCATGGATACACCTAAGGACTTCAAGGATTTTCAAATCAATAGTTTCATAACAGTCCCACCTCGTGAGGATGTTAACAACCGATCATTTTGGTTAACAAAAATTGGTTGGTCAAAGTTTTTGGGGTACATCATAATGAACAAGATTATGATGAGGAACATTATAATGATTACAAGTGTTTTTGAGGAATATCATAATCTTGTTTATGATGTGCCTCAAAAATACCCAAGAAAGGTTAAAGATCATGTGATACACAATAATGGCGATACATTTTTTTTACTGATCTTACCATCTGGAAAAGCTTAGTGGAAAAAAAAAGTAGTATCAATGTAGATAAGCTGAATCTTTTAGAAACAACAATTTTTTGTTACAATATAGTTTTGAACAAGAACATATCAAAAAGTGTAAAAGACATCAAGCTTGTAAACAAGGTTGTCTTAGATTGAAAGAATAGACTATCTAGTGATGAAGGTTTAAAATCCAATCACAAATTTTTCACATTATTTTTTCCTTTCAAACAAGCCAACACTCTTATTATTTTTTGAAAAAATTATCTTTTTTTTCTTTGTATTTTTTTCATTCTACATTAGATTCTTGCAATTAAAAGCTTGCTTGTATTTAACATAAATGCATAATTTGAAAACATTAACATCTCTTTTTAAAATTTATGAAATTTAATATAACTCATAATATCATAAAATTTTAAATATATATTAATTTATTTAAAATTATTTTTTATACATCAAATTTTAACTTTTAAAAAAAGTTATAAATTTTTTGTTTATTTTATATCAAAATTAGATAAATAAAGCTTGTTATTTTTTATATTAATGCATAAAATATTTTATAATAATAATTTTTTATTTAAAAAATTTAATAAAATATAAAATCTCAAAATAATATCATATATTTTAAATAAACATCAAATGATTAAAAAATATGATTCTCACATGGGTCTTTACCCATTTCGAGGTAAAGAGATGATGACACACATGACATGGTGTATCACACACCCCTATGATGGGAAGTGAAACTATAGCTAGCACAAAGAGAACGATAAAGACATCGAGGACTCCATCATGTATCTACTCCCAACTGCAGAACCACAAACCCATGACACCCCAACTCACATAAAAAAAATTAATAATTATGAAAACTCTAAAATCTAAAAACATTCATAACTTTTTATTCCAATCTCCACTCTCAATGTGTGGCAAAACTCAACCACACAATACCAAGAAAGTATCCTACCCTACTCTCCCCGTAGTCTCTCTTCTTCCCTCCCTCGTACATGCTCCTACTCCATATAGATAGCCCACCTTATAGTGTACCCGGCAAATAGATACAGATAAAAATAGTAGACAACTTTGGTTCGGACAAATTTAAATAAGATGACATTTATTTATAGATAGCCCACCTTATAGTGTACCCGGCAAATAGATACAGATAAAAATAGTAGACAACTTTGGTTCGGACAAATTTAAATAAGATGACATTTATTTACCCCGGCATGGCACTCTGGGCAGCCTCCTGGACAGTGACAACCGTGACCTCACATTATGACCTTATCCCATCCCTTTTGTTATTATACTTTGTCCCTTGGGTATTTTCACCTTATCAGGAGTACACAGGAAAATAACAAAAGGTTGTGAAGACCACATCAAGTCGTACATGGAAGAACGGGTAACATGGGCTAGAACCCAATAGCATCACAATGGGCAATATTTCATACATCATGACCATATTGTCTGAGGAATTGTCGCGTCCAGTCATGTCACATGTGCTCGGGTTTTGCCTCAAGAACTGTGCCTTGCTGGTAGCCCGATCACTGGATACCGAAGGTTTCCTTTCACGTACGGTCACGGACCGACCCTACACCTCGTTTGAGGATAGGAGTACTGGCAACAAGAATCTATGGAATTCGGTGAACAACGAGGTAACATCCACAAACATTTCGTAGACGCACTTTACGTCATCCGTTGAAGTCAGCCAGAGTCAGAGTCGTGACTTCTGGGCTCGGCCAGAACCGGCTACCTTCAGCATTCCAGCCGATGGTTTTTGGGGAAACCGATCCCGGGTCCTGTCAGACTCGGATGACCAAGAGTCTCTTGATTGTTTGCTTTCACGGAGTCTCGACGTGTGTTCTCCCTACCCATATTCCACCCTGTCGACAGTCTGCAGACTTCCGTGGAGAGCACTAGTACGTACTGAGACCCAGAGAAGCGTTACTCTGCGTCACTTGTCTTCTTGATCCGAGCCACGATTTTGTAACGCATCACGTGAGATACACTCGAAGTCAGCAACTGTTCGTGGCCTCGTCTTCGGTTCTCACGTTAGCTAGTTCCTGTCTCTGAGTTACTTGGCATGGTTTACAAGAGGAGGAGATTCAGCACAATTTGTATGTTGCGGCGTGAAGTTTGTGGCTGGAGCCAGGTTTTACACTTATCGTGAAACTCGGTATCGCATTCTTTACGTGGCTGCTCTTCTTCCTCTGTAAGCATTTCAGAGGCATCAGAACTTCCACGTTGAGCTTTACAGCAGTGAGGATATACAGATCGACTTCTTTCACGAGCATGCATCGCTAGCGTTCGTGGCGCTTGAGCTGTGAATATTTTGTGAGGTGTGTGAAGACGTTTGTAATTTGTCTTTTACATGTCTGAATAGTAATCTCAACCGTGTCTTTTTATTACCGGTTCGTGACTGTGTTTGCTTTTTGGAGAAATATGCAAAAAGGAATTTAATAAATTGCGTGCTAATCTCGTTCTTCAGTAGCTCTGGCCTGAATTTTTCATCACTGACATTCACTAATTTCCATTATATTCAGATAACGAAGATGACAGAGGATGCCGTAATATCTGTGGTTAGCACGTTTCTGAATGGACGTCTATTTAACGTTTCCGAATGTCCGTTCGTACACATCGAGCGAGTATCTTTTAAGGAAAGTGGAAATAGATGAAACCAGCATTAGCCTGACCATAGGCTCTGTGGAGTCTTCTTTAAAGAGTTTGTGCCGAAGACTATTGTACTGTAATTCAATTAGATGTGTAAAGATTCAAATTTGATATGCGAGCCAGTATTGTTTGACGTCGAACATTACACGCGAAAACGTAGCACCTCAAGTACTATCGGAGCATTTCATAAGCATTGCAAATCTGGTCTACTCGTCCGTGAAGGTGTACAGTAGACAGTATGGAGGGATGTAGTCATACCTTTACTGAAACCATTGTCAACCAGTGGACCAATCCGAGTCATAACACACGTTGTTACTCAGGTGAGGATTCTGACTGTCATCTGTGTTATCATTCCAGAGAGGATTAGAAATTGTTTTTAACTCCTCTTTCGATGAGCTCGAAAATTGGTCTGTTTCTGTTTCTAGATCAGCAACTAAATTTGATGGATGCGTTCTGAAGAAAGGAAATGAGTGCTTGTTCTTCAGGAGAGAAGTTATTTTCAAGTCCACTGGCTTGGCGTAAGCTTCTTTAAGTGGGACTGGGGGTGGGGGTGGCGTGAGCTGAAAAGTTGTCGGATTGTCAGGGTCTTTTGTCGAGACGACTCCCGGTCCAGACCCCTTGGCTGGAGAGGCGGGACAGGAGAAAAATGCTGCTCGTTTGTTTGCTACTTCTTCTTCACGCCGCCTGGACTCTGTGAGTTCGGTACTCACTTGATCAAACATGAAAAGAAACTCGCGCATAGTTTTGAACAGCTCAATCAACCGCTCCTCCTTCAGAGTCTCGCCGTAGTAGACTGCAAGATGTTTTAACTTCGTGAAGGTCGTCTCATAGAGGTTGCGAAGACCATTTACTTCTGATTCCGCCTTTTCGTAGAATGGGGTCATAATGTGCAAGAGCTGTTGCTCTTGATCATCGCCACCACTTTCTTTTTCCTTGGAACCCGCTTCCCGAGACTGAGCAACTTCGGAATTGATGAGCTCCACTCCATTCTCCAACTCCTTAAGACCGGACTGCAACCGCTCCAGGCCCAAGTTAGCCACAGTCTTAACTGATTTTAGCTCTTCTGCAAGCTTTCCCACCTGGCAAAAACATTCGGGAAGTCAGTACAAAACGACCAAAGCCCTAGGATCAACCTACAGTTTTAAAGTCTCAAAATCATAGGCTTTTGTTCTGAGGTGACTAATAAGGAACGAGTAGTAAAACAGTTGGAACGAGCTATTGCAAACCTTTTCATCAGTCCTCAACAGTTCTGCGACCACAAAGTGCAAAAGGGTAGTTTTCTTGTTGTGACTTTTGACGTCCATTAGCTTCAACAAGGCACCAAGCTTGAACCCGCTGGCCGCTCCACGGAAGCTACCGCCATTTAGATGGTTACCCACAGCAAGCACCATCTCCAGAATTTTTAGGAAGCTCTGACTGGCCTTCAGCTGATCGCAAGCTTGTTCCAACAGCTTCAAATCTTGCTGAATCTGTTGACTCATGCCAACATTACACCTCTAAGAAGCACATGGATTAACTAAAGGAAAATAATTCTTGGGCTTTTTTTCTAAAATTCCTGTACACGGTAAATAAGTTAATCAATTTTCAGGGAGGAACAAAGTAATAGTACTGCATTCTGACCTGCAGATAGCTGAGTGCATACTGCCCTTTGAAAATGAAAGCCTTGATGAGCTTCTCGTATCTTGGAATGCTTGAAAGCTCCAAGTAGTACCTACTCAAGAGGCGATCACATTTAGATGTTGGTACAGCCACTGATCATGCTTGTAACTTTACGTTTCTTTTGAGCTTTCCACATGTTTAAGTGCACACTGAATGTGGGCATGTGTTTTGTTTACAGACTTGACTCAGAGATGAACTGCAATACTGGTAGCCTGTCTACGATCATGAGCGGTAGGTCGTTGAGAATGGACCATTGACCACATTGATGTCAACTCTCAAGTACAAACTTACTTCTCAACCTCCGCAAGCTCTGACAAATCTCCCTGAAAGTTTTTCAGGAGGAGAAGATCGTCTTGATTGGGCAGAGTATTTAGCATGACACTGAGCACCTCCATGTCGAGAACTGTTTCATCTCTGTCACGCAGAGCTCGACACAGCTCAGGGACTGGTTTTCTCAGACTTCGCAGCTGAATTCCAACATTGTGTGCTCTTTTGTGGTCCAAGACCTGTACTCCTCGATCTTTTTTGCGAGAAGACGTAGTCTGTCACCCGATTGCATACAGTAATTTTAAAGTGTTTAATCAGCTATGTTGGCTGGTTGTCAGATTCCCATCATTACACAAGCTTGAGTTTTCAGCAATTTGGATATCAGGACGGTGAGTTTAGGAGTTGCCTTCATGACCTTCTGAAGTAGAGAGAATCCAACGCTCAGCGTTACCTACCTTCTTTGGGATGTTGTATTGACTCGTTTCTCTGAGAGCAAACAAGGACTCGAGCTCTTCCAAGTCCATTTGGACTGAGTTCAAAGTTGCAGTCTTCCAAACAGTCTGCTCAGCCATAGCACCACTGATTTTATCCCATACAAGCTGCTTCATCTTCGGTCGTTTGCCATCAGCATCTGCAATTTCTCTCGTCAAATCAATAGGAGCAGAAGCTCCCAGCTTCTTGAGAGGTGGTGGAGGCGGGGCTGACGGTGGGGGCCTTGTAGGGGGTGGAGGAGGGGCCAAAGGTGGAGCTCGAGGTGGTGGTGGAGGTGGAGGTGGTGGTGGTGGTGGTGGTGGTGGTGGTGGTGGAACACAACATAAAGTTGGCGGGGGTGAACAATGTTGTTGGCCTGGAGTTGTACCAATTCGGAAATTAGTGACAGGAACTCCAGTAGCACAGAATGTCCCATCTTTTCGAGATTCTGAACCGTGGACAAAACTAGCTGGTTCTAGAGAAAATTCTTGACCCTTCACGAAGCTAGTCGGATGCACAAGAAGAAGGGACTGGGAAACATTTTCTGCACTAAGGTCCAACAATCCTTTGTTTAAAATAGCTGTCGTTAGAGTTGATGAAGAACACACTTTGATGTGAAGCTTGGGAAGATTACTATTGAGCCCAACCACTTCTGCAACTGCACCAGTTGCTGGACTTTCAGAGTAAAGACCATCTTGACATATCGGTTGGCTAAGAGATGACAAACAACGCGACGTCCCAGTGGAGACTGGAAATGTAGTTCCGCTAGCTGGTCCTGGTTGCGTTGGTTGACTTGGTGCCACATTTATACATGGAAGACTGGTCATCCGTTCAAAATCCGTCTCAAAGAGAGGGTTCACGGAAGAATAGCAGGGGTTTGCTGTCGTCTCTGGAAATTTCTCTTCTTCCTTATCACTTAGGTGACCGGTTCGTCCCGATGCCAAGCGGATTGCAACTCTGGGAGATAGATGAAGACTTCGAGCTCCAGCAAGTTCATCTGAAGCAAGGAGCAACTGCAGACCCTGGTTGTTATCCGAAATGTATGCTCCTCGGATGCCGTTTCTCTGCTGGGATGTTGCATTCAAATCGCAGATTTTTGTAGAACTCTGTCTTGGAACGCCGATTTCTGTAGAGCACTGCTCCGATGAGTTTACTCCCTCTTTCCTTTCTATAAAACAAGATGGTGATTTGCTGCCCACATCTGAAACGGATAGCTGTTTTCGATCACCCTTCTTTCTCAAATCGAGCTGTTCACTGACTAACCCAGCAACCGTACTTTTCCCGAAGTCCACTGAAAGGAGTTGATTCACTGCTGCTTTTAGAGCAGACTCTTCGACGTCTTTGCATTGAGTCACGTTAAGTACAAGCTTCTGCAACCTGTCAAGGCAATCGCTTGACAGACCAAGAGAACTAGCTGGCTCGCAACAGCGAGCCTTCGGTTTTCTTGCCTTGAACTGGATGTCAAAAACGTCTTTCGGGTGGTGGGTAAGACCTTCAAACGGCTCAAACGAAACAGGCAAATGGCCTTTTTCCGACAGCACCTCTGCCGAGATACATCTATCTGTTGATTCTTCGGGAGTATCTCTTACACCAAGTTGGTGTCGACCAAGCTCAGAGTCTGGTGAGTCCTTCTTATGACAAACAAAACTGTCTTCGCAGGGAGAAGAATATTCTGATCTACTACTGCCTCTGGTGAATTCTGAGCTTCTGTTAGCACCTGGGCTGATATTTTCACTTTCCTCCTTCATAGCATGCTCACTTCTTTCAATGCCGACTTGATAACTACTTTGGCTTCTGTGAGAATTTGAGGAACCATCAGTGGGGAGGAGGTTGACTGGGTGGTAGTATGACCGACCGATCAAACCCTCGTTATCAAACGAAGCATTTGCTGTTTCTCCACACTTCTCGAAGAGATGGTCCTCCCTCGGTTTACCAGCAATAATATCAAGGCTGATTTCCGGAAGAGCGGAAGGAAGGAGTTGCTCTAACTGGCAAAGTTGCGAGCTCTTGTCACCACATGTAGCATTTTGATAATCAGTTCCTCCTCTCTTGGTCGGTTGACCTATTTCTACACAAGATGAAACTCTCTCCGGCTTCGAAGGTAAAAGGGAAAGATTGCCATCACGAGGAACAGAATTTGATATTTTGCAGTTTAGCTCCTTCAAGGATGAACTTCCAGTATGGCAGGCGTTATTCCTGCCATCGTTTCTTCCTTTACTCAAAGAGCCACTCTTTTGCTCACCGAATCTACCGCTGGAAATTGAACTAAAACATGACAGAGGAAAGCCACACTGATTGAAGTACACTGCTTCTGTTTGCGAGCTCTCGTTCATATCTGTTGAGCACCAGTTAGCACTTGCTTCACCCTTGTCAAAATTACTAACTTTTGAAACCGTTACTTCTTCTTTACCAAGGATATCTCCAGCCGCACTCAATCTAGCAACCACGGAACAACCCTGCATTGCTAAACATCCACCTTGAACCGCAAATCGTGATGTTTCGGGAGGGTTGTTTGATCTTCCTTGAGAATACTGTTTGTTACCCAGTAGCTCTTCCTTCCGCTCACGTCGAGATATAATCGTATAATCAGAATCTGGTAGTAGAGCTTTCCGCTTTGTACGTCTCCTTGAGAGGGCATATTTTAGAATATTCTTGCAAAATTTGAAGTCACTTTCTTCAAACCAGTGCTTCCAGTAACTTGGTCCATAGCAGCTAATTTCCTGCTCTTTTTTCTCCAATTCGTCCTCGTTGTTTCCAATCTTTTCCATCACAGCCACTGAACCGTGAGATCGACTCTCTTCACAGCACACCTCCGTGCTTTCTGAATCGGGCACATTTCGGGTGGCAGTAACTAAATTTGACCAAGCTCTGGGCCTGATATTTGAGTTTCGGCTTCCAAACAGTTCGTTGCAAAATCTGTCTGCCGAAGATTACTATTGTCAGCAACATCACAGAAGAGAACTACAGTTCCTTCGCTTGGACGGGTGAATTCAAAAGACGTCATGCTTCAAAAGTCTGCATTCACACACATTAGCCAAATAGCAAACTTCTTCGAAAGCTAACACAAGAAGCGGATACTGGTGTGAGAGGTTGATACTATCTACCTAAGCCGCATGGTTCACCTCTTCTGCAAATCTTCGAATTCCAGTGACAACATGCAAAAGTCTTACCATGAAACGATTTGTTTCAAAGCTGGAAAACTAACCCCTTGTTGTCGATCATACACGAATCTTGGTCCGGGGAAGATTGTAAGCTTCCTTGCAGTTCCGATGGTAGCAGTTTCCACCAGTCATTTGACCAGAGCAGATCATTCGCATGTGAACATTCAGACTCGAAACTTTTAAGCGGACCTGTCTGTCACAGCACTGTAGATGATGAGAGGATCAATGTAAGAACAGAAAAGTTCAAGTTCGTACTAAATATTTGTCTCAAAAGCATCTGCAGTTCATACTAACGCAAAGAAAATTTTCTCTGACGAAAAGACTTCCCAAGTAACCTACTTTTATGCAACTAGAGATTTTCCACAATTACAGTACCCATACTCTAGCACGTGTGATAGTTTTACAAGCTAGAGAACCACAAATTCCTGGCCAAGGAGATGGGGACAAATGTTTCTGACATCTGTACTGATCAAATTGCAGTGTTTGAACCTTCAAAAATGGCAGTTCGGTTGGAAGCTACTGACTTAGATTTACCAGCACCCTGGAAGTTGTTGACAGCTTGCTCACCAGTTGTGGGAAAAGTAGGATCGGTGTTGACCTTCGCAGGAGAGTTGTTAAAAGAGACACGACCGTATTGAAATAGATAATTCCACTCCTCGATGAGAACAACAGTGATGAGGGTTCCAGCATCTGCTGCTGTCAACTGCCTGTCAGGAAGCAGTCAATCCATCTTCATTTTTCCCATCAGTCGTGGAGCTAATAAGGGAGGAAATAGAAAGTTTTGCAACAGGCACTCGACCACAGAAAGAGACAGCAAATGGCTGGTGAGGGGCACCTATGCACAAATAGTACGCCGTCTCTATGTCTCATCAGCAGGCGCCCAAAAGTGACAATGACTTGCTCGGAAACCTTGGGTGTATTTTTGAAAGTCGTACACCGCAACAGCAACGACAGATTCTTCAGAACAGAATAATTCGTTGGTGGAAGACTTCCCAACAGAAGGCGAAACACGTAGATTTGCGAGTATCTGTTGGATATGGCTGAACACCAAAAGCACAGCAGTCAGAAGAATGAGACACACTCCGAGCATCCGATGTTGTCCGTTCTGTTCACTCTGTAATTAGTATTACATGTAAACGAACGGACGACGACAGCCAGTTATCATCCCAGCAAATGAAATACATCTGATGATCATGAGATTTGAAGTTCAACAAGAGCCCAGACGGGCCATGGGACAGGTCTGAGAGGTCTTGTTTCTCAAGGAGCTAGAGTGCAAAAGTGTTGGCCAACCTGCAGCTGCAACGAAGCGGTTGTGTAGTTCATTTGTCAAGAGGGACCCGTCGAGCCTCTTGAGATCTAAAAGTATAGCTGCTGCCAAATGATGGAGCTCCATCTCTTTCATGATTTGATCAGGTTTAACTGCACGTGCAAAACTTCTAGCTTCATTCAACTCACAAAACATCTGAGGTTTGGGAACCTTTGTAGGCTCTCAAGCAAGTCGAAACGCTATTATCCTTGAGCAGGATAGCCCGAATTGTTGCAATTTTGACGAGTGATGGTACTTAATGAAGATCTGATCTGCTGACAAAAATCACAAGCGCAAAACAGTTTCACGTTGATTCGTGAACAGTTTACACATGCCTGGATTCGCATTAGCAAAAACGCTCGCCCAGGCCTCTGAAGCCGCCTCTTCCGATACCGGAACGGTGAAGAGACCCTCTACGACCGACGCTGTCAGAAACACGAACACACTGGTCAGTGAGCAAGAATTAAATTCTCGGACCGAAACGTGTGGCACCGATCAATATTCGACCTTGCCACATCGCAAGTTGAATCTAATCAAAGAACAGATCCAAGTTCCAGCAATGGTTTTCTTGGAACCAAAAATCCTTACCATTTTGAAGCAGTATAGCGATCGCTTTCTGTAAGGTTGGAAAAGGAGTCGATTCTGGACTTTCAGGCATTTTTGTCTCCATCCTCGACCGTATCAAGAGCCACCTACGCATCACCGACGCCAGAGCTGAAACAAAGTGCAAACCCCTAATGATTTGGTACCTGGTAGGGCATATACTGGTAGGACGTCTGGCTTCTAGGATGAAGAAGGGGACCTAAGTGCCGTTTGCGAGTAAGACGGAAACTTTGAGTTTCAACGAAACGATTCTGTATCCTTAACGGCAGGTCGATCCGATTTGAGTAGAAGGATGCAGTCCAGTGTGACGCCTGCAGGACTCTCGTTTCATTGTGGATCATAACTTCCAGATTTCGGGTTCCAGGATTTGCTTTTAACTAAATTTTGGGAGATACATTGAAAGCCGTTTTCTTCAAAGACTCCGACAAATTGAATGGATTCTCGTCAGCTTCCGTGACGAATTCTGGGTAGATTAAGGCTGGGCTCAACGGCACTGAGGCAGGATACTTGTCCAGTGCAGTAAACCACAGGTTCTAACCAAAATCTAGGATGGCAGCAATTGGGCGTTGGAAGTTGTCTCATGACATTAGCTACCCATGTATACAACCGTGAACCTCAAAATGCTTGAAACTCAGGAAGGATTGAGAGTC
The DNA here is from genome assembly GCA_014180765.2 of Marchantia paleacea. Lineage (NCBI taxonomy): Eukaryota > Viridiplantae > Streptophyta > Marchantiopsida > Marchantiales > Marchantiaceae > Marchantia > Marchantia paleacea. The sequence continues at coordinate 324,538 of MUAA02000108.1, read as the reverse complement.
TTATGTCCACTTTTGCTCCCCCATCTCCGAGCGTCTAATGCTTGTCCGCAGGTTGAGTGCAAAACCTGTCCGGAATAGCAGAGCAGAGCAAAGTCAAAGTGCACACGAGAAAACCAATCCTGGCTAAAGACGAACTTCATAGACATGTCGTATGGACTTTTAAGTCGCTAAAACACGTCCTTATCTGTCGTGTTCACATTTGAATTGTTGTGATTATGAGTTACTTCCAGCCCACAGTTTCGTGGGAAACTCGACCCTATGTAGGGGAGTCAATGCTCTGCATGCCCTGCCTCTAGTTACCCCCGAAGACTCCTGAACAAAGATTTCAGTCAAACCACCGAGGCTTGCTGCCATTATTTCGCAATATGTGTGGGGAATCTGATCCTTTGTGCCAAATCCAGTCAGTTTAGGACACCCACAAAAGATGCTATTAAAATCTTTGGACATGGGCCCCTCTGTACTGTATGATACGAAGAGAGCTGACAGTTGAAGCGACACTATAGCGCTTCCAGCTAAACTGTACGAGTCGAGAGAGTGATGGTGTTCCGGATGAGCGAACAAGGCACGGTTGCGGTGGAGACTGTAGACGAGTACACATGTTTGCCATTCTCTTGAAAGGCCAGTAGAGTAGCCAGGAATCAGACCTGTCTTCACTGTTGAGCACTACCCATGAACCTCCGACTCTGATAGTACGGTATGGAGACGAGGCGACTGCATGTAGTAGTCTCTTGTGCAATCCCCTGGGGCCTGGGGTCTGGGGAGTCGGGACGGTTGCCAGACTCGTATCTGCGTTCGGTCGCTCACCAAGTCACCGACACAGATCGTTTTCGCGGTCAAGGAGAAGTGCATCTGTGCCTCGTCAAAAGGTCTGAATATAAAACCCTTGCAAACAGGCAGGCGAGTGAGATAAAGCTCTGGGCTTCTGAACAGAGGAGCAGCAATGAACGGTTTGGAATGTTTGAGAACCCATCATGCGATTCGTGTCTCTGTCTGTTCATGCAACTGTCAGAAGACATACTTTTCATCTTTTGTTAAGTCACACTGACACATTTTCTCGACCCATTCAAATCGGCTCTGAATTGCCGCGGCATATCCACCAATGTGACCCAGCACCTTTCGAGAGATGGAGCCGTCTTTGTGCATTTACTCCGTCTCCCCCGTTGTCTTCATAGATGGTTGTTGGTTGTTTCTCTGTCCAGGATTTAGCAAGCTCCTCCTCCTTCCCCCTTGCCTCACCACCGTTAGTGAATGTAACATGACTTAAGCTCTAAATCTTCACATCTTTTCTTGAGCAAGCTCATCTCACATTCCCCGACATTTCTCCCCGATTCAGATACAAACAGCCCTGGGAACTCTACCAACTTTTAAGACAAGCAGCATATGACACTTTGGATACAGTTTGTGCCTTCTGACAATTTGGGCTCATGGCTCCACTTACGCATGCGCAAGTGAGCTGCCGGTAGACTCCGAGTCTCCGACCCTGGCTATGGTATGTTTATGGGTTAATCGCAATGCATGATATACCTCTTACATTGATTCTCCATGTCAAAAGCGGACGTGTAACATGCACTGAACGGATAAACTTCAAGTCCTCTCATGGCAAGAAAACAGCCTCTCTAATCACAAAAATGTTATTCCGATAGGTTGAACCACCATGTTGTAGGGCAACAGATGAGATTAGTTTCCCAAGAAGCTGTCAATCACTGACAGGCAGTGCACTGCACAAAGCGAATGTATCCAATAGTCACAGTCTCTGTCACAAGGATTGTTATCAGAAGCAAGTCTCTTTAGCACCGCAATCCACTGTAACCCCCAGAAGTTGACAGTGATATTGTCAAGTGCTCTACAAAGACTCCCAAATCAAAGTATTCTGATGTACTTGCACGCACCTCTTTATTCACCCTGGGAGATTCGTTGAACATGACGAGGTCACATCATACAGTGAAAGGAAACCTGAACTTCGTAAAGCCTTTATTTCCTGAGTGCGAATTTCGAGTATAGTCAAAAGCCACAGGTATGTTTTGGTGCAGCTCAAAGATTGCATTTATGTAAAATGCAGAGAAGGGCCCTCACGAACTCTACACGAGCACAGCTATGTACTGTATGCGCAACAAAGATTGGGAGTTGAGGACGTTGGGGACGTTGCAGGGTCAAGCTCATCATTATGGAAATATCCCTCTGAGGAGTCTGAGCACCTCTCCCTAATAAACGTTGCTCTGTCACAGACACAGGTGTGTGTTTGACCAGATTTCAGTTTGCGATCCAAGAGTCAATCACGGATTCAAGAGTCAATTTCAGACTATCAGCATCAGTATCAGACAGATATAGCCGTCGACTTTTTTAGACATAGGTGTCCACCACCAGAGACATGGAGGTTGGGACCTGGCCCATGCTGATTCTTTTCACAGTCCATCGTTTTTTTATCATTTTGGCATGAAGATCTTCATTCTAGACAAATTGAGTGTATTTCTCAAGCCGCCTGCGAGAACAATGTTTGAGCACGAGGCATTGACAATGATAATTTTTTATGCTTCTCACGAAAAGCATTTCAGACGGAAGCGAAAGAAGCCTGAGGCAAGTGATTTCATGTAATCCTTGTCTGCACGCGATAATAACCAGTCATCTAAGTTCAAACTCCAAGAAGTGGATTCCTCTTCTTCTTCTGTTATGAACGCTTGGTCAATCGAGTTTGGTGGAGCTTGGTTTGCAGAAGTTCTTCACAGGAAATTTCAAGAGATACAGCTGTGTTGCTTCTTTCCGTCCCCCCAAAAAAAATATTTAGAAAATCAAATAAGAAAACGAAACAAAACTTCCCAACCGATCATCGGAGCTCCAGCTCTCCAACTATTTCCATCTTTGATTCCTGTACATGGATAGTAAGTTCTGCGTTGGAGAGCAATCACATACAGCAGAAGCTTTTTGAATGGGTTTCAAACGATCGTGCAACGATTCAAATCCATGATATTATCCAAAAGAGCATCTAAAGCAAGAATGATGACTCCTTCAGTTCGGCTTGTTTTGGAACAGCAGCGAAAAGAAGCAGAACACTGATGTCATTGTATATGCAATCACATACAGCAGAAAACGACAGTCAAAGACAATAGCGCGTGCAGCATTTGGCCATCAATTATCAATGAAGGGAATTGTCCATAACCAAAAGGAGCTGTTCAGTAATCAGTCTACTTTTCAATATTCCGTACCTCTTTTGGAGCGAAAAGTATATTTCAGAAAAACAACGACAATCACTCCATACTTTCAGTTGGGGATGATTAGCTGTCCAGTGGAGGAAGAGTACATCTTCCTCAAAACTCTATGAGCATGTTCATGGTATCGACGACTAGAGTCAAAAGTACGAAATGTGGGCCTTTCGAGTTGATAAATTGTTTCAATTCTTCTTCGCCCTGCACCTACAGTACACTATAAAGAAGCTAACCTTGCCCATTACCATAGCTAGTTGCGGGGAGCAACACGTGGTTTCTAGGTGCCGGCGGACTTACGGCTCTTTCGAACATCCTCTACATCTGTTTGTAAGGCTGTTGGAGAAACATCCAAAAAAAAGGAAGGAGGCCAATTAAAATAACAAAAAGGATCAAGTCATCAAATCCTACATGGATGAAACGAAACGGGTAACATGGGGCTAGCCCCAATAGCATCACATGGTTGGTGAGATTTATCCGTGATTCTCCAGCGGTACCGTTTCTGCTTTAAGGCTCTAATAATGGTACTTCTCTTATATTTTGTGTTGGTCTCCGTTACTGAAAAATAATGATGGCAAAGTTTACTTGATGTAAGAATTTGGCTTGTGATGCTATTGGGGCTAGGCCCCATGTTACCTGATTGGTTCCATCCTGGTATGGCCGGGTCTTCCCATCCCTTTTTGTTATTTGACTGCATCCCTATTATATCCCAAGATAGCGAAATAACCACTAGCACTATTAACTCTATTACCTTTGTATAGAGAGTAGAATATGGTAGTATATTTTCTTGCATATTATGTGGCTACACTTTGCATGGATAGTTTAGTCAAACTCAGAGTGAATAATTATTTCTCTTTGTCTTTCAATTTGGGTTCCATTGGTACCTAAATTGAATACTACAGAGAATGATATAGTGAGATATGAATATTTTTGTTTTTTTAAAGTTTTGAATGAATTTTAAGTAATTTTTCTCAAATTAGACATATGGGTCGCGATTTTTTTTTTCAATCATTTCCTTTTCCGGCATTGGTTCTATTGGGACCTAATTGGAAAATTATGCAAATCTGAATAAAAAGTTATGAATGCTTTTAGATTTTAGGGTTTTCTTAGTTAGCATTTTCCCATATGATGTGGTGTGTTATGGGGTTATGGTTATGCATGTGGTAGAGGATACATGATGGAGTGCTCGGTGTCTTTATCCTTCTCTTTGTGCTAGCTATAGTTTCACTTTCCCTCATGGGGCCGCCAAAAACGATGCGTGATACACCATGTCTGGTGTGTCATCGTCTCTTTACCTCGCAAGGAGTAAATACCCACGTGGGAAAGATGCATAAAGATTATGATTGGACCACTTGGGATGCACACGTGAAGAGGATAATCACATCGACATCAGTATTTGTCACTTCGGGAGACACGCAGACTACATTGATTCCTTTGATGATCATTCCGAGTATACCGATAAGGTCGTGGGAGTGGTTAGCTTCCCATACAAGTTCAATTCTAGGGCTTTTTGAGACTAGGTTCCATGTCCACGTTTATTCCATGGGCTCCCTAGTGCACTCCATGATGAGGCTAGACGTGCTTTTTGCTTATCGCTCAATCGATTGGCATGCTATCCCATGGACGAATGAGCATGATTTTTGTTTCTATTACTTCCTCGATGGTGTCTACGTTATACTAGAGGGGGACGTGTTGGACATAGGGAGGTGGCATCTAGATTTTGGAGATTTTGAGCAAAGGATTGGGCTACATTGCAGGAAGAGTTTGTTCGGGCCACATAGGTTAGGAGGCAGGTTCAGTCGCATGATACTTTTGATTCGGTGTGATTGCGACGATGTAGGATCTTGGGGGAGGCCGGGGAGTATAGCAAGGCTGCACTGGCCCTTCATCCTTTTTCCATGGCTAGTCCTACTAAGGAGACGATTCCCTCTTTACACCTTCTACATCCACCCATGGGCGAGGAGATACCATTAGAGGTCTTGGAGTATAAGTCAGAGGAGCCATTATGTCTTGATAGATCATTATTTGTCCATTCTCTATGCACAACCCCATGCTTATCCTCAGGAGATTTGTCAAGGATGGTATATGTGCATCTGCGAGATTTCTTTCAGACGGATGATCCCTCTAATAGTTTCACAGAGTTGTTCAAGGTGGCGGCATTAGTTGCGAGAGGGGAGATTCTGTTGTCAGTTAGTAAGGTATTGGGTTCTAGTCGGCTTCTTGTGATGGAGAAAACATTGGGGGCATCAGACCAATTACTATTGGAGAGGTCTTATTTCAGTAAGTCAGTCATACCATTGTCTTGCAGCATCGCTCATACTTCCATGAGCATCTTTGTCCACATCAATTTGGAGTCGCCACATCATGAGGCTGTAAGGTGGTATTATTGGGCATTAGAGCACTTCTAGATATTCATCCGGATTGGGTTGTCTTGTAGGTGGACGTTAAGAACGCTTTTAACAAAGTCTCATGTGCATCCATTTTTAGAGAACTTAGAAAGGCTGGTGGATTTCTATCAAGCCTCATTCGTTTCGTACGGTCTTTCTACGGTTCACATTCTTCTCTCTTTTATCAGCATGGCTTTTCCAAGGAGAAAAATGGCACTCGACAGGGAGATCCTTTGTGAGGACCCCTATTTGTGCTTGGCTCATTATAGAGCTCTTTTGTCTATTGTTTTGGCCGTATTAGGTTGTGTGTTCCCCTCTTTAGCGGATGACACACACATTGTGGGCCATGTAGACAACATTAGGCATGCCTTTGATTACTTGACTACTGAGCTTCATCTTGTAGGCTTGAGAGTCAAGGTGTCAAAGTGTAGGACTTGGTCTCCTTTGGGCATTCCTCCTTATCTCCAACTTCCAGAGGGATATATGACATTGACAGACGGTTCACGTATTCTAGGAGTGCCAATAGGGTTCGAGGATTTTGTCTCACGTTACCTAGACGTTGCACTTGCCAAGAATATTTTGCATGTAGATGACTTTCCTCTACTATAGGATCCGCAGGTGACGTTTGATATACTGTCATCTAGTATTGATTGTCGACCCACCTACCTTCTTTGCACGGTTCCTCCTTCACCTACATTCATATCACGTTTGACAGCCTTTCATAGAGGATCATGGGCGTCTTTGGGGACATCATCAGATCAAGGACATTCGAGTGTGTGATATGAGATTTGGCACAAAGACAGACATTTTTGCCAATTTCGTGTGGAGTAGTAGGTTTATTATCGATGGAGGAGACTATACATACAGCATTCTTGGCTAGTTGGGCACTCATTGCACCTTTATTATCTTCTAGATTTGTGATCGTAAATATACCTATCCTTGAGATATATACGAGGGACGTGGATACATGATCATTTCCCTTACATGTATTATTACGATATACGAAAGATAAATTACCATGGGAGGTATGACATGAACTCATATCTTTTCCTCTTTGGCTATCGATTGGACTACGGGTCTATAATCTATCTTGATGGACCGAAAGCTTCATAAAACTCTACATTATTTCTTAGTGGATCCGGCCATTTCTTGTACTACTAGAGCTCGTCTACGCTCTTGCTCTGGCAAGGATGCAGGCTCCTGGATCTCGACTCGATCATGAATCAGGGCTTTTTGACTCGCACCAGTTACTTTCTCTACAGCGATGAGGTTCCGTCTTGGCTTGATCCATACATCTACATCTTCATTAGTCACATGTGAGTGTGGTATCACTTTAGATGCAGCAGGTGTGCATATGACTCGTTGCCCATTTGGAGAGCAGAGGATAGCTACATATGATGCCATTAGGGATGTGGTGTTTGCTATGGCGCGAGAGGATGGATACGTCACATGGAGAGAGAGTTGGTATGCCTTGAGTCGACTAGGGTTAGAACAGACCTGTACTTGGTTCGGGAGGACCAGGTCACTGTGGTGGTTACCCATCCTACTAGAGACACAGTTTCATAAGGGGTGATCACCCATCCTTCAAGATGGACTGCGAGTAAAGCGGCAGCAGCGAAGGTCTCCAAGTATAGTGGTATGCAAAGAGGTCAACTCTTTGTTCCTCTAGCTTTGGAGTTATATGGAGCTATGAACACCGACTTAGACATGTTTGTGAGGGAGTGCGCGAGAGCCTACCATACTAGACGGCAGGGGATATCACTCTCTTTAGCTTATTGTAAAGCCTATTTTAGGCAACGTGTTTCCATTATCTACATAGAGCACTAGCTGGTGCAATCCATAGGAGAACAATCACATTAGGTGATGCTTCTTCAGATGCGGTTTATAGACCGTTTGACCTAGATAGTGTGGATATCGTAGATGCTGTAGGACATATTTCCCAGGGTGATGCTATTGGGGCCTAGCCCCATGTTACCGTTTTGGTTCCTTCTTTGCACGATTTGATGGGGTCTTCCTATCCCTTTTGTTATTTTACTATGTGATTACTTGATGTAAGAATTTCACTAATTAATATGTTACCACTTTATGACTTAATACATAAGATGTTTAAAAAAAGATCCCTACAAAATCCACGATTTAATGGAATTGTGTGCAAGAAACTTACTTCCCATACACTTCGAATTTTTCCAGATTATTTATATTGGTCCATAAAATATCGTAGGGGAAAATTTAGTATAAAAATTCTCCTTAGAATTCCTCAAACCCTCGAGATAAAATGAATTGTATGAAATGGGGAGAGCAAGGAAATTTTTTTCTAGGATGGTATTTTGCACACAAAAATTTGGGTAACCTTTTACCCCCATAAAATTTATGGTGCTCCATCAAAAGTTCTACTGTAAAACCCTATTACGGTTGTTACATAAAAGGTCATAGGTGTGTTTTGAAACCCATTATTGTGCTTATATAAATATAATTTAAAATTGCTCATATTTATAAAAACATTCAAAGCTAAACACATTTTTTTATATCTACATCATCAAATTTGAGAGATGCATGTTTGAGTAAGGAAAAAATTTAAATAATAAAATGTGTTTTAACCAAAAATCAATAGAACTGAGATAAAATACTCATATTCCTGGAAAACTAAATCGTTTAATGGTAAATTCAGTAAAGGGATATTGTTTATTTTTTGTTCAAAAATATCAAGATGGACATTACTTTATTATTGAGTGACGTATATTTCTGAAATTAAGTTCTCAAATTTAAATATTAGTATTGTCTATTTAAATAATATCAAAGTTATTTAAAAGATTTTTCCTGCCAAATTTCTAAATCATGTAAATTTTTTTTTATGATAAAAAATTTTATTATGAAAAAATTATAAAATATAATATAAAATTATTTCATTTCATTTACTATTGAATAAATAAAATTTTATTTTTTAATTAAACAAAAGATAAAAATGTGATAAAATCAGAAGATTTAATTTTTTCCATTAATTCATAAAAAAAAATTACTTTGTATTTCGATATTTTGCAAGACATAACAAAAATGTGTGTAATAATCTATATATGAAATAATTTTTTTAAATTATTAAAATAAATCCATAAAAATATAAAAAGTTTTATTTTAAATAAAATAACATATTTTAATAAATTAAAAATTTTATAAAAATTATTTGTAGACTTAACTGTTGCACATTTTAATTAAATTTTATTCATAGAAATATAATACATCAATATTTTTTCTATACTTCAAAAAAAATAATCAACAAAAATTTCAAAAACATTTCAGTTAATGATGTTTTCTTGAAATTAAAATTTTCATTTCATTTGTTAAAAAATATTTATTTCAATCAATAAACAATATTTTGAAACAAAAAGTAAAAATTTCACAACAATTAGCTAATCTTTGATATTTTGCACATATTAAAATATTATGTAAAAATATATTGATATTTAATACTTTTTTTTAAATAAATATTTTATTTTTTAATTATCATAAAATTTTTCAAAAAGAAAATTTCATGAATAAAATTTTACCTAAATATCTATATAATTTGTTTTAAAATTGTTTTATTTTTATCTAGCTATTATTTGATTCATTAAAATTAATAATGAAAAGTTTAAATTAAACATAATACAAAATTTAAAAAATAGAATGAAAAAAATATTATTTTTTTAAGCCTGAAAATTAAAAAAAATCTTTAGAATTAAACTAAGTAATTAAAATTTTTATTAATTATTTTTAAAAAAATATATTAAAAAAAAATTTAATTTTTAATTTTTTATAATTTAATTTTATTCTTATTTTTTTAACACTAAAAAAATTATTTTGAAGAATATATTTTAATTTGTAAACGAAAATTCATATCAAAATTTATAAAATAAAAAATTTTATTAAAAGATTTGATTTATTACTTTTTATAGTTGAGAAATTAGATTACTTATGAATTTTTATTTTCATTTTCTTGTTTCTTACAACAAATGTTGTTAATATATTGCTCAGTTGCAAAATTTTTATACAAAAAAAAAATGATATAAGAGAAATGATATTTATATTTTAAGCAAGAAAATAATTTGAAAATTAATTTTTATTCAACTTGAAAAATATTTTCATCTTCTGCATAAATATTTGATTTACATGAAATATATTTTGCAACGTTCAAAATTTTCTAAATTTTTTTTTAAATAAAAAATAATTTTTTTGATATAATTAAAATGAATTCTCATTCGGCATATACACTCCAAGGTTAAAAGGCATAATGCACAATGATCAAATTTTTAAAATTTTATCCTTAGATTTAAACCTCATGCATATTTTTTTGTCAAAAAATAATTAAAAATATAAATTTCAAAATAATGATAATAAAAAATACAATTTTATTTTTATTTTTTTTAAATTAATCAATTAAAAAAATTTCAATAAGAAATAATACTAATTTTTCATTATATATAATAAATTATACAAGTTTAATAAAAAAATATATAGTGAAACTATAAACATAAGTAAAAAATCAATTATCATTAAAGGTTGAGATATTGGAATCAATAGATTTATTAATATTTTATTCCAAAATATAGATATTTATATAAATATTTCTTGGAGAAAATTTGAAAAATCTTTGTAGATTAAATTTTAAATTATTATTCATATCCATATTTATATTCAGTTCAATATTTAAAATTAAGATATTTTGAAAAAATAATCAGAGAAATTTATTTTTTTATATCTTAAATTTTTCATCAAAATAATCCTAACATTATAATTGAATATAAATTTCAAAAATCTCAATATGTGTGTTGAATGTTATATTATATTTGAATAGATTCATAAGTACAAATGTCTGAATTATGCACAAAAAGAAATTTTTTTTTTAAATTATACAAAATAATTCGTTAAAATCTCATCCAATAGTTGGTTTGCATACTAGATCTGTTTTTGTTTAAACATATGTCCAAAATTACCCAAAGTTTGGAAAAATTATTTCTGATGGTTGTTGATTGAAACTTCAAAAAAGATTGAGAAAGGTTTAGAAGTAGATGTAAAATTGAACAAATTAAATGATTTAAATCTCCATGATTATGAAATTTTGGGAAGATGTTGGTAACATGATGAATTAAAAAATAAAATGGTTGAATCTCACTAACATTGATTTTATTGTACAAGGTAATTAATTTAATTCAAATGAGAAGATTGCATAAAAAATAATATTGCATGCACATTAGAAAAAACACAAAAAGGTTTTTGTTTATTGACATTAATTTGACTTCTGCATATAGATAAAAAGAATTGTAAATTATGAAAGTATGTTAAGGATAGATGTGCATAAATTGTAAAATGAAGACGTTTGTGTTAATGATCAAAATTCATCAAATTTTGAATTTCAAATCTTGATGATTAAGAAGAGTGAGAAGAAACTTGAACTTTGGAAATTTAATTTTTTTACTTATTATTTTGTGTGTTTTATTTATTTAAATATGTTGGATGATTTCTTTGGAGACATTTTCTATTATCTAGTCTTGTCATTCATAGTGCCATGAATTTTGATATGCAAAGATGAATAATATGAGCTTCCATATAAGTTTAGACATATCATCATATATGTTTACTTAGATCATATCTACAAACACATCACATAAGTTGAGATTGTTCATATCGAGACATGAACGATCTCAACTTATTGAGACATTATGTGTCCACCTTGTATATCCTTGTTATAGCTTTAGATTGACTGGACATTTCAATGCAGTGCATGTAAAACTACATTATAGACTTGGAACAATCATGTAATATCATGAGCAATTTTTAAAGAATTGGGTCTACAAAAAATGCACATATAAGTTTCATCACTCTTATGAAACTAATTTGTGCACTATACATATCCATCATTATAATATCTAAGACCAATATCTCTCACATCGTGAAAATGGTTAAAGTTGTAATCATGATCCATTTTAGATTGTAGAAGATGTCTTATGCATGCCCACACATATTATATGAAAGCTCTAAAATATTTCAATACTAGATACACCGTACAATATGTTTCATCTAATCTTGAAATACATAACAAAAGTTTTTATGAATGAGCTAATGTGATTCTTCTTTTTGCATAACCAAAGTTGCATAACTAAAGTTTTTATGGATGACCTAGTGTGATTTTCTTCTTTGCTTATACCACATTCTTTGATATATTGGAGGAGGTAATTTTGACGAGTAGGAGTTATCATTTCACTTAAATATATTCATGACATAAGACTTGTTTGTTATTTAGGAGAAGTCAGCTTGATCCTCACAATTTTATAACATGAAAATGATGGATTATTTAGATAGGGTTAATATGATTCTCATAGTCTTCTATGTTCCTTCATACATCAAACAACTTAATCTTCACATATCTATATCATTGCAATAGCTAAAAAAGAGTATAACATGACATCAAAAATTCTATATCATATATGACTATTGCTCACTACTATTGAGTAGAACATTATCACATTATGTCAATTACACTTTCATGCCATTACATCATATTTTGTCACATTTAATTTGCTTAGACTAATACTTTATGCATAAGATAATGCACATTATCTTGCTTGATAAGATATTATTTACTCAAGCTCATTTATTTTTTGATGGATTATCAGGGATGGTATATAAACACATTGAAAAATGTTTTATTCAAAAAGATCAATCATCAAAGATTTTAAAAATTATTTTATATGTTGTGTTTTTAGAACATAAAAATAATTCTACAATATTGGCGTAGAATGAAAATGGTGGTGTATGACTTATCATAATTGAGCTTTGTCTTCATTTTCAGATTTTTCTTCCCCCATTAGTTTGAAAATCTCTCCAGCTTTTATTTCACTTTCATGAATTCTTATTTTCTCACTCGGTTGGAGTCTATATCCCAAAGGATGTGAATTGCTTTTGATATTTAACCATGATTGATTACATCTCATTTATACATGATGCATATAGATATTGAGAAGATTTTTAATAATGTTTCTCATACGAATATACTTACATAGCTACAAGATGCAAAAACACTCTTATTTAGAATCATCTTCAATTTTATGGAGCTATTATATTCATTTATTACAAAAACAAACATAAGTGAAAGGGGTCATTATCATTACATCAATATCAACCACCATACAAAGAGATATTTTTGAGTACTAGTTGTTTGAAATGGTTCATTATTAGACCTCCTCAAAACTATCATATGAACCCCAAAGAGACTTCATATATGCAATCCAATGTAGATATAACATACGAGAATTTTATTTTAATTATTATTAATTTATTTTAATTTTTGTGACTAATATAATTATCAAAGATTTGACACTTGTGACATCTTTGATTATCACATATTCAACACGAGGAACTAATATTACGAACTTGTATTAAGGAGCTACAAAACTTCAATGCTAAAATCCATAAGTATGGAAATTTGCAAGATGTACATATCTTTAATTCAATGACTATGAAGATACATAGAGCATTGGGAGATGATATGCATATTTATGTTAACAATTGGGCATGAATTTATATTGAAAAATGACATGAATCATATTTTTTATTGTATAGTTGTATTCAATTTTTCAAAAAATGCATCATGTATTACATTTCATCGCACATTAGCTATAGATAAAAAAATTTCATGATTGAGTCCGTTCCTTTGAAAACTTCTGAATGTATTATATTTTAGGATTTGCTTTCATGAGATATTTAAGTAGTAGTGGGAGAGATAGTGATTTACCAAGAGATTGACTTCAAGCATCTTTTTATTCTTCTTTTACTTATTCAATTTGGGTTCCATTGGTATAGAGAAATATTAGTGATTTTATTATTTTTAAAGTTTTGAATGATTTTTCTCAAATCAGATATATGGGTTGAATCTTTTTGTTCCAATCTCTTTCTTTTGCTGCATTGGTTTGAATGGGACCTAGTTGGAAAATTATGGAGATCAGAATAAAAAATTATGAATATTTTTAGATTTTAGGGTTTTCATAGTTAACGTTTCCTCATGTGAAGTGGGGTGTCAAGGGGTTGTGGTTCTGCAGGTGAGAGGATATACATGATGGAGTGTCATGTGTCCGTATCGTCCTCTTTGTGCTAGATATAGTTTCACTTCCCCTCATGGGGCCGTCTAGAGTGATGCATGAGACATCATGTTCGGTGTGTCATTGTCTCTTTACCTCGCAAAGGGTAAAGAATCACTTGGGAAAGATTCATAAAGATTATGATTGGACCACTTGGGGTAGCGTACATGAGGAGGACGATCATATGGACATCGATATTTTTCACTTTGGGGAACATGCAAACTACATCAATTCCTTTGTTGATCGTTCTGGGTATACCGATCGAGTCGTGGGAGTGATTAGCATCCCATGCATGATCTATTCTAGGACTCTTTGAGACAAGGTTCCCATGTCCATGTTTATTCCATAGGATTCCTTGTGCACTCCATGACGAGACTAGACGTGCTTTTTGATTATCGCTTGATCAGTTGGCACATGATCCATGGACTAATTTGCATGGTTTTTGTTTCTCTTACTTCCACAATGGTGTACTTGTTATACTAGGGGGGGCGTGTTGGACATAGGGAGGTGCTAGCTAGATTTAGGAGATTCCAAGCAGGGGATTGGGTTACATTGCAAAAGGAGTATGTATGGGCCACACATGTTAGGAGTAGGGTTCAGTGACATGACACTTCTCTATGGCTAGTCTTACAAAGGAGACTTTTTCCTCTTTATGTCTTTTACATCCACCCATGGACGAGGAGATATTATTACAGGTCTTGGAATATCAACCAAAGGAGTCATTATGTCTTGATAGATCACTATTTGCCCATTCTCTATGCACAACCCCAGACTTATCCTCATGGGGTCTGTCATGGATGGTATATGAGCATCTTTGGAATTATTTTCAGGCATATGATCCCTCTAGTGGTTTCACAGAGTTGTTCCAAGTGGATGCATCAGTTGCGAAAGGGGAGATTTTTTTGTTAGTTAGTTAGATGATGGGTGCTAGTCGGCTTCTCGCGATGGAGAATGATATTGGAAGCATTAGACCGATTGCTATCAAAAAGGTTTTATTGTTTCTAGTTAGTTATATCTTGCTCTGCATCATCATTCACACTTTCAATAGAATTTTTTTCCACACCAGTTTGGAGTCGCAACACCAGAAAATTGTGAGAAGATATCATTGGGTATTATAGCAATTCTAGATATCCATCCGGATTGGGTTGTCTTGCAAATAGACATTGAGAAAATTTTTAATAGTGTCTCACGTGCATCTATCTTTAGAGAGCTTAGAGAGATTGATGGACCTTTATCGAGCCTCATTTCTTTCGTACACTCTTTCTACAATTCATATTTTTTTCTCTTCTATGAGCATGATTTTTTCCAAGATGAAGTCACCATTCTACAATCCGCCATTTGTACTCGACAGAGAGATCCTTTGGGAGGACCTCTATTTGTCATGGCTCATTATAGAGCTCTTTTGTTTACTGCTTTGGCCTCATCATGTTGTGTGTTCCCCTCCTTAACAAATGATACACACATTGTGGGCCATGTAGACCACATTACGCATGCCTTTGATTACTTGACTACCGAGCTTCATCTTGTAAACTTGAGAATCAATATGTCAACTATAACTTTCTTTGCACGTTTCTTCCTTCACCTACATTCATATCGCGCTTGACAACCTTTGATAGGAGAATCATGGATGTTTTTGATAATATCATCGGATCAAGGACCTTCAAGTGTGTGGCAGAAGATTTGGCACAAAGATAGATATCTTTGCCGATTTCGTGTGGAGGAATAGGTTTATTATCAATGGAATAAATTGCATCTATAGCATTTTTGGCTAGTTGAGCACTCTCTACACCTTTTTTATCTTCTCGATTTATGGTTATAAATAGGTCCATCTTTGAGATGTAAGCAAGGGACATGGATACATGATCATTTCCTTTAGAAGTATTATTACGACATATGAGAGATTTTTTATCTCTGAGGTATGACTAGAGGTCTACATTCTATCTTGATGGACCGATAATTTTAGTAGATACTACATTCACTCTTAGTGGATCCGGCCGTTACTCGTTCTACCAGGGCTCATCTATGCTTTTGCCCATGCAAGGATGCCGGCTCAAGGATCTTGGCTTGACCATGCATCATGATTTTCCTACTCGCATCAACTATTTTCTCTACAACGATGAGGTTTCATCTTGGTTTGGTACATACATCTACATCTTTATTACTCACATGTGAATGTGGTATCACTTTAGATGTAGCATGTGTTCATATGACTCTTTGAGCATTCGGAGGATAGAGGATAACTACCCATGATGTCATTAGGGATGTGGTGTTTGCTATGGCGCGAGAGGATGGATATCTCACATGGAGAGAGCGTTGGTATGTCTTCTAGTCGACTAGGGTTAGGACAGACCTATATTACCTGGGATGATCAGGTTATTGTGGCAGGCGCGGTGGTTACTGATCCTATATGTTACATAGTTTTAGATGGGGTAATCACCTATCCTCTGGATGGGCGGCGAGTGGAGCAACAACAACCAAGGTCTCCAAGTATATGGGTATGTAGAGAGATCATCTCTTTGTTCCTCTAGCTTGGAGTTATATGGAGCTATGGACATCGACTTCGACTTGTTCGTGAGGAAGTATGTGAGAACCTATCATACTATGTGGTAAGGGGTATCACTTTCTTTAGCTTATTGTATAACCTATTTTAGGTAATGTGTTTCCATTGTTCTACATAGAACACTAGTTGGTGCAATCGATATGAGAACAATCTCATTAGGTGATGTGTCTTGGGATGCTATGTTGTTTGTAGACCGTTTAACCTAGATATGTTAGGTGCAATCTAACATATTTTCCATTGTGATGCTATTGGGAGGACTTTCTTGGGCTTTGCTTTCTTCCACGTTGGATGTATTGACATCCTTCTTTTTATCCCACGGTAGCCCTTTCCCTAAATGTTGTGCTTCCATCAGCTGCTAATGAAAATTTCTTCTTGAACCCAAATTAGATATCCCTCCTCAATAAAACTGTTTTTTCCATACTTATCTGACATTATCATCTGTTGGACGATGATTTAAAGAGTCAAATCGGACTTCCAACTGGCAAATTACCGACTGATTTCTGTACGTGCAATAATTGCTGGTAAGAATACCGACGAGCTGTAATGAACATACAATAATCCTAGTTCACATACTACAACAAATGGACATAAAGAACGAAAAGCGATTTCATAATAACGTCCGAATTGGAAGAAATAGGTTCAAAATGTTTGTACCTAATTGTTAACTGACGAGTCAGTCAGTCATGAGGGAAGAGTCAAACAAGTTTTTGATTCTTTGATAGCATTGCCGACATCTAATGCGACAAACAGACAGGGGTACAAATCCACGCTGCGACTGAACGATCCCTAGAAGGAACATTGAGGAAGTGCTGACTGCTCTGATCAGAATCAGTCGGATATTACCAATCTTCGAAAGAGTAGCAAGTGTTATGTAGACTGTAGTCAGGTCTAGTCTAGTTACCTACAATTTATTACCCCAATCTTCACGCACCGCACGTTCGAATCTTGTCAGGAATCAGCCCAATCGACGACTTCAACCTGTGATATTCACGCTTGGATCCCATCCAGCGGTCTATAATGCGCGCGTTTCATCTGCATTTGTGTACAATGTACTGTGGATCTGACTTCGAACTTTTCTTTGGCAAGTGAAAGGTTGCGAGGACGATGCTTGATACTTCAGCCAGATGTCGATTCCATGGTTACGCGTGTTAGATGCCGAAGTGATACTGTAAGGAAAGACTTACGCACCTCGACAAGTAAGCGGCCTTGCTAAGTTAGCCAGGCCGCCAACTTGCCTCCAGCAGCCACAAAAACCTGGCTGTATGAAAGTTTTTGTCCGGCCTTTTTCGAGTGCGGTATTTGGGGCGGGCTAGCGTTTATCCCCCTGTATTGAAAGTAAGTCTGAAAATCTGACGGTCCCGGCGTCCTAAGTGGCTGGTAAACTATTTTCTTCGCCGATGGTATTCGTTTCATACCCTTTCAATTCTGCCTTATATACCGGCCGGGGAGCGGGGTAAAAGTGCGAAAAGAAAAGGAAAAGCCAAACAAGTCACAAACAAACCAATCCTCGAGGTCACAAGGGAAATGGCAAAGACCGGGAAACATTGGGCGAAATATTCAATTTTTTTCCTTTTCTGTCAAAAGCAATAAAATTCCACATGTTGACCATAATCTTCACTCTGTTTTCAATAGACCCGTATAAACTTTTACCATAATTCTGAAAAGACAAAATTGTACCATAGCTAAATTTGATGCCGGCTGCTAGAATCTGGGTTTGCACCGGAAACTGGTGTATTGAAAAAAAATACAGCCATAAAAGCTCCTCCCGTCTATGGAGGGCACAGTATAACTATATAACTTTTGGTGCTTTTGCCATAGAATCGTAGGGAGTACAATAACTAGATATAGTATAAACCATAAAGTTACATGCGCTCTCCACAAAACGTTTTACATTCACCGTAAAATTCTACCTGCCTACACTGGAACGCACTAATAGAGACACATAGCGATATTTTCGCGACTACTTTCTATATAGCAATGAGGTGATTTCTTGATTTCGTATATCCATATGCATCTTCATTAATTACATATGAGTGTAGTATCACGTTAGACCATGAGTTTATATGTTATCTTTTCAAAGTGTAAAGTATAGTAATCATGATGATATTAGGGATATAGTGTTCACTATGGTGCGAGAGTGTTGATATCTCACATGGAAAGCGTTGGTATGCATTGCAGTCGACTAGGGTGAGTGAAAACCTCTACTTGGTTTGGGAGGACCATATTACCATGGCAGACATGGTGATGTCCGATCCTACACATGATACAATTTCAGAGGTGGTGATCATCCATCCTCCTAGATGAACAGCGAGTGGAGCGATAGCAACCAAGGTCTCCAAGTATATGGGTATGCAAAGACATCATCTCTTTGTTCCTCTAGCTTTGGAATTATATGGAGCTATGAACACCAACTTCAACATGTTTGTGAAGTAATGTGTGAGAGCCTACCATACTATGCGGTATGGGGTATCACTCTCTTTAACTTATTATATAGTTTATTTTAGTATCTAATATCTCACATGGAAAGCGTTGGTATGCCTTGCAGTCGACTAGGGTTAGGAAAAACCTCTACTTGGTTTGGGAGGACCATATTACCGTGGCAAACATGGTGATTTCCGATCCTACATATGACACAATTTCATAGGTGGTAATCATCCACCCTCCTGGATGAACGACGAGTGGAGCGACAGCAACCAAGGTCTCCAAGTATATAGATATGCAAAGAGGTCACCTCTTTGTTCCTCTAGCTTTGGAATTATATTGAACTATAGACAACAACTTCAACATGTTCGTGAAGTAATGTGTGAGAGCCTACCATACTAGGCGGTATGGGATATCACTCTCTTTAACTTATTATATAGTTTATTTTAATATCTACATAGAACACTAGCTAGCATATGCAATCCATAGGAGAGCAATCATGTTAGACTATTATTCTTTAGGATGCTAGTGTTGTTTGATGTAGATAGTTGGGATATTTTAGGTGCAATAGGACATATTTCACATTGTGCACCTATTGAGGGCTAGTCCCTTGTTACCCGCTTGGTTTCATCCATATAGGACTAGAGCGTCTAAAGCGTAGAGAGTATACCCTATCCCGGTTTTTAGATATTGGTGACATAGGTTTAAATCTCACGCGCTTCTAGAGCAAGGAAACCCACGAGTCGAGGGTCACCCTCTCACTTATTTTCGTATCATGATGCTTCCGGCTGGAGGTACCCAGAAATTCTCAATGTCACAAGAAATATTGAGGTTACATTTTCGTAATCTCATGTTTCTTGTCATATTCATACTTTTCCCAAAATGAAGGGTACATTCATTTAGACAAAGAGTTACTCGCATGACTTTCTTTTCCATGCATAATAGTATTTTCTCCTTAGAACGAATAAAGAGGATAAAGCTCTGGGTCACACAAGGATTGCGTTTAGTAAAGGACCTTTTTCCTGAAAAATAAAAAATGAAAAGAAGAAATAATGAGGGAAGACTTAGTTCAAAAGAGCATGCTCTATATCATGGGTTCTAGTTGATGGCGATGTGTTTATACATCTATCATAGTGACAACTGCTGAGTATGGACATTCGAGCTAGAACATCATTTGCCTCTTGCAGCTTTCAATAACTGCTTTGCCATCATCTCTTCTCCTCAATGCAGTGGTCCTTCAAAACTACTTATAGAAATTTCGCATTCTTATGCTTTGCACATAGCATCATAGTTCAGAGTTAGACGAACATTTATTCCTTACAAAGAAGGCATACTTGAAATTGAATATATTCAAATCTAGGTTTTTTTTAAACGTCTTTTGGCACCTTTCTTATCATAGATTTTATCCCGGAAAAGCAGATTCCGAAGAATTTTCAACCGGAAATGTGTTATTTATTTGCTTTGTTCATCAAGTCTTTTTCAAGTCGTATCTTTAGCACAGAGCGATTCCAACGCAAAAATGAACCACAATGTATAGTACTAAAGTCAGCTGCAAATCCGATAAACAGCAAATAAGGGTTCAGGTGGTGGGACCCAAAAGTGCTTGCCCAAAAGAATGAAATTGAGATTTCGGTCGCCAAAGTACAGCATTTGGAGACGGGAGTGTCAAGTCACCAATTTCGCGACTGTGGGCAAGTGAGCTGTTATAGGGGTTCCCCATGAACCACCTTTCTACTGCCAACTACCGAGCTAAGCTAGGAGGATGCACTACTATACCTTCGAGGTACCTGGAAGACTAAAGGGATATGGAGGCCATACAAGCATTAATTTGGACACGGGTTCCATCCGATCTGTCTGTGTCGCGAAGTAAAGTTAATATAACTGCACGGAACCCGGCCCTAAGGCTATTCCCACCAAAGGGATCTGGATGTTGCTAGGGAGTGATATGGAAGGTCAGGCAAACGAGTTGAAACCAATGTGATTGGGAAATGAGGATGAAGTGGCAGTGGGCACTGGCGGTTCAGAAGATAGAGAGGTCTACGAATACGCAGGCAATATAGGCAAGATACCGTACTGTATAAGCGCTGGAGGCCGACCAGCGGACAAAAGCCGAGGCTTTGCTCCAAGCATTATTGACGGGAGGCTGTGGAAAGCGTCACATGGTGGGGAAGCAGAGGAAGAGTGGAGTGGAATGGAGTCGAGAAGAGAAAGAGAGACGGGACTGTGACGCATGCGAGGAGTAGCAGATGCTGCGGCAAGGTGTCGTATTGTTGGTGCTACGGGTGGTACCCCGAGGCTCCGGCAACTCCCGGGGCTGCTGCATCTTAGAAGAGTGGTGCTACAGCTAGCTAGCGGTGCTGGAAGGGCTTGCTCGTTGCGCCGTTCGTTTCGATCACTGAGGCTTCCCCCTCCTATAGCATCCAGAGCTGGGTGGGTTTTGCCTGAAGTTTGTTAAAGCCTGGGACGGTGTGGATTTTATTTTATGTAGATTGTGATTGTTACACTGGTTTCCGTGGGAGTTGTTTACGGTGAGATAGGGTGGAGACGGGGAGGAGTTATGGGTCGTGTCTCTGTTTGAGTGTCGAGATGGAAGTTGAATCTCTTCATGTAGTAGAGGAGGAAGCGCCGGCTAGAAGGCCGTTGCGTCAGACACCTGGGTCGTGATTCGCATTCCTGGTCTGCGGGAGTCGGGGATTGGAGTTCCAGGAGTTACAGTATTTCATTGACATTTCCGCCCCCTGTTCATGGACGTGTCATTTTAGTTGTGGAATCTGTGAAGAAATCTGAGCTCTCGCGGCTTCAGATTTTTGTGATAAGTCCCTGTATGGGACTCGTCGAAAGCGCAGTGGCCTTAGCGCTTTATCTGTCTCTTCTGCTCCGATTGGGCTCGTTCGTGAAGAAATTATCTGCACTGCTGATCTCTTGACATACATTCACGACCAGCGGAAGCTTTTGCACGACGCGAGTTGAATACAGTTGACACACTTAATCCGATCTCCCTTCCTCTGTTCTCTACTGTAAATTGAATACTGAGGGCCGTCAGCTATCGCCGTCACAGTGAACACTTCCTTCGCCGTATCAGGAGCTGGGAATCATTCAGGAGATAATCCAGTGTTGTATGTTATCCGACAGGAGTGATCGGCTCGGTAACGTCCTTGCCTACGAGTTTTGATACTTTTTTACGAGGTTTGTGTGCGGGGTGGTGGTTTACAATTTTGAGGGATCTCTTCTCTCCGGAAAGTTTTACCTTCTGAGGTGGGTGGGTGAGTAAAGATGGACTCTCATCTGAAGGAGCTGTTTGGTACCTTCCAGCAGCAATTCGGTCTCGGGCCAGGTTTAGGAGCAGGGTCTGGGACGTCGTTGCTCAAAGTTGAGGGCATCAGCACGGCTTTCATCAAATCTCTGTTTCGCGCTCTTGCCCTGCTGTGGCGATCGCATCCGTGGAAGCGTTTGAAGTCAGCTCATTTATTTGGCGTAAAAATTGGCAAGCCATCTGATTGGCCTGATGCTCGTCAACCCTTTTCTTACATTCAATTTATAGGAGCTGGGGTTCGAGATCTGGGGCTTAACATTCTTCGCTCGGAGGAAGATGCTGTAGGGCTGAATGGAGCCAAGGGACAAGGAAATCAGAAATCTGTACCCCAGAGAGGGCTTTTGCGAATCACGTTCGGGCCAGAGGCAGAACTGTCCCCCGGCAATAGGAAGATGATTAGGACCCTCGGGCTAGAAATTGCCGGGCCTAAGGCTTATCCGGCAATAGATGTGGTGTTTTCCCAAAAGGCCATTGCTGACGGCTTTCCTTCCTTCTGCAATCCTGTGCTGGAAGAGCTTAGATGGGTATATGCCTGCTTGAGAGCCATTACGCAGGTTCACCCTCAACTTCAGCAAGTGAGTGGTGTGCCTTATGCATTCGAGGACCTATCGCAGGTTGTAGAAGTCTCGTACCCTGCCGAAGACATGCGGGATAAGTCCGTGATGGTGAAAGTTAGCTTCCCTCCGAATGTGGAACATGATGACTCGAGCAATTCTCTTCCAAAGCTTTCGGAAACTGTGGACTTGTCTGCAGAGAAAACGGAAGTTGCTCGGCAGTGTGTAGTCTGCGAGAAAGAGGTTCCAGCAGAGCGAGCCCCACGGTGTAGCCGATGCAAGGCAGTTATCTACTGTGGTCATGTTTGTCAAAAACAGGACTGGAAGGAGGTGCACAAAGGGGTTTGTGAACTTTACAAGGTAAGCATTCTCAATTTATCAAAGGAATCCCTGACTGCATTCTTGCCGAACCTGGTCTTCGACGGGCCTTATTTCAGCTCGTGGCCGCAAAATCGGGCCGTTGTATGTTCTTCAAGTTTTATTGCAACTGTGCCTTTTCCTAAGGCTGCCAAACAGGTGCATACGGTTTGGATTTTGGGGCCACTTCTGCCAGCTATTATGTTTTCCATGTATTTCGCAAAGCTGAGCATTGAACGTATTCATGTTCTCAAAATTCTCTTGACACTACTATGTTTATCATGCTTCTAGTCTCCTCTCATACCTTTCCACACCTCGTCGATTTACGCTCTCATTCCGTCACCTACTGTCCCAGCTTGGTGCTAATTCATTGCTGTCACATGGTACAGGCAATGATGGAGCGAGTCGATGAGCTAGAGATCAAGGGTTTTACTTTCCCCTACCTGGCGGAGCAACCCTGCAAATGGTTGGAACAGGTAGGACTGCATGGGAAAGGAATGTGGAGGAGACTTTGTACCTGTTACAGATCTTGCCCATTCGGTCAACTTCCTCCCCCCGAAGGAGGGGGTTGGGCTGGGGCTTGGGGAGTAGAGCACGGGACGTACCCATCTGATGCACCTCTGTTGGACTACGATAAAGCAAGCTCTCAGTTGCTACTGTCTGGTTGGGGAGAATACTACAATCTTCGCGGTCTGCCTTTCTCTAGTCCTGTCGCAGCAATATTGTCGTTCCCTCTTACAGTTTACAGCATTGTGACCTCAATATGCGTCTCGACGAAAAACATGCTGGCCAAGGGCAGGGAAGTTACCGTACACTACCTCGGACCTGAAGGAGAGCTCGACTGGCTGCCAGCGTTTACAGAGATTGGGCACTTACTGAGTGGATCTGGAAGCTTACATATTGTGATGGTGGGACCTGAAGTACCAAGCTCCTTGTCAGGGGAAGTAAATAGTCTTGGGAGGAAGTTGAGAATGACATTTGTGCAGGGGCTGTACCAAGAAGAGGCCAATGCCTTACAACCACCTCATCTCGTAGTCGCATTAAACGCGGGGCTGGATCGCTCTGAGACGTGGGCCGGTGCTCTCGAGGTCATCAGGCAGCAAGGTTCGCCCACATTTTTCACTGATTATGCGGAGCCTTGCTGTGTAAACGCCAAGCAGGTCCTGCGTGCTTCTGGACTACCAATCAGCCATCCTGTGACTCCAAACACGTTTCGATCACCTGTGCGAAATCAGATTCCATCGACTAATGTGCCCTGGTTTAGCAATGGTTTCATGTTCGGTGTCAACGCTTGATTGGATCCGCCTCTGTTAGTCGAACCCATGTCTTTCCAAAGGTCGAGGAGCGATTGCGGTTTGTATTTCTTATCACAGGCGGTATGCGTTTCCTGTAACTGGGTGCCATTACGTTTAGTTCCTCAGATTAGTTTGCCCACAGGCTAGGAGACAACCAGCTGCGGTGTGAAAGAAAAATAAAAGTACTAGTCGCAGGACTTCATTCTAGTCACCGGGGCTCTCGAAGTACGTCTCTCCGATCCAACAAGGTCGGTTTTGTGTCGTTGATGTGCCATCCTTCAAGAAGGGCTTCACACTAGAGACATCAAATTCAGTGCGTTCTCAAGTAGGTGTAACTGCAGCTTGTATCATTCAAGTTGGTTGTTACTGAGCACAACTCTGAAGTGCATATAGTATCCCAGAGACAGGGTGGACTTCAGAACTCCAAACCTGTGGATGAAACTAGCTTGAGCTTGTTAGACGATCTAGATAATACCATTGGAGATGGACTTAGGTGGCACCTGATCAAAATCATTCTTTCGATGATTTTTAGAAAGCCATAACGAGAGCTCGAACTCATTATGCAGACGTTGACCTGGCAAAGCTCTGTGATCAACATGCTCATAGGAAGTTTACTTTATGGGGGCCTTTATTTGGTGCTGTTACCCTAACCAGGATCAAACAGGTCACTCGGATCATCACAGGGTCTTTAGATAAAACTGTTCTGCCAGCATCTGAACAACATATCGGCCATCATTGTGATCCAGCCTGTGTTTAGTTGTATTGGCACGGATCTGCTGAAGGGCTAGCTACATGCAGGAAGAGAGGCAGACACGTTTGTTATACGATTATTCTTTGTGATGATCTTGTTACTGACATTTTTTCTTCCAACGAAGACGAACTTTGGGGTTCAGGCCCCTCCGGGAATCTTGCTTTCCTGGGGTTGAACAGCTCAGAGATTTTGTATTTGTGTTGGTACGAGCAAAAAATGTGGTTCATGGCAACTGTCTTTCTCACTTGGCCATTGCCAAGTGAGTGTCACTTGGCCATTGATTATGTGGTTGTTGGGGGGAGGTCTTTTGTCGAACGGGAGTACAAGCGATCTCCCGCCTGGACAATTAAATCCAATAATGTGACCCAAACAGTGAAATTTTGTGCGTTTAATGTCTGGCAATGTGACCCTTGCGGTTGTCGGACTCCTTACAACCACCAGCTGGACCGTATCATTCTGCCTTCCTCCTTGGTGGCAATCTGGTTAGACTGCTATCAGTGTAAGCCTACGACATCTACTGTAGAACTTCAAGATCTTCTCCCTATGTTACCGCCGTAAGCCACTGATTACGAAATTTATTACCTTGTTCCACATGAGGGCGGTGCAAACCTTCAGGCCAGCACGGATGACGAGCTCAGCAATCTCGCGAGTAAAGTGTCCGTCTGTATACCGCACAGGAGTTGAGCTTGTTTCGCAAAGCAATCGGGCATCGGACACGCCTGTAATGCAATAACTGACCTAGCCACCTGGAGAGAATCTGCACTCCACGCCGTGGGATGGACGTACATAGACCAGAAGTCTTATCTTACCCTGCGACAATGGGCAGTTCGCTGGACGTGAACGAGGGCAGCCATAAGTTACGAAGTAAAAATGTCGAAGGTCGAAAGCAATAGGAATAGGAATACCAAAGACGAGAGTCAGCATCGTTCGTGCCCTGTGAGGATGGTATGTAGTCGGGTTCAGAGTCGGGGTTGGTGAATACGACTGTCGGTAAAGCTTTATGAATGTAGGCAAGGTTAGCAGTCTAAGCCCTTCCGATCACGAACGTCCGCGCATTGCTCAATTATGTCTTCAATGCCTCCAGGGAATATCATACACTCGCTGATCGCATGGGACCATAGGATTTACTCTATGTATCAAACTACTGTTTCCTGGAGTATCTGAACGGTTTACACACATCGGACCTCAGCCCACCTCAACTCAACTCCTTCTGAGCCCCATCTGCCTGACATGATCGGACATGGAGCACACCGGTTTATGAAGATACGAACCCGAAGGTACAGAAGAAGTCATCACCTCATCTCTGGCTTGACAGCTACACTTCTGGCGTTGCATAATTCCTTTCTTCATCATTCAGTCAGCTCAGACCGCTGACAATCGGTGACGCACAGTGCAGGTCGGTAACGAAGAGACGGTGTCCTTGATTCTTAGGAACACCATGTAGGCACCCTCAATTTGGTGCAATGGCTGTCCTTGCAACCTGTCTGCCAGACCCCTGTACTGTACCTGTTTACTGGAGGAATTTGTGGGGGATATTTACTGGGCAGCACGCAGTTTCTGGATGGAAGGACCGCTTGTTATAGCCCGCAACGTTATCTTTGAGCTGCCAAATGTGGATGTGGTAGGAGCAGCTGATCATTGTGTAGAGAAAGGTTCTGGATGATATGGTATTAAATACCTTAATCATTAAGCTGGACTCCAGACAAGAGCTACATGTATTTGTAAAAGAAGAATTACGGAGTCCGGGACTTACGGTTGCATCGCTGTGATATGATGTTCATTCGAAGTGTACTCGGAAATAAGCAAAACTAGCATCACTTGTTGCATCATGTGAGATACGACCCTTCAAAGAATTAAATGTTACTAGCACCCGTGCAGTCCCATGACAGATTTCACTTCGATGTTCTCGAGCATTTCTGGTATTTTGCCGGACACTTGGCCCGTCTGAATGGTCCGCCCGGCCGTTTCAGGACATTCCTGGCTACCTCTCGAGTAAGTGCCTGGGATTGGCTTTGGGTTTTTCTTGAGCAGCCAAGGTGGAAGTCAAAGCACGATTCTGCCCACGTTGGTTGCATCTCGTTGTTGCTAGGCATTGCTACTCCTCGGTTGTTGTTGCTTTTATTGTTTATATGTTTCTTGAGTCCCTTCCAGTACGAAGCGAGAACTGGGCTTCTCGTGGTTCTCGGTCGGGCCTGCTTGAGCAGTTCCTTCTGGGGCTTTGATGTGTCCGTTTACCATGTAATAGATGCCCTCTGGAGTTACCTTAGAGTACCCATATTCTTTGAATTTGGACCTCAACCTGGCAGCCAGCTGACTTTACACACATGCGGGAGGTAGTTGAACCATTTTCGAGAAATGCAGATCTGCAGTTCAAGAAATTGACTCGTGCAATCCTAGGAGAGCAAGCACGGTAGGTGATGCTCCTATAGTATATAGACGTTTTAATTAGATAGATAGGATATCTTACGTGCACTAGGACATATTGATGCTATTGGGGCTAACCCCATCCTACCCCTTTGGTTTCATACGACTTGATAGGGTCTTCCCGTCCGTTTTGCTAGATTACTCGGTTTCCCCTCAAGTTCAAGAAATTCGCTCGGTTGGTCTTCATTCCTTCGTTGGTGTATGTTCCTCACTCTTCACTTTTGACCTTGAACTCGCATATACGGTATCTCAATTACCATCAATTTTATCCTCTCATCATCTTCACGTTGGAGTTATTTCTTCTTTCAGAAAATGGCAGGCTCCACATCAGTTTCACTTGAAGCTGTCTACTAGTCGTAACGTGCTTGAAGCAATTTAAGGTACTCCTTCACTGCCAGTGTCTACTCACAACTCCTGAGCTTGGTGCTTGCTCTTCCCGTGACACTTAAGATTGGAGGTACTTTCCTGTCGAATACTGGTACGAAGTCACTGGACGCACGTTCGAGCAAGTTAGTCATTGTTGAGGTTCTACACCTACTTAGGGTGTCTGGTGAGGATCTGTCTGGTGATTGAAACGTTAGAACTCCTAGATTCGGCCGAAGTGCCCAAATTGTGGTCGAATTGCTTCAGCTGGTCGAGCTTGTTAGCCCGATGTACTCAGAATCATGTAATAAGAATTTTTTTCTGTACATGGTAATGGACATATTCGGATCAGAGGAAGAAGCCACATTAGCTGATCGACTGGACTTGTGGCACGGCAATCATGTGAAGCAGGTCCAACTGAATGGATTTCATTAAACCACAGGCATGTATTCAGTTGCTCACGTTCATCTTTAGTACGGTCACGAATGCGCTTATTCTTGATTCTTAGAATCGCTCTGGGTGAAAGAAAGGACTGATTTGTTCTGCCACGCCTTTCCAAAGGGAGCCACCTGAGCTGAGTTTACATGAATGACGTGCTAAGGCTGGAACGAAAGACGAACCTCTGCTGGCGTCTTCTACTAATGTTGGATTGAAAACTGCACCAAGTATTCTTGACGTGAAAGGTCCGGAGGTCAATTCGCTTGATCAATTTACCATCTTCACCTATCCCTATAACATTTTATTGCTGATACTGAAGGGACGAGTTTGCATACTTAAGTCTCGTTGAACTGCAATTTTAAATTGAAGCACTGCGAGTGTGACCAACCGTTCTTGTCTTAACATAATACATGCCTCTTACGACCTGCTGCTGGCATTGATCTCAGCTTCGAATGGGACTTCCTTATTCAGTCTGTGTGTCATTTCAGTATGTTTTTGTGATGTGTCATCGAGGCCGGGACCGGCGTTTGACGGACAGCTAACTTTGAGACCCTCCTCAATATAGGGATCCCTTTATGAGGCTGACCATCGATCTGCTCTTAAAGCCAATCATTGATTCGACATGAAGAAGAGGTTTGGAGAAAAAGTCAGAGCAGCCGAGAAAATATAATAACAAAAGGGATGGGAAGAACCCATCAAATCGTACAAGGATGGAACCAAACCGGTAACATGGGGCTAGGCCCCAATAGTATCACACAGGGAAATATGTCCTAAAGCACCTAGGATATCTGAACTATCCAAGTCGAAAGGTCTACAAACAACAGAGTATCCGAAGAAGCATCATCAACGTGATTGCTCTCCTATGGATTGCACAAGCTAGTGTTCTCTGTAGAGCAATGGAAACACGTTGCCTAAAATAGGCTATACAATAAGCTAAAGAGAGTGATACCCCATGTCGCCTAGTATGGTAGGCTCTCGCGCACTCCCTCACGAACATATCGAAGTCGGTGTCCATAGCTCCATATAACTCCAAAGCTAGAGTAACAAAGAGGTGACCTCTCTGTATACCTCTATACTTGGAGACCTTGATTGCTGCCGCTCCACTCGCCGCCCATCCTGGAGGATGGGTGATCACCCCCTCTGAAACTGTATCTCTAGTAGGATGCTAACCACCACATCGCCTACAAAGGACCTGGTCCTCCCGAACCAAGAAATGCAGTGCTTTAACCCTAGTCGATCGCAAGGCATACCAACGCCTCTCTATGTGAGGTATCCACCCTCTCGCGCCGGAGCAAACACCACATCCCTAATGGCATCATGGGTAGCTATCCTCTCGCCTCCGAATGGACAACGAGTCATATGAACACCTGCTGCATCTAAAGCGATACCACACTCACATGTGAGTAATGAAGATGTAGATGGATGGACCAAGCCAAGACGGAACCTCATCATTTGTGGAGAAAGTAGGCTGCGAGTCGGAAAGCCCTCATGCATGGTCGAGCTAAGATCCACGAGCACCGCACTTTGCCCGAAGGCGTAGACAAGCTCTAGTAGTATGAGGAATGGCCGGATCCACTAAGAGTGAATGTAGAGTCTCCTCGAAACCGTCGGTCCATCAAGATAGATGTAGAGACCCTAGTCCAATTGTCGGTAGCCAAAGAGGAAAAAGATGGAAACTCATGTCGTGCCCTTTCGGTGGTAAAAACACCTCTCGTATGTCGTAATAATACCTGTAAGGGAAATGATCCCGTATCGACATCCCTCGTATATATCTCCAAAATAGATCTATCTGCGATCACAAATTGAGAAGATAACAAAGGTGCAACAAACGCCCAACTCGCCAAGAAAGCCGTAGGTGCCATCTCCTCCATCGATAATAAGCCTACCCCTCCACACGAAATTGGCAAAGATGTCCGTCTCCTTGCCAAATCTCCCGATCCACACACTCGAATGTCCTGGTCCGATGATGTCACCAAAGACATCCATGATCCTCCTATCAAAGGCTCTCAAATGTGATATGAATGTAGGTGAAGGAGGAACCGTGCGAACAAGATAGGTGGGTCGACGAGCAATATTAGATGATAGTATATCAAACGCCACTTGCGGATCCCCTAGTAGAGGAAGGTTATCTACATACAAAACATCATCGACCAATGCAACGTCAAGGTAGCGTGAAACAAAATCCTCAGTCCCTACTGGCACTCCTAGAATACGTAGGCCATCTGTCGATATCATACATCCCTCTCGAAGTTGAAGGTGAGGCGGAATGCCCAAAGGAGACCAAGCCCTGCACTTTGACACCTTGACTCTCAAGCCTACGAGATGAAGCTCGGTAGTCAAGTAATCAAAGGCATGTCTAATGTCAGTATCTGAGGCCCAATGTGTGTATCATCCGCTAAGGAGGGGAACACACAACCGGGCACGGCCAAAGCAGAAGACACAAGAGCTCTATAATGAGCCATGGCGAATAAGGGTCCTCCCAAAGGATCTCCCCTCGAGTGCTTGGGCCCGATGGATCAGAAACGGTGACTCTCCTCGGAAAAGCCATGCTGATAAAATAGAGAAGAATGTGAACCGTAGAAAGATCGTACGAAATGAATGAGGCTTGATAGGGGTCCACCAGCCTCTCTCAGCTCTCTAACAATAGAAGCACGTGAGACGCTATTAAAAGCGTTCTCAACGTCCACCAGCAAGACAATCCAATCCGGATGGATATCTACAAGTGCTCTAATGCCCAACGATACTGCCTCACAGCCTCCTGGTGTGGCGACTCCAAACTGATGTGGACAAAGATGCTCCTTGAAGTGTGAGCGATGCTGCAAGACAATGGTACGGTTGACTAATCATAATAAGACCTCTCCAATAGCAATGAGTCTGATGCCCCCGGAGAAAAAATGGAGAGCAGCCTTTAGTGGGAAGATTCGCTTTTCTAGTTGGAGATTTAGGGAGAAAATATATTCTATCCATCGTGAATTCATTAGGCTGGAACAAAACTTTCTACAAACATTTCATCTGAGAGTTGATTGCAAGCGTGCTTTCCAGGTTGAGCACGTGCGTAGTGATTCATGAATAACCACACAATCTTTTTCTCATCAATTTCGAGCCTCGCTCACGGACCGACCTCATCTCAAGCAATGTACACTCGACATTCTGATTCGTGAGCCCCAATGCTCGAACATACTCGAACAACAATATGACCACCTTCTGAGAGCTTGCGGAAGGAAGTGGTAGCAAATGATTGCTCTCTCTCACAAGGCTTTGTTCATTTCAGTGAGAAATCTGCTTATGTCCTTGGCTCCCCATGTTCGTTCCGCTTGTCAAACATGTCCCTCACTTACGGTTTATGTCTTAGGGCAATGATACCGCGGCTTTCTTCGCGTTGTCGGGCTTTTAATTTCCTCGTGCGATTCGCTTCTGCATTGACGACGGTTTGGCGATGATCGTACAATCATCATACCCCGCAACATTTGCAGATACTTTAGCTGAATGCGCATCAACAGAGCAATGGTGGCATGTGACCTTGACTTTCGAGCCAAAGGGAGGTTTTAGGAATAGGCGTTTCAAGAATGAGCTGATTAGAACTGCTTTCCAAGAGTATAGTAGATACATTACAATTGTTTTAATTACACTTTGCGTAGGAGAGCGCCGTGTTTGGAGTTTTGCTTTATGTTGTCATGAGTGAGAAGATCTGGCTAGAGCACACGGTATTGTGAGAAGAAGAATAGCTTATTCGAAACGTGACGTATGTCTAGGAGATACATAAGAGCCTGTAGTGAATAACTACTACATAATCAATTAAATAGCTCCAAGGTGAAGTTTATAGTTAAGAAAAAAAATAGTTTTCACACAAGTCTGGAGAAATCTAGACATGTTAATGAAACATCATGTATATAAGAACAATGTCTATGAAATGGGTAACCTCACACAAAAATATAAATTAAAAAAAATATGTGAACAAAATTAATATGAAAATGTTTTCTTTACGTTGAAAAAAATTAACATTTTTTATATTTTTTTTAATTCATTAAAAATATGAAATACAAAATTATTTATTGATTTTATGGTTTTTAAACTTCATTTTATTTTTGTAAATTTATTTTATTTAAATTATTACTTGTATAATATGTCATGACTATTTATTATTCAATAATACTTAATATCAACATTAAATAAAAATATTTCAACTTAGCACGTGTCAAATCTGCTTGACCAATTGTTCTTTTATTTTACATCTATATTTGAGCGCATAACATGATCCATTTATAACTATGTTTATTCAAATAATACATTCACCTCACACTTTGCTTACACTTATTATGTCATAACATGGTTGTACATATTATCAATCAATTCACAATTCACACAGATTTTTTGGACTTAGAATAACTTGTAGATACAAAAGTTTAATTTTTAGTTTATAAAATTATGAAAAATATATTTTTGAATTTTTTTAAGTTTAAAAATAATTAAACCTATTATAAAATATTATAATAAATAAATTTTTTTAATTCAAAAAATTTGAGTTGAAATATTAATTACTAAATGTAATTTGATAGATTTTTGTTAATAATAAAATCTAACATATGCTCACATTCATTCCCACTAAAAGATTGAGTGATCATCCATAGTTTTTGTATTAAAATAATATTTTTTATTAATTTTTAACATGTTCAGGTCGAGCCCCATGTCCAAACCTGTTGTAGCAAAGGTCACGAGATTATTTAGAATATGTCATACCCTAATCTAGTATCCTTGGAACAAATGTAAAAAAAATTATTTTACTAACATGTCTTCTTCAAACCTCTGCAACGGTGTGGAGGTAAAAAAATAATAAAGAAATAAATAAACCCAAAAAATGAATTTTTATTTGAAAATTAAATTGAAATTACTAATAAAATATTTTTTTAACTATAATTGTATTTAAATATATCAAAAAATTAATAATTTTATGCATAAATAAAAATAATGTAATAATAATCTTTATCGTTGTGATGAAAAAATATACATACTATATTAGATTACATCAATTTCAAATTGTGCAAGGCCCTCATATTTTAAAAATCTTTAAATAATTCAATTTTATTTTTAATTCGTTTTTATTTCATTATATATAAAAATATATATAATTATTTATTGTTAATTGATTTTGATATTTTCAAAATTTTTAAAGTTTTTAATTATAAAAAATAATAAAATGATATATAATAAAAATATTCAGTTTTTTATGTTCATCTATTCTACTTTCTTAATCTTCAAAGTCATTCTTCAACATTTTAAAAAAAAATGCATTTTTTTTAATATCATATGATCAATGAAATATAAATTAACATATTTTGTACAAATGTTAAGAAAAATTTGGATTCAACCTAAGAGATTATGTTTTTTTTTTCAACAAATATTTTCAAACTGCAAGCAAATTTAATCCAATGAACAATTTCCATTAACAAATAATACCTTTGAAACTTCAATAAAAACTTTAAGCCATATATTGTGAATTACTCATAATATTCATTATTTTTGAAATTATAAAATTTTGAACTTATAAATTTTTGAAAATCAATTATCAAATTATATTCATTATTTCATTAGCCCAATATCACAAAGCTTTAAAGTTGTAAAAAAACTGACAAATTTTTTTGTATTATTTGGGCATATTTTTCAAGTTTCATGTGTATTATTAAATCAATTGTGTAGATATTTGACTTAAAATTTTATATGATGAACTCAAATAATAATATATATAATATGTCAAAATATCTTGATATTACATAGAACATCAATAAAGTATCTTGATTTTTTGGGTTGTTTAGATTTTGTGAGATTGCTTAGATATTAATTTTTTTATGAGATTTTATTGATAAGAAAGTTGTCATGAGAGTCTCGTATGAAGTTTTGATACTAAGAGATTGTGTAAAAGGATGAGCATCATTATGATCATTGAGATTCAAAGTATATCTTTAGATTTATGATAAGCTTCCAAAATTTAATTGGAAGTAAACTTGAGTGAAACCTTAGCTCTAAGATCACAATACAAACCATGCAAGTAACAATATCGGCTATAATTGTTGTATATATTCATATCCACGCACCGTTATTTAACTATAAATACCATTATTTAATTATGACAAAACCAATGACATGAATATATATGAATCATTTTCAATGATTAATTTTTCAGTTTAAAAATTGTTCAACATAATAAATATTCATAAACTAACAACTTTGATTATCAATGTCTAAAATGTCACAAAAATATATAATAAAAATATCAAAATTTTTTTTATATTACTTACAATTTTAAACTACTAACTAAAAATAATTATCATTAAACAATCTCTTATCAAGTTTAATCAAGATATAGATCACACTTCGTGATGAGATTTATTACATGGTCACATGTCATTGATCGACTTGGACTTTCTAGAACCCAACTACACTTTAATTGACTTTGGTATATCAAGTCAATTTTGTCTTAGATTAAATATTTGTTAGAAAATAAAACTAATCAAATAGTAGTCAAATCAACAAAATTCAAGATAGTTATGTCATGAAATATGACATTTGGTTCTCATAAAATAAAAATAACTAAGCTTAACTTAGTGTTCAAACTTAATCATAGATAAAATTATATTTTATGTACAATCACACTAAATTTTATAAATACAACCTTGGGTCTTATAACATTAAACATCATCATGATATCTACAACTTAAGGATTAAAGTTTGAATTAAAGTTCATAAGAAAGCAGTTTTTAAAATTGAATCTTGAAAAATACGGCTATGGGAGAACTTTGGATAGTGCATAAAATTGTATTTTTGATGCTCAATGTGAATTTGATTTGACTAAAATTTATTTTTATATATTAATGCTTATGAGCAAACTAATCTTATGGATGTTTTGAGAGTAGAAATGATTATTTTAAAAATTTCAATTTGATTTTTTTATGTGTGTTTTAACTTATATTATGTTTCAACACGTTTCAATAAATGTATAGAAAAAACACAATTGTAAATAACAATGAGTGCATCTGGAATAATGTGTAATATCAACCTTGGCCATTGAGGTTGACAAAAAATCATGATTTGATGTCGGATGGAAAAAAAGTTGAATTTGGTGATATCTATGGGGCAACCGAGGATCCCAAATGATATTTTGGTACAGTATGTATCATTGAGCTTGATGAATTTATTCATCTATGAATCAAACTCATGGTACAATTTGGAATAGATGCGCAACTTTATGTTCTTTATAAATTAATGAGCATTTGAATGATTCACCAATGGAAAATTATCATGAGTTCCGACATAAAAATCCTTAAAAAAAATTGATTAATGAAGATAGTATTGGTTTCCAAACTACATCCTTATAATATTTGACACAATGTTTGGTGACAAGTTTAATTTCTTTTTCTATTACAAATAATATAGTTGGAGCTGATTGAGTTGAAAAATATAACACTATGAAAGTTGATGATGGAAAACTATAAAAATTTCAAAACTCCAATATTGAGACATAATCTTATTTCTTTTTCTTTTTCCACGTATAGTCATCAAAAAGTACCATGAATGATAATATCAAACAACCATCACTCATCCAACCTTTTGTGGATCAATGATGTGGCTGACATCACTATAAGTATACATATTATTAATGTATCATTCAAACTAACACACACAAAATATAAAACAATGAGGAAATGGATTGATGGCATAACATTTTTAATAATATAACTTATTCAATCAACTTAATAATCAACATAAGACTAATTATCTCCATCTTGCGTAACCTATATTTTAGTTTTAACTAAGTAAAAATGCTTACAAATTTCACTCCTTTAAAACATAATATCTCATTACACAAATTTTTAAACTCTTGAACTATCAAATATATATTGGTTAAACTTTTTACCATAGTATCAAGTCAATACATAGGATGGATATCCTCTACATTGAACCAAATAATTGGTTTTTGGATATGTGTGACCTCAAATATGCTTTATAAGTATCTTTTTAACCTCAATTTTTTAATGATTCTATCTCATAATAGGTAAAAGAAGTATCATTAATGAATTTGTAAATTTTTTGAATCATGATACATGTTACAATCATAATACATAAAATACATGATGTATTTTCATATATGAAAAAATAACTAACTTGTTAGAAACTTCACCAACACGTTTCAATACAATAAATGGACTAATAAAGCAAGTATTAAACTTTTATGCTCCAACTAGTGACAAGTTGATTGTGGATAATCAAACTTGATCATCTACCTGAAAAATCAACTCTATGTAATGAGCATCTTCATACATATTTTGTAGATTTTTTGCAATTATAAACTTCTTCTTTTTAAAATGTAACACTTTGTGTATACGTCCTGACAATTTCATTTACGTCAACAACTTTGGTTAAAATTCTACTTTATAGGTATTTTTGCCAAATTATTAGATGTTAAAAGATGAGCATTATACATCAAATAAAAAAAAGACATCTTTGTGGATGCATTAACATAATTATTATATATTAATTTCACAATACATAAAAAATATATAGCATTCTTTATGTTTCTCCAATGTGAATGCTTGTATCATATGCTCAACTATTCCATTTGCTCCTTCTTCTAGATCATCTCTTTTCATGTGATAGGTGGTAAAGATTGATAATTTTATTTCAAATAAACCAAACAAAATTTTTAAACAAGTAACGTGGGTTCAAAGTATTGAATTAGTAAACTAGTGATCAATACTTTGCTTAGTCAATGATTTACAAAAATTATGTCTAGATACAAATGAATAAATTGAGGTGTGGTCATTTTATGTGATAATTTATCCACAAAGATCATTATTGAATCATATTTTAAAAAAGTTTCATAAAATTTGCATAAGAGTTCTATAGTAACATTTTCCCATCATTGCTTGAAAATGAGAAGATATTGTAACAAACTTGCTAGTTTTTTACTACCTACATTATTATATTGACATGCTACATAACTTGAAACATATGACTTCACATCTTCCCACATATTTTACCAATGTTTATTTTGTATGGTCTGCAAAGTACTCTTAGCTCCCATATGCCCTACAATGATTGTATCATAAATATTTTGCAACACCATTCTACGTAAATCTATATCTTATAAGATCTATATACTCAACCATAAAATGCTAAATCTTGAATCTCTTTTTCCCGTCCTTGCCTATAGTGATTTTATGATATCCTCATTATTCTTTGTCACATCCATCATTTGATTTTATCAATAGATTTGAATTTTTATCTTTGTGATGTTGTTGATGCAAAATATTTATGTTCAAAATAATTTCATATATATATATATAGTTTTTTACTTTCTATATATACTATATTCATGTTAAACATTGGAAAAAAAATTTGCTTATCTAATTTGTCATTTGAAATTTATTTTTTTCAATTTTTAAATACACCAATAATTTGTGGTTGATTTTAACAACAAACTCATTATCTCCCTAATATTACTTCCAATATTTTATGATATAACAATAATTAATCATTTTCATTTAATTATATGATAGTTTTGTTTATCTGCCATCAATTTTTGAGAGAAAAAAGGGATCGATGCCAATATTTCCATTAATATTGAAAAATTTCTTCAACATGAATGGAAGGTCAGTTGTACTTGAGATATTAATGAACAACTTAACAAGTTGATTAGTATCATAAGATAAAAGATTATGTACATGTAAAATAGTATTTTCAATGCTTATAAGGACAACTCTTGTGTAATTTTTCATATATATTTTTGCTAATTCTCCTAATTTGGATGTTAAGACTTGAACAAAGAGGTAAAAGACTTTAACAAATCTTTAATAAAATCTAATAAAATATAATAAAATATTCAAAATAAAATTTCATAAAAATTGATCAATTCTTATATTATTTTTATTGTCTCATTAATCATTTTTATTTCTTTTATTGTGACTCAATGCATCAAATAAGCTTCTTCTAATTTGGAAAATTCACATTTTGAAGCTTTGACTTGTTACTCATTTTCTAGCAAAATCTTAGAAAACTCTTGTAAATATCTTATATATTCTCAATTATTTTATTATACATCAAAATATTATTTGAAAAAATCAATTTATTTATTTAAATAAAGATAAAAATTATTCATAAATTTCATGAATGTTAAATGTGTGTTAGTGAGACAATAAAATATCATTATCTACTCAAAATGATCATACATAATATAAAAAAGTTGTCTCATAAATATTTTTATCAATCATTTGAATCTTGTTATATCAATTCCTCAATTGAATAAATACTTTGTCTTTTGACGTTGATCAAAGAAATTATCCATTTGATGTTATGGATATTTTTTTTACCTTTTGTTGATTTACTCCATAGTAATTAATGCACAACTTCATACTCCCATACTTCTTATTCACAAATAGCACAAGTATCCCATAAGTTATTCAAAATATGAAGATTATATTTTGCACAACAATATATCTAATAGGTTCAAAAAAAATATGCATCATCTCTAAAATTGACAATTTTAGAAATTAATCATACTTTACGATCTACTCCTATTTTCATAAAACTTTCATCCACTTTTTTCTTCAATCTATCTTCGGATTGTATTACTCTATCCATGGTACTCCTATAAGGACATTGTATCAAGCTAATATAACCACTTCGTATTCAATCTCTTCCATGTATTTGATTATGACTAGTTGTACATTCCGCAATTATGTCTCTAATAGTTTAGTTTGAGTATTTGTCAACTCCACTTCCTAATTTACATCTTTCATCAAATTCAATCATAACTTTATTGTACTAGATCATGATAAAAAGTATTCTATTGCTATAGGAATTCATCAAAACAATCATTTTATGTACTTTCATATATAAGCATGTCATCACTAGTTCTATTTATTCTTTTGTTTGTCCATCCATTTGAGGATGATAAACCATGGACATTACTAATTTTAAAACAATCAATCTCAATTTTTTGCAACTCATTTCATAGATGTATTTAGGCAGAAAGTGGCTTTTACTTTGAATCAATTATTCTCATCTCAACGTCCATGGCATGGACCCAATTTCTTGACATGGATTGTGAGCATTAGATTAGTTGAGCAGAGAAGTATGCAGAATCTTTTTCTTCAACCCTCTCTTGAATAAATCAAGGACTTCAGCTCCACTCATATCTCGTATCTGAATTCAAAGATCTCGAAATTCCTCAATGTGTGCAATGTGCAAACGATGGTCAATCAACTTCAAAAAGATGACAAAAAAGTAATTTATATTTTTTCATTTCTAATACACATGTATTCAAAGATGGAGAGGCTATTACAAAGAAATGGCATAAGCCATCTCATCTTTGATACAAGATACACTTTAGTACAAGTGACAAAAGAACGGTACTGTATGGATTGTATGGATTGGAGTCGGGTTGTCGGTTATCAAAGTTGAAGATGAGTTCACACAAGTATTGAGTCTACTCTAGATAATGCTAATCGAGGAGACAAGCAGCCCTAGAAGAAGCTAGTTTGGAGGAGAAGGATTTGAGTTTTGAGGAATTAGTTGTGGAGACTACAAGGAAGCAAAAGAGAATAGCGAGCACGGGCCCCGAATACAAAAGCTGGGGAGTAAGCATGCTGAAATGATACCTCCTTGATTTTCTATTCCAAAAATAAAGATGACAAGGAAATTGCATAATCTCCCTCTTCCGTGTTGCAGTTGTTGCAAAAGTTGGAAGATGTGGTGGTGTAAGTGCTCATGGAATCAAATGAAATGGGATCTTGTTATATGTCTGGATGGGATTCACATGAAGATGAATAAATGGATTTAATTCAAATCAAGCATTGAATTGCCATATGGAGTCATTAGCAAGTGCATATAATTCAACAACTAACCAAAAATGTGGAGCACCTAATCGAGCAAAAAGAATAAGTAGAGAAACAAGTGTAGACATCGAAGCAAGTGTACGATGAGATTCGCAAGATCAAAGAAACTGAAATAAGATATATGGAAAAGGAGAACTTGTAGCTTCATGAGATTATGAGAGAGTTTAAATGGCGTCTCAATCAGATAGACTTGGAAGGACTAGCTCGGCTGGAGTTCCTTGCCAACATGTGTGACCAACATCTATTTGCTTGATGTGATGAGTAAGAGATGCATCGGTTGGAGAAGTTTTTTGATCCTTTAGGGTTTAAAATTTACAATATTCTAACCCTAATACATATAGGTTTCGACTATTTGTGTGCGGTTACCTACTAGGATGTAAGTTTGAACCTTTTTTATGCAATCTTGTGCACTATATTTGATCTTAATCTCTCTTATCATCATCATTCACAAACCTTGTTGATATTTATTTGTGTTGTTCATTCCTCATCATCCATTGTTATCATTCATATTATTTTTGTTCCTCATTTCATTGTTGCAAGCTTGTGTTGATTCATATTGCTTGTGAAAATACATCCAATGATAGTTTTGATATTATTTTTGATACTTTTTGTTATCTTATATGATTATTTTGTATTGATGACATCTAGTCTAGTTACAACACAAACCAAAAGTTGTTATAATAAACATGTGGATAGTTTCAACCATCATGATTGAGTGATGAAGGTGTCGGTCAAAATCATTTACATCATTTTAAAATCTACAATCAATTTTTGGGATGGTATGTTTCACATGTTATTGGTCACATCATAAGAGGGATTGCATTAAGGTTTAAAAATTAATCATGTGGGATCAAAATCATGTGAACATGATCATATGATTGATTGATGTTTTGATCTCCATCCGGAATCGCAATCCACATGAGTTGTCATGGCAATTTTTGGAAGATGACAAGGAATTCAAAATGACAAGGATGATGGTAGAAGATTCATCTCACATCAAGTGATAGCCCATAAGGTTAGTCATGAGATGAACATACCATCTAGACTGGATAAATTGGGGTTGAATATAACCATTATGACTTTATTTCAACAAAGATTAGATTTTGAAGCTTGTGTTTGTACTTTCTGTGATTGAGATGTTATATTCATGTGAACAATAGCACAACAATATGTTGTTATTATGACTTGTAATGCAACATACATTGTTGTATCTAGATGAACATCAATGGAGTTGGATCTACAAAGAGGGAAGGTTAACCAACAAGTCACATTTCATTGTTCTTTCATATTGTATGATGTACAAATGTTGTTATACTTGAAGAAGAA
This sequence comes from Marchantia paleacea, assembly GCA_014180765.2. Taxonomy (NCBI): domain Eukaryota; kingdom Viridiplantae; phylum Streptophyta; class Marchantiopsida; order Marchantiales; family Marchantiaceae; genus Marchantia; species Marchantia paleacea. The sequence continues at coordinate 283,156 of MUAA02000108.1, read as the reverse complement.
TCAAATAAGATCTAACCATGAGGATAGTATCCAACCCAATGTTTGAGGTGAGACAAAATCTATGTTCCCTTATTTTTTCAGCATAAGGATGTCATCATCCCATGTATTACAATTGGTAGCCACACTTGGCAAAAAACAAAGATGACATGATGATTGATTATGATAATAACAATTCATATTAATTGAAGAATAATGATCGTTATTGCTTGAATTTAGTAAGCAATTGCACTAAATTGATGAAGTTACCAACAACCCCTGTATCATAACGCACACTATGATGTCACTGAGTGCGGTGATATTAGATAATGTGAATAGTATCTTCTTTTTGGTTGAGCCTTTAGAAAAGATTTATTGATCATAACAAGTGTTGTTGGATTTAACTACATAATCCCTCATGTTGGATAAGGATGCACTTCTTGGTCTTGGTTTGCAAAAGATCAATGGGAAGAGATGTCCATTTCATATTCATACATCTCTTTGATATTCAAGTGATGCATCATCACCATCTATCATTTGCATGGAATTAACCATGCTAGTTTAATCATATCATGTCATGGAAAAATATATGACACTAGCACATGTTGTTATTAAACTTGCATAATAATATGATGTATTGATGGATGCAGTAATGTTATATCTAAAGACATTTAACCATGATTATTGGAAGAAGACAACCTTTTATTGGTCATATTAGCAATTTGATGGCGGCCAAATGAATCAATTATTGATGAGGCTCGTTATTGATTGATTGTCACCCTTTACATAATAAAATTTTGAACTTTGTTGATATCTTCAATGCTCATATTAATTGGTTTAATGAATTGTTAGAGCATGCAATGCAAATAAAAATCCATATACAAAATAAGTTATTACCTTTCCATGTCTTAATGGAGAACGATCATCCAACATGAATGAAATATTATGGACTTCACGTATAGAGCTACAACATTTGGCTAATCAACTTATACATCAAGCTTTGAGTGAATTTTTTCTCCAAGAGTAGAGAAGAAAAAGGAAATTATTTTCCACTTTCATTATATTGTCACCTTTGAAGACAACACCTTTTGTTTGGAAATATTCAAAAGAGAGCATATGTATGTTGCATATGTTTAGAAGTATCAACATATGATTGGTTCTTGTTATGTAGTTTGATATACAAGTACATCAATATAGGTATGTGGAACAAATTGAGATTGCAAGGTGTTTTTCATTATCCAGGTGACACAATTGATGCAATGGTAGCCAAATCTTATACCATTAGCAATGGTTTAAGGATATCAATAAACATTGCTATCAGTTGTTTTATTAATGGATGGTAAGATTTTATTTGATATGATATAATCATTTGAGTATTGATGAATGGTCATGTCAAGGACATACACATGCTATCCATGTTCATGACTTATATGATTCAACTTCTGAGATATTTTGGGAGATGTTATATGTATTAAGATCTCTCTTGACAAAACAAACTGATGTATTAGTTCATATCTTTTACAATGTTATGTTCTTAGCTGTCCCACAAGCACAAGTGATAACGAGTGTGCATCATGTGCTATAAAATCCAAGGTTTAATATATAGAATTGAATGTGATTATACATAAAAATTTAAACATCAAGTGAAGGTTAGTCATGACTTTGTTTAGCTAGTTATAATTAAGTTGAAGGAGTATATATGATATTTTTTAATATAGTAGAGTGAATGATGAGAATAAATAATTTGTTATTAAGTGAAAATCAAGTATAATATTCCATGACATTGCTATCTTGGCTTTCATTAACTTGACTAGTATTTGATTGGTTAAACTTGATGATGACACTTCAATCTAGGAGCGAAATTGATTTGATACATCAAAATTAATTGAAGGATAGTTACGCTTCTAGAAACTCAAAGTAAAGTAAAGTCATGTTGTCATGTAAATATTCTCAATGCGAGTTTTGAACTTTATCTTGATTAAATTTATAAGAAAAAGTTACATGGTAGTTATTTTTAAGTAATAGAGTAAAATTTTAAATAATATAAATAGAGAGTTTGAGAAGCATCTCTAAAGCCCTTTTTTTATGTAATACTTTAAATTTCATTGAAGAATCTTGACATTTTGGATGATATTTGGATCATTTGTGAGATTTTTTAGATAGTAAAGTTGTATTGAGAGTTTGTGTAAAAGGATGCACTATGACTATGGTCATTGAAATTTGAAGTATATTTCTAGATTTAGGATGAGCTTTCAAAAAGCCATCAAAGGTAAACTTGTGTGAGTCAACCTAGAGATCACAATGAGAATCATGGATTGTATCAATGCTATTGTCATATGTAGAGAGAGTAGGTTGTTGTGCATATCTTCCACGACTATGGTAGACAAATTTCTTTCCTTAGGAGATTTTATTGCAAACATATGACATATTGTAGAGATCCTCACATCTCATAGTGAAAGTATTTTGGATGTGAGAAGACACTTCCGGATAATGGTATATACTAACAAGTTATCCATGACAATGATACACTCGTGGGGTATTTAAAAATTGTATTATTGGTATTGTTGAGTCATTTAGCTTCTGATGCATACTAAGAGGTAGGATCTTGATTTGTATGGGATACTCGCTTGCAGTAGTTGATGAAATATTGATGAGAGAGCATGGGCCATGAATTTTATGTTGATACTACATCAATACCTACATTGAACCATCATAAGGCCATGTGTTGGATATGAACTCCTTGGCATTGATGGTGAACCTTGGATAAGTCGAGCATAGGTGCATGCAATGCAATCCATATTGAGAACTTTGCATAGCAAGACAATGGAGGCAAAAGCGATGGTAAAAAGTGCTCGAGATCTCATCCTTGATCTTATTGAAAAGTAAGAAAGGAGATGTGAAGTTTATAGAGGGACTTGTCGAAGTTTTTTACATGAAACAAATATGGCAAGCTTTATGATACAGCTCAAGAGGTTATAGCTAGTATGGCTGAAGTTGTTGACATTGAGTTTGTAATAAGAAGAGCATAAAGAAGCTTTTTGTTCAAAAAGTTGTAATTTAACAACTAAATATTATGTCTTATACCTTTTGTGTTCTTGGAGAGGGGATATATGATCTTGAGATTGGTCCTAAAATGAGAGGAGGAAGATGTAGAGAACGGAGGTTGTTAAGGTGTCTCAAAAATTGTTTTGACTTCAATATGAAGGATTTAGATTGTTTGCATGGATCATGGATTGACTTGATTTCCAAAGTACTTGTTTTATGATGTTCTTATTGAGACATTGATATAGAGAAAGATTTGAATTGAAATAGGTATCAAAACCTTCTTGATGTTGGATTAGTGGAATTCTCATATGGAAAGTTGCCTTTGCTATGATGATGTTAGACAAGAAGAATATACATTGCAATTATACAAACAAATGCATGTGTGATGATTACTGATCTATTAATCGACATATAAAATCTAATTGATATGTTATGCCTACATCCAAGGAGATACTTGATGCAAATGGGCATGCAAAGATTTATAATATATGTGATATACAATCATGATATCATTAATTACGAATTCAAGATGACAATAAGGCCAAGACGATCTTTTGAATAACTGATTTATATGAAAAGAATATATTGTATTAGTTGAGGTTCTTATCTTTTGGCTTGAATAAAGAGTGATGAATAGGATTACCAAAAAGTGATGGATAGGATCTTAGCATGAATTGATTATGTCTGAGACTAGATATATATAATTATGGTGTATATTGTTACAATGGTGAAAAATGAGAGACATTTGCATGAGATATTTGAGAAATTAATACTCATGGATTCAAATTGCATCCTTGGAAGTTTAAGTTCTTTCATGAGCATGTGGAGTTCTTGGATCATACCATATATTTTGGAAGATTAGGAGTTCATCAAACCAAGTTGGAGGCAATCTTGTGTATTTTGTAACCCTCATGTGTGAATAGGGTATCAATATTTCTTACACATGGAAATTTTTATCGCCAATATGTGCAAAGATTTATCACTATTACAAAAGCCTTGACCAAGCTAACAAAGAGTGACAATGGGAAGTTGAATATGAGAGAGCTTTTGTTCAACTAAAGGAAAGGTTGACATTTGATCATATTTTGATGAGACCCATGAAAGGTTGTAGATTTTCATTACATATTTATTGGAATATATGAATATATGAGGAATGCTCATTCAACATGATGTTGAGGGGAAGCAAACAGTGATTGGCTATACGTATCGCTCCAACAACTGTAGGAGCGTAGTTCTTAGGATAAGTAGGATTTTTTTTTGGTTTTTGTGAATAAAGAGTTATATTCGGGTTCTCTTGAAGGTATTCATCCGAATATATGTTTGTTAGATAGGAATACCATTAGGGTATTCACACGAAGTGAATTGCGCGGTTGGGTGGTGGCTTCAAGAATTGTCGAGAGAAAGTCGATGCCAAGAACTTGCCGAGCTGCCGGAGCAAGGGAAGTTAGCTGCAATGTCGAAGTGTCGAACCGGAGGAGTTCGAGCAGGAAGAAGTGTGACGATGGGGAGAATTTGACCGCTCATTCTGATGGCCGGATTGGACTCCAGCGGAGTTGCTGAGGTTGAAGAACCTCGGTGGAGCGTTTCTGTCATGGCGATGGGACTACGTGTGGCCGGAGCTGTGCGATGAAGTCCGGAGAGGGAAGCCACTGACAACGATTGGGAGTAGAGTGCAGCCGGAGAAGTGAGATGCAAAGTTATGGGTGAAGGTTTTAGGATGCAACCATGAAGAGGACAAAGGCGGAGTCGATTGGGAAGGATCGGCAATGCATACGGTATTCACCTTTGACGAGCGGAAGTGGTTCAACCCTAGGAAGAGGAAGGGGATGAATGGCTACAAGCTTGACCTGATTAAAGATGTCTTCAGGAGAAAGGTGGCACTCACCTTGAATCAGCTTTTCTCACCGCTGCGAACAACCTACGTCAATATGCATAAGGTGAGGATCGTGGAAGGGTTCATCGGAGGAACTATCCGAGTGAACTGGGGAGAGATCTTTGCGAGGAATGTGTAGGCCATGGCGACGAAGCTAAGGGAAGATGATAAGAGTGTAGTCTATTTCTCGTCTTTCTTAGTGCACCTGTACGCAAAGTTGGAGTGGCTGACGCCTAAGGAGAGGCAGTTGTATCGGTTGGAGAGTGGGTTGTCGGACTTGAATGCGGACCTCGACAGCGCTAGCAGTGGGTCGATGAGGAGTCTGGGAACGAGTGCGCCACCTGAGCCAAAGAGAACGGGAGAAGTGAGACCGACAATGCAGAGCAAGCCTGATTCGGACTCAGACTTGGAGGTGATTGGAACTTCGAGGAAGAGGAAGAGAGTAGTGGAAGATAGTTCACCAGTTACTTTAGCCGTTCGAAGGGAGGTAGGCAAGAAGAAGATGGAAGAAGTAGGACCGACCAAGTCCTCTCGTCCGAAGATGATGGTAGTAAAGCCGGGCCGAAAAGCTCGGCGAGATTGCGTAACCTATGGCATCGGTATTACAAATTGCCGCAAAAGTTGGAAGTCGTGATGGTCCCGTATTGCGGAGTTGAACGAGATGGGGCCGATGTATATGCCAGGGTGGGACCCTCAAGCAGATGGGTATATGGAGTTGATTCAGATGATGAACTGTATGGCATTGGGGAAGGAAGATCAATCCATCACAGTGAGAGAGTTAACGGAGAATGTGGACAAGTTGTCCAAAGAGAAGGCTGAGATGGAGAAGAAGGTTCAAGAGGCAAAGAAAGCTTACGAAGAGATCTACCGTATTTGGGGTGCGGAGATCCACTTTGTGGAGAAGGAGAATGCCCATCTTCGGGAGACAGTGCAAGACCTGAAGCGAAGATTGATTTAGGTGGATGTGGAGGCACCGGCGAAGTTGGAGACCCTCGCTAACATATGTAATGCTAAAGATCTGTTCACACGGTGTGATCGAGTTGAAGTGCAGCGGTTATAGCAGTTGGTGGCAGCGATGGAGAATCCTGGAGATTCGAAGGATCGACGTAAGGAGATGGGTCGAGATTTCAGGGAAGCCATGGCTCTTCATTGACAGGAGATTGCTGCAGATATACATGAGATTCAGTTAGGAATCGATGCATTCACGTAAGCAACGGAGGTGCAATCGAGCGGCTTAGATCAGAGTAGAAGACTTAGGAGAGAGCGATCCGTGTAGGAGACGGTTAGCTTGGTAGTTAGGAGTAGCAGTTAGAACATTCATTATAAATAGTCGTAGGAAATAAAGTGATGGATCTTTTATCTTTGCAAGTGTCCAAGTTGTTGGATTGCAAATTGTAGTCAGGGTAGAACGAGCACTCGAAGAGTTGATGGCTGTAGGCTGACCTTGTGACGATTGAGGCGTGTATCTGTGAAGTTACCCGGATATTCGTCCACGAGTTGAGCCGGTCTGTAGCATCAGAAGTACTCTAGAGGGTGTTTTGCCGAGACGCAAACTTGTAATGAGAGAGATTCCCATCCCGGAGTAAAGCAAATTGCTGAACTCTATTGGCTGTGTTTGTGGAATTGATGATGTGATGGGTTTGTGAATGAATTGAATCCGAATCGATTGCCTTCTTTGTGAACACTCTTCGGACTTTGCAGTCTAGAGTTGGAAAGATGTCTAAATGCTTATTTCCCTTCTTCGCTAATACAGTTTGATCCCTCATTCCCTTGGGAACGAATCAATCTATACGAATTCAGACTGAGTAGTACCTACCGTGCTATTACAACAACGGAATGGAGTAAAAATAGAATGTTTGATAAACTTTGGATTAAGTCATATTTAGATATTATTTGTTTAGAAACTCCTTCATTCTCATCATCGATCATCACCATTGAAGTGATTGATGAAATCAAACAAGCTTACATGATAGCTTGCACAATGAATTTTTATGTACTAAGATTATGATTTCATGATTGTACATAGATATGGAGTGATGAATCATGATGTGGATGGGTTAAGTTAAAATTATATACAAAGCAAGTTGATGAAATTGGGGTCCAAGGACATGATGATATTGATGAGGAGATGGTGTTGGATTGGCATCATATATATATTTTTTAGTTTATTTATATTTTTCTTAGTATGTTCACACTGGAGAGTTATGTGATATTCTTTTTGGATCAATGGATGGATATGATATCCTCAAACAATGAGACTAAAGATGTTTTAGCAATAAGATGAAATATCCATGATGATATGGTGATGTTAAAGTATCTTTGTATAGGTTTTTTGATGTGCATTTTGAGTACCAAGGAGCGGTATCAAGTTTTACAAATAGCCCAATGGTTCAAATAAGACGGTGTACAACTTTGTGTATGGGAAGATGATAACGTTCATATTTTGTTATTTTCATCTTAGAGAGTGCACTTGATCAAACATGGTATGAGGAGTTAGGTGATTTTGGAGTGTAACAAACATAAAGTTTACTTCAAAATCACTATTAGTGAAGAAATATACAAATTTAGATTAATCAATTTGTGGCCAGATTTATGATATGTGATCTTGTCTAAACATCATTCAATACCCCTAAATCACAATTATATCCCCTACCGATTATGGAATTTGGTAATTATTGGAGTTTGGATTTTGCATGATCTTTGTCATTCATTATGTGTTGATCATGATTCAGCATTTCTCTAAGTGAATTAAGCTAGTGGCACTATCTAACAATTCAATTGATGATATTTTATGTATTTTTAGCTTTTTTGCTTAACGGATTTATTGCATTGATAAAAGTGTTGATTTATCATAGAGTTGAGTTTGTCTACAAGTTTCAAGCTTTATGTGATCAAGTGTTGATTAATCATTTGATCACCTCAAAAGTTCATAATGAGACTAATAGTTTAGCATAGAGTCGTTTAGTCATAAGGGGGTACTAACAAAAATTGACTTAGAAAAAGATCATTTATGAGATTGAGAGACATCTAGCTATTGTGGTTGGCAATTGTCTTTTTATTTAGTTTGCATGCATTTTTAACATCTTTTTCATGTTCTTTTTATTACATGGTAGATATCTAGACTTAATTGGAGCTATTTGTTGAAAATTAGTTATATATAAATTTTAGATCTAGATAATTTTGATGTTTGGATTTAAATATATTCTCAAAGGAAGGAATTATTTTTGTAAAGTGATGCCCATGCCATTTGAGAACCTAGTTATTGCTTAACATAGAGATATTTTACGTTATTTTATCATTTAAGAAATTGGATATCAACCTCAAATTTGTAAATTTCATGTTGATGATGACATTTTCTTGCAACAAAATTCATCACTCACATTGGATGTTATTATTGATTGTACAATTCTAAGATTATTTCAGATTTTGTATTTTGGAGTTTTGATGTTAGAGTATTTTGATGGTTTGATTTAGAATTTGATTGTATGTCATGTCATCTTACAAACATTGATGATATGGATATAACGTAATTGTGCATGTAGGATTGAGATGTATGTTGTGTAGATCAGATTATGAAACATGCATAATACTGATATGTTATTCTTGTTGGATAGGATATCATATGTCATGTTTGACATCGTCTTTTATTGTGATATCTAATGGATTGTGAAGATGTCCTCAATACAATTAACATAACAGTCAATTTGAATTTTACATTGTATGTATTACAAATAAATGATTAATGATATGTCATTATATAACTTGATATTTTAATCTTAGCTGCACAAAGATCATATCACCTTAATGGATCATATATTAGAGGGACCTAACTTCCACATATTGTGATACACTCGTGTTGATGTATGAAAATCTGTGTATTGTGATGTTGGATGTGTAGTGCACATACATATTGCATCAAAATATACATCATTATGACATCTAACACAATATATAGATTGTCATACAATTATACAAGTGACCATAAATTTGTTTACTCTCAAAACGTCCATAAGGATACTTTGCTCATAACCACAGCATAAAAACGAATTACAACCGAGCCAAATTAACTTTCAGCTTCAAAGGCTCCACGTTCTTGCACTAACTATTATTCACTAAAGCCACACTCTCAAAGGCTCAACTTCGAAAACTACACTCCAAGGAGCACTAATTCAAACTCTACTCCTTGAATCTCAAAACGACATTGTCAACTCTAATAACACAATATAAATAGTGCTAACTACAATTACGGCTTTAATTGCTCTTGTCTGCGCGTAGCTACCTAACTAATGGTGTGTTGTTACATAAGTCACGACATATGTGACATCAATTTATCTTGTGATATGATATGCATAAATTATGAACCTGCATCCCTAGTTATGAAACCTAAGTCTCAAGGGGTAGAGTTTTAATTATAGTTCATAGTAAGGTAGTTTTTGAAGTTGAACCTTGGAGTGTGATGTTATGGGAAACATCAAATTCTTTGGAGTTCAAAAGTATTAGTTAGTATAAGATACTTATTCTTTGAAGTTCAAAAGTGTGTTAGATGCAATTGTAATTTACTCTTTTATGTTAAGATTATGAGTAGAATATCATTTTGGATGTTTTAAAAACTAAAATTGTATTTTGATACACTTGTGTTGATGTATGATAATCTATGTGTTGTGATGATTGTTGTGAAATGTGTGTGCACAACATGTTGCAATTAAATTTAAGATTTTAGAATTAAAATTATTTATGATTGCAAACACTATAACTAAAATTATTTTTGTTAAAATATGTATATTTAATGTTCTCAAATGATTTACATTGAATCAAAATGTACACTGTGTTATGATTATATATGTTACATATGAATTCTATATTATTTTAAATTCATTAAAAAAAATTATTGTTAAAAAAATTATTTTGGATTGTTAAAATGATAAATTTATATGTGATTATGATTGATTATCCACAATTAATTTTTAAAAATTGTATATATAAGTTGATGTATTTGTTAGTATGAATGATTTTAAGCATTTATAAAAATTGACAACTATTTTATGGTTTTTTTTGCAATATGAAATATATGTCATAGATTTCATATATGTTTTGTATGGATTATTAAAAATATTTCAATAAAATTAATTCAAAATATATTATAATTTATTTGAAAAATAATGTATATATATAAAGATATAATATTAAATTATATAATAATATTGAACTTATTATGTTTATGTTTAAGATATGAGATTGTAGTTAATATTTATAGATAAAATTTTGTTACACAATTTATCATAAGAATTGTTTTAAGCTCTACATATCTTTGGATATGATTTGCATGCAACTTGATTGCATGACACACTACAGTAAAAATTTTGGTATGGATATATTAGTTCATAATATATATTTATCATTCAGATTTGATAAAAGCCTATGTAAATGGAAAATTTTTTTCATTTTTTCAATAAAATGACATAAAATCATTAATAATTATCATTTATGCATCCAATATGGAAACAAGATTGGTGAGATTGCAATTTGTGGAGTGTCGATGATTTATTATGTGTAATTTCATAATGTATTTGAACAAAATTTGAATTAAGTGTTCATGTTTACAAAAACAACAAGCACTACTCATCATTGTATTATGAGTTGAAATCTAAAGCTAACCTTTGATAAATATTAAAATTATTTCATTATTGAAATTCAATCCTCAATATCATTATTTTATAGATGAGAAAATTATAAAATTTATGAAATTTTTTAAAGAAATTATATATTTTTCAATATATAATTTCATCAAAAAATTTCAATCATTAAATATAAAACGTGATTATTTATGTTTTATATACAAATAAAATTTAAAAAATATTATAGATTAAACTATATTACATATTCAATACATATTTTAACTATATCTTTTAAACATGAAATACAATGAAATTCCTTAATGATGTAAAATATAAAATATTATATATCATCAATCCTCCATAGATTTAGATTTAGATTTAAAATATAAAAAAAAAATATATAAACATAATTATAAGTAATAACAACTATGCTGATAAAAAAAAATGAATTTATTTATTTAAAATTATTAATTGAATATTTAACATTTAAAAAATATAAAAACTTTAATAGTGTTATTGATTTTAGTCATAATAAGAAAAAAATTTTAAATATAACTAAAAAATAATATTTTAAAAATTGGATTAATTTATTCATATTAAATACGAAATTGATATTGTTGAAATATATAAGAGTCCAATAGTTTAAATGACACATCTTGTTGAAATATTCTATTATGCAAATACAAGTTAAAAATTAAAAATCACATGTTGGATTTTTCAAATTGTAACATTACAAGTATAACTTAATAATCATGCAATTAAAAAAATGTGAAAAATTTATTTGCTTCATCAATTATTGAATATTTTCTATAGCAACTTTTTTTTAAATAAGATTGAAAGATATATAATTATTGAATTCACAAAAAAATGTCAAGTTTATTTTTTATGGATTTTTCACACTAATTATTTTTTATTACTTAAGTTTAATTTTTATTTCATATATAAAATTTAAAAACTTGAGTTTGTATTATGAATTTAATGTATCTTTAATCAAATAGATTAACCTAATGAAACAAATTAAAAATTAAAGTTTTGAAAATTAATTTTATAAATATTTTTAATACAATTCAAAAATTATAAACAAAAATTTATAATAATATAATTTTATTTTAAAATTTCCATTATGACAACGTGAATTTTTTTTTTAAATTATGAAAAAAATTAGTAATAAATTGTTATACATTATGTCAATTATGTATGTGAAATGTAAACTTAAGTGTAATAGTTTGAACAAAATTTAAAAATTTAAATCAAGCAAAAAATATTAAATATTAATTTGTTTGATAATTAAAAATAAAAATAAAATTTGAAGATTAATATTATTATTTTTTATTTATTGATCAAATTAAATGTAATACAAAATATTTTTGAAAATATGCTTGATTTAAAAATAAAAATTATATATATATATATATATATATATATATATATATATATATATATATATATATATATATAATTTTTTTATGGATTTTCATTATGGATGGAAAGTATCCATAATGAAATATTTAAAATGAAATTTTATATTTAAAATATATTATTATTTTAAAATCAAGATACATTATGCTCACAATAAAGAATTGAAATTTTAAAATATACAAATCTAATATTTATTATAAAAAATATTATAAATAAATTTTTTTAATTTATTAATATATCATATATTTTATGAACTAAAAAATGTTGATTTATTTATTATACATTTTAACCATTTATTTTAAAAAAATCAAATTTATAATATGAATTATGTTATATTTTTTGGTTTAACTTATTAAAAATTATATATATTCTTCATGTTTGAAATTAATTTTACTTTAGTTTTTTAAATAAATTTTTTCTGTTCATTAATTTTTGTATGAAATAAATATTATCATTTTTATGTCAAGCATCAATTATAAATAGAATGAATATGGATTGATCAATACCAATTTTAAAAAAATTCAATACAAATTTTGCAACTTTTTCATAAACTATATCAAATTTATTTCAAGATTCAAAATTTTATTGCATTTATATAATCATCAAATTATGTACATGGTAAATTCTATAAAGTATTTTGTTTTTTAAATGTGAGAATGAATAGATGATAGTTTTTAAATAAACTTTAAAAGTATTTAGTTTACATATCAAATATTATTTATTTCTAATCATAATAATGAATTATCAATTTTAATAATTAATCTTCAGAATTAGTTGAAGTGGATGAATAGAGTGTCAAACATAATTTGATGAATATATTTAGACAATGAAATATTGTTTAAATTATTAAATACGAGTATTATATATTTGTAAACATTGTTAAATTGCAAGTTCAACTATATGAATTACTTTGCAATCATAATCGAAAAATAATTCATTAATATTCTAATCTTGTGTTAGGGAATATAATTTTTAAAGCTGAAGTCATTAACATTAATCAAGTAAAAAACCATAGATTGTGTGAATCATAAGTGTAAATGTGAAATTACTATTTTTCAATATTATATTTATATATGAATTTAAATAATAAATAATTTCAAACATATTTATATAATTATAAATTTTAAAAATTAAAATTTTACATCAATATATAAAAAATTAATATTCAATATTTTTTTAATCATAAAACAAACAAAAAACTAAGAAATATAGAAAAATTACAATATTTAGTAAAATATGTAACTCAAATAATTTTTATAAATCAGTTTTATGATGGAAGATTTTTTTATATATATAATATGAGCATGAAAAAATATTTGTTATCGATTCAAAATATTTTTTATTTTGTATTGGTAAATATTATCTAGCTATTTTGAAAAAGAATTAGCCACAATAATTCTATCTAAATCTTATTGTGAAATATTTTACAAAGTGAATGACATTCAAAATTACATGTCATAATATATGTGTACAGTTGTGCCACTGTACACATGAAATACAATATCTCCATCATATGAAGTAGAGGCATCAGCTCCAAAATCTTTTTTTTTTTTGGATATATCCAAACTAGTTATCTTCTACTCCAATTGCTCCCATCGAGATGTCATGTTCCACTCATGACTAGCCTCATGAGCTACCTTTCATTGATGGTTAGTGCTCTACCAACACTCTTGTCATTTTGAACTCCTCGTACTCTTTCAAAATTTGCCTTGGCAACTCTTGTTGATTGCAATTCCGGATGGATATCAAAACATCTATCAATCATGTGACCATGTTTGTGACAATGTTCATATTATTTTGATCCAACAAGATCCATAATTCTACCAAAAAAAGTAATTCTTCTTGCGATGTGGCCCATAACATGTCACACACATCATCCCAACAATTAATTTTTTATATGAAAATGAAAGCAATCCAACATATTCATCACTTGGTCCGGTGTTGTGTTGTGATACGGCTACTATGAGAAGATGATGACATGTGTCATCTTTAGAGCTGTTGAGATGACGGTGATATTTTAGGTCAGGATGGCCGACGGCTCATTGTAAGGCTGTTAGGAGCCCACGGTTGGATTGCCATCCTAGGGCCATGATGTAGATAAGGATCCAAGGGATATTATCTTGGACCTTATCGGATATAAAGCGTGGTTGGAGTCGCAAGGAAAAGGGGAGGTCTAGAACGTTGACGACTAAGGAGCTTATCCGATAGAAGTGAAGCCAATGTGGGACATGGATAGAGGGCGGTATGATCCTTCAGATGTACCGATGCCCAATCCGTTTGTGATAAGTATTAGGTGTCTACATCGTGACCACTTTAGGGCATGGTTAGTATACCACTTTGGAGATAACTTTATGCAAGTGGTGATAAACTCCCTAGACCTTTTCATTATGCCAATTGTTTCCCACGGCGCGACTTGGGACTTAACAATTTACGTTTTAATTTGATATTGGCGTTATGGATCTGAACTTGCCGGTAGTAGTACCTTTCAACACATGGGTTCCTGTCCATCATTATTTTCTACCAAAGGCAAGTCATAGGGAGTTGATTGTTAGGAATTTTGGCGAGGAGTATTATACTCAAGTTATAAACTCCCCGGTCCCTTTTGTTGTTCCGTTCATACTTAGCCGGTTTCGAGTTATTATTTTGACTCTTTATTAGCGACAACTCGTATTACCTATATGATGGATAAGTAGTGTTTTTAGGCTAGTTGTTAAGCTCTAAGTTAGTTGTGGCTAATTTGGCCCACTAGAGGTCAAAATGGCACTCTTCATTCTCATTGGTTGGGAAATTTAGACCAATCAGAGCACTTGGGCGAGTTCTTCGGGGTTTTGAGGAGTTTCGGGAGCCTTCGAAGGGAGTTTTTCAGGATTGAAGGATATGGTTGGGAAGCTGACAAAGAGAGCTATGATCTTGGCTCAAGAATGAAGGCGATTGAGCAAGTTGACACTCCGTTGTGGTGATTTGAAGTTGGAGAGTGAAATTTGGGCTGAGTGGGAAGTTTGGGTCAATTCTGAGTGTCTTGTAAGGGTTTCATAGATCGGGTTTGATAGACATATAGTTTACAACCCGAATTTGAGATTTGATCGAAATTTCAGCTCTAGTGGATGAGTTTTGAGTACAAAGAAATAGTTTGAAGTTTATGTACACAGTCTGAATTACAGTGACTATTATAGAGTTATTTCGACAATCATAACTCATGGTATCGGCAAGATTAGTCAATAAAACTTTACAAAGTCGAAGCTTGGATGATAAGTCACTTTGTTGTGAAATTCGAGTGCAAGTGGATTGAAGAATTGGGATTTATAGTGGTTTTAGTACACAAGGGTTTGCATATTACCTTGTGATATAGGGTATAGTTCGACATTTGTGAGGAGAGATCTAGAAAGAAAAAGCATATGAAAATTTTCCAAGAGTTATGAATAGTTGCAAAGTACTTATATATGAAGTTTGGCTGAGAGTTAACAGTTCAATCGTTGGTTATAACGATCTTCTTTCACTAGAGTTTACCAGATGTAACAAGTTGGGCGTGGAGAGATGAGGAGGTGAAAGAGAGGGTGATTGTTAGTTCGCACGAGGGCGAGAAGAGTTCTTCTACAGCCATGCGCTCAGGCGTTCTTAGAGTGAAGCTCTGTCCATGCGACACTGGATGGTTGAGATTGTCCCACATGTCTACCATAATCACTCTTGGTTTTTGTTATAAATTGATTACTTGAAGTAGTTGAAGAATATTATGAGTTTTTGTTGAACCATCATCAAATCCATAACCATGATAAGCATGTGTATATCTCTAACATGGTCATCCATCAATAATCAAATGAATGGTGTCATGCCGAGCAAAATCTTGCACCCCCAATAACAAAATATATGATGATAAGGCATATTGATATCCTTAAATTACCAACAATGGTAGAAGATTTGGACATTTTACACCACTTATGTCACATGGGGTAATGAAAGATGACTTGCAATCTCATCTCACTTGTGATACATGTATTGATGTATTTGTAATGAACCCGAGAAAGTATAATAACAAAAGGGATGGGAAGACCCAATCAAATCGTACAAGGATCGAACCAAACCGGTAACATGGGGCTAGGCCCCAATAGTATCACACTGGGAAATATGTCCTACATCACATAATATATCTGAACTATACAAGTCAAAAGGTCTTCAAACAACAGGAGCATATGAAGAATCATCACCTAACGTGATTGCTCTCCTATGGATTGCACCAGCTAGTGCTCTCTGTAGAGCAATGGATACCCATGTGATGGAATCTATTCATTGATTCCTACTAAACAACAAAATAGTAGTTCTCATCTACCACGCCAAAAGTTATTCTATATTTTCCTCCAACTTAACCATAACTAGCTAAACATAGTCATGACTAAGATAAACTTAGGCACAATTTAGATATACTTACATTTTATCCTATATGTACAACCCCGTATCTTTACTGGAACACACAATCCCAAGCATGGCCAAAGCAGTAGACACAAGAGCTCTATAATGAGCCATGGCAAATAAGAGTACTCCTAAAGGATCTCCCTGTCGAGTGCTAGCGGCAGACTGTAGCACGGTGACTCCCTCCTCGGAAAAGTCATGTTGATAAAATAGAGAAGAATGTGAACCGTAGAAAGATCGTACGAAAGGAATGAGGCTTGATAGGGGTCAAGTAGCCTCTCTAAGCTCTCTAAAAATGGATGCACGCGAGACATTGTTAAAAGCGTTCTCAACATCCACATGCAAGACAACCCAATCCGGATGGATATCTAGAAGTGCTCTAATGCCCAACGATACTGCCTCACAACCTCATAGTGTGGCGACTCCAAATTGATGTGGATAAAGATGCTCCTGGAAGTGTGGCGATGCTACAAGACAACGGTACGGCTGACTAATCGCAATAAGACTTCTCCAATAGCAATCGGTCTGATGCCCCCAATGTCCTTCTCCATCGCGAGAAGCCGACTAGCACGTAGAGCATGACTAACTAACAACGGAATCTCCCCTCTCGCAACTGATGCAGCCATCTGGAACAACTCCATGAAACCACTAGAGGGATCATCTGCCTGAAAGCAATCTCGAAGATGCTCATATACCATCCGTGACAAACTCCCAGAGGATAAACGTGGGGTTGTGCATAGAGAATGAGCAAATAATGATCTATCAAGACATAAAAGCTCCTTTGGCTGATACTCCAAGACCTCTAATGGTATCTCCTCGCCCATGGATGGATGTAGAAGGCGTAAAGAGGAAATCGTCTCAATGTATTTATAATAGTAATCAAACTTGTGCTGATACCTCAAAAGAACTCCAACAAACATATGTACTTCTCTAGATATTATCAAGCAATATGTGTTGTATTCAAAGATGATGACATAGCAAAAGTGGGAATACCTTCCTTTGTTTCCACCCTTGAAAAAAAAAAATTCACTCCAAGCCTAATGTATACTTTGATATGCCAATTTTTGTGGCTCTATACGTGAAGTAACTAATGACTCATACAACGTGGATAACACTATTTCACAAATACTTGAAATGATCACAACATACTTTGTATATGGATGGTCATATGCATCCATGTTTCCCTCCGACAAGTCACCAAGCCAAGTAACACAAGCATTGAAGTCTGCAACATATGTCAAACCTCCACTTTGTTAACAACTAGAACCAATTATGAATTGCACCAGTAATCGATTCACTTGACCCTCATCAAATTATCAACTTGGTCGATAAGAAGTTGTCTCTTTTTAATAATCAATGATAAATTGCCACACCCATCAATATATCATAGAACTTTGTAAATGTAACATCACATGTTGGACTTCCACAATCAACTCCATTTGGATGATGAATTAAGGTGATGCATCACTAGAACCTCCAATAGATGTCTAAATTTGAAAGGAATATTTCTCCACATCAATCTTTTGCAAATCAATGCATCCTTATCCAACATGTCTCACAAGTCTCCTCAAAATAGGGGCAAATGTCAACCTTCCCTTGAGCTCAACAAAAGCTCTCTCCTGTTCATCTCCCCAATTCCACTCTCGATCTAGCTTTGTGAACTTTCTCAAGGCTTTGGCAATAGTGCTAAATCCTCGCACATATCGACGATAGAAGTTTGCAAGTCCAAGTAAAGCTCGAACCCTACTCATATTTGAGGGTTGTGGAATACGCAAGATTGCCTCCACCTTGGTTTGCTGAACTCCCAATCCTCCTGGGTATATGGTATGACCCAAGTACTCTACATGCTCATGAAAAAACTTGCAATTTCCATGATGCAACTTGAGGCCATGAGCAATTAGTCGCTCAAATACCTCCTCCAAATATATCTCATGCTCCCTCACTGTAGCACTATACACTATAATATCATCGATGTAGGCTCGGGCATAATCAAGTCCAGCTAGGATCCTATTCAGTACTCTTTGGAACTTAGCAGGTGCATTCTTTAACCCAAATGGTAAGAACTTCCACTAATACAACACACATCCTTGCCATGTGAATCAATTGCCCAAAAGGATGTCTTGGCCTTATCCTCATCTCCAATCCGCAACTGATTGTGTCCTGCTCGTAAATCCAATGTACTAAAAACCTTTGCATGCCCAACTGCATCAAAGATCTCCTTAGGTGTAGGCAAAGCATATTGATCAGATTTTGTCTGTCGATTGATAGATCAATAGTCACCACACATGCGTCTATCTGTATAATTGCCATGTATATCCTTCTTGACTGACATCACCACAGCAAATGCATACTCTCCATATGATATCTCCACTAATCCAACCTCAAGAAGGTCTTGACACCTTTTTGGTCAGATCTCTCTCCATATCACTGTATCGATAGGGACGACGGAAGACTGGTGTATCTGTTGTCAAGTCAATCCGTATGACAGGTCCCTTCAAACAGCCTAAATCTTTCATATTGAAGGAAAACAGTTTCTAAAACTCCTAAAAAATCTCCACACCCTACATCTTTCTTCTCCTATCACTTTGGGACCAATCTCAATATCCCAAATCTCCTCTCCATCGACACTAGAGATAGAAGACGTAGTATCTGGTTGCTAAATGACAACCTCTTGAGCAAAAAGCTTTTTCAGCTCTCTCATACCAGGCTCCACTATCTTAGTGTGAACAACTCCTAGAGGGTATGAAATCTATCAACTGATTTCAACTCCCCCTACATTCTGATTCTTCCTCTCCCATAGTTGTACTACGTTCATCTTGAGATCAGCGAGTGTTTCTGTGATAGATTTCAACTCATGGTGCAAGTCTACCACTCAAGAATTTACTCTTGGCGAGAACAACAACGAGGAGTTGTCATTCTAACCACAACAGCTGGTAATGCTTCTCTAGCCATCAAGCTAGAATCATCGTGTAATAGCACAAGAGCCTATTCACTATTCAATCGTATAGATTGATTCGCTCCCAAGGGAATGAGGATCAAACCACACTAGCGAAGAAGGGAAATAAGCATTTAGACATCTTTTCTAACTCGACTTGCGAAGTCCGAAGAGCATTCACAAAGAAGGCAATCGATTCAATCTCAATTCCTTCACAAGCCCATCACATCACCAATTTCACGTACACAACAAATGGAGTTCAAAGAATTTGCTTTACTTCGGGATGGGGATCTCTCTCATTACAAGTTTGCGTCTCGGTGAAACACCTCCTAGAGTAAATCTTCGATGCTTCTGATGTGCTCGGCTCATGGACGAATATCCGGGTAACTTCACGTATACACACTTTATCGTCACAATGTCGACAGACACCAGGCTCCTCGAGTGCTCGTTCTACCCTGATTACAATTTGCAATCCAACAATTTGGACACTTGCAAAGATGAAAGATCCATCACTTTATTTCCTACGACTATTTATAATGAATGTTCTAACTGCTACCCTAACCGCTAAGCTAACCGTCTCCTACACGGATCGCTTTCCTAAGTCTTCTACTCTAATCTAAGCCGCCGATCGCACCTCCGCCGCTTGCATGAATGCGTTGATTCCTAATTGCATTTCCCGTACATCTGCCATGATCTCCCAATCGATGAAGAGCCATGGCTTCCCAAATCCCGACCCAATGCCTTGTACATCTCCTTTCTTCTATCCTTCGAGTCTCCAGGATTCTCCATCGCTGCCACCAATTGTTCTAACCGCTGCACTTCAACTCGATCACACCGTGTGAATGATATGTTGCGCACATCCGTTAGCAAGGTTCTCCAAATTCGCGGTGTGCCTCCACATCCACCGAATCAATCTTCGTTTTAAGTCATGCACTGTCTCCCGAAGATGAGCATTTTCCTTCTCCACAAAATGGATCTCCGCATCCCAAATACGACAGATCTCTTCAGAGGCCTTCTTCGCCTCTTTTCAACCTTCTTCTCCATCTCGGTTTTCTCCCGGCCGCCTTGTCCACGTTCTCTGTTAACTCTTTCACCGTGATGGACCGATCCTCCTTTCCCAACGCCGGGCGGTTCATCATTTGAATCAATTCCATATACCCGTCCCGCTTGAGGGTCCCACCCATACTATATACATCGGCCCCATCTCGTTCAACTCCAAAGAATATTGGGATATACGACTTCCAACTTCGGCATACCGCAGATGCGATGCCATGGGTTCTACAATCTCTTTCGAGGCTTTCGGCCCGCCACCGCCATCATCTTCGGTCGAGAGGACTTGGCCGGTCCTACTTCTTCTATCTTCTTCTTGCCTACATCTCTTCGTACCCACTAGAGTGGCAGTAAATCGCCTTCTACTACTCTCTTCCTTCCTCGATGTCCCAATCACTTCTAGGTCCGAGTCCGAATCGGGCTTGCTTTGTACCGCCGGTCTCACTTCTCCCGTTATTCTGGCACCAGAGGCACACGTGTTTGTAGACTCCTTTGTCGACCCATCGCTAGCGCCTTGCCGATGTCGACATCCAAGTCCCACAACCCACTCTCCAACCGATACAACTGTTCTTCTCTCCCAGGTGTCCACCCAACTTTGCATATATGTACTAAGAAAAGACGAGAGATAGACCTGCACTCTTATCGCTTCTCTTAGCTTCGTTGCCATGGCTTGCACATTCTTCTCGAAGATCTCTCCCCGCCCACTCCTGATAAGACCCGATGAACCCTTCCACGATATCCTCACCTTATGCATACCACATACGTTGTTCTCTCAAGGCGAGAACAAATTCCAAAGGTGAGTGCCACCTTTCCTTCTAAATACATCCTTGATCAAGTCGAGCTTGTAGCCATTCGTTCCCTTCCTCTCCCTAGGGTTGAACCACTTCCGTCGGCTCAGTAAGCGCCGTATGCACCGCCGATCCTCCCAATCGACTCCGCCTTTGTCCTCTTCGTTAGTTTTGCCCCTAAAGCCTTCGCCCATAGCCTCGCATCCCACTTCTCCTGATGCACTTCTGGCTCCCAATTGCCGCCACGGCTTCCCTCTCCGGACTTCATCGCACTCCCGGGCACACATAATCCCATCGCCATGACAGAACGCGCTCCACCGAGGTTCTTCAATCCTCAAAGAACTCCGCTGAGTCCAATCCGCCATCAAATAAGCGGTTAAATTCTTCCCATCGCCGCACTTCTTCCTACCGAACTCCTCCTGGTTTGACGCTCGACATTGCAGCTAGCTTTCTCTCTCTCTCCGGCCGCTCGGCAAGTTCTTGGCATCGACCTTCTCTCGACAATTCTTCACTCCGCCGCCCAAACGCGCGCTTAAATTCCCTCGCAATTCACTGTGAACTCCCAATGGTATTCTTAGCTAACAACCATATATTTGGACGAATACCTCCAAGAGAACCCGAATATAACTCTTTATTCACAAAAACCAAAAAAATCCTACTTATCCTAAGAACTATGCTCCTACACATCGTCTTCTAGGCTCTCCTCCATTCGAATAGCAATGCGAATAGCCTCAACCTTAGAAGAGGGCTTTTCATATCTCACCTTGCTTTGAATATGAGGCTTCAAACCTCCACTGAAGTTCTTTGTCAACATCGCCACAATCCCCACCATGGTTGTCTCGATCTCGTCTCCACTCTTTCTCAACACCACACGAAAATGTGACTCGAGCTTCTCCGTTCTCTCCACGTATGATCTCACCTTCTCACTCTCTCCTTGCTTCAAAAAGGTGACTTCACACATTAGCTTCTCGTAACTTTCATCCGGAAGAAAGTTTTCAACAAGATTCTCCGTCAAACTCTCCCAAGTGTCTTCCTCCACATGCTCCTTCTTGTACTCATTGTACCACTTCAATGCATAATCCTTCAAGAAATCGGGCAAAAGGATAGCCCATTCGGGTTTCCTTCTCTCATTGTTTCCTATACATGCCCTCTTGAAGTCTCTCACAAAAGATTCTACATCTTCTTTCTCTCCCATAGAACACCTAAGCTTCCTCATTTCCAACTCCTTTTGTCGTTGTTGTTGGAAATTTATACGGGACTCCCTAATATAACACAAACAAAACTAGGTCCATTCTAGAGTAATTCATCAATGGCAAAATGAACGGAATTGGTTGGTCCAAGATTGCCATGGCTCTCTCTTCTCCTAAACACACTATGAGTCTTACCCTCATCGACATCTTCCCGATTATTATGAAAATGATCTCCATCTTCAGTTGGAACTTGAGCCATTTGGAGATTTCAACTTTTCGGTATCTACACTCAATTTATCTTCAAAGCTCTCCACTAGTGACTCCAACATAGCTTTCACGCCACTACACTCGTGTCCTAAGGGAAGTCCGGTCACTCCACAATTTTCACAATAGGTTCCACTCTTGGATTCATAGGGAGATGATGGTCCCAGATGAAGGTTTAGCTCTCCCACGTTTCGTCTCTCTCTCAACCTCCGATCTTTGGTCCTCAAAGGACAACTCACAAGCTTATGTCCCTCCTCTCCACAATAGAAGCAACTCTCACGTTTCGCTCTCGGGGAACTTTTTAGTGTCCTCTCTTCAAACTCCACTCTGAACTCCCTCGTGTTCAAATCCGCTGATATAATCACGTCTAGCCCTTGAGGTATCTTAGACAACCGGATCTTCCAAAGAGGTTGATCTCCCATTTTCCAATGAGTGTCAAGTCATCCTCACTATGCAAAACACTCATGCACTAACTCTCTCGGAATGACCATAAACAAGGAAAAAAGCAAATCAACAAAAAGTAGTTTTGCTCACTTTTATACCCCCTTATACTTCAGGTATCATAACTTTCTCTATAAAAAATCGTGCAAAGTTTAAAATCCTGATTTAATTCTTGCACGAATTGATGAGCTCTATACACTTTTTCCTAAGAGCTATCTGTCAAAAGCCGTCAAGACCCTAGCAAATTCTAAACATCATAACTTTTGATCTAGACATGATATGACTGTTATTTCAAGTGCAAAACGTATCCTATCTACTAATCTAAAATCAATAAAACTCTCGGAAAAACTTTGGAAAATAAAGTTTTCCTCCCAAATACGCACTATAGCACTCTCGCCTCATCCCAAACAACACTTAAGTAAACAAAATGTACAAAATAACTTCCATGCTATCATATAACACTACTGGATACACAAATGGTATATTACTATGCATCATGATCTCGGTTCGCTCTTCCCCCACAGTCCTCTCCATATGAGTTCTCATCGTTGCGCTCTCACGTGCAAGAAACTGGATTTGAAACATCTTTGCTCCATCTAGATTGAGGTCTTGGCAACGGAACCAAAAATGTGACCTTCGGGCTGACTCTAACTCAGGTTTACCTCCGATGGCTTTTTGGAAGCTCATCATGAATCTAGAAGGACTTAATCTCACCCTATGACCATGACCCTAATGCACACTCTTACACAAACTCTCAAATAAGGAGATTGTGCACCAGAATCCAACAACAATCATTGAGGTCGATAAACCTATCCTAAACGCATAATCGAATAAATTACATCACTCATGTTATCCAATATCATTGCATTCTATAACACCATGGTACGATTGTATGTCGGACTTGCTAATAACTCCAAAACATGAGTTGACTTTATAGGGTTTTGTGTCGCAACTTCTTGAATGATCAAATTACTTTTACATATCCATAGGAGTAAAACACTACTCATGCTTTGTGATTTAAATCAAGTTTTGAAAATATAAATCATATGTCTACCTCTCACGTTATGTAAAGGATTTAAAATTATATAGATTTTAAACAATGATTATTATTTATTATTAGATGTATTACAACCCAATGAAATTATTACATAAGAATATTCAAGATTTTTTCAAGCAACTTTTAATAATTTTCTTACCAATATTTTTCAAATTATCTTGTAACTTAGATAATTTATAGTGAATTACAATTTTTCATATTTTTGTTTAACCTTGTGGAAAAACTTGTTTAATATATTTATCACTATGTACATTTATCAAAGTAGATTATGTATTATTTGACTTTAATAACATGTAATGTAATATATATTTTAAACAGAATAATGTGAGTTTGCAATTTTAATTAGTACTCTAGCTTATATTCATGATCGAGAGGTATGAAAAAAAAATATGTTTATTTTAGTCTGCATTGCATGTTTTCGCTTAGTTTTCTTGTCATCTTCTATACTGTGTTATGGGTTAAATTCAGGATTTTAAATTTCTCGAATTTATAATAATTGAAGGCATCTCCCAACATAATCGCGTGTATATTTTTGAGACCAAGTTTGTAACATAGAGCCAACTGAAATTCCATTTCACCTTGATATAGATATAGTCCGAGAGGAAGAAGTGTGAACTCAGCCAAGGAATGGCAATCTAGGGCTAAGCCAGCCGCTGCTCTGGAGCACCACAACGAGGTAGCCACACGATGTTGAGGCTGGGGCCCACTTTAGGAGCTTCTTTGGCCGCGGGAGTCCTTGTGGCTGGCAGGCAGGCAGAGGAGGGCAAGGGAGCAGTAGTAGTACAGGCTTTTCGTTTCTTTGCCCGCGCAAGTAGAGAAGACGGACGTTCAATGCGGTCTGATCTGATTATGTCACTGCTTGAGAGTAAGAGATAGATAAAAAGAATTCAGCAGCATCTTCCGTACGCGACACCTCCTGATTTCGCGAAGCGAGGGTCTGCTAGTGTGTGTTTGTGTGTATCGTGTCACTCAAGCAAGAAACGAACGTCTCGTGTCTGCCAGAAACAAGAGTATTCGTGTGGTTCAGTGACCCAGCTTGGTCAATCATACGTGCCGCTGCCGCCAATCATAGTAGTTCAGGGGAAGGGAGTAGGGGTTTGTCATCCTTGCGTTTTTGTGCCGTCCATATATGATCAGGTTACCTGTCTGTTGTTTCATTTTACAGCAGCGATTTGGTCGTCTCGTTTTGATTGATCCAATCCCATTTTTATTAGATTGGATCGTGTGTTCTCGTTAATCTGAGGCATCGAGAGAACAAGAGTGGTGACAGAGATTCAATAACAAGGTATGGGCCGCTGGTACCGGTTTCTTCTGCTTCTGCTCGTCTTTATTTCTTCATCTGCATGTCAGACGTGTGACCGTCCTCTGAGGAAGTGTGGGCTTAGTCTCGTCTACACGGGAATCGGTTAAAGGTTCTCGGTGAAAGAAGATAAAAGAAAATGGAGATAGATTTTTGGGAGAGTGTAGTGGAAGGGTACGATCGCTCCTGTCTGAGTAGTCGAGTTCAGGGAAGGAGGGAGGTACACATCTTTGCTTGTACTGTCGGGTGGGAGAGAGATGTTAGGGTAGTGAGGCAGAGTCATGAACTATATAGGGTATGAGTCGGGGGTAAAGAGAGTGAAGGAGGAAGGGAGGGAGGAATTGAAGCAAGATTGGCGGTTGCTGACCAGCAGTATGAGCAGGGGGTGGAAGAACGCGAATTATTCAATCTCATCACATTGTATGCTCTCCTACGACAACTTTCTTCTCTTCAGCGATGCTGTCTGGCAGGAAACAAGAGAGGATTTGAGAAAGAACAAGAGGAGCTCTTATTGTTAGGAGATCAAGCTCCTAATATTTGTGTGGCATCCCTCCTCCCACCCAATCCTTTCTTTTTCGCAACCCTTGAGCCAATCCGAGGCCATACTTGCACTTGATTAGATCATCCACTTCACGTGAGCTTTGTATCTGTATTGCTATCTCCGCATCTCCTTTTAAAAGTTCGAACAAACTTAAGCTGCGGGAGATACTTTCCTACCCGGACGTGTATATGTTACTTGAAAAGCTGGAAAATTGGAGCAGCTTTGGATAAGCCCTGACTGGAGTATTGTATATACGCTGAGGTCGAGTTTCAAGACAGGAAAACGTTTCTATCATCACAAGGGATCCTTAGAAGTTTTGGCGCGCTTTTAGCGACACAACGGCTTCGTAGTATTCTTTTTCTTTTTGACCGCCAGGATCAGATTCTTCACTCGAGAGTTACCTTTGATGGTTCATATGCGGAGGGCACCTTGGCGAAGAGCAGGAGTCGTCTCGTCATCTTCATTGCACAACAAAAGCTGATTCTTCAAGTGCCGCACATTCCGCCCCCTTATTCGTGTCTCTCTGTGGCTCCTCAAAATTGCACCTTGTGGAAGCTTGTTCTATACGTCAGATGACGGGAGTTTTGTCGCTCTCAATTTGAAAAGGTTGCCTTTAGTGAGAAGTATCCTTGGTTAGCCCGGAGCCCTGAAGTTCATCTAACTTTCCAAAAGGGAATGGAAGTGAGGTGTTGGATTCATCGTGGGATAGTGTGGAACTGAGCAATTACTGAAATTGTACTCAGAAGCTCTCATAAATCGCTGTTAGAAAACAAACAGATGTCTGATCCAAGCGAAGCCGGATTTTTTCCAAACGATGGTTCATTCATGGAAAGATTCAAGAGACTTCAACAAGAGCAGGGAGCTGTTAAGTTCGCCCCAAAGCCTGATAATCAGGAATCTTCGTTAACTAGTGAAATTCAGCAGAGTAGCCCTGCTGTTAAGTCAACACCAGTCGCAAAACCCATATCTGCCAATGGAAAACTAGCATTTAGTTTGAAGCAAAAGTCAAGGCTCGCGGTGAATGCCATCAAATTGGGTGGCGATGATGATGAAGATACAGAGGAGGGTCTGATAGAGAGACGTGCCAAGAAACTGAAGTCAGAGAGGATAACTGGTCTTCCGGGATTGACGCCAGAACAGGACAAAGGTCATGAAGTTTCTTACTGGCCTCAATCACTACTGATAGTAGCACATATACTCAAAATTCTCGTGTTTTTGTTTGATGCTTTCACTTCTGAAGAGGTTGTGAATTTTGATCCTTTAGCTTCTAATCTCTATGATTTTTATTGATTAACATTCTTCAGGATTTTGTCCACCTCCAAGTGATCCCGAGGTCAAGAAAGTTGCAGACAAGCTTGCAAGTTTTGTCGCAATCAACGGCAGGCAATTCGAGAATATCACCCGTCAAAGAAACCCAGGAGATACTCCTTTCAGGTGACCATTTGCGGGCGGTGTAGTAGATAGAATAGTTTCAATAATTTTAGTTTGGACATTCTGGTTTGCTACTCCTCTCACGCATTATCTTCCTTCGCCCTTTTCCTCGCTACGTAGGATTGTGACATGTTTCTCTCTCTTCTGTAGGTTTCTGTTTGATGTTAATTGTCCAGATTATAAGTACTATGAGTATCGAGTCGCCCAAGAAGGACTTGCGCTTACTGGCGAGGACTCCAAACCCGCACAAGGAGGTCTGGCCTAACTTGTATTATCTATTTCTTACACTACTTTTTCCAATACAGATATTGTGATTTTTCTGTTTATTTAATTTCTCATACTTTCGATGTTCTTGCTTGCCAAAGTTTTGATGAATATACGCTAGTCATAGGAGATAGTTCCAACTTTGAGCAGGCAAAAGATCAACTTTAATCGTTTACTAGCAAACTCTGTGACAGCTATATTTTTTTACGGTAGTTATGCGACAAATTGAGAATGCAGCTGCTTGTGGGAAGTGTTAGATAAATCTCTTTGTGGCTTTTGTTTAAATATGTCCATATCAATCGTGCAGAGTCCTAGGATGCCTAAAGAATTGAGTTTATGATCAATATCAAAAGCATTTATCTGCATGTTAGTTTGTTGGCAGCGGCCTTATTACTTGTTTGTAACAGGAAGCAGTAGCCGCACGTCATCCAGACAGCAAACCAGCTATCAAAAGAATAACTCTCATCAACGCACAAATTACTCAATACCAGCATCAGCTCTCTACTCGGACTCGAAAGATGATAGAAGGAGGCAACAGCGAGAATCATCTCAAGGTAAACGCTAAGCGCTTTTCGGAACGTCAGGATTGTTATAAAGCCATTGGAGATCGTGTATTCACCTGTATTTCTTCTTTGTTGTATTTTGTTGTTCTTTGTTGTATCTACACCGAAGCCTATGTTGGTGTCCATAAATTGTCCTTAAACCCGTGGAGTCACTGTTATTTTCAGATATCAGCTTGACTATCTGTGATAACTAGTCGGGATGTGTAGCTATTTCAAATATGGTATTTTTAACTGCGCAGACTACGGAAGTCAATCATCTTGGGCTACAGACTCCTTGTCAATGATGGAGTTTTACATGAAGAAGGCCGCACAGGAGGATCTGCGAAAGCCCACTAAGCACACGAACGATGAAATGCCCCCAGCTGCATCTCTTGCTCCTCCGCCTGAAAGTAAGTGAATCATGTCTAGCAGAACAATTGACTTAAGTCTTGACCAGTCCATACCCTGATCTTTTGTTGGCAGTAGAGAATGACTCCACACTTCTAGTCGTCTGAGGGTGCTTGTCGAGGTAAGGATCAGCACCACCTTAAGAAGATTGTTTCTGCTTCAGTTGCACTGATCATCAGCGGTAGCTTATGCTCTCTCTTAACTCATGCAGAAATTTCTCGACTGTCTCCAGTTATGTGGCCAGCAGAAGAACCTTCCACAGGTGCGCCTGCTCTTGTAACTTCTTGCGTAGGTTTGTTCACAAGTGGTAGAGCGGAACTCATTGTTGGACTGGTTGCACACGAGTTGATGAGATGTGCGTGTGTATCTGTTGGTTTATTGGTCGTCATTGGCCATTGTGATGTAGTTGGACAGACTTTTGTACGCATACGTACGTAGTTTCATGTCACGCCAAGTTCATATGGTTGTTTCAGGCTCCTTGATTTAACGATGTTGACTAGTACCGTTGGCCTCATGTAGAAATTTCGCGCCCATATTCACCACCGACCAAAGTTGTCGATGACGTTGCCCAAGGTTATATTTCATTCATTTGCGAATTGTCGACCAGTGCCATGATGATGTATGATAGTATCAGATGGCATGAAGGTTTGTCTCTGAATTATCTACTGAAGATGGCGAGTAATGTCTTTTTGAAAATATGAGAGCTCCAGGAGTATATCCCTCTCCTTTGAAAAATCAAGTCACCGAAAGATCGATGTGTGAACGGTATAAAAAAGCGAAGGCATTTCTAGTTTTTCTCGTCATGTGTGCAGGTGTACTGCTCTATATGACATCATGAAGGAAAGGATCTATACTTGCAGGTCAAAGATCATGATTGCTCATACCAAAAGTATGGTTGGTGACTTGTCGTGTAGGTCCTCTGAAGAAGGGTCATCACATGGGTGATTACATTCCTCCCGAGGAGCTCGAAAAATTTATGGCCAAGTGCAACGATGCTATGGCACAAAAGGCAGCCAAAGCTGCAGCTGATCGAGCAAAGATCCAAGCTGACAATGTTGGACATCGTCTTTTATCCAAGATGGGCTGGAAAGAAGGTACTCTTTTTATCTTGGGCCCCTCGCTCTTCAATCAATCTTACCTCCACCTTACGACTATTCATGCGTTTGTCTTCAGTTTCTGATATATTTGTCTAATTGCGTCATGTATGTGACGATAGAAGTATCGTTGCGCTCCAAAAATATCCTGTGTTTATGGGTTCGGATCAGCTTTCCGAATTTGTTAAAGAAAGAGGGTCGTCTTGATGTATTTGTGTTTTATACATCCCCTACGAATTGTAAATTACGGAGTATATATTGATAAACTATCAGACGACAGCTTGTTTAGACCCAGTTCTTTTCTCGCAGTTGGCATGCAGTGAAACTATACATCTGCATTTGTAATATTATTACTGGGTACAACCTGCAGGCCGAGCGCCATTATTTTGAAAAGTGACTCAGATGTAAAGATATCAGACAGATGGCCGGGACATATAACAAACACGCTAACACGAAGAAGGTTTTTGCTAGAACGTAATCTACTGAACACGGATGGGGTATGTTTAACAAGGTCTGGAGAAGAATGTATATATAGTTTAGTGAATGGCGTTGATAAGATAATGTTCACGGAACTTGCTCTCACATTCTATTCCTCGTCAGTACTAGCTTAGAGAATGTTTTCTTACGTCAGTTTTGTGGCAAGTAATCGAACAAGACATACCCACTTCTTCTGTTTTCAGCAGCAGTAAGCAACGAAAGCTCATCTTTAGTTAACTTTGCACACCTTCATACTTTGTCCTCTCATTCGCTGTGATGACATATAATTTTCCTCGTTCAAATCTAGAAGTTCCAGATAGGAGTTATCGGTGCTAACCAGATCGATTGAGAGGGGACTTCATAGCACAAATTCAATTACCAGTAGATCCAGGAACATTTTCTGAATTTTTTGCCTAGCGTTTAAATTGTAAATCTGCTGCTCCTTTTGAGTTATATTTTTGTCGGGCCGTAGAAATCAACAGGTGGATGAGCCGGAGAAAGGTATTTTGGGGAATTTCTCAGTATAAGAGAAATCCTATGCACTCTCAAATGGCAGGACATCCCCTGTCACGTCTTCTTTCTCTTCATTCTTACTAGACTGCTCAGCGATGTCGTGGGGTCTATGGTCTTCTAGCTCTGATGGTCAAATACTTTTTCCATAATTTTCACATTTTCTAATTCTTTTAGACCTCCACGTCTAGGTCCTGCCTAGGTACGTGGATTCAAATGCATCGTTTGCATTTATTCTATTATCTGTTAACCATAAATACCTTCCATTATGTTTTTCCCGTTTTCTACTTCTTACTTTGTACTGCAATTAACTGTTTAGGTTCAAATTGATGCTTTCTTGTAACTCTTATCGCCCGGTTGCGTTCACCGTGCCTGGCCACACTGCACCAGATCATTCTGGTTTGATATGTTTTTCTGTTTAGTACATTGCCACTTAAGCTATATGCCTCGGGTCTTCAAATGGCCACTGTGTACCCTTCATATCTTTTATCCCTGGGCTTTGTGCTAAACCTCAGACGCTTAACCTGTATGGTTGATCTCCTTTTTGTTATACATTACGGTAAAATACTTCAAGCATTAGTCGCTCATTGTCGTACAAATGACCCCGCAATATTCAACTCCAACCTTGGCCTCATCTTATACTACTTTGTATATCTCCCGTTCGTAACACTTTTCCATGTTCTCCTTCATGTTTCCGATGTATTTCTTCCTTGAGTGTTAAACTGTTTAATACACACCATTGTCTGTCTTCTTCGCACCAACTGGATGAAAAACCGTGAAAGAAATTTTGGTTCCACATTTCTGTTCGCAGTATGAGTAATGTTTTTTCTTGTTACCTCTTACTGAGTCACCTCTTTATGTCAGCACGAAAGGAGACACTGTCAGTTAAAGAATTTTGCGACTCACGTGTTAGCAGAAGTTTATTTCCCTGAACACGACCTATGGTCACAATTGCATCAACAGCTCAGTGGGCTTTGTTTAAATCTATTTCTGGATTTATGAAACATTTTTCTAGATAATCTTCGCACTGTGTATGTCTGTTTCTGGATTCATGAAATAGATAACCGTTGCGAAGTTGATAAATCAAGTTTCTAAGTCGCCTATGCTTCGTCTACTTTGTCAACGAAGTGTAGAACATGAGTTTCAATCATAGTTGTTATTATTACTCGGAAAAGATTGAGCCTTTGTATTTTTTTAACAGAATTTAATAACTTCAATCAGTCAGTCAAGAGCGTCTTCTGACCAAAGCGCCTCTCTAATTGCATACTTGTTTCACGGGTTTCAACTGAGCCGCAGAACTTACGTGACTCATAGTTAATCCCTATGTGCGGAGGATGTGATGGTTTCCTTAAAGAATATTTTTCACCTGTGATACTTTATGTTTTGCCCTCGTTTTTTGTTAAGTTTGTTGCAATGTGTTCACATTGGCTCTGGGAAATGAAATTTTGCAGGTGAGGGACTCGGCAGTAGGAAAGGTGGTCGATCAGATCCTGTGCAAGCGGGGGCCGTGAAGCTAAACAATCTTGGAGTTGGTGCGGAGCAACCTGGTGAAGTTACACCAGATGATGACATATACGAACAGTACAAGAAACGGATGATGCTGGGTTATCGCTTTAGACCAAATCCGCTGGTAATCTCTTCAGGATACATCTATTCATGCTTTACTATTGTGGGTGTAAAGTCGGTAAATCGCAGATGCATTGCTTGGAAGTGAGCATCGAAAAGTATTTTCTCAATTGCCGGTTCTAATAATGAGCTTGAAATTGGTTTGTGGTGTCATTTGTCTAAATGCGCAGAACAATCCTCGAAAAGCTTACTATTAGGGAGTGCCGTACGGACTGGCCACTCACATTCGTATCCACAATGTATCACCAGTTGGAATTTTTGAAGTATCAGATGCGTGACATTAAGGTCATTTGTACAGAAAGATTACCTTATAATCTTTTCCTGATGGAAGGTCATAAATCAAATTGTCATGAATCACTTGATGAAAGGTTATTCCAGGATTCACTATCTTTTGACTATGTGCGGTAGTTAGTTGATCCCGCAATGGTTTAAGGCCAGCGGACAACTGTCGTGCATCTTCCTTTTGGAACTCATATGGGATAGTTACGGTTGAAGCCTCAGTTGTGTCCAACACAGTTTCAAACATATCATTTCCTTCTGTCAGAGTCTGTATGAGTGGACCGACGTCGTTCATCCTGTTTCTCATCGATACAAGATGCGAATCGATTCACACGATGTCATGGACTATCTCCATGCTTTACACTAGTGACAAATCACCCATGCATATCATTGCGATGGGAAATGGGTATCTAGTAGACTCAGTGATCTAGGACATATTTCCCAGTGTGATACTATTGGGGCCTAGCCCCATGTTACCGGTTTGGTTCCATCCTTGTCCGCCTTTATGGGGTCTTCCCATCCCTTTTGTTATTTTACTTTGTCCCGTATCTAGACTCAGTGACAAAAGTAGATCATAAGTTTATTTATAGCTTTGTCGGGAGACTTTGTGCTGCAATGCACCAAGAAATTATCGCCCTGCTATGAAGGCCTTCGTTTTAGTTCATCACGACTAGACTCAGGAGATGAGATCCTGTCCGTGGCTTGTTTTTCACATAAATTAAAAATGGGATCGGCACACAACCCGGAGTCATTTTGAAGTACATCACTAAAATAAATTGTTGCAACTTCGGACTTCATAGGAGTGCTGTCACAAACGACGTTCACAATTTGATCGATTCGGTAGTTGTAGCTCTGTATACTCTTCACTCGGTAAAGATGTGATGTTTTTTTCAGCCTGGAGTGTACATCTTTTACCAAGAACTGAAGTGGAGTGTACGGAGATTTGACCTCAATTACAGGAGGCACCGAAATTCGATAGTGGTTTGAGTTCAGATCAGAATAAGTGAGTTGTCGGACACTCATTTTGATTATTCTTCACATACACGTCCCGGTGGTGGAAGAAGATGAATTACACAGGTTTCCTCAGTTAGCCAACCATAATAGACAACAAGTGGTATCAATCTCTTTAGGTTTTTTTAGGTTTTTGTATAATATATGTAAATGAATCTATATCTTGCTCTACATAGAGCATTAGATGGTGCAATCAGAGTCCAATCACGTCTGGCTATGCTTCTTGGGATTCTACTGCAATATGTAAACCGTTTGAAGTATTTAGGATATAGTAGACAATCAAAGAAAAATCACCAAATGTGATTGTGTAACAAAAAACAATAACACTTGGTGATGCTTCTTCTGATTCTCCAGTGACGTGAACCGTTTCACATTAGATGGTTAGTATATTTTGGGTGTAATAGAACATATTTCACATTGATACTATTGGGCCGAGCTTCATGTTACACTTTTTGGTTTCATCCATACACTACTTTGCTGAGATGGCTTGCGAAGACATTCCTGAACTCCCAGACTTTGGGAAATAACAGCAAGGCAGTAAAGCAGAGCATATATATTACGCAGATTCACCTGAAATTCGAGTGGTCGATAAGTAGTGAGCTCTCAGGTAGGCAGTTGCTCTTGCAGAACTTCACAGCTGGTTCATTCTAATTTGGGACGATATTGGCAGTGCGAAGGACGACGACCCAAAACGTATGCGTGGCATTTGACGTTGTCCTGTATGGACGATCCTTTTAGCAATGTTCATCGCTCTATCTGCCGTTGCAAGCGCTTTGTACTTTTACCGCGTACTGGATTCTCCGGCATTCTCTCTCTCTTTCTCTCCATTGACAGTTTACAAAGGTGGACTTTTGTTTTCGTGTTATTCTGTACTATACCATGCACTGAGAGGCTTGTGCCTGCACACGATGAGTGTGGGTAGAGTAGGTCTTACGCTGGAAAGTGGCTGAAGCCAGTGAAATTACATGGCTTGACAAAATTTCACGACATATGGTTATGATTCATATACTTCGCTTCTAGTGGACGAAGATTGTTCATTAGCGGAGATGGCTGGGAATTACTCACATAAACACTGTAAGTTATCAGTCTCAGAGTGTGGATAGAGAAGTCATTGACGCATTCGAGACTGAATACATTGTGTGAAGTAACTTTCTACACCAGTAGGTGCATAAGATCCCGTTGGCTATATCTGGAAAGAATCTGATGCGGCATTATCAGCATGTGAAATTAAGACCACGACGCTCCGACACTTTTCAGAATAAAGACGATTATCGTTTAGTAACCTAAAATCCTCCAGAAATCGGATCCGGTTCTCAGCACAAGTCTATCAAAAGTGAATTTGGACATGTCAGGACAAAATGGATAAATGTAACGCCCCTTAGAAATCGGAGCAAATGCTCGAGGAGAAAACGAGGATGCGGAGGAGCTGAGGAGATGTGAGCTCCGGGAAACCCATGAGAGAATCATGGATGAGGCTTAAGGTCCTCAGGCCCGGTTTCCGAACCGCCCCCTCCCCAAACCTTCAGCAGTTGGGATGACTTTCGAGTGCTACACAGAAACACAATTGGTTCCTTTTGACTATATGCGCAAATAATACTTTAGCGTCTGGCATGTGGATACATGGATTGGTATGGCTGAAGGGTGTCAGAAAACGGCGTTAGGTTGGGGGTTGGGAGGGACTGAGTGCATATCTTTAAAATTTGTGATAGCTTGGTTGCACCCCTTACTTTGCACCGATCAGTCTGATGCACGAGTCTCTTGTGTAGAGTGCTTCACCGCTCGTGGAAATCTTTTTTACACATCCCATTGACTCGGTTAGGAGAGCTGGAAAATAAATTAAACCTAACTGTTATAAAGGCAAATAAAGTAACGCTCATGAAGTAAAATACTGTAGAAAAAATGTTAATCTTGGGCAATATGGTCGTAGACTCTAGCCTTCCTCGAGTCCTCGTCATAACCTATTATCCAAGAATCATGTATGTCTTAGAATCGATCTTATAAACCGCAGAGCATTTCATACGCAAGTCGTAGAGTTCTTGAATTTCCTTTCCTCACCATTTTCTTCTTTTTTGGGTGGATTTCCATGACTTTGTATGTACACATAAATGTACACTTGACTTTCCATGCATATGAAACTAACAACGAATTTAGACTGCACAGAATTTTAGTTGGAATTTATCACAACAGTCCCATGGTTGATTTGTAGGTTAAACACCCACAAAGTACCAACAGAAAGTTAACATTTGTTTATGATAACACATAAGAAGACAAAGCCGTGACCAAAAAGGACCAAGGGATGCCCAAATCTAAAGGGGAACAAGAGAATTTTAATTACTCTTATGGTAAATGTCTATCTCGCCAACCGTTATTTAATATCTCACCCATGTAAACGGTAAAATCGAATGATTATTAATAAACCAAACAAGCATAATTTATCATACAAATTTTCCTATCGATAGTTGCAGCTAGTTTGTGTTGCAGTGCGTTGTCTTAATAAAAATAATCATGCAGTTTGTAATATAACTTTCTATATCTTGTCTCAAATCCCCACACGTCTTCTTTATGGAAGAGATAAGATATGTCTCTTAAACAATTTTCTATATTTGCGGATGTTAGTGAAATCACTCAGTTCGTAGTTTATTCCAGCCGGATGTCTAGAAAATGTCTATGGGCAACATTCTCCAATGTAAAGGTCAAGTTAATAATGATCACAAATGTCACAAAGACTTCATACTCCTGTGATACGGATAGATCAGATTGCAGTGATGTTGTTGGTGTAAGAGTGTACTATTGCTCTCTTCATGCACTCTTTCCATCTAACTCATACAACATAGTGTTTTCATGAGTGATTATCATCTGATTGCCAAAGGAACAATGTGCCAAATGTCTGCATGATGCACATAATGCACATCCACACTCATTCATATACAAAAGATGTAGACGTATCTAGATAAATTTTGATCAAAATACAAAGTGTGTGATGAAAGTAGTGTGTGCAATAAACATGATCCGATAGAAACTTTCTCAATCAACCATATTTTTACATATTTTTATATATTTATTTTAAATGGTTACAACTAGTTATATTAATTCATACCTATCTTGATAGTTTGCCAGGTAATCATCTTATGACCTTCAAAACCTTTAGCAACATAAGGGTGCTCCATGTTTGAAATGGAGCCCTTTATTGCTTTATATTTGAATTTATCTTTGAGTTTTTAACCTAGATCCTTCATGTTATTCTCTCCCTTCTGTATGATATATCTGAATTTTAACATAATAAAAAAAATGTAAGAATAAATTAAGGTAGTGTGAGCATAGCATAGAAAAATTTAAAATAAACTTACATTTATTTCGATTTTAATAATTTCAGGATAAATAAAGCTCATCATATCTCAATTTTTGTGACATTTTGAAGAGACTAACAAAGGTTGTGGATTTTTATTTGTGAAATAATGTGACGTTTATGATACCATAATATTTCATAAGAACTGATTTTTGTCAAAACATAATTTTTAATACTGCAATATAGAAATTTGTAGCTACATCAAACTTATATTGAGTCATATATCAATTTTAGTGATGTTTTGAATAGAGCAACAAAGGTTGTGGATTTCTATTTGTGAAACATGTGGCGTTTATGATGGCATATCATTTGACATGAACATGATTTTTTTCAAGACTTAATTTTTTAATATTATAATATAAAAATATGTACATACATGGAAATTTATATTAAGTCAAGAGATCTTGGATGATCTATCTAAATTATTTGATACATCCATGATTGCTAACAAAATATAAGTTTTACAAAAACCAAGTTCTATGAGGTAAGGGTTCCAAAATATCAACAACAATGACATTGAGATTTAAACAATTATTGATGAGTTAGATTTCATTGATACATACGTCAAAGATTATATGTTTATCATGGTCAGAGTCATTATATTGAAGATATCAATATAATGACTCTAAGCTTTTGATTGCTATGATTTTTGAATATTTAGATAATAAAAATTAGTATTTTTGCAAGTTACAAAGACGTAAAATGAACTACAAGTGAACCCGTAAAATGAACTATAATAACATGCATATGTAGTGCTTAGATTTAGAGATAAATGGTCTTTAGGAGGTAAAGATGATCATGTTGTTTGTTTTCAAAATTAGATTAAATAACAATATGATCATAATTATTTTTTGAATTGTAAAGGAAGTTATGCTACAAATAGATATGACATATTGCAAAATATCAAGGTTAATATTGATTCTTGTAATTATTATGGCATTAGAGATTTGTTATCCAAAATTGTAAGTGAAAAGTAGATCATGAATTATTTTTAAAAATTATGCAGTTGAAGAAAGAGTATATATTTTGATATATACTTATAAATTTTTAAATTATATATAATGAGACTCATTTAAATAGCACATTCAATAGAATTGATGACTCAAATCACATAACAAGAAATAAATAATATTGAAAAAACTTTGTCATTCATGAAGATGACTTGGTAAATATTTTTTTTAAATGAAATTTAACTTTTTATATGATAAACCAATCAATACTACAACATGAAATGTTAATGCATTCATAGATATAAAGTTTCTTACAAGAATCATTAAAAATTTACTTAAAATTAGATATTTATCTACCTATAAATAAATTTCTGAAATAAAAAATATTTTGACTTTGTTTCAATAAAATTTATGTTATAGAATATTTAAATGAGATCATGAAGATTTATAGCTTTCAATATAATGACAAGGTTTATATTCAAATTGAATGATGGTATATGTGTTAAAATGAATGTAATATATATTTTTTGAGTGGTGCATAAATAAAAATATTGATTTGGACACAAGATGCTTTAAAATATTTTTCAATTAAACAATTGAATCAAAATACATATTATTAACTTTTTGTCACATGATTAGCATGGATAGAGTGCATACTAAATCATATGTTTGCTTAACAAAACAGATGAGTCATTATTACAATAGGGAACGATTTGTCTTGAAAACTTTTAGTTTGTTATTAAAAAATATTCAAAATTTTTTATATATGAGATTTAACAATCTGGTTCATAAATATTGACTTCTCTTACAAAATTATGGAACAAAATTAATATTTATCCATCCATAATATTGATTAATTATTTTTTATATATAAAAAATAGCACTCTATAATTTTAAGCCTGAAATTGTTCAATTTAATCATTTATTGATTGATCTTATTTTTCAATCATTTCTTGAAAATATCTATATCTTTGTTTCCACTCATATTACTAATTTCATTTTATAGATCTTATACTACTTCATGCAAGCCGAGACACTTGACCTTTTTCATAATCTTTCATAATCTTATTTGAGTTATGAGTACATGAATCAACCACTTGAAAATTATAAGGAAGATATTATTTCATTTTATTAAAGATTTTCACAATCTTATTTGATTTATGAATACATGATCAATTATTTAATTTAAAAATAATTTAAATGATTTCGTATAACTTCAAATGAAATAATGTTTGAACTTGTTTAACTTCATCATCCACCAATAGAACCATGGGGAAGCTTTATCCAAAAAACAAGTTGTTAACAAATATACATGTTGATAATTAGCAAATGAAGGTGATACTCTATTCTTTGATTCAACACTTTAATAATATTTTAATAGTGTTTCATCTTACAAGTTTTGATCATCTTGAAGATCATAGATCTTTAAAAATCTAGCTTTTTTATTTATTTTATTGCTTTAACTTCAAGAGTGAAGATTTCATTGCTTCATTATTCTTCATCATTTATATTAAATTTTCTTTATTTATATTTTCTTAAATTTTATTAATTTCTATTTTTCTAACTTAATTTAACATATGTTTTTTCGGTAACTCCTACATTCAAGTTTGACTTTTGAAAAATTTTACTTTCAAATTCATCAAATCATGATTCATGTATTTCACACCTTTGAGTTTTTTACTTCTTTGTAATTTTTACCTTATTTTAAGATTATATTCTTTTATGTTATTATTGAAAACACAAAAGGAATAAGTGATACTATCATCTATTTTTTTATTTTCTATTTTTCCAAATAATACTTCTTCTGATGATATATAAATCCCTTGACAATTAGATCATGAGATATAGCTTTTGGATGGTGGATGCAAAACATTCCACCTTGTGTGTTGAGTTTCACTATTTGAGATAAATTAAAATTCATTTCTTTGCTTCATTGTATGTTATGAAATCCTAAATAATTAATATGATTTTTTTAAGATAAAATTTATTTATTATTAATTCAACTTAATTTCAATTTAAAATACTAGATTTTTGGATCTCAATTTCATGGTTCATATGATCTCAATAATTCATCACTTGCTTTTAATTTGATGCATCCATGAACGTAGTAGCAAACTAATAAATCTAATAAAAAGTTAGTCTTTTATTTCTTATGTTTAATTTTTTGAAATAAAAATAATAATATAATTTTTAAAAATATTTTTTTAAAAAAAATTCATCACATGTATCAAAAATATTATATTTTTACAATTCAATTCTAGATGATCATTTTCAACTTCTAAGAAACATATAAAAATTTGGTTCAAATCAATATATTTGATCTACACTTATAGGGAAAGGAAACTTGCTGTGATATTATAAAAATAATTGAAATCATTGGATTTCAAAATACATTCTGAATATGAGATACATTATTAAAATATTTTTTTTGTTTGATATAATATGAGACTTTATTGAATACAAGATATATCATCATTTTTGTACCACATGGTTATCATTTGAAAATTATTTACCTTTTTAATATGCAATAAAATTAATTTTTTTGTATATTTTGGATTTTTTGCATATTTTTTTAAACTATTACATTCATATTTAATCACCATTTCATATGCTATCATTATATAATTATTTGAAATTATTTTAATTAATTATGATCAATAAAGATTGATTTAAAATATTGATCAAAATTTTGAAAAATCATATTATTGATTATAAATATATGTATAAGATCATATATATTTTATATAAAATTTTATATTTATAAAAAATATATATGAGATTGATCATGATGAGATATTATATATAGAAGTTAAGATGATTATAATTTGTGTCATTTTTGCAATGAAAGATACAATAAAATGTATGTGCGTAATGTGATTTTAATTAATTGATAAAACTTTTAGTTATGATAAAATTACTTTGATTTAATGATCCTTGTCATCTTAAATTGAGCAAAGTATATACTTTGATGTAAGTATGTAAATATATTTTTGAATTATATGAAAATTCAAGATTTATAACATAGATTTTTTTTATGTATTCATCAAGAATTTATTATTTTATCATTACTTATAATAATAATATGAATCTCTATTAGATAAAAAATAGTTACACAAGGATTTTAAGACCAAAAAAATCAAAATTTTAAATTTTTTCCTTAATATTAAGATTATTTTTGTTGGAGTATTGAGTGATGCAAGACAATTAAATGTTAGCCCTATCTATTCCTTGACAAGTTAAATTAAGAAAGGAAATTTCGAATTTAACTTGTCAATTTCAGAACATTCTAAAGAAGACTTTTATTGTTGTTTAAAGGAATATTTTGAAATTTATGAATCATATTTGAACTCGTCTTTATATTGATGTTTATTTTTGATTTGTTTGTTTGTATAACTTCAAATTGGGTAGGTGATGCTCATGACAAGAAAACTTTTTTTGTACTATGTCTTCACTCTTGAGAATGAATGTAATTTTTTGACATTGAAGAAAGATTCTACGGCATCTCTATCATTTATAAAGTAGTTATAAACATATTGCATCATGTTTGAAAAATTTACTAGTTAATATATATAAACCATTATCAGGCTGAGTTGTTCTTTCAAGTAATCACATGGATTGCACTCTTTAGCTAATAATTAATGTTTTCATACTATCATTAATCACATTAATATGCAATATGAGCTTACTCCTGAAATAATTCCTTCAAGTTGAATAGATTTTATAGATTCAAATCATTGCATCTTAGCATACTCTTGAAATAATTCCTACAAGTTAGATAGATTTTATAGATTTAAATCATTGCATCTTAGCATAATCATAAAATAATTCCTATAAGTAGGATATATTTTATAAATTTAAACCATGAAAATCACTTTCTTGATGTGTTCAAAGAAGAATTTTTAATCATCAAGTTGGAATATTTTGGATCTCAATTAGGTGTAAATGAATTATGTATTAACATTGAATAGATTTATATCAAATTTCATAGTTTATAAACTTATGGAGTAGTTTTATACTATACATATAATGTTATTATCACAATTAGCTATAATTTATCATTCATATATAAATATACACATTGATGATATGCCATATAGCTTATTGAGGTACTTTATATAAGTGTGATAGATGATCAATAGTATCAAATTTCGTAATCGAGATTAGCTCTAATATTTAAAAAATAAAATAAATCTTAAATATTACTCTATACAAACTTGTATAAAGTCATTTATAATTATGAATTATACATACATGTTTAAAAAATATTTTGAATGCAAGTTTTTTTTCCATAAATATATGAATATCCTTGACATGTTAAAAATTTTAAATTAAAAATTTTATTTTTATTTTTAAATTTATTTTGAAAATAATTAAAATTTTTAAAATAATATAATATTTTATTTTTATTTAAAATTAAAATTAATCATTAAAAATAATATTTATATATTATAAATATTAAAAAGTTATTTATACATGATTAATATTCATCATATATACCTACTTAGACTACTAGCAAGTATCATGTTGATGACTATGATGATTAGGAGATTCCAACATGATGATTGATATGTTTAGGTGGTTTCATAAATAATATAGTATACAATAAATGTATCTTATCAATATTCAATAAGTATATATTTTCACAAAAATGGCAGTTGTAAAATTCTACAAATTTTGCATTATATACTTAAATTAATTATAACAACAATCATGTATGCAATGTTAGTTAATGTGTAGATCATCATCTTACATTGAGTAGAAGAGCTCATGATATAATCATATGTAGTGTACAAGGAACTTATGATTAAAGTTTAGTATGATTTATAATATCCATTGTAAATTTTAGCAAAAAAAGCTTAATATATAGATTCTTAAAGATGTTTAATAACTTCATATTTAAAACAATAATTTTGATTACATTTGATTTCAAATAAATGGTATAGACTTGATTTAAAAAATAATTTTAATTTTTTTAAAAAATTTTGTTCATTTTTTACTTCAAAAATT
Organism: Marchantia paleacea; assembly: GCA_014180765.2. NCBI lineage: Eukaryota > Viridiplantae > Streptophyta > Marchantiopsida > Marchantiales > Marchantiaceae > Marchantia > Marchantia paleacea. Next base: position 240,313 of record MUAA02000108.1, on the reverse strand, counting down.
TTAAATTAAATTTTAAATTTATTTAATATTTAATATTTATAAAAAAAATTCAAAAAATTTATATTTTAAGTAAAAAATGTAAAATATATGATTTTTAAAAATTCAATTTATATTGAATTCAAATGATGATAGTTTGAACATTTTAACTTTATCATAATTGATCCTTAATCATCATTTGCATCCTTAACCAAAATTCATTACATCAATATATTTTGAAATGAAAGTCAAATTAAAAAATTGTTAAATATCATAACAATGTATTTTTTTAATGTAGTTTGATCTTAAACACATATGCATGCACATTTTTTTGATACACTTATTATATATATTGAAATAAAAATAATCCTTGATTTGAAGATGCAAATGTTAGATGTGCATTGAAATGGGTATTTTATCTTGTTATCAAAATATGTATTTATGTGATTTACTTTATATATGTCACATGAGAAAAATACAATGAAAGATAAAATAAATTAGTATTTAATTAAAATTATATTTTTATTTAATTAAAAATAATTATGGCATATTAATATGAATTATGATTGATAATAAAAATAAATTTATTCAAAAATATGATAAGAATAAAAAAGCTCTTAAAAAATAAAATATTTAAACACTTTCCTTGGTTATGGATCTTTATTTGATTATGAAAATGGAGGTTTGTTGGTATGAAATAAAATCTTTGTAATTTTTGTAATTTAATTTATAATGATTGATTTTTGATTTGTAATTTGAATATTAGAATTATAATGATAAATTTTTTTATATTTCATATTTCTGGTGATAAATTAAATATTAAAAAATTCCAATTTATTAAAAAATATATATATGTCTTTATGGCAAAAATTGAAATTGAAATTTATTTCTTATTCTGAATTTTAAATTCATATTATTTTTGTGCAAATTTTTGGAGATAAATTTTTTGATAATTTTATGAATGTTACAGATTTATAATTTCTTTGATTTTTTCATAAATTTTTAAATTTTTTTATTATATAAAATTTTAAAATTTGAATTAAATTTGTATTAATAGCATTGTTTTTAAATATTTATGCACCTCCTATTTTTTGTAGACGAATTAAGTTTGAGTACATATAGATATTTTTTGTTATTAATTTTCAAGATTTATTGAATTTCAAAATTTTATTGAATCAATTTGTAGATTCAAGAGGTTAAAAAAAAAATTAAAAAAATATTTGTTTGAATGAGAGCATGAGATCAAAATGGTTAATCTCAATGAAAGTAAGCTTGAAGTTGAAATATATCATTAACCTTTTTGTTTTATTATTCTTATGTACAGAATTTTTTAATGACTTGAAGTAAAGGTTTGCAAACCAGTTTATTCCTGCCGTTCTTATTTGCTTCTACCTTACTATGGTGCTTCTCTGTAACCAAGTGTTGAAAACCCCATAATAACCGTAAGATTTTTTTCGCCTCTGTTGGTTTATGTATCTCCGATGATGCATTTTACATCGTACTTGTTGTGTGCTAAAATGTGGGTTGTATATCACTTTTGTAAAAAATAAAAATATTTCTACCTTATGCAATGATCGCAAAGCACAAAAGTAGAGAACAGCCGAACTCAGATAGCGACCGAGTGAGGCTTGTACAAGATTCAAGAGTGAGGCACGTTTAATGAGAGAAATAAAGTGTATTTTGGAGTACTGCTGTAGTTGCGCGATCTATGAATTACCATGAATTGTCTCCATTCTGAACCGGGAAACTACCGGGTGATGACTCCATATTGTATGTTCCCGGTTGTTGCAAGATCCTTGGATTACATGTCCATACTTTCCATTGAAACAGACAAAGAATTAAAAGAACAAAACAAAAGGGTCATCGAGATAAGACCTACAAACATAATATATCTAGATGTGACTCGATCTTATGAGGATCGAAGGTATAAACTAATCATTATCTACAAAGGAGAATATGGATAAAGGATTTGTTGAGAAAGTAAAGCAGTAAGCCTGTTAATATAGCAAAAAGTATGGGAAGACCCCATCAAGTCATACAAGGATGAAACCAAAGGGGTAGGATGGGGCTAGGCCCCAATAGCATCACAATGGGAAATACCTTCTACAACTAAGATATATGAACTATCTAGGTCAAGCGGTATATATACCATAGAAACATTCGAAGAAGTATCAACTAACGTGATTGCTCTTCTATGGATTACACCAACCAATGCTCTTTGTAGAACAATAGATACATACTATCTAAAATTAACCACAAAATATACTAAAGAAAGTGATATCCTATGTCGTTTAGTATGGTAGGCTCTCTCACACTCTCTCCAATTGGCGTCCATAGCTCCATATAACTCCAAGGCTAAAATAACAAAGAGTTAACCTTTTTGTATACCCATATACTTGGAAACCTTGGTTGTTATCGTTCCGTCGCCATCCATCTAGGAGGATGGATAATCATCCCTCTGAAACTATTTCATGTGTAGAATATGTAACAACAACATCCACAATAGTAACTTGGTCCTCCCGAATGAAGTATAGATATGACCTAATCTGAGTCGACTACAAGATATCTAACCTCTCGTATGATAGCAAACACTATATCCCTAATGACTCCAAATAGATAACGGGTCATATCGATCCATAGAGCAACTAAGGTAGTACCATACTCTCATGTGAGTAATGAAGATGCCGATGGATAGACCAAGCCAAGACGGAACTGTTATAGAAAATATAGTTGCATGGTGGAGCCAAGATCCATGAGTGTGCACCCTTTCCGGGTTAAACCCTAGTAGTACAAGGAATGATATACTAAAAGAGAGGGTAGAGTATGATGTGAAAGTTGTGAAACATTTACTCTCTTGGAATGTTGGCTTGTTAATAATTACTAAACTCAGAAAAATGTATATAACACTTCAGTTCTAATGATAGTAGGATGGGGCTAGAGCCTAGTACCTGGATCTATCACTCACACACTGCATGATGTACCCGATTACATCTAGCTAGCATGCATAGACGAAGTAGGCCAATTTGTCAAAATTAGAATAGTAGACCTTTTTGTGAGCGAAACCTTAGGTCAAAAATCATGAGAGCTTAAAGCTTGTTGATGATGATGCCAACCTATTTTAACATATTATAGACTAGGTTGCAAAGACTCCGTTCTCGCAATTACAAATGATGAATTAGGTTGCAGTCTCGTGCGTACTACTTCAAAATAACGTAGCCTACTGCTGGATTGCCTACTACGTTGAGTTTGAGATATAATAGGACATCTCTTAGTTGAGGAACCAAGTTCGGCAGGCACTCAAAAACAAAATATAGTCGGTGAAGACAAAGTTTGCTTAGTAGAGACAAAAAATATACACAAGAGCTCAACCTTTTTGTAAGATATGGATGAATTTCTACACGTTACAAAGTTCAACTTGTTGTCTTCAATGGACAAAGTAACAACATAGAAAGTGGACAAAGTAGAAATATGTTTTCTGCATTTTGGGTTTCCCTTTCTTCTATTTTATTCTACTTGGGGAAAAATATATGTAGATCATATCTACAAGTATATTATATATCATTATACTACATGTTGACTGGATCATATGCATTATTATCTCAAATTCAATTTGCTTCTGGTTTTTACTACTTTTTTTTATTAGTCTTTCTTTGGGTCCCAACTTGTGGTGATTCAGCGCTGCTTTCCGAACTAATTTCTATAACAACGTGTTTTTGTTTTTAATTAATAGTTTTATTGTATTCATTGTTCATGTGCTCATCACATCCTCGGGTCCTAACACTTTTCAGCGTTCAGATACAGTACCTGTTCTGAACGCAAGGCAGTAAGTTCATTGCACTAGCAACAATATTATGAAAGAGAAGAATCTTATTTATATTCACAAACTTTTCGACTGATCAACACATACCGATCTTTGTGTCAAAATTTTGTCTTTAACCTTGTCGTAGATGTGAAAATGTTACGTTTGCTTTGCATATGTTTATGACCCATTTACATATAACCTCGGAGCTAGCTATATATGTTTTATTTTTTTGGGACTGAATAGAACCTAACAGCGCCTAGCGGGTCTGAATGATTGAGATTTTTAGGTCTTTAGCGACAAAATAGACAAGACTCTAGATGAATTTTGACCACAAGTGGATGTGCTGTCAACGAACTTTTCGTTCATGCTGCTCAAATGAATTTGACAGGAATAGGAGGGTTATACTTGATGAAAGTATAAGTGAAAATACTTGATGCTTCTAGTGTAAATCATAGCACCTTCATGAATCCTGGCATCTCCAATACTTGCTATTCTCTGGACAGTTCCGGACTAATAGATTAGAGTAACCAGAAAAGCCAAGAACTTTAGCAACGATAAAGATCAAAGAAAGCTTTCGAACCCGGGACCTCTGATGCTTTTCTCTGCTGATCGCTATGGACGTAGCCAGAAAGAAAAGGAAGAAATCCAAGATCATGATTCTACGACTTTCTGGAGGCTTTCATACTCACATTACCCGTAAATAAAATATACCGCATTACATAAACAAATAAGGTAGCACCTTGATTCGAATGTGTAAAAGAAAAGGTTCTGGATCTGAAACATTGTACGAATAAGAAATAAATTGAAAACCAAAGGCTCTTTGCAGAGATTTAACGTCCATGTGTGTGTCTGATTGTATGAACATGTCTGACTACCTGACGGTGTAAGATTGAGGAAAATAGAGTCACTCTTGGAAACTAAAGATAAAATGCTTTATGTTCATTTATTTCTGTTGCCTTACATCTCTTTATTTATACGAAGGCAATGTTTTACAAAGAATGTCATCATTATCTGCATATAATCTTTTTCGAGTATAAAGCAGTCAAACTGCATGCGTCAGCTGGTTTTAACAGAGCCAAATATTCTAAAAAAATACATCAGCATATAATATACAAATGATTGCATACATTATTGGGAACTCAAATATAAGACTCGCCTTTTTGTTTTGAGCTGAAAAGCCTATGTGTTGAGCATTACTAATTCATTAGAAGCTCATATGCTTCAATGCTCTTTATTTACAATTTACTAGAAGATGCGTTCGCCTAGCGTGACATTTTGCTCCTTGGGTACATTCATACTAGACACTAGATTACAAGATTCCGAAATCTTTTTGGAACATGCCGATTTTCCTCTGGACGTTCATATGTGATGAATACCTAGAACTTTCGAGAGAATTTCAAAAGTGAAGGAATGAGTTCTGTGAGATTCGACGCCATAATTATTCTCCCTTCTAAAGGCCTTGATGTATTCATTTTTGTAACGAGGAGGGTGAAAGAAGTTGTAGTTCTTTCGGACGCCAACGAACATCATAATAAAATATTATGATGTTAATTTTTTTATTAAAATATCAATACATTGTACGATAAACTCTTGCAGAATAACTTTTTTGAAATATAAAATGATTTCATTTCTAAGGTTGTATTCAACATAAATTTTTTTTAGAAAACATTTCAAAGACATATAAGTACTTGATTCCTTATTTTTCATTAAACACATATACATTTGATTTAAATTTTTTTTCTATACTTGTTTGAAACAATATTTTGAAAAATATCGTAATTTTTTTATATATTTAATATAAAATTTGAATATTTTCTATAATTTTGAATTTATTCATTGAGTTTTGTAATTTGGAATTATTTTCAACCGTTAAGATCAATAATTAGGTTTGACAAAGTATCAAATGTTTGGAAATTATGTTACAAATATAATTTGACAACGTAAATGAGATATCACAATTAAACGACTTTGGCATGACTGGTAAGAAATTTATCAACATAGAGATCATGATTTGGGTACAGGAATTCAGAAAGAAATTATTTGAAGTTTATTAAAACCTATTTACTCTCATGTGTAAATCTATAAGAAAAAACAACTTCATTTTTATTTTTTCGATATTTAAAAAAATGATAAAACTGCATGCTTTTAATGTTGATGATTACTCGTTACAAAAAAACTTGCATTGAAATTTTATTTTAAATTGTATGTTGAATGTAAAACCGATAAAATTTTGCAAAATTGTGATATCATGTTATTTTTTTACGTAAAGAACTTGAAATTTTTTTCAATACAGAGCTTTTGTGAGATATTCAAAACGGATTAGAAATTTTAATTATTTTTTGATATCAAGTCAGATTTTTTATCTCCTAATTTCAATTTTATTTCAACTTGAAGCTTATTGTATAAATTTTAACAATAAAGATGTTCTAAATATATTGAGAATAGACTGCATACACATGTATTGGTGGAGCTTTGGTTACATGATTCATACGAGTTATGTTTATAGTACAGATGGTCCTCGGAATCCCATGATTTTGCGTGAGACCTTTTTACCATAAAACAAGAAAAGGGGCCGAATAATGTATTATCCAACGATCAGAAGTGAGAATTAAAAAGATTCTGAACGTTATTTGGAACGAATTACTTGAGGGTTTTCTAACTTCAGTCCTGAGGTAGGAGCGAAACACTTCAAAGCCAACAAGCTACTCCATCATGGATATGTTCATGGTCAATAACATGACAAAATATGACAGTTATTTGCGTTAATGTGTCCAATAGCCTTATCAGTGGTCTGGTAAACTAATTTAGCGTATAGAAGTATGTTCAGTATTTGTATGCAACTCTACTGTTTATTGATCAGTAACTTTTGCTCTTACCGTTACTACCGAAACCCTTTGACATCTTCATTACCTTTATACAATATATGCTAAAACTACATTTTGGTTCTCCCTTCCCAGAAAGTCTCAAATTACAAAAGTATGTATTTGCATATATTTAGAAATTAACATCATTGTCAATAAAGGTAGTAACGAACCTGCTGTTTTAATCTGCAGCAATAAGTGATGTTATTGTATTTTCTTTCTTTCTTTCCTTATGTAAGACCAATTGTAATGGACTCACACTCACACATGGGTATAGGGTTTAGGATTGTATGTACATGAGATGCATTCCTTCCTAACGATCAGGCAGACTGATTGTCCTTGGCTATACCATGTAACCTTCTTTCTCTTTATATATTTGACCACTTATTGGGCAGTTAAACGAGATGTGGTTTTGAAGTTTGGAATTTTAGGGTGGAGGGAATTCCAATGAAGACAATACAATTAGAACGAAAGTTGGGACAGACAGAATGTTTGCTAATTGGGATGTCGATGGCTTCCTGAAGTGATGACAACGACGCAGAAGCACCAGGGCAGTCATACAGTGTATGTAAGACAGACATTCTTTGTATCTATATTGAGAAGAGTGCATCATTCTTCTCAAGATCGGGTTTGAGTCCCAATTTTGGAAGGGAGAAATGGTGGACGCATTTCTACCATCGTAATCATCCGTGGATACGTCACAGTAGATGTCATGTGTATTTTGAGTGGAAGTTCGACTTTGCATGGTACTGTGGCAGTGAAACGTATGGACTTCGTACGTGCAGAGTCCCGATCAATTCACGGCCTTTTTCACAACTTCTTCCACACTCGTCGGGCCGCGGATCGTGATCCGAAATATTTGCAACATAAGGTCTAGTGTTTGTGTCTCCATTGGGCGGGGAGGTTAGAAGAGATCGATTCAAGGACGAATGAGAATGTTTCCCTGTAGCAAGCATTCAAGTATGGTGGAAGTATGGAAGTTTGTCCTTCATTTGGATTTCATTCCATGGAGAGTCGGGGACCGATCAGAGCAGAGGCGAAGAGTTTGCAAGTAGGAGGGACAAAGAAATGAGAGATGGAAGAACTCAGCTCAGAGAGAGCCTGGGGACGTTTGTCTTGTCCACGTCCGGGAGTCCGAGATTCAATTTCCAGTCAGCCTAGTGCAGGGAGGGGAGAGTAAGCTACAGCAAGTCCACATGCCTAAAGTCCAGAAAAGGACGAGCTGGAGAAGTAATCTTATCGGATGGGTGGGAGTTGGGCGATGAAAAGCAGAAAACGATAAGGGTTTGGGGGAGAACCTCTTGAAGACGAGTTCGGAACCACCCCGTGACGAGATGGGGTTCAACGTGGCATTCCTACCGATTGGTATCATTGCCTGTCCCGGGGAAATAAGATCATATATGAGTGTACAACCTTAGCTTCACAGTCCTATGTGGTGAACGGAAAAGGCAGTATGGATCAGATTATGCTCTGCTCTGCTCGAGTCTGCGCTTCCTCTCGCAAACCAAATGATACTGAAGCGCGAGATTGCTTTTGGGGGCCCTGCAGGCAGGCCTGAGCCTTGAGGCGACGACGTCGTAGTAGAGAAAATAGAGTGCATAAATAGCGTTGGCCTTCATTTTTAGAAAGACTGCTCGTGGCACGATTACATCCATCACAAATTATACGCAGACGATTTCCTTACGTAATTCGAGCATTGATCCTCATACATGCTGGGTAAATTACTGCGCTCATAAAGCGTCGAGTACCAGCACTTCCATGCTAAACTTATTGGCAACGGGCCAATCATTTTACCAGTTCTCCGTCGCTCTGCTACATTACTTTTCATGAGTCGCGAAGAATCAGCCGAAGGCCAGGGTGGAGAATAATTGTAAGTTTAGGGTGCCCATGATTGTCTTACTTGGTAGTTGGAAGGAATGAGGGTTTCTGGCTTTAACTACTACTCATTTCTTTTTCTCGGTCCTCCCGTTGGGTCGAGATTGGCGATCATAATCTTAGATTTTCCTCTTCGTCACTCAATATCCATGGCCATCGATCCAATCGGTTGTTCGGGAAAGTCCACTTTACATCAGTGTTTTGATCTTACGTGTGCTATCATGACTACGAGGCAGCAGCATCTCATCGGCAGCGGTTGCTATATGTCTTGTAGTTGTAAGTTCCACAGTACCTTACATCCAGGCTCCAGCTACTTCAAGACAGTATGCACTAGAAGGACGTCTCAAGTTCAGTGGGATTTAGACCTAAAAGTGGAAACCAAAAGCAATTGCAGTGCACCACCATGACATTGCTGCACGGATGTTAGCTCAGATATCCTCTCGAGGTTCGTATGGTGATTTCATTGTTGCTCTTTAGTTGCTTGAAACTCGCTTTAACCAATATAATAAGTGTTTTGACGGTGGCCGGGTATATGTTGGGATGAAACGCAAAATTTACCGTTCGAGATAAGCATGGACTTTAATAAACATTCGTGTGGAGAATTTCGATGGGACTGTCACAAAAAAAGCGAACAACTGGACAAGCTTGCCAAGCTTTTGGGCTCAGTTTCTGAAGTATCTACCCGCAATTGATAGAGCATGACGAAAGTCTTGGAACGAGGGAACAAGCGGAGTTGTTTAAGAGAACGAGACATAAGCAAACACGGTGACATTCTCAGCCCGGTATGAATGTCGTCGTCTGTCGGCTAGAAAAGAAGGGCACCGAATTCAAATCCGAGTGGGCCAAACAAGGTCTGCTTTTCCATTTTGTATGACAGCGCGAAACACATGAAAACATCTAGCACGTCGACTTACGCTAGTGGCTTTGTTTTTTTTCCCTTATTTTATTTGTTTGGGTTTGGTTTTGTCGCTGGAGTACTCGTACGATGTACACTGTTCCCCGAGTCCCCAGATGCATGTATTGTTTGTTGGGAGCAAGCGTGGTAGCAGAATAAAGCAAGGGTTACCTAAGCTTCGTGGTGGACCGAGAAGAGGCCGGGCATTAAGGCCACACTCCCGTCAATTCTGTGTCTCATCATTTCCTTGGCGGAAGCAATCTGCGACCAGTAGTTTTCTTCGCACCTTGGAAAAAGAACAGCTCTGGACAGGAAAGTGCAGGAAGTGTGGGACTTCTGTGACAAGCTTGTGAACGAACATGCACTCGAGTTCCTGAAAGTCTCATTCCCGAGAAGAATCGCAAAGATGTCAGTGGGAGCTATCATATAGCTAGCCGGACAATGGAGAGGATAGTTTTGCCACCTCAGGGGTTCAATAACGCAGCATATCGAACAGCGAGCCGGTTGTGGAATTTAAAGGACACAGACGAAACGGATGTTAGGAACCAACAGACATGAATCCAAGTGACTGGAGGTTGGACCCAGTACGAACACAGAGGCCTCTGAAAGCCCAGCCAGCCAGCCAGCCAGCCCAGCCCAGCCTCCATTCCTACTCTCTGCTTGACAATGTACAGCAGTACTGTGATGCTTGCATCGCGACGAAATTTGACGGCTCCACATGACAGGCCGACGGACTTTGTTGCGACATGGTCCATTCGTGAGTCGACATTTCTTCCTCCTGTACAATCTTCCACAATTTTCTTAAGTCGCTATGGGACAGATTTGGCGCTTCATTTCATTCATTGCGGTTCGAAGATTCATTCTTCCCCTTTAGACGACTACGTGTCCTGGAACTCGTAAGCCGACAGCTTATGGATCACGGCTTTGCCTTTTAGATAAAACTGGACTCTTCTTTGCCTTCCTCCCCTTCCCGGGCTCCATAACTAGACATTGCTCGTGCTGTGAGCAGAAGATCTGATAGTATTTTACCAGACGAATGTTCATTGGCTGTTCCATATCAGTTTCCACTCCTACTAGATACTCCCTGTACTGTACTATGATTCTAACCCAAGGATGTGTGGCTCCACTACCTAGACACCGGCGGGCGTTCGTTCCCTCCCAGCCTCAATTCCTGCTGCTCCTAGACACTGCGTGTACTGTCAAGAAAATGAAAGCTGACTGCGTGATTGCACCACTACAGAGACCAGCCCATCCCCACGCCCCCCACCCGGGCCCCTTCACATCGCTCTATATCAGCCAAGGCAGTGGCCAGCCTCCCTTTTCTTCCTAGAGTACATCTATTGCCTATGCTGTTGTACTATCAGATTTAAAGCTGAAGTGACTCGAGTGAGGCTCAGGCCCAGGCTCAGTACTGCACAGGCAGTGGACCTTCTTTCACACGAACTTGATCTGCCTGCCCCAACCATCAGTTCCGACACTGCACATTCAACTTTTCTCCAACTAACTCAACCTGAAACAAGAACTTGATCTCCGCATTACCCACCTGTTGAAAGCACGGCCTCGGCCTCTTGCTCTCCTCGGAGTCTCGGACCGCCATCCTAAACCCCACCTTCCCTCCCTCCCAGGCAGGCTCCCACGCACCCCACACATTCATCCATACATCCATCCGTCTGCCGGAGATCCAGTAAGCAGCACCCTGGTGCTGCTGGCAGAGACGTCGCAGAATCTTACAAGGCGACTTCTCGCACATCTCTCCGGCACTATAGTCCACGAGGGAGGGCGGGTAGGATGCTGCCGCTGCTGCTCTGCTTTGCTCTGGCTGGCGGCAGTTCCGTTATAATTCGGCCCAGCTGCGGCGGCAGCAGCAGCAGGGAGCAACTGAGTAACTGTGAAAGCGTTAGGGAGTCTAGTTGGGGCGGGGGAGAGAGAGAGGTCGGGAGGGGGATTGAACTTCTGATGCGAAATCGAGTGCTGATGCATACCATCTGCTATGCTATCTGCTACTGGGGCTGGTGGTGGTGTGGTTCAGCTCAGCAGCTGAGCTGCTGCCGGCTTTCTTTTGGGTCTAGAGCCAAGTTGCTGTGAACCGAAGGGAACGGAGGGGGGAATGGAGAGCACCCAGTCGCAGTCGTTCAGTGCAGCCCAGTGCGCACCCACGCGGCTCATGCTTTCCTGACCATGAGTGTACACGTCACCACATGAACCTCACCTTCTCATTTAAAATAGTATAATGCTGGATTGATTGAAGAATTAGACATAATTCTTTTGCGCAAACCTTTATGTTTTGTTTTCATTTTTTGGGCGATGTCAGTTAACGCGGTGCTATTGCATGGCGGCTACATGCAAGGACATTCATAGTTTAACTGGAGAGAGGGCTTTCACACGTGTCCTCACTTTAAAACAACGGCTTTGAAAGTAAGTCCGTGTCGCCACACAATTCGGCTTTCCGAGCTCAAGGCTCGCATGATGAGGACTACGAACAGTCCACCGAGCGAGAGCTTGGAGCGAGCTATCTATCTCTCTCTCTCTCTCTCTCCCTTTCAGTCTCTCGCTCGCTCTTCTGGCCGGGCTGATGAAACGAGCCCACCTTACTTCTCTCTCTCTCCTCTCTCACTGGATCCTCTGAGCCACGTAAGTGGATGCAGAGGTTTGGGGCGGCTAGAATCGCTCGATCGACCACTGGCCGTCACCCTCGCTACGGAGACCCCGCCGGCCCGACCCTCGCCCCGTGCTTCCGCTCCCTCTTCAACCTGGCACCCTGCTCCCACTCCACTGGGTGCCCGCTGCCACGGCCTACCGAGCCCAGCACGGTTCCGCTGTGAAATGAATCCCCTCGCTGCCCCGAGGTATGGTACGGCTATGGTATTCTCAGCGATGATGTACACTTGCAGTCGTTTCTGGTCTGGGGATACTGGAGAGATAAAGAGATGGAGAGAGAGAGAGATAACAACAGCAGCAAATACAGGTCAAAGAGAGCCTTTTGGTTGGAGTAAATGAGATTGTCCGTTTTCCGTTACAACAGCAGGCGGAGAGGGATCGAGCATCATTGAGATGAGGTGAGGGGAGGGGAGTTGAGTTGAGACGGAGTGTATTGAATCGATTTGAATTGAATTGATGTCCACTGATTTGAGGCGCTTTGGATGATTCGCTGCCGTTGGGGTTGCTTCACGTAGTGCTTTCGACTGGAAACAAACAGTGTCGCACATATTCCCCACTATGTCCTACGATGGATGGAGAAAAACGAGAGTGGCCCCAGGCGAAGGACTACACACGTCCAGTTGTCTTGTCTCGGCAGACATTTGATCACTCAGTGATGGAGAGCCTGTAACGTCAGGGCTCCTGATGTCACGCCTGCCCGTATCGCATGAGACAAAGGCGGGAGTCCTCAAGCGCATCTTTTTCGCCTTCGATCTCAGTCGCCTTTGGCTCAACTCCCCGCCCCTAATTTCCATTACCAACTAACCACAAAGTCGGGCCCGGCCCCCGGGCCCAGATCCATAGATCCTCCCTCCCTTCCATGTGGATTCTCCAAGCAAATAAACATTTTGGCAATATGTATGTCTGTATTTCAAGGAGGGCCGCACATGAGAGGCCAAAATTGGTTAAAAAATAGCCTTTTGATTCCCCATCTCCAGAGCCATCGAGTCAGGTTGCACATGGGTCTTTAGAGGTCCGTGCATGGAGGTGATCCATCTCTTATATCAGTAATTGTACAGCCTTGGGATAACAGAGGGAGAGTGTGTGTAGTGGCAAGCGGTAGCAGGAGCGGCGTAGGAGTACGAGGATGAGGAGGAGGATAGGGATGTCATTTGATCTGTTTCACTAACGGAACGAAAGAAAGGAAGAAAACAAAAGAAAAGGCAGCGAAGAAAAGGAAGAAGGCGGCCCACATCTTTCACTTTCGAGACTTCTGCACCACAGCGCGAGGTCCTTGGCTTTGTGGCTACGCGATCAGCCCGAGCCCGTAGGGCAGCGAGGCGAAATGAAATGAAAAACTATCTGGGCTTCCCATCCCCGTTGGCAAAAGCGTGAGCAAATGCAACTTGCATGAAAGAATGTATCATCTTTCCCGTCGCATCTTAGCCAGCACCGCCAGCCCTTCTTTCCAAAGCTGCACTCTGGGCTGGGCCGGAAAGCTAGCGTTTGACGTGCCCGTGCTAGCTATTGTCGGAGCTAGTGATGCACATCGCGCTGCTGCTCTCACTGCCTGCACACAACCTAACGTTTAGGTTGCGATTTGTATAAGAGGATCATCCCCGCCTGCCGAAAGATCGCTGGATGGGATGGGGCTTAATAAAGAAGGAAGGTGCGATGGTACAGTGTACATATGCTCGATCGAGAGGTATCCGCAACAGTAAAAGGGAATGTTTCAGAACACTGTAGGAAGGAAGGATGTAATGTCATGCCCGCCATGCCATCGCATGTTGTGTTTCATGCGTTGCCTGCAGCAGATAGTGCTCACAGAACCTCGCCACCGGGACAAACATGAACGAGCGCACATCCGGAAAAGCCTTCTCCAGGGATTCATTATCGGGGTTCTTGGACGACCTTCGCAGCAATTCTCGGACCCAATCACCAAGAGTTCTGATCCTCCACACTCTCGCTAATTGCCGGGATGCGCCTCTCGCTTTCTGTCACGGCTGGCAAATGCAGGCTAGCTTTTTCCAGTGCTTTACTGGAGAGACTCTTTTTCAGTAAGACTCTTCCGACAGTGGGAGTGAGAGGAAAAGAAGGACAGAAAGAAAGATACTGTACGTGTCTCTCTTCTCACTGCTGAGAGGAAAAGGAGTGTGGACGTACAGTCACCAGTGAGGAGGAAAAATTGGCAAACCAGTTGACATCCGCAAAACTGTCCGGGCCTTGGAAAGTTTCTCCTCGAGCTTTTTAAAATTCATATGGGCGTTTGGTGCCGACATTCATCCTTATTAATCCTTTACACATACCGAATGCCATAGACCACAAGACGTTAAACGAAAATGATGCTAACGCAATTCTGGCAAGATATCGTTTTGCAGGTCGAATTAAAGCCGTTGGAATGATGACTTAAATGCCACCTTTTATTAGTAGAAAGTCAGGTTGGCGGAATTATGAGGTAGGTGGTGACTGGACGATGGGCGCTGGATTGCAAGTTGATTACGTTTGATGTGAGAGGATTCATTTGTTAAGAATAAGCTGCGCATTTGGAAGTAGCTGCACATGATATTGAAGATTTGAGGGAGGGCTGGGCCGAACGGAGATCAGGCGAATCGGTGCGAGGAGTAGAATAAGCATGAGTACTCCCTCTTTAGAACGGTAATAAATTACGTGATACTGCTCAAATCCAAATCTGCCGAGACGAGGCGGATTTCTAAATCATGATTTCCCGAGATGAGTGAGAAAATTATCAACATCTATGGGAATGATCACAGCTAAGCTAATCGCTAGACTAGACATCGAGGGAATTAATCATTTATTTCGCGTGCAATTTTATAAGGTTACTTGAGTGGTGCCACTGGTTCGAAAACCGGAAAAAAGAAAGGAGGGAAACATTTGCCAGCTGAAAAGGTACCATATTTGGCCCTGGTGTACGATTCTTGTTGAAGAATACAACGGAGGGGTTCTGTTCGGTTCTGTTCCAAGATACGATATTGAGAAGCTCAAAAAGCCTGCCATGATTGTTGAAGTTGGAGCTAGGAGAAAAGTGTTGCTAGTCTAAAGGGTACAACCAACTATTACCCAAAAATCGATTCACTGGGTTTCTAAAGGATTACTTTCTAAAAAGGAAAGCTTGGAAATTACATCCTTCCTTTCCGGATTGAAATACACAAACCCACATGTCCTGCCCAACGGAGTCCAGCGAGCAAGCACGCTTGAGGATACTGCCTACCCCATTGCAACAACGCCCCCGCTTATCAAGCTCGGGACCTAAAGGCGTATCAAAGCAAGGAATCGGCCCGCAAAATTCGGACAGAACTAAGCTCTACTCCGCTCCGCTCTGATAAGAAGCGCGGGCCGCTTTATCAGTTACTGCGGTTCGTTCACAACTCAACGTCAAGAAATCCTCTAAATACGTGTACCTTATGTGCGAGGCGCTCAGATAGAGTTAAAATATATTTTTTCAGGGGAATGAAATGAGAACCAGGTGTCGACATATCAGTGGGCTTTGTTTCGACAATGTTGAAGATGTTCTGGCCTAAAACCTTGAGGTATAAAGGCGAGGACAAGAGTTTTTGTCCGCGATAAGATTTCTCTGACATTCCGATATCCCTTTTCGGCCCCTAATGACCTGGGCTGTCATCGGGAAAGTGGGCCAAAAACTGCAGTCCGGAAACATGGGCAAACCCTCATTCCCGTTGCCCAGAGAGTTCAGTGGTATCCAATCCCCGGCAGGCAAGCCGGGGGCCTATGCCTCTAGCGGTACTGTACCCCTCAGGCCTAGTACCGTACCCTGAGAGCCCAGAGAGAACAGCAGAGGGCTCCAGAGCAGGGCAGGAACAAACCCTTTCGGGTTTTTTTAGAACGCTGGACCGATCAATGCGAAACTGCCGGGAACTTCCGCTGCCAAGAGAGAAAGTGGATATCCGGCTCCGGGCTCGCTCGGGCTGATATACGTGTGCCTTCGGCTAATGATCCACTCCATCAGCAGTGTCAAGCCAAACGATTTACCCCCAGGCGCTCTCTTCGCTCCAGCCCATTCAAGTAGACGCCGCTCTCCTCTCGTCCAAGGCCATTCAAGTGGACTGGGCTCGCATCCTCCTTCGGGCTAGAACCGCAACTCTTTGGCTCTGAGTCTCTGCTCTCTCTTCTCTCTTCGTCCCATTCCATTCACCTGGAATCCATTAGGGCTCGAGCCCTCTTCTCACTGGACCCATTCGTGCAGGGACTTGGCTCTCCTCTGTCAAGCGCTACCTTGTCTACCCGTGTTATCGCGACGTCCCAGCTACGGCCGTGGCATTGAGCCACCGGAGGTTCTGTTCTCGTTGTCCTGAACCCCCTCCCGTCCCTTGTGAGCTGTGCGCCCTTGCACCTCGTTTCTTTCGTAAATCCTCGCGGTCTCCGCCTCATCTGCTTTTCCATCTGCCCCGACTCACGCAGACTCTTCTGCAAAATCGGATTCCTCAATTTTTCCTTTCTACACTTATGTCTCTGGAGTGGTGTCATTTCCTGCGGATGCGGCGTACGAATCTATGGTGAAAGGCCACCCTGCACCTGAATTAGCTCACGGAATTCTCCTTCAGGTTCCCTTTGGGTTGAGCAGAGTAGAGTGAGTCTTTGGTCGAGCTGAATCAGGCTGGAAAATGTGCGACACGATTTACAGTGATTTCTGATACATCAGGGCCGAGTTCCGTGAGCTGCTGGCTGTAATTGTGTTATTGGAGCCCCTGAGATTGGCAACGTTGAGAGTCTTTAGGAGAAGAGGCGGACCCGAAGACATCAATCTGCTGATTTCGTCGACAATGCCGCCATATTCTAGCGAGTCGTTGGGAAAGGAGTCACACGACCTGTTTTTGAACAAAATGCCGAGATCGGTAGATGGAGCGATTATCGTTGGAGCAGGACCGTCAGGAATGGCCACTGCTGCATGTCTTAAAGAGAAGGGTGTTCCGAGCATCGTCCTGGAGAAGGCCGAATGCATAGGGTCTCTCTGGAAGCATAAGACATACGATCGCCTACATCTCCACATTCCCAAGGAGTTTTGTGAGCTGCCGCTCATGCCTTTCCCTGCGTCGTATCCGACATATCCGAACAGGCAACAGTTTCTGGACTACTTAGAGGATTACGCTAGACATTTTGACATCCAGCCTCATTTTAATGAAAGTGTGCAAAGTGCCCATTACGATGAAAGCTCGCAGTTATGGCGTGTGAACACTCAGACGACGGGGAAGTCGTCCAGCAACAAAATTGAGGAGTATACGGCTCGGTGGCTGATTGTGGCGTCTGGCGAGAATGCCGAGATTGTCACGCCAAAGCTTCCTGGTATGAAAGATTACCAAGGCCATCTCTTGCACTCCAGCAAGTACAAGAACGGTTCGGAATACGTGGGGAAAAAGGTGCTTGTTGTGGGATGTGGAAATTCGGGAATGGAAATTGCCCTGGATCTCGCCAACTTTAGCGCCAAACCGTCTCTTGTGGTTCGTGGCCCGGTAAGAAAATTCTATTACAAGCACGAATGTGTTTCCCGGTTCCGAGGACGAGATTCCAAATCATGTGACGATTCAATTGTGGTTAGCCCTGGCTTTGAACTCCCTGACTAGTGGTATAGTCTAGTCGTCAGCGTGGTCTGTCTTTGACTTTGACGTTTCGCGTATTACACTTATAGTTAGTTACTGCTGGACACGGTGGATCCCGAGGGTCGACCTGTCTGGAACACATGTGATCCTTTCGAACTAGTGACGGTTTTCTTGCTAGAGTCAGTACATTTGAGTTTTGTACGTGACGTCGACCGTTTATAATGTCGGCCACCGGGGACTGTTTGATTGGACTGGAATCAAGCTCGTCATGTACATCGGTGGGGTCCCTTGTAACGTGGCGCTGGTCTTGAGTCTGAAATTTTTCTGCAGTCGGCGAGTGCTTTTCGTGGTGGTCGTTCCATTCTGGCCATATCTGACTATGGTGATATGTATTTTGGCAGGTCCACGTCCTCCCACGGGAGATTTTTGGCACGTCAACCTTCTCAGTAGCAGTGAAGCTGATGAGGACCTTCCCAGTTTGGTTGACGGACTGGTTACTGGTTTTCTACACTTGGTTGACTCTGGGCAATGTGGCGAACTATGGATTCAACAGGCCGAAAGAAGGCCCAATGGAGCTGAAAGATAAGGTCGGGAAAACTCCGATACTGGACGTGGGCACGCTGAATAAAATCAAAAGCGGCCACATCAAGGTGGGCATTTTTCTGAGTACTCATCTTCTTCCATCTCTTCACGTACCACTAGTTTTTGTATGGATGTATTTGCTTCGCACTGTTTACTGACGGGCTCGTTTTCGAAGTGCAGGTTGTTCCGAGGGTTGTATCGTTGACGAGTTCAGGTGTCCGATTCGAAAATGGTTTAACGGACTCGTATGATGCTGTCATTCTCGCAACAGGATACCGAAGCAATGTACCGAGATGGCTGAAGGTAAGACTAAGTTCATGTCTGAGTAGTTGATGTCCATAGCCATGGGGCTTGCCCTTCTCAGGTTCCCAAACCAGTAATTACAGTGTCCCGGTAATTCGATTTCTTGTTGTAACATAGCTCTATCTATTCCTGTTCAGGGTGAGGAGAAGTTTTTCGCCGACGATGGATTCCCCAAGCGACCAACAACTAATGGTTGGAAGGGTGAGCATGGACTTTACGCTGTTGGACTCACACGGAAGGGCCTATTAGGAGCTTCCATGGACGCTAGGAATATTGCTGAGGATATCAGGAGAGCATACGACACACAAAATCCCGTGTCCAGAGGCTCCGAGATTTTGTAGAGATACATGTTTAGAATTTTCGTCTTAATCTAGCGTTACGGTAGCTAGCAGGACTTTTCCCCATATTAGAGTAGCCGATATAGCGAGATCGCCGACCGAAAGTTTTGTCATACGAGATGGTCAGTCACACATCAGGCCTCGTAGGAATATGAAGACTACATGCCCTCTGTACATTACAATTTTTTGGCATGTGGTCTGCCAACCACCTTCGTCGAAAACAATAAAAGAAATAAGGACACTATCATTACGCAGAATATAAAGTATCTGTGCAAATTTCTGATTAGGGTTCTATCTGTGAAAATTCAGTCACTAGTAATGGTATCTGATGTTGTGACATTTGTTTCAACTCGAAGATTCTTATTTCATCCATATATTCGCGCCGATGTGTTCGCGTCGATGTGTAAGGGAATGCGATCGTCGCGTCTATTTTCAAATCGAGACATGTCCTCACAATCCAGATGTTTGATTTCACTATCTCCACTTGTAGATGATATGCAGTATGATGCTGAAGAGTAGTGATGTACGGTGGACAGTCAAAACAACGATATCTCTTGCGATTATACATCGCTATCCTGGTACATGTGGGAAGAGGTTGTAAGAATTTATAAAGATCTGATTGTGTCATGTTTGTACCGTCGGAATATAATTTAGCTATCCCGCAGAGTAATTGAACAAGCGAAGTTCAGGAAAAGAATATAGAACTTTTACTTCTAAAACAATCATCATCATAAAATCACGAGTATGCCAACATGCACCGTTAAACATCAATTAGATTAAATTAACTTATCTGACCATTGTGAATAAAAATTTCACAAAATTCCTACTTGTGACTGGACAGAGACTTGTTAAGAAGGAAGAGTGAAATCTCGGAGTAAACAACATTTCATCGCGGGTAAAATAATAACAGACCCAACAGAATTATCACCTGCACGGAAAGTAGAAGTTGCAATTTCCGATGTGAGATGAAAAACAAAAATATGCATGTAAATTCGATAGTTCTTGACAAATCACTGAGCAATATATTTGTGAAATTTCTAATTTTCTTGATACTACTGCGAAAAGCAAAGCATGGAGCACGGTAGCAGGTGACAGTTTACTTTATTCTATAATGTGAATAGCTTTGTAGATCAGATCGATCATCATATGCAACATCAGAAGATTTGAGGTATGCAATTATCAGATCACCACTCGTTGCTGACAGCTGGATGTTTGGAAAAGAAGATTGAAGTATTGCAGAGTCGGAAGGTGAACGGAGAGGAAGAAATAATCGTTCGTTATCATCCTGAACATGGAAAGCGGTCATATTTATCACACAACTTTCGCGCAAAGGCACAATGGCAGGTGAAACTGCTACCACGTCCTCCATAAAAGTGGATTTCACGACCCCAATTACTGATTGTGAGTCAGAACCGTTTGGCCGTGCAAGTGTGAAATATTCCTGCCGCAGCTGCTGCTTGAGGTGTGTCACCAGCTAACGCAAATTCACACGCGTGAAGGAGAATGTAATAAATAGCAGCATTTCTAAGAGATAAAATTTCAACTTCAATCATGAGAAATTGATGTACTCTCAGCACAACTACAGAAGAAGACAAAGGTATGAGAAGATTTACTGCGGATCATGACAACTGTTGACAAATGAAACAAAATTTTGCTCTCCCCGTCATCATGATCATGAACTTCACGTAATAAACAAAACTAAATCAAAATCATAAATCTTCATCTTGTACTGCAGCGTTTGGATGGGTTGTCATCGACATGGCTTACTTTGACAGTTTTTGATGTGAGTTCTCTTACGTCACAACTGACATCTATTTCTTTTGATTTGCATGGCATCTGATTATCATAATTAAATAAGCCAAAACCCTTACCTGTAGAGCTCCCAGCTAAAATCTTTGTCAAGCCGTGCTCAAAATTCTGGACGCACATGATTGAGTATTCTCACATCTTTCCCGTCGTACAAAAAAATGGTCTGATTCTCTTAAAGAGAGAATATAGATTAGGCTGAAATGATTCCAAACCACGCTGAACTCCGGACATTACTTGATCTGGCATACCGAAGCATCCACTTCATAGTCTCACCATATTGAAAATAAAAATAAAAATAAAAACTGTGAGGTACACTTGCAGTAAACTTGCAACTTAATGTGAGGCATATATTCTATCAGAAAAGCTTGTAAAATGTAGGAGTACTGCAGAACCTGCTTGCATGTGCAAAGCTGCTTTCCGTGAGGACGACACCATACGCTCTATCTTAAACGTCTCTGCTTGTGGGCCCTGGAAACGGTTCTCGAATGTAAAATTTTAAAACAACCGTTCCTTATACGAAGGAACAGGTTTGAAACAGGGGATCTATATCTTACAAACAGCAAGCAGCAAAGCAAATATTTTCCTTTACGTAACTGCCCAATGGTCGACCCTAGAGAGTGAGTCCTACGCTTTGTTCAGTAGTAAAAAATTTTGTGGCTTGATCCACCGACTACGCTCTACGTTCAGGTAAAGAGCGGCAGACGATTGGGGGTGGTGGACAATATCTCACAACCTTGTGCCCAGTGAGTGATCGAGCAAATGCTGTATTGTTAGTATTTTCGAAAGAGTTTGACAAGACATTCTTGAATCCTCGACGAGGGTAGGGCAATGCTATCTCCAGGATAGAGATCCCCTGTTTAACACTAGGACAAGTACTTCTGGTGGAGCATATCTGCCACCATGGAAAAGCAAGCAGTGGCTGCCAAGGAGTGAGGACTTGCACCGATTTCTGCTCATCTTCCGGTCAGTTCCACTAGGTGTCCGGTGATTCAGTTCTTAAACTTCTCGAGCAGGTCGGCACGTACTCCGCTGAATGGTAAATTGAAGCAGACAGTGCAAACTACCCTAGGTAGACGCTAATTTACAGTGACCCTCACATTGCTGAATTCATCTGCATCATAGGACAAGACATGAAGACTAGAGCCAGCCGACTTGCATGGCGAGAAAACGCTCAGTTTGCATCAGCGTGATACATTTGAACCACCTTTTCTTTGTCCTCTAACATCCAGCAGCCCTTCAAACCTTGACACTTGAGCTGAATGTATATAAAATTCCAGTAGTCAAACATCGTGTCTTTCGGCCATGTCTATTCATCGTTTCAAGTTCTTCTGCTTGTCGCCAGGACACAAGCATATACCAGAAAGTGTTAAATACGTCGCTACGTCGTAGGACTGGTTATGAATGCAGAAAATATATCGCATCACGGACCGCAAGCTTGCTGGTTGGAGGTTGGAACCAGTGTCCTGAATGAGATGTGTCTTTCTATATTTTTAGAATACCTGTGTTAAAAACTGAAGTTGCTGTATGGAGAATCCACTTCTAACGCAGAAAGATGAGCCTTCAGTTTGAAGGAGGTCACCAGGCAGTCACACAGCACACAAAGCACACATTTTTATAGCAAGGACACTGGAAGGCGGATGGATTGAATGTGTTCAGTTCCAATTTGTCTGCCTGTGCCTAAAAAATATTTAATTACCTAAAAGGGTTTGTGCTGAGCGAAGTCAGGAAAGAGATTGGGAGAGCGGTGAAAATATATTCCTCATAATAAATAAAGATGAGCTTTCAGTTTCTGAGAAGTATTCAAAAGAATTGAGCCTCTGTAACTGTTCGACCGAGAACTGTGCGACACAAACGACGTTTGTAGATTCTGGATTGAAAATTCGGTCGCGTTCCGAAGCCCCAACACATGCATGCCATGCATGGTCCTCTCTCATAAGCAGTTGATTATCACCGAAAGTGTGGTCAGTTACAAACCTTTTTCATCAAAATGAACTCACCCATCTGCATCATTTGGTCGGTACGTAGAAAGAGCACTGTAATATAAAGCACAAAAGTCATTATAGCTCCAATGTGTTTGGAGGTATGTCATCAGAGAAGACGAGATATTTCCTTTGTGCACCTTTTCGGTGTCAACGTTTTCCTGGCCTGCTCTCTGTATTCTGACAAATCAATACGGTATCGAGTGATCAGCTATCTCCTCCAGTGCTCCAGTAGGCCTCTTCCCGTCTCCATCTGCTGCTGCAATCCAATAAAGTATAAATGATCATTGTCTACCAAAGTTCAGGTTCAAAACTTGATTTATTTGGTACGGCTCGTACAAACACCATCTCCACCCAAGCCTCCGTCTTGTATACCCCAGGGGATATTAGATTGTGATCCGCCAGGTGAGTTCAATACAATCTAATATCCTTGTCCCCATGTCCAATTGCATTGCGCGTCCTCCTCGCCCTGCTGAGTTCTTGACCTCGAGTGACCAGAAACCAGTGGTGACTCGTACATTTCATCGTCGAGAAATGATTACTAATTACATCAGGTTATGCAGTGTGAACGGGTTATCATTATACGTTGTAGGAGTCATAAGAGTGACGCCAATATTTGTTTGTTGATATGATGAATTCTGTTCTCTTGTAGCCACGTACAGTGACGTTCTTACCTACCACATCCCATGGCTACGATGTCGCTCTTCTTCCTGTAATACAAAATGGCGTGTCAAACATGGCCGTCTCAGCAAGTTTTTGCCCAATTTCTACAACTGCCACATGAACATCTCGTACTTCCTAGAATATTACAGAGGATGTGTATTGGCAATTATAATACTATTCTATGCTATTGTTATTCGCACCACATACTTTGGGTGGGTCCACCCATATCCATGTTCATTATATCTATGAGTGTGATCTTACGTTAGATGTAGCAAGGTCCATATTGTATTTGGAAGTGCAAATGATAGTTACCCATGATGCCATTAGGTATATGGTGTTTGTTATCGCACAAGAGTATGGATACCTTGGAGTGAGCATTGGTATGCTTTGCTGTCGACTCGGATTAGGATATATCTATACTTGGTTCGGGAGTATCAATTTACCATTGCAGACGTTGTGGTTACATATCCTACACGTGATACAATTTCGGAGGGTTGATTACCCATCTTCATGGATGAAAGTCAAGTGGAGCGGCAACAACCAAGGTATCAATGTATAGGGGTATGCAAAGAGTTCACCTCTTTGTTCCTTGGAGTTATATAGAGCTATGGACACCAATTTCGACACGTTCTTGAGAGAGTTCGTGAAAGCCTATCAAACCAAACGACATGATGTAACCATCTTTAGTTAGTGAGAACTAAAGAAGAGGTAACGCAAGGTGGAGATATATAGTCTTGAGTTGTCTATTAGTGGAATATTTAAAGGTGCCACGTCAACAATCCGTGTGCTCATAAGGATGTATGTCACATCATCGATCCACGAGAAATTGGATGGATGGTGGTTGTGGAACCTTATCTATATTGTACCTTTTTGAGGACTATATATGGAGGAAGAGAAATCATTGAGGTATCTCTCAACTTCAAAATTTCTTGAGCTATTCGAGTAGTCTCTCCTCACTTCCCTAGTGTTACATTGGTATTAGAGTGAACTTACTCTTTCATTTAGTGTGGAATACCCCTCTTGGAATAGCAAGACCGTGATGATAACTTTAAGTTCTTGAGAGTTGTATAGAAACTCATAGAAGTCCTTGATCTGCATGTAGAGTAAGGGGGAAAGGCAAAATTGTGGGCTGTAGCTATGGATGTACCTAAGAAAAATCATGTACCAAACTTTCCATTTCCCAACTTGTTCAACATCCATATTCGATTCATGAAGAAAGATGTTTTTAGAGTGTATCTTGTGGCCAATTGGGGTCCAGATTTTATGGCTCAAGTGATTGCGTCACCAATACCAATGATACTTCCGATTGTCTGTTATGGAGAAATGTGAGATTGTACCTACTTACATTCTATACTAAATGTTGAATGGATTTGAATCGTGAACCACCTGCACCGGTTCAGTTTAACACGTATGTAGAAATTAGAATGATTTACCGAAAGAAGAGTGTGTGGAGGGATTTTATTGTTAAAAATTATAGTGAAGAGTACTATAGAATTATAATAAGATCATCTCGGCCTTTTGTGATTCCTATTTTGAGAGATTGGATTGTTATTATACTTACGTTATATTAGTTTGAATGGTTGAGAAGCATGGAAACATTAGTTGCTATGAGTGAAGTTCTAAACTCAATCATGATAGAGATGAAAGAGTTGAAAAAAACCATTATAGATAGATATACAAAGCAACAAGCCATGGAGGACAAGATCTTTGCATTAGAGAATGAGAAGGTGGGGAGAAAAAGAGTTGGTGAGATGGAAGTGGAAACTCCATTACAAGAAACTCAAACCCAACCATAAGCAATTGCTATTCCAAACGAAGAGGCAAATAGGAGACGACTTCAATAGATGGAAGATCAAGCCAATCTCTTACTTCGTATGGGAAAGTCATGTAAGGTGGAAGCCTACAAGGGCAGTAGAGCCATGGGAGTTTTGGAGAGATGGATCATGAGGATGAATATACATCTATCATATTTTCATGTTTCTGATTTTACTGCATGAATGTTCATGCGGTCTTATCTCATGGATAAGGCTCTTACATGATACACTACATGGTAACCATTGCTTTCAAAACGAGGTGCTTCTATTTCATGGAGTGGGATGCAAGAGGGGCTTCTTTAGAACTTTCAAGCGGTGGATTCCCTTCAAACCGCGGAAAAACTTTGATGCAAGGAAGGATATACACCACCATGAGGACCACTGTCAAGGTATGGAGTTGATAATCGTCGATTATTTATTCCAAATTTTTTGGATCTTCCTGCAAATAATGAAACAGTTAATCGAGGAGGAATGGGAATTTGTGACAATCACCAATGTTATGCATGTGAGATGATAGACCACATTGCCAAGTTCTATAAAACTCGATTGGGACCAACAAGAGGAAGATCCATGTTGCGACGGACTTTCAACAATATGAAAGGAGGGGAATAGGACAATGAAGACAAGACCTTGTGGAAACGAAGATCACCAGTAAACTTGCCTCGCGGCCTTATTGGTTCTACTAAACAAAAAAAAGATGAGTTTATGAGAAGACAATGATTGGAAACTCATGCTAGGAGCAAGAAACAATCACGATTGATTGTCACAAATGGGATGATGGAAGAACACAAAATGAGAGTTCTAATTGATCATGGAGCAATAGAAAATTTTCTATCACAATTTGTTGCAATGAAATTACGATTGATTTTGATGAAGGATGTGAATGAGGAAGTGGAGTTGCCAAATAGACAAACTGAACCAATAGAGACATTAACACGGAGTGTACAACTAGCCATAGACGGGTACAAGTAATTGAATGGAGAGTAATCCGATTAGCTCGATATGATGTCATCCTAGGAATACCATGGATGGAGCAATAGAATCCGGACATAGATTGAAGAAAAAAAGTGGTAAAAAATAGTGGTTGGAAGATTTACAGAGAAAGAAGTAGATCTCAAAATAGAAGATTACCTCTCTTTGTGATTGGTAAAACTGCCATTTCTAGAGATGATGTATGTTTCTTGGGACTTATAAGAGATGTTGTTGGTTCTAAGGACAATCTTTTCTTTCTGGACTCATTGAGCAATATAATTACAGAGTATAAAGATGTATTCCCATATGATCTACCTGCAGGATTGCCACCTAAGAGGCGTGTAGATCACAAGATCAAGGTGACACGCGGTAGCACTCTAACTTGCCAAGTTCCATATCGTTTGGCTCCAAATGAGTTGGAGAAATATAAAGCTCAAGTGGAGGAGTTGTTGAGAAAAGGGTTTATACAACCAAGCATTTCACCTTATAGGGCCCATGTGCTATTTGTAAAGACAAAGGATGGGAGTATGAGATTATGCATTGATTATTGTGGGTTGAATCAACAAACGGTAAAAAATAAATATCCATTACCTCGAATGGATGATTTGTTTGACCAACTTCAAGGGACGAAATACTTCACCAAATTGGATTTGAGGAGCGGGTTCAACCAAATTTGAATTGCTGATGAAGATGTTCACAAGACATCTTTTTGTACTAGGTATGATCACTTTGAATATCTAGTGAAGTCTTATGGTCTCACTACCGCACCTGCCACATTCATGGGATTAATGAACAATATTTTTCGTCATTATTTAGATAAATCTATTGTTGTCTTTTTGGATGATATTTTGATATATAATACAACCTTAGAAAATCATATGCAATATTTATGAGAGGTATTTCGAGTTTTGTGAGAGAATGAGTTATATGCCAAAGCTTCAAAATGTGAATTTCACAAATCAGAATAAGATTATCTTGGCCATCGAGTCACAACGGAGAGAATCCAAGTGATGAAGCCATAAAAAAGTGAAGAGCTCCACAAGATCAAACTCAGTTGAAGAGTTTTTTAGGTCTTATCGGATTTTATCGCAGATTTGTTGAAGCTTTTTCCCGTCTTGCCTAAGCCTTAATATCTATGCTAGGAAAGGGTCAAAAATGGAGATGGAAAACCGCACAAGAGTTAGCATTTCAAGCATTGAAAGATGCTATCTTGCATGCATCTATTCTCAAATGGTATGATCCTAATCGACCAATCAAGTTGACTACTGATGCATAAGGTACAACAATGGGTGGAATTCTTCAACAAGAATGGTAGGATGGTTGACATCCGGTTGCCTTTTTCCCCCGAAAGTTCGTGGCAGCCAAGCAAAACTATCACACAATTGAATGAGAGGAGTTAGCCATTGTTCTGGTAACCAAACATTGTAAGCACTACTTGAAAGACAAAGTGTTTGTGGTAGAAACCGACCACAAACCATTGGTATATTTGGAAACTCAAAAAGATCTCTTCAAACGTTAAATTCGATGGGCAGATTGGTGTTAACGGTTCAACATGAAAATAATGTATGTGGAGGGCAAGAGTAAACTTGCAAATGCTCTCACGCGAATGCCATACATCAACAACATCACAGAGGTGAAAATACAAGTTGATAGGTTGACTCAAATGATGGTTGTAACAAAGGAGGATGAAGAGATCATGAAAGCACTTCAAGCGAAGAAGTCAAAGAAGGTTCGAGATCAAGCATTTCAGGAGTAGCGTATATGGATCCCACAAGATCCAGATTTATGTACAATAGTGTTGTTAGAAGGCCAGAATACAGCCATTGCGGGGCACGTGGGAGCTGAAAAGATTTTGGAGAGCATACAATGAGTGTACTATTGGCCAAGGATACGGAAAGATGTGGAGGCATATGTTCGAAGTTGTGTCCCATGTTAACAAAACAATACGGTTAATTAAAAATAAGCAGGTTTATTACAACCCCTTCCCATTCCTGAACAACGATGAGAACATGTTACTATGGATCTAGTATGTGAGTTACCAAAAACCTCTTTAGGACATGATTTAGTCATGGTCTTTGCGGATAAATTGAGTAAGATAATACAAATCCGACCTACCACAAAGAAAGTGACGACATCACAACTTGCTCATTTGTATCTAGAAGTAGTTTTTGTGAATCACGGATTAAGCAAACTCTTAATTACCAATAGAGAAACTCATTTTGAAAAACCTTGTTTGGTTTATTCAAAACAAAGCTAGCAATGTCTACAGCCTATCATTCTCAAATTGATGGTCAAATAGAGAGAATCAATAGAACAATAGAGGATATGCTACGAGCATTCACCTCGAAGGAACAACAAGAGTGGGATACTCTTTTGTCTCGAGTGGAATTTGCATATAACAATTCTGTTAATGCATCCAAAAAAGTATATCCATTTTATTTGATGTATGGTGCTCACCCTTTGACACCTTCTATTTTGATGAGAATTCCTAAAGGTCAGGAATTTTCAACCAAAGTTGCGGCAGTCAATGATTTTGTGGAGCACATATATAAAAGCCTGCATCAAGCAAAGGAGAAATTGATAATTGCTCAAAATTGACAAAAGTAATATGCAGATGCTCATCGCAAGGAGGTGAATTTTAAAGAAGGAAATCAAGTTTGGTTATCCACGACTAATTTGTCACTTGTAGGAACACCAAAATTTAACCCTCGATTCATCGGTCCTTTTGTATTGGCGAGGTGTCTTTCAAGTTCGAGTCCTGTTGGATATGAAAATACATCCCGTATTTCATGTATCACGATTGTAAAAATATGTACCATGACCCAAGTAGCTCACAAATCCATGAGCTCCTCCTCTTTTACCTACCATGATAACATATCATGCAGAATTTGAGGTTGACAAGATTCTCAAAAAACAAATATCCAAAAAGCGAGTATTTGGTTCAATGGAAAGTATATCAATCATATGAGTCAACTTGGGAACCGTTGAAAAATTTAGCCAAGACATTTTTTATTGTTCAAGAGTTTGAACGTGAGGACGTTGCATCATAAAAGGAGGGAGGTTTGTAATCATCTTTAGTTAGTGAGAACTAAAGTAGAGGTTACGTAACATGGAGATAGATAGTCTTGAGTTGACTATTAGTGAACTATTTAAAGGTGCCATGTCTGCAATCAGTGTGTTCTTTAGATTGTGTTTCTTGTATGTTAGTTAGTGTGTTAGTTGGAATTACACGTCAGCAATCCGTGTGCTCATAGGGATGTCCGTCATGTTATCGATCCATGAGAAATTGGATGGGAGATGGTTGTGAAACCTTGTCTATATTGTACCTTTTTGAGGACTACATATGGAGGAAGAGAAACTATTGAGTTATCTCTCAATTTTAGAATTTCTTGAACTATTCGAGTGGTTTCTCCTCACTTCCCTTGTGTAACACATGAGTATCACTTTCTTTATCATATTGTGTGACTTATTTTAGGCAGTATGTATCAATTGCTATACATAGAATATTGGTTGGTGCAATCCATATGAGAGCAATCACGTTAGGTGATGCTGCTTCGGATGCTCCAATATGTAGACTGTTTGATCTAGATAGTTTGATATCTTACGTGCAGTATGACATAGTTCGCCTTGGTTTCATCCATGTAGGACTTGATGTGTTCTTCCCATTCTTGTTCCCGTTACTATAATGTTCACACTTCATGATATTATATTCTATAATCCGCTAAATACGTCGAAGACTTTGAAGCGTTTTTTATATTTGAGAGTATATTGGACAAGCAAAACCTCATTTCACATATATACGGTTACTAACAAACCCCAAACTCTTATAAAAAATGGACTATGAGTGAGAAACGTGAGAAACGTGATAAACGTCTCCCTCATTCACTTTGTTGGCTCTATAAGATACTTAACGGAGAAAAATGAAATTTCATATTTTGATTGAGAGCTCTTTCCTTCTTCTCTTTAGTGAATACAACTACTTAGACAATGATATAAAGTAAACAAAAGAAGAACAAAATTAGCTGTAATTACTTAGAATGTCAAATTTGCTATCATGTATTTCTTTTATAGGTCAAGGTTTGATGCATACTTTACTTTGTTTGGTATGGAACAAAGTTCGGATAGTTTTGACATAAGGTGTAGGTTTAGTTTGCTTAAATATATGTTTGGGGATCGAGTAACTCTAGGTTGACAAAATTATCACTAAAATAATTAGGGCGTTTCAGCCTAAGAATTATCTCTGAATATATATTTCAACCCCTAATTATCACTAGGGCGATTCAGCCTCAGAATTTTCATTTTAAAATTTAAAATTTTCCAACTATAAATACAATAATTTTAAATTTATATCAATAAATAAAATAAATAAATAAAATAAAATCATAAATCTTGATCGTTTAGATGTTATATGGTTGAATTTTCTACTAATGAAAAATCATGTTTCTTTGAGTTAAGTAGTTCTCAATGCAAATTACAAATGCACGGCAAACATTTTTTGCACTTTAAATATACTTTAATATGATATGACTGTCAATTACTATTTTTATGTAAACTTCAACCGCTAAGAGATGCAGTCGTGGACATAGAATATCCATTGTAGACTAATAATGATTGATACTTAAAATCTAAGATTGCAGTTTTAAAGAAATAAACAAAAATTTTAATTATGTAGGTCATTTAGTTCTGAAATAAATTTTTGAAGTTAGATAACAAAAATTAGCAAATTTTAGATAAGTAAATGACGTTGAAGAAACTTGTGTACGCGCGCATCAGGGCTCAGTACCTAATAATGCCAACCAACAGAGGAGGGAGATGGAGTTTGAGGACATAGATCTAGTATGGTTAAAGACTAAAAACCTTACTACTTAGACTCAGAATTTTTAAAGGAGGGCCCGTGTTTATGGTACTCTATGACTATACTCTTAGACCTGTATTTGAAGGAACTGTCTTCAGTAAAGCTTTTGTTAAAGAAGTCAGGAAGCCAGGAGTATCCTATTATATTCGTGAGTAAGGAGTTTGAGATATCATTAAGAAAAGGCTTAAAAAAACTAAATCAAATAAAAAAATACAATGTGCAAAACAATGATGAATATAGATATGGTTCCTTACTTGATCTTGGAAGGATTTTTCTTGCCCATTGATATAAACTATTTTTGAAATGTATAAAATATTCTTAATCTAAAAATATTTTATACATTAGATATATATGTTAGATGTAAAAAGATTTATGCAAATTTAAAAATTAATAAATTTTCCTACCAAAAATACTCTTTTATCCTTGCATGGTTAAGTAAATATCCTTGCATGGTCAATTATACTTTGAGAAAATTATTATTTTTAATTTATACACTTTGACTTTTCTTTAAATGATAATATAATAGAAATTTTAAAACTAATGTTTTATTTACATTTGAAATTGATTTTCAAAAGATTCCTTCATACTAATGTTTAATTTTGATAATTAAAATCGTATAGAAGTAAATCCAATTTCAATTTTTCGACAAATCAATTACATTCATTTTATTTTGACTCATTGTGTTTCATTTTGAATATAAAATTAATAAATAAATAAAAATAGATAGATATAGATATATATCTATCTATTTTTATGATACAAAAAAATAAACCATGAAAGTAAGGTTGCACAGAATTTTATGCATTTTGATATCTTAAATACCGTCATCAATGTTATGTCATGTCAACTTTTTAAGACCAGAAAAAGAAGCGCAAAGTCGTATTCATTCATTTACCATACTACTAACGTTGTTGATATGATCAAAACAATTTGCATTTTTTATACAATTTTATTGCATGTATGCCAGTTCTTAATTTTTACACCAAAAGGAAACATTAGCATTTCTTTCAACATTATGTGTAAAATAATTTTCATCTACATTACACTCATCATCAAATCTCCTGCTCAACTGTGTTAGGAGTTAACTCATGTCTTGAGTAACTCTGGTTAGTTTGACTATATTTAGTTAGACTAGGGCTAGGGCTGATACTAGTATATAAGAGGGCTGGCGGGTGTGATTCTGTGTGTTCCTTGAACGTATCCTCAGGAAGGTGAACCACGTATTTTTTGTCTCGTCTCTTGATTGCATGTTGCTTCTCTGTGTATTTCCTGTCTTTTGGACCAACAATTGGTATCAGAGCAATAGGTGAGCTTGCGGAGAAGTCAAAATCATTATCTTCAGAGCCTTGCTGATCTTGCCATGGAGTTTCTAGACGTCTCGGTGTCACAGAGGACAATTCTTTGCTCTGAGAACGCCCGAGTGCCTGGCTGTAGAAAAACCCTTTAGAATCTTGTGTGAGTTGACAATCTCTTCTTCCCCTCCTCAGCACTCCACATTAAAGTTCCTTATAACCGGTAAAACTTCAGCGGGAGAAAACTATGATATGGGATGATTGGACCAATAACTCTTGCTTAAACTTTACAGAAAATTACTCCACAACCCTTTTAATCACTCACAAAAGTTTCATATGTTTTGCTTTTCTAGATCTCTCAACAGAATTGTTGATTTACCTACTGTATCACAAGGCGATATGCAGACCCCTGTGTACAAAACCCATCACAAATCTCAATCTACCACTCCGATTGCTCTCAAATTTCATGAGAAGGTTACTCATCATCCGACTTCAACTCTAAAAAGTTTAATTGACAGAACTTTCTAGTATGAAAAGATATGATTGATGTACTAAGTTTGTGATGGTCAGTGCAATCATGCAAGTCTGACTGCTTACACAAACTTCAACCTATCACTCTATACTCAAAACTCATCCAATTGAATCAAAACTTTCATCAAAACATAAGCCCAAGTTGTAAACTGTATCTCAGTTGACTCAGATCTTCCAAAAACCTTGTCAAATTCTCACAAACACTCCAAATACACTCAAAGGTCTAAATTTCTCTCTCTAACTTTGAATCATCTTTTCAGAGTGTCAAATCCTTCAAATCCATCCATTCTCAAGCCCACGTTGTAGCTCGTCCCGTCAGCTTTCCAATGCTATCCTCAGATTTTTGAATGTTTCCCTGGAAAGTTTCCAAAATCCCTAAAAACCTCAAAAAGTTGCCCTAGTGCCCTCATTTGTCAAAACTGCTAGACCAATGGGAATGGAGAATGCTATTTTGACCTCTAGTGTGGCCAAATTTGCTCCATTGAAACTTAGAGCTTTACAACTATCCTACACACTCTACTTAGACATTCTATACACAATATGAGTTGTCACTAATAAGAGTTAAAATGACAACTTGAAACCCGCTAAGTATACCCAAAAGCGATCACGATGAAGACACCGGATGTTAATCACAAATGGACTCGACAATGGTATATCTTGAGGATCATGTTGTCCCCTATCCACGTCCTACATCGACTCCACTTCGATCAGATAAGCTCCTTAGTCAGCAAGGTGATGTGTCTAGATCTCCTTAGCTCTTTACAGCCTTACAATGCCATCTGTTACCCTAACCTAAAGTATCACCGTCATGACAACAACTCTGAAGATGACACATGCCATCATCTTCTCATAGTAGTCGCATCACAACACGATATCGGTTTTAATTTCAGAGTCGGCGCTGTGAAAATAAATCTGTCATAAATAGTCCCACACCAAAGATATCGAGTGAACCGCAATCTTGGGCCGAACGATCACATGTAGAGAGAGGCGGCCTTCGGAAAGCCCACGCGTGTCGGTGAATCTTCTGATAAGTCCTTGGCTACTCTCCAAGATTGCAGTTCATGGAACATATCATGCGGGAGTTCTCTGTCCAGAGTCCAGTGTCCACTCTTCCATCGCTACTTTCTCACACATTGAGGGAGAATACAACAAGAATCACATCCCTTCTCAGTTCCGCAGTTGCACCTCTTTTTTCTCGTTCTTTGAGGTAAGAAGTGGACGTAGGAGTATGTAGGGAGAAAGTAGAGATAGCTATGTGGTTCCCGGTCGGTCACGAGGGGAGAAACGGTGTTTGGTCCGATGGTCGTTTTCTTCTTGTTCATGTTGTACATACTCGTACTTGCAGTACTCATATTCTCTCGTAGGGTAAATTTTGCAGGATGAGACCACAGACTTAAAAGTCAGTTATGACATTGGGATTCTTCAAACTTAGTGCTAGTGAAAATTAGCACATTGTAATGCTCGTTATTAAATGTTTGTGGCCTGTGAAAAATGCTTCTTCACATCCACCGCCCGAGGAGAATGATGGTACGGCCGAATTGGCTGATGGGCAGGAGCTGATAGATTTCATTTGGGCGGATTAATATTTCCCTGTCTTCCTTGATGAATTGGTAGTGACTTCTCACCACCTGCGCGTTTTGAACTGCAAGCTCTGGGTCTTGCTGCATGTCTTTCTCTGCTCAAATCTGCATACCTTCACATTTGGTTTTCACTCCACTAAGTGAGCACTGAGGCCTTAATAGACAAATGCTTCATGTAGAATGCTTTTGAATTCGGACATTCCTACCTACCCTCACCTTCCCTTCCTTCCTTTGAATCACTGGATTGAATCACTTGAGGTGAAAACCTGTTCCTGTGGGTCCCATCATATATAGAAAACGTTGGGACAAATTGTCCGACCGGAGGAGGCGGTTAAAATATGCCCTGATAAACTTCTTCAGATCATCCTTCCCCCCTATAAAGGAACTTATGACTCGCAGATCCTTATAGTAGAAAATTTGTCAACGATGGCAAAAAGGTATTCAATTCCCAGACATATGGGTTTAGCGTAGCATACGTCAATTCAAATTGTGCTTATCCTTTACAATCTGAATTTGCTGGCGCCGACACCCATCTGTAATTTCACAGTACACCATGTGACAATCCTTCGACTTCTAAAGAGACAGAGGGGAGGATGAGCTCTTCGAATGTATTGGCTCTATCGATGTGAGAGTGGGGGCTCACGAGTAGGAGGAGATGGAGCATGCATATGCAATGTTGGTTCGAGTGTTGTAGATGTCGGGCGGTGCGACAGTAGGAAGGAATAGATGAGTAATACAAGCTTTTCTGAGTTGACTATAGTTTGGGTGCCTGATGTTTGGGAGGAGGATTTTGGATTAAGGATAGGCAAGTGCTAAGGTGCATTCAGTCCGAGGTATTGCAGATTCCTTTCAACAAGAGAGGAGCGGTATCCCTTGTGGTTTTAAGGGATTTTGACCAAGGGTAAATTTCCTTTATTCTTATATGAGTGGGAAGAAGTCAAGTTTGGAGGTTCCATCTGACAATCGAACAACACAAGGGAAGAGTTCAGCGCCTAGACAAAGTGAGATGACAGTCATGAAGACAGGAGGAACCGGATTTGACATTGTTAAATACGATGGGTGTGGTGACTATCTTCTGTGGGAGAGGCAAGTCAAAGACAAGTTGAAGGCTTCCGGTTCGGGCAAGTCATTGAGGCCTAAACCCTCTACATTCGATGATGAAGACTGGAAGGACCTTCAAGAGCAAGTAGTGAGTATTGTTATACTCCATCTACAACCTTCACAACTGAAGCAAGTTGATGAGTATGACAATTGTACGTTGTTGTTTGAGGCTCTTCAGCGACGGTTTCATCGCAAAGAGTTGTCAAACAGGTTGTACACCTCCTTGAAGCTGATGAGCTTCAAGATGAAAGATACAAGTACGAAGATCCAAGATCACATTGATGCCTTTGGTGATCTTGTTATTGATCTTCAGAATCTTGGAGAGGAGATAATTGATGAGAGGAAGGCCCTTCATCCTTCATCTGTTAAGTTCATTACCTGCATCATATTAGTCATTGTCACGAGTGTTGCTCCATCGTGATAGACAAACGATCACTTACAATGAGGTTGTAAGTGCTCTCATGACTGATGATCTACAACAGAAGATGATGTTGCCCTCTACTCCATCCTCTTCATCTCGTACGGCACTGAATGTGACCCGTGGACGATCACAATCAAGGATTGAGAAGGATGGGAAGAAGTTTGGATCTAGAGTTAGATCCATGTCTAGGGGTAAATCCCAAAACAGAAAGATGGTGGTCTGTTGGAAGTGTGGAAAGAGTGATCACTTTAAGAAAGACTGCCGTGTGAAGACCAAGGCTACTGATCCTCCTTTGACCAATGTGGCTCAAGATTTTGATGAGGAGGATGACTTGCTCGAAGATGGACTATGAAGCCAGAAGTATGCCCTATGCAACTCACCAAAGAGCGTTGGTGATGTATGGATCATGGATAGTGCTTGTTCTTATCACATTTGTTACATTAGAGAGTTTTTTCATACTTTCTTAGTATCAAACGGTTTAGTTCTTGTGCGAAATGATCAACCCTGTAGAATTGAAGGCGTTGGATGCATGCATTCACATGTTTGATGGAGTCAAACGTACGTTGACTCACGTCAGGTTTATACCTGAAATGAGAAAGAATCTTATCTCTCTTGGAATGTTAGACTCAAAAGGCCTTGAGTGCAGTTCTAAACAAGGAGTACTTGAGGTGAGAGTAGGTGATAAGATTATCTTGAGATGACACAAGCATAGAAATCTGTATGTGCTAGAGGGCAATAACATTTGTGGTGAAGTCAATCTTACCAGATCTCGGCCTGAGATGGCTCATGTTTGGCATTCTAGAATGGGACACATGAGTAACAGGTACTTGACCTTTCTTTGAGATAGGGGCTTGTTACCTGGTTTAGGTAAAGTTGACATGGAATTTTGTGAGCATTGTGTTATGGGCAAGCAAGATAGAAAAGCCTTTGGTGTTGGAACTCATAGTTCCAAAGAGTTACTTGAGTATGTACATAGTGATGTGTGGGGACCCTCTCCTAAAGCCTCACATTTTGAAAAGTGGTACTATGTATCGTTTATTGTGTGGGTATATTTTCTCACACACAAGTCTGAAGTCTTTGCAACCTTCAAAAGTTGGAGAGCCCAAGTTGAAACTCAGACTGGTCACAAGGTGAGATATTTACGTTCGGATAATGGCGGGGAGTACACTTCAGAGGAGTTTAGAAGTTACTGCAAAAAGGAGGGGATCACTCGTCATCTCACCATGGTTTATACTCCGCAACAAAATGCTGTTTCTGAGAGGCTCAACCAAACAGTATTGGAAAAGGTGCGTAGTATGTTGAGCCAATCTGATTTACCATATGAATTCTAGGCTGAAGTTGTAAATACCGTAGTGTATTTGGTAAATCTATCTCCTTCAAGTGCAATCAATTTCTTGACACCGTTTGAATTGAGGCACAAACGGAGGACTGATTATAGTCGTATGAGAATCTTTGATTGTACGGCTTATCCTCTCATACCGAAGTAGAATAGGACCAAGTTGGATCCTACATCCAAGAAGTGTTGTTTTCTTGGATATGCAAGTGGTGTGAAAGGATATAGGCTATGGGATCCTGTAGCTTGTAAAGTGATTGTTAGTAGGGATGTTTCTTTCGATGAGCCCAGATCATTGAAAGAGGGGGAGATATCTCAGGCTCCCGTGCGAGACAAGGGCAAATCTCCACTCACAGATGTTGTTGAGGGGGAGATTGATCATTATGGGTTTAATGATGCGCCACAAGAAGAAGCTCTAGAACAGATGGAGCAAATTCCTGAACAACAAAAATTGGAGGAGCAAGTTGTCGTTGTTGAGCCTCAAGATAGAGCACGAAACGATGGAGCTCAACCAGAACCATCTACTAGGAGATCATCAAATCGGATTAGTAGAGCTCCCGAAAGGTATGGAACATGGGCTGACTCATCTATTCTTGAGGATCATGATATTGAATCTAAGAATGATGATGAAAATGCGTTGATCTTGGAAGAAGGAGAACCTTGTTCATATAGAGAAGCTCAAACCTCTATCAATAAGCTTGACTGGGATATTGCTATGGAGCGTGAGATGCAATCGCTTGTTGAGAACAAGACTTGGGAGCTGGTGGAGCTTCCAAAGGGTCAATCTTTGGTTGATAGCAAGTGAATGTACAAGTTGAAGGATAATCCAGCGGATGAAGAGAAGAGGATCTTCAAAGCCAGGTTGGTGGCTAAGGGCTTCACACAAGAAAAAGGTGTGGACTACAACAAAGTCTTCTCTCCTATGGCAAAGTATGCTACAATTCGTCTGGTATGTGCACTTGTTGCGATATTTGGTCTAGTTATGGATCAGATGGATGTTGTCACAGCTTTTCTATATGGATCTTTGGAGGAAGAAATCTACATGAGACAACCTACTGGCTATGAGAAGAAAGGTCAGGAGAAGTTAGTTTGTAGATTGCTCAAATCTCTATATGGATTGAAGCAAACTCCTAGGCAATGGAATGCAAGGTTTGATGAGTTCATGAAAGCACAAGGATTTTCACGGAGTGTGTTTGATCCATGTGTTTACATGAAGAAGGTGAATAATGAGATCTTTAGCCTCATTATTCTGGTACTCTATGTGGATGACATGCTCATTTTGGCAAAGGAACAATCCGACGTTGACAGATGCAAGAGGCAATTGAAATCTGCATTCAAGATGAAGGATTTGGATGAGTCCAAGAGGATATTAGGTATGGATGTTCACATGGATTTGAAGAAGAGGAAGCTATGGTTAAGTCAGGGTAAGTACATTCAGCGTGTGCTTGACAGGTTTAACATGGCAGATTCTAAAGGAGCGTGGATTCCTTTGGCGGCACATTTTAAGCTCTCAGCAGCTCAATGTCCAATTGATGCAACTGAGAGAGGAAAGATGTCACCAATTCCCTATGACAAGGCAGTGGGCAGCCTCATGTATGTGATGGTGTGCACTAGAACTGATATTACTCTAGCTATGGGCAAGGTGAGCAAGTATATGTCAAATCCAGGAAAGGTGCATTGGGAAACTGTGAAGTGGATTCTCAAGTACCTCAAGAGTACTAAGGATTTTGGTCTTTTGTTTGATGGTTTATTGGACAATGCCAAATCCTTGTTGGGTTATGTTGATGCTGACTATGGACAAGATCTGGGCAAGAGGAAGTCTACAACTGGGTACGTGTTTACACTTGGAGGTGGATGCGTTAGTTGGAGATCTACCTTGCAGAAGTGCATAGCTCACTCAACTACGGAAGCCGAATATGTAGCAGTAGCGGAAGCAGCAAAGGAGGCTATTTGGTTGAATAGACTTATCACTGAGATGGAATTGAAACAGGATGTTGTAAATCTCCATTGTGATAGTTAGAGTGCCTTACATCTTGCAGCAATTCAAGTGATGGATAACAGGGTGAAACACATCGACATCAGATATCACTTTATCAGAGATGCAGTTTCTGATAGGAAGATTGAGCTAGTCAAGATTGACGGTAAACTCAATCCAGATGATTCTTTGACCAAAGTTATTCCTTTAGAGAGTTTCAGGAGGCATTGTGCTACTATTCAGGTTTTGCACAAGGAGCACTAGTAGAGTTATGCTAGCAATTGTTTGATTCTTGTATATGCTTTACTCCTTCCTAGTTAGGCTACGGCTTAGTTCTAGTTAATCCTTGTTTAGAGGAGGGCCTATGCTTTAGGTTTCCTTCTAGGACTTCCCGCGGAGTACGTATATGGTGACAAGAGTTAGACACCCCAAGACATGAGTCAAGGGGGAGATTGTTAGGAGTTAACTCAAGTCTTGAATAACTCTGGTTAGTTTGACTATATTTAGTTAGACTAGGGCTAGGGCTGGTACTAGTATATAAGAGGGCTGGCAGGAGCTCTCCGTAACACAAATTAGTGTTATTTAGTAAAGTGACTCTGTGTGTTCCGTGGACGTAGCCTCAGGGAGGTGAACCACGTATTTCCTGTCTCGTCTCTTGATTGCATGTTGCTTCTCTGTGTATTTCCTGTCTTTCGGACCAACAAATTGCATTATAAGAAACCCAAGATACTCACTTTAATAATGGGAAAATATCAATATTTCGTAAACGCAAGATTTTAAAAACAGTAAAATTTGCTTGACTTTTATGGGTTACATAAGATGACATGCATGTACTTTCATTGCACCTATACACTGCATGTTTTAATAGGATAGCTAGCCATTTGAACGTTTTGAAATGGATAGTAAATAATTGAAGACTAAAATAATTTTGGATAGTAGGGTATTAAAAAAAAAAAACAGTGTAAGATGAGAAAAACTATCACCAAGTTCATAAAACCTTCATTTCCACCATTAAATTTAAATCATTCAAATATTTTACTTTTTCAGGTTGGAAATATTGTATTTTCTGCAAATGAAGTGTTAACGATAAACACACATTATTGAAAGCCGCAAAAAATCAAGTCAAGAATATCTTAAAAATAAAGAAAAAAACTCCTTTCTTACACTGGATATACCGCTGGTTTGAGGAATCCAATTTCGTCTTAAATGGGGACGAGAATCTGGAGAGCGACTAATTTGGAGAGGTGAGAGGTCTGGAGTAGAATTAGAACCACAACAAAGTGAAATTGAGAGGTACAAAGAGAAGAGCTATCGACGAGTATCTATGAAAGCAAGAAGAAAAATTTCACTGAAATTAGTTTTATAAAGTTCCCTTACAATTACTGCTATGATTTAAATAGGGTTAGCAACACTATTTGAGAGTTGGAGTTTCTAATATGTGCAATAAAAAATGGTGTTTGTAAGACTATTAGCGTTGCGCAGTGTAGACCTCCCAGTAGTGTTCAATTCGGCATTACATCGATTAGTCACCTAAATGTGAGGAATGCTTGAGGATAACTCTCGTCTATGATAGTCCACCACTGGTTGATGGCTGATGAATGTCTACTCCTCTCTAAGGCCTGCAAGGAGGCCCGGTACTAGGTTTGATTGGTTCAACAGTGAAAGTACATGTTTCAAGGTTTTGATATTTTAAAACTCATTCCTGAGGATTTTTAGCATTATATGCTCAGTTCAGCCGTGTTTAGAAAAGGTAGAAAAAGAAAACAAAAGGTTCAATCTCAAGGCAAGGCAGAAAGCTTCTGTTGTGCAAGGTAGGACCGCTGTAGACTCCACTGCACTTCGAAAATCCTAAGTTGATAGTTACATTATGTGGCTGTTTACCGACATTAAGGGACCACGACACATAGTAATTGCCTAATCTTCCGAAACCGCCAGCCGTGAGACACCTTTGGAATTCCTACGAGCGATATTGGCTGGGCATTAGACAGATTCCCTGCTGTGGTTACGACTTTCTGCCCCCTCAATAATTGAGGTTTATTGGCATTTACCCCCCATTCTGTCTGTTTTCGTTTTGACGGTGTTTCCATCGGTTTTTGTTTCTAAAAACTAATTGATACTCTCACGTTTCAATACTCTAGGATTGACCTCAAGGCATGCCGTACCACCTGTCTGTTCACAATAGCTAGTGAGTGTGTGACTCATGAAGCGATCTGCCCTAAGACGCTGAAACCACGAAGCTGCAGGGCAGAGTCAGGGACTAGAAGAGAATGGGAGCAAGGAGAAGACGGGGGGTGAGCAAAACCCAAGGAACATGAAAAACACAAGAGGAAATAAGTGCATCCAAGAGATACGAACAATTACGAAAAGGTTACATCATAAGAAGCCATGGAATTGCTCGCCAAGAAGACATAAAAGTTCACCAGGTTTGCGTGTTTAGATTTAAAATCTCTGTTCTTTACAGTTTGGTGACGATTTCGAAGGTTATTCAAATGCAAGAATATGATTTGTGCACACCACGAACTTTGCTTTGCTACAGGCAGAAGAGCATTCGCACATTATCAGATTCGTGCTTTGCAACTGTCAGCAGCTTCTGTGGCCAGCATAGCTTAAGCTTATCCGTATCGTGGCACAGCCCTGCATGGCCAAAATGTTTCAGGCGTGTTCACGTGCGCCTCTTATTGTAAGTTTCTAAGACACTCTTCGTTTTTCAACAACCGCATGTACACTTCAAATCCTTGAAAGTGCGTCTTCAAGGCTTTCACTGCGGTTTATCCCTATCACATGTATAACTCGGGGCCGTAGTCAAAAGCTCTTTTCCCGACTAGATCACTTCTACAAGTCTAAAGAGTCTTAAGATTTCACCCCAACTTCAAACGTAATCTGATTCTGGGTTAAAGTTTACACGGGTATCATCACTTACCCAGAACTTTAAAGACCCGACCTCAACGTCGGCTCACAATAATATGGAGATACTTTTACTTCAATGCTACGCTTTGACGAGCCTTATCCTATACCAATTGTAAACTTGAATGGGCTGAATCTCGTCTCCAACCGTCATCTGCTTTACCTAGAAGGGTCTGAGGGCGTGAGACCCATTGCATCTGGAAGGATATTCTCCCAAACGTAAGGAAACTATCAGACCTGCAGGTCTACTTCACTTTCAACCCCTTGCGATTCACAGTAACATTCCTTACAACACAAATAGGTGTAGTTTTAGACATGTCATAATTTCCAGCCACAGGATCTTCTCAGTCCAAGGCTTTTCATCAAAACGCAGATTTAAGGTGTGATAAGAATGCACCGTAACTACTGGCACAAGCAGGTAGAACTAGGAACTTGAGTCAACCAGTAAATCATACTGAAAGCAGAGAGGACTACGTAGCCATATTACTCGTTTGGACTATAACAGGTGGTTCCAACCACACGGGGCTTTCCGAAAAAATGTCCAACTTCAGCACATGCAGAAACCAGTGCACATAACGATGATCTAGATGATTGTGGTGCGGAACGCTTGAATTTTACTTGTGTCTTTTGGGGGCAATGTAGACAACCCTTTAAAAGGTTGACATAAAGGATACAGAATGACAGTAACCCCCGGAACTAACAATTCAAGCCTAAAAAAAGCAATATAGTACCTCCACAGCAAGTTCAGCAGAAGCCACTCAACTTCGGGAGTGAATTGCTGCAGTGAACACTTCTTGTAGGTTGCTACTGGACCAGAATGAGCAAGAAGTGTCAGTGGCAGTGACCTCAGGAGCAACAATGGGAGCAAGCTCATTTGACATGGGTGAGGGTCCAAGAGGCGGCGAATAAGGAGCCCTTGCCTTCCTTGGAGAGCCTGGAAAGTTTCCAGGAAAACCCTGTCCCTGGATAGCAGTCCTGGCAGGCCCATAGTTTGCTGTACTCATGTCAGAGAAGACTGATTGTCGCGGAGGTGCAGGTTTTGGGGCGTTGTAAAGAGTTGATGGGAGGTTTAGGGTTTCTACATGGCGAACATCTGGAGCGTGGGAGAAAACAGAGAATCCACATGAAACTCCAGACAAGGGACTTTGCACCCGGCTATCAGTGCCTGGAAAGTTGGGTTGTGCATATGACGAGAAAAAACTGGGGGTGGTATCCACCATGGGAAGGCTCTGATATGCCACGTCCCTAGCTAGAGGCCTGATTGACCCTGTTTGCTGAGTGGAGCAACGACTAATCTCACCAAAGTGATCTCCCCATATATCATAAACCAAGCCATCAGAATTCAGCCCCGAAAACCCTGGAGAAGTTTTCTTGTCAAATATGTCCTTCCAGCTGGTACCTCCGTCTTCAGTGTAATCTCCACCACCGTTACGCCAATTATCGAAATTCATATTCCCACTCTCGGGAAGAGGCTTCGCTATTTTCGCTCCTGGAGCTCTGGCAGCAGGTGGCATTGTGGACACGGGTACCAGGGGTGAGGAACAACCAGCCGGCTTAAGCCACTGGTGTTCATCTTCCACACTGGCAGGTACGCTCCAACCGGATCCTCGATCATGCCTTCGAGGGAAAGTAGCTGACGGTGTCAAGACGGGACCGGTGATTCCACCATATCCACCGTTACTGACCCAGGGCCTCCGATCCCAACCTCCGTCATCAGGGACG
Source organism: Marchantia paleacea (assembly GCA_014180765.2). NCBI lineage: Eukaryota > Viridiplantae > Streptophyta > Marchantiopsida > Marchantiales > Marchantiaceae > Marchantia > Marchantia paleacea. Next base: position 196,520 of record MUAA02000108.1, on the reverse strand, counting down.
TCTCCTTTCCCAGTCATAGGTTCACCATTCGTTGCCTTGCGTGCAACAGTAACCCAGTCTTTAGACGTTCCACGCCTTCCCATGGTCCCCTCACTGTTCTTGTCTATTGATCTGCTACCTCGTCCAGATAAACTTGACCAACTCAAATCAGTTGCCTTCGCCATCTCTCGAAGAGCAGTACTGGCAACATCAACACTCAGACTCTCGCTCCTCCGATAGACAGGAGGGTTCGCAGGTTCCTTCGTGATCCCTGACCCAGATCTAGCTGTTGGTCCCCGACGCTCGACGTCCACATCAAGCTTCGAAAGGGGAGTGACACTGGTCACACGAGACCCTCCCGGACCTTTGGAGTTCGGCAATCCAGCAGAGAGAGTCGGCATACTGGCCTGCATTTCTGGGTGGTGCAATGGACTGATTGGTCTTGACGGACTGGCTGGAGTTGCAGGCGATGCCGGAGACGATGAAGGTGAAGAACTTCCGCTGCGACCTTTAGAAACAGAATCCAGCTTCACTGCTCCCACGTTGCTCCTTCGCTTCTTCCGTTTGCCTTTTTCTTTCTCGATGCCACCCAAACCCGACGCTTGTGGTTGTGAGGGGGACAAGGGCTGTGACTTAGGAGAAAGAACCTGCCTGTACTGACTGAATTGATTACCTTTCCTCGGAGACCTAACAGATGATCCGGTCATAATACCAGAATTCATCGGCAATGTGAGTGCTGGAGGCAGTGAACCACTCTGCTGTGGAACCTCTCCTTCTTGTTTGCTACAAGTCGAACTACTATTGTTACAAGCTCCAGACTTAGGAGACTTCAAGGCCGGCGCTTGCTTCACAGGCGCCGGAATAACCTCGCCCTCAGGCTCGGGTGCAACGTTCGCCTGTAGCGCGTCCAAGCGAGCGACATGGTTTTTCTTCTCCACCACTCCTTTTCGGGCGCTTGTGGTGGAAGGACTCGGTGCTGCTTCTTTCATGGGACTTGCCAAATTGGTCTTGGGTGTGCTCAGTGCTGCAGGAATAGGTACCTTGACCCTGAGCCCTTGAATCCCAATCGAGGGTGGCAATTCTGATTTGTTGTCTTCGCAACCACGGGTCGTTCCAACAGAGGTTGTGATACTATCCGGTTTGGCAGCATAAGTTCCAATCCCTTTCAGTGCACGAATCAGTCCCTTCAAGCTTTCCTTCGGTCTCCCTGGGCCACTCGCTCCCGTCCCATCTCCAGTTCGAGACTGAACCTCAGTTTCACCACAAACTGACCTTAAACGCCCAGACAGAACAACCGAGTTGTTTGTCTTGGTTACCAATACTGTGTGATTGGGCGAAAAGATGATGGGAGAAATCTGCCGACTTCCAATCCTCTGTTGAGAGACGGACTTCAGACCACTGGATGAAGCCTGTTCCTGAGACACAGACATTTCTTGCAGAAGCATTCGAAAGAAAACTCCCAGGACCATCACAAGAGCAACGATGGAAAGGCCAAGAAAAGCTCTCTCCCAAACCGTAGATTGAGCGACCTCGGAACACAATGGTAGAATGTTCCGAGGTAAATTTGCCAACAGTGGGATCTGGATGACACCAGCAGAAGTGATGAGCTGCAAATCTCGCCGGAAGAATTCCGCACTGGAATCTGGTTGGTATGAGATGGCAGTAAAATCTGGCTGGTAAGAGATATGAAGCTCAGCACTTTGCCCTGGAGCAAGCAAAAATCCGTCGCAGGAATCAACTTCAAAACCGTATGCAGAGCATCCACCCCCCAATAATTCCACTGCTTTAACGTCAAGATGGATGTCACCAGTATTTTTCGCTAAGAAGCCCCTTGAGACACGCTGCGAGCACACTGCTTTAGCCCTTTTGGCATCCAGGAATCCTGCGACCTGTTCCTCCACCACACCTGCAAGCACATGGGCAACTGAGTGAGATAGCACAGGGAGCTCCTCGTAGAACTTATCTTCATCCTGGAACTTGCGACGAGAAAGATGTCCTGTAAATTGGTACATCAGTGAGTGGCACCGGAGTTCCTACCATTGAAAAATGGGCTCGACTGAGTCACGTTGAAGTCTAGCTGCAAAAGGTTGATAGGAAAATCCCCATCTAAGAAAGTAAGACTCCCAGAACCTCCCGAGCCTTGTAATGGTACCCACTCAGCGGTCGTCAGGTTGTTCACTACCGACAGAAGACCCGTCCACAGACATCTCTCTGTCGGCCGGAAACGCACTGGACCGATGGATACTGTCCCATGAGCTTCCACAATCATTTCAACAACGGCTCCGTCCGCCATCGAGAAGACGTCTCTTGTGACATCGGAATCCTGACAGGACATCTTTCTATTTGGGGTATTCGATATCACCCCTAGTGAGCAACCGGGATCCACAGGAAACATGTCCGTATGTTTGCATGATCGATGACTTGCTTCTGAAATAGATCCCATAACAAGTTCCACGTGAATCGGACCACCGCTCGGATTGGTCACATTCAACCAGAGCGATTCTTCAGTGCCAATCTGCACCAGAGGATAAATCAACTCTGTCTGTTCAAGGATAGATACTTCACCCATAGAAGCTTCACTGCAGCAGACACTACCAGGTGTGTCTACTGGCGGTAGGTTTTCGGTATTCAACTGCAACTGAGTTCTCCTTGCAAGATCCTGCAACCGAAGAATGAAATGAATTCTTAAAACACATTTTCTATCTAATGTCAATGCTGTCAGAGCCTGTTAGGAACCATAAGCTTACATAGTTCAAACGGCTGCTGGACTCCTCACTTCATACGCACAGAGAGAGGCCCGCCATTATGAGTCAAACTTTGTGAAAGAGATAAGAAGAATGTGCTGACCTTATAAATGGCCAGTGGCAAACTAATGCCATTGGCAAACTGAATGCGTTGTTCCTCGACTGCATCGCCACCCACTACAGACAATGGTTCCCCGTCTTCACCACTTCCCCGGGGCACAAAACTTACAGACCCTTGAGAGGGATGACAGTCAACAGAGCCATAAAAAACCAAAGCCCTGTAAGGAACCTCCACCTCAGGGCTCACCGAGCTGTTCGTTCTCACTACAAGCTTCCGATTCCTCATAAGCTCTCGAGGATGGCATTGAAAGAGACCGGCAGGAACAGTCTCTTCCCTGCCGCTGTAAGTGACCTTTGCTACCTCTGTTTCGCTATTCGGTTGCAACACAAGTTCTTTCAGGTATTCTATGTCAACTATGTTGTTATCCTCTACAAGTACAGAAATCTCCAATACTTCAACTGGTTCTATTCCAGGGTTATACAGAGTAACAACCACAGTGCTAGCTTGGTCTTCATTGGTCAATATCCCAAACTCCAACACCTCAGGTACTGGCTCAACTGGTGAGGTATCCCCCCACAAATCACCTACCTGAACATCTATCGGTAGCATTAGTACATCCGCAGAATCTGGACTATCCCTTGATAATCTTATGTGCACAGACCCGGAATATCTATCAGCTTTGACAGCCGAGAATTCAAACTCTGCTATAGATATGCTGGAGTGAGGCCCAATCTCAAGCTGTCCAGGTAATCTCATTTGAATAACAGCCGCTCCACCATTCATCCCCTTCAAATCTCTTTGCTCACTGGTCCACTGAAGTACTCCACCTTTGGCTTTGTACACACAATGAGATATACCATTCGGAGACAGGGATTCCTTTTCACACGGCTCACCTTTCAAATCTGAGGTTGACGTTTCTTCTACATCCGGCCATGCATATACTTCACCAACTCTCAAAACTTCATCATGAGGATTGTGAAGCGAAATAGTATGCTGAAGAGATTCTCCGGAAGCCACTCGAAGTCCTTGCAAGGCTTGCACTTTGTACGGCGAGCCAATGCCCCTGCCTTGTGCCTGAACTAAGAAGCCACCCGCACTAGTTTGTACAATAAGCATAGCTTCGGCAACACCCAGTGTTCTCGGCAAGAATACAAAAGGAATAGAAAGCTCACCGCCTGGATCAACAACTTTCTCTTCAAAAGCATGCGTATAGAATTGAGCATCGGTGCTGAATGGCTGGAAAACCTTCAATCCAGTGCTGTTGCACGTGTTCACCACAGTAAGAGACGCAACCGATGGAGCAAACATTGGTTGTGATCCCCATTCCAAAAATGGTGGAATAATATCCACGTGCGGTAAAGAAGATTCAGGTCCCTGTATGGTAGGGGATCCCAATTTCGGTATGGATGAGAATGCCTTGTTCAGAGATGGCTGTTTCAGATCGTAACTTGACAGAGGTGAGCACTTCACTTTCAGACAATCTTTGATAAGATTGCCCAAGTGTATCCGCTCAACACTCCCAGAATCTACCTTTGCTACTTTCGCTCTGGCATCATCTCCGGCTTGACCTCGAAAGCCTCTAGTCTCTACTTGTGGCACTGGTTTGACACCAAAATCATGTGACACCACACCCTCTTGCTGCGATGGTAATTTAGGTCCTTTAAGTTCCGAATCAACGGTAAGTTTGCCAAAGGTGTCCTCGCCATCTCTTCCAGGGGGAGGCTCCCCATGTTTATAGCGTCTTCCAGTGATCCCGGCAGTCTGTAGGTAGGTTTCCGAACCACTACTGTCTTTCAGCCCGTCTACTGCAGCTCCAGAAACTCCGTCTGCTCTAGACAGATCACTGGCTGCTCGTGTCAGGCAGGGCATGCCTAGAAGCAGCAGTAAGAGGGACCATGAGATGAATAGGAGCAAAAGTTCGCTGCCTCGGGGGGCCTGCCAGCAGCACCACCATGACCTGCTACTAGGACATCAAAACAACAAAGCTATAAGTGTCAATGCAGATAATTGACAGGAATCCAAACCTCAAGTCCGCAGTAACGAAAAGCATGACTCGAAAAAAGCAAATTTCCTGAAAGCTAGGCGGCGTTTCCATGCAAAATACATTCGTTCATCATTCACCCAATAAAACAAGCACCGAAAACCCTCCACGGAGATTCCAACCTTCTTACAGACAACTCTGAGATCATTCTCGGGACTGAAAAGAAAGAAAGGACGGATACATCCTGGGCCAGAGCCATGGTCCTAGAAACGTTGTCAAACACTATCAAAACACGACGCCATGTAATCAAGAATTGACTAAATAGGCAGAGTGCGTTTCTCAAAGCAGCTCAAAAGTGAAACTGAATCCTAGGCTCGAGAATATGCGAACTAGTGTGGATCAATTTTCGGTAATAACGGGTTCTCTACCCAATTTGGAGCTGGCCTGGACTGACTTTGCTCTTCAACAAAACTCTTGGTGTTAGGACAGTTCATGTTCGAAAACCAGAGGGTTTTGACTTGCCTTAGTCTGAAGCTACAGGCCTTAACAGGAAGAAACTTCCTTTGTTTAACTTCCAGCTAATTTGATGTAAAGAAAGCACCTCATCCGCAGTCAGTATAACTGAGCATGAAACATTCACTTTACGTGACGATTGACATGATTTGAAACATATGTCCATCTCCAAGACCAAAAGTGAGCCTCCCCATCCTTATGAACCAAATTCAAGTTGAGAACACTCCTGCCCAGCAACTAACGTAGAACGTACACAGCCAACTTGCTGTTCTATTTCCAAAGAGATTCCCAGGGACGACTCCAACCAAGAATTCTTCGTTCACCAGACTTATCAGTCAATTATCTGGCCGTAACACCCACATCCCGTTGTATTTCACATTTTGAGAAAAAAAACTTCGCCTTCACGGCGCTTTTGGTTCAACGCATCAACTTGCTGCTCTTCTCCAAATCCTTGGCGATCGGCCGTGAGTGATCACAACCTCCAGGCGGTCTCTTCGTGTTGATCCTTAGCCTAGGGCGAGCACGCATTCACGTTAACAGCCCCCGACAATTATCTAGAGCTACATTGTTTAAGATCTCGACAAGAAAGACTGACCCAAGTCCTCATCAGATAAGCAACAGTCGCGGCGCTGAGCTCCCCTTCAGACCTGCATGAATAGGATCACAGCGTATCCCCCAGCACCTTCCAGGATTACAGCTGCGCACGACCTATTGTCAATCTCCTACTCAGCACACGTTAGGTGGAGCAATTCCTCTGCGGACATCCATAAAAGGACTTCTAGGGGACCAACGTGAGGTTCAAAGTACTTTTCACAGAATTCCGCTCGAGGCGAGATCATGGACCACTCCGAGGCGAAGCATTAGAAAAGCGAACCATGATTGCCCATGCAACTAGAGTGACACCCTCTCCGTTTGCTAGTGCGAATCGAGTGACCGCAGCAAAGCTGATGAGCGTACCATAATTCTCGACCGCACCACTCTGCCATTCCGCAGTCTTACAGGTGACTGTTATTGCCCAGCTGAAACTTGCCACCGTCACAATGATCAAACGTCAAGAAGATCAAGATTTGGTCTACTTCGACTCAAGAAAGTAGACCAAAGTCAAACTACAGTCTTCCCCAGGTGGCGGGCACCCACTCTGCAGGTACCAATGGAGGACTCCGCGCGTATGCAGACAACAGCAATAGGTTCAAAGAGTAGTGAATTTGGTTCACTTCCTCAAATTTCATGAAGGTGAGCAGCTGCTACGTACACTTCCAGTTACCACGCGTGTACTCTTTCCCTTCCCTGTTTATATCTTCTTAATCTACGAGATGCTCGAGCATTTCGGCACAAGACATCGAAACCTTGAGAAGGATTAGAAAGGCTACTTCGTACACTCGTCTTGTCACAAGGGTTTAAATCTCCACAGAGTTCCCAACCATATCATGGAAGAAGCCCTTCGAGCTCAGTGATGGTTTGACAAGAGGAATTTCGGACTCGACAGAACTCCCCAGGGAACTCATGGCCGCTTCTTATTCCACTCCACTCCATGTTGAAGTCCAAAAGAGCCGTTACTCCATCTCCGTACTTCCCAGTTCAAAGACATGGATAGAGTAGAGGTACCAAGAATAACAGGACACAGGACGAGCGCCGGGTCCAAAGCCAAATCTTCATCGTTGGCAGCAACCACAAGAGGTTGAGGACCTCGCTCGACGCTGCTGCTGCAGCTGCCGCAAAACAAAAGTCCAATCACAGGACTCTGACGTAACATTCTCAGGAAAGAGATTGACTTTTACCGGAGCGCACACATAAGGAAAAAAAATCTCAATCTCACTTACCGGTTCGAAAGCTGAGAGCTTCGTCCAGAGCTTTTAGTGATGTGGGAAACGCCCATTTTAGCCCGCATTTTGTGAACACCTTCTTGCGCCCATCCATAGAAAGACACAAGATACGCACAGGAGAAAAATGAGGAAAAAGGATTAGAGCAGGATGCAGGCAACACCGGAAGAATCACCGAGCATCTTTGGGCCGCTGGGTACAGAAACACCTGTGGCGGCAAGCAGAAAAACAACGCTACCAGTAACGCCGCCATCTATGTTCTCGGTCTGTACAAGTTCGCTCCGGCTCCGGCGAGTCTCTGCAATCCTTTTGTCTCCCCTGTCTACAACCCAATCGCTCTCGCTTCCTGAGCCCCCTCCCTCCCTCCCTCCCTCCCTCCGTGCTCTCTTCTGATGCTTGCTACGACGTCTGCACGGGCCCTTCTCGTTTCCGACCTTGATCTATCGCTGCTGCTGCGGCTGCTGCATTCCAATCTTTCCCAATCACTGCTGTCACGGTGTAGAATTTCCCAGGTACGCTGTTTCGATGCCTCGACAGGATCCCCTCCATTCCTTCCTTCCTTCCTTCTACCCTTGCTTCGCTGTGCAATGCTTTGTCTCCCTTCATCAACCAAGGGGACAGCTCTGGACGCCTCGGCAGCCAAATACACCCGCCCTTCGCTTCCCTTCCTTCACCTTCTCCACTCCACTCCTCCCGTCTCGGCTCCTCCTCTGCGCTGCTCCATCTCTGCTCCTCTTCACCTTTCCTTCCTTCCTCGCCACCATGTTTCCATGAGCTTCTTTTCTTACCTTACCTCGGACTCGGTCTCCCGGAACCCCACTCCCTCGCTCACTTCCTTCTTTCCTTCCCTACTGACCCCGCGTCCGAGTCCCGTTCCATGACCATCCAGTCCCTTCCCTCCCATCCTTCGTCCGTCGGACCACGGTACAGGAAAGTACCGTACGGTACTGAATCCACTCTGTTGATCCAGAGTCCGGTCTACGTCGTCGATGGATGCGAGGAGAGGTTGGTGCATGGGCGAAAGCCAACTCTGGAGCCCGGACTCCGGATGATAGTGACGACCGGCAGAGCTGTAAACGAGGGAAAGAAAGGAACACAACACATTCTCATCCGAGTCCCGGACCGGCCAGTCACGTTTACGCATTCATTGCTCTTCGCCCATGTCCCACGCCCTTGGAGCGCCGTTCTCTCCCACACCCTCCACACTCTCCAAGTCCCGGAGACCTGGACTGAAGCCTTTTTCTCTTTGACCTGTAAATACTGTCCCAGCCAACTCCTAAGCTCTAACCCAGCGCAGCCCAATCTTACCCAGGTTGAGTCTTGGTTCTCTCCCTTTTTCCCGCCGCTCTCCTAACCCCCCCGGGCCCTTGCTGTGGCTTTAACCCTCATGGACAACCTTCTTCTGCTGTAGAGGAGGTTGCGAGCTCATTTCAATTCGCATCTATGTTCCGTTGGCTAGACCGGAGCGCAAGATTCCAGTGACGCCAGATCGGCAACCCATTCCAGCCCTTCATCTTCACCACGTAAATTGTTCTTTAGAGCTCTGCACCTCTCCCTGCGGTGATATACGTTATGCAAGCTAACGCACGATGCGATTTTGCTGCATCATCGGCAGAATCAGTAGGAGCAGCAGTAAAGCAAAGCTGCAGCAGTGGGCGTCCTCACTTAACAGATTCCCCGAAGCGCAGCACGTGCCAGACATCTTGTTTTCTAGTACACGGCCAACATGGACATTTCCGATAGAATCCCCGTCCCGACTCCCCAGAGTCCCCACTGCAGGAACGCCGCCTCTTTCAAAGCCATGACGGACCCTTTCCGTCGACCAGTATCGCATGTAAATACGATTCGTGGTCGATTTGACTCTTGCGTCACTTTACTGAGAACTGGGGGCCCAGTGGACGGAGAAGGAAAGAATCGCTTCGTTCATCTCCTCGACTCTTCTATACTGTACATGTACAGTACTGTACTACTTCTCTCCTCTATGTTACGATATGGGGTGGTAGGGGTACTTATCTCCACAGAGTCCAGTCGGTCCCTCGGTCCAGTCCCCGAAAGGAGCGGTGCAGTAGGATACTAGGATGTGGGTTTTTGCTACCACGTATAACCCGTAAGCTATTTGTATACCCCGAAAACATAGTAATTGTCCAATTACAATACCTTAGAAAAGAGTCCAGGACAGTTGACGCGGGGAGGGAGGGAGGGCAGGCCGGGGTGTGGTGGGGATTCCTACCCTAGAGATAGTATCATTCTAGCGATAACTTCTTTACCACGCAGTTCAAAACATTTTGAATATTCTCGACCATTTTCAAGATCACACGTTTGACGACACATCCAGGCCGCTCAGATCCAGTTCACTACATCAAGCTTGTGCCCGCCCTGATCGCGCCGTACTCCGCAGCACTGTACGTTCGAAAGTACATCAACACCCGTCTGGCCCAACGGGCCCGAGTCCCCGACTGTTGGGCATGTCCCGGGACTTTTCACTACATCTTTCCACCACATGCAGCCGTTCGTAACCCTCACGAGCAACGACATCGGAATCCGGAGACGAGTTCCGTTGGGTTGAGTGAGTAATTGTAGATCTACAGTAGTCGCAGTTTCCCGGACGAACTTCAGGGCAGACGTCCAGTGTCAACAGCAACTGTGAGCAGATGGAGATTAGAGGAGATTCTCTCTCAACTACCAAAATAGTAAGATACACGGCTTGGCCTCGGTACTGTACGCAACCCCAGAGTCGTACTGTGGCCACCTGTTGGAAGAGGAATTTAATTTCGCGTTAATTTTGGATCGAGTGGATTGATCAGTGAGATTCTTCCCTCTTGTAGCTCATATTCGCATCGACAATTACAGGTGAATTGCGGTACCCTTTCTGCACACTGACGTGCGGCAAAGCGGAGCCTTATAATCATCGCCAACTACACTCCGGTGGATTGTCCACAAGCTCCTGTCTACTTACTGTAGAAAGAAGTGAGCGACCTGGTCGATTCATTCATTCGACCTTTATGGATCTCATTTTAGAGCGTTTTCGACTTTCGAGTTTGAATCTCCTTGTGCAAACCATGATTGGTCTCCGCGCTTGTCCATGAGATCTACCAATCTTCGAAAGATTAACCACCGCCCGATACACTGAACTCATCCCTAACTGAAGTTCGCGGTCGCTTGGATGTTGACCCTATTTGGCACAGTCCACTCTGAGTCCTGCCTACCTACTCCTCCTCCGTATCTGACCACTACCTAATCAACCATCTATGTCATCTCCCTCCATACTTCGTTAGGTCAATGTAATCCCCATCCTGTTTCCATCTAGACTAAGATTGTAACACACTTCCTCCTCAACACAACCACACAAATCCTTCTCTCCAAACAAAACCATTTCCCAAAGACACATCCCCATAACATATCTTGGATAATAACCTACTTATGTAGATTTAGAATACACTGAATTGCCATAAGAGGTGACCCATCCATTGGGATGTCATAGTCTTCCACCCGCCACACCGCTTAACTTGACATGGTCGAGGACCTAACCATCCCCTCTATATGTTCGGACTGGCTGTTGGGTCAAGATGATTCCACATTTTCTCTTTCTCTACTTTCTCCTTTTCCCTTACTTCTATTCTCTCCCTCTTTTAATAAATCTATGTCTTTGTATGTAGCTCTCTTTTTGTGAAAAACCCTATATTAGGCTAACATCGGTGCAATGATCCATAGATCTGATCAAATAGTAGCCAACTACATTCTACGGTCAAACGTCCCTTTCCTTCTCAGACTAAGCATAGCCCCCGTTAGAGCGTCTTCCACAGCTATGTCATCACTTTTACAATAATAACAAGAATGTTTATTGAAACTTTGATAATACAACAAACATATTAATTATTTTTCAATTGCTTGAGTTCTTCCTCTCTTGCCTTTTGGATCTAAATATGCTGCCAACGTCTACAAGCAGTGAGATTACTTTTAAGCGGCAAGGAAGCCAAAGATTCCCAAGTAGCATACACATACTTCTAATTCTTCCACTTCACTAGATATTCTTCTTGATAGATAACTTTTACGGTTCTAACCAACCTTTCATCTATGATTTTTTTTATACCAAATTTATATGGGTTAGGTAAAGCACAAGTAATAAGTGTCCATTTAGCTTTCCTAGCTAGATCATCATTGATCACATAACGCTTAAGATTAAACACATAAAAAACAAGATGATAGTTTTAATTGCTATTTGAAAACTCTAATTTAAACGCAGTCTTTCCTATTATAGCTTAAATTCTAAATGGTTGGTCAAACAACTTCCTTGTGACCTCCTTGTTCTGAGTTTGAGCATTACGTATATGCTCCTTAACTAAGTCTAGCACCAATCCTTCTCTGTCCAGAAAATCATTTACAGCTGGAACTAGAATATCTCATGGAGGGTTAGGTTTTAAACTTCAAAGAATAAGTCTAGTGGTAGTCAAAGGGTTCCGATTACCTCTCTAAACACACTAAAATAGAGATAAACAAGAAACATAGTGTTTGGTGCTATTATAGCTAAACTCTACCATGAAAAAGTGATTGATTCATTCACTCTCATCCATCATACAATAATTCCGTAGCCTTTTTTCCATGATATGGTCAATTTTTTTGGTTTGCCCATCGTTTTGAGGGTGATATGCAATAAAAAAGGACAATTATGTGCCTAACCGTAAAAATTAATGGGTCCAAAATTCAGGTAGAAATCTAGAATCACAATTTGAGACTATCTTCCTATGTATGTCATGATGTTTGTGAATCTCCTTGAAGAACAAGTTTGTAATGTGAATAGCAATGATAATGGTATGATAGGTTATAAAATGAGATTGTTTCAACAACCAATCACACACTACATAGATGGCATTGTATCCATGTAGTTCATGGATACAATGCCACAAAATCCATGGCCAAAGAGTGCCTAGGACCATCAGGTACAATCAATGGCTGCAACAATCTAGTCTCATGAGAACTAGTGTTTGAAATTGCAACAACAAGTGTTGTTGCACAACCCCTTATGTTGGGTAAGGATGCACTGCTTGGTTTTGGTTTATGAAAGACCGATGTGGAGAGATGCCCATTTCAGATTTAGACATCTCTTGGAGGTTCTAGTGATGCACCGACATCATACATCACTTAGGTGGAGTTGATTATGCAAGTGCAACCAGATCATGTCATTGATAACTCTACAACGCGAGCACTTGCTATAGTTACACTTGCATAGTCCTATGATGTATTGGTGGATGTGGTAGTGTTATACCCTATAGGATTAAGTATTGATTATTGGGAGGAGACAACCTCTTATTGGCAAGGTTGGCAATCTGGTGAGGGTTGAGTGAGTCGATTATCAATACGGCTCATTACCAGTTCTAGCCCTTTATCAATTGAAGGTTTGGCGTATGTTGCGGCCTTCAATCCTTGTGTTACTTGGCCTGGTGATTTGTAAGAGGGAAGCATGGATGCACATGACAATCCTTGTCTAGGGGATGTTATTATCATGCCAATTCTTAATGTAGTAGTGTCATCCACATTGGGTGAATCACTAGATACTTCATGTATGCAACTACAATAGATGACAGATCAGCTCATACATTAGACTTGGAGTGAGTCTTTTGCTACGGAGATGAAGGAGACGAAGGAAGTTATTCCCACTTCCACTATGTTGTATTCCCAACACCTATTGTTTGGCAATATCCAAAGGAGTATATATGTGTGTTGTATCTATTTGGAGGAATTATCACAAGTTTGATTGTTATTTTGCAGTCTCGCATACGAGTACATCGATACTTGTATGTGGAGCAAGATGAGATTGTGAGGCGTGTTTTATTATGCCATGTGACATAATTGGTGCAACAATATCCTGATTTTCTACCATTGTTGGTGGTTCAAGGATATGAGCAGGCATTGCCATCAGATATTTTGTTGCTAGGAACGCAAGACCTTACTCGGCCTGACACCATATAATTGATTATTGCTAGATGGCTATGTCACATGCACACATAGGATAGTAATGGTCATATGTTACATGATTCACATTTTGCCATGTTTTGGCAAAATATGATTTTGGAGAATGTTCCCTTGTTAGGTGATGCACGTGCACGAATGATGACGAGTGCATATCAGGTGCAATCATGGATTGGACTAGCGGTATTGATGGATTTAGCAAGAGTAGGATCTCATGCACATCGTCCATTATAATAACATGGATATGCAATACTAGGTCCGAATTTGTATAGTTAGATTCGTTCTCATGAGAATAAGAGATCAAACCATACCAGCAAGGAATAGAAACATGCATTTAGCCATCTTTAACAACTCTGGACTGCATAGTCCGAAGAGTGCACAAACAAAAATCAACACTTTCCGATGGACTCCGTCTCATTCCCATCACACAATCGATTCCATAAACAAGATCAACATGGTTTCAATGAATTCCTTTACTTCAAGATCTTTGTCTTTACAAGCTTGCATCGTGGCGAGACACTCAACAAAGTACTCATGGTGATTACATGCAGGTCCGGCTCATGGACGAATATCCGGATAACTTTGGGGATGCACGAACCAATCAAGGCTATTCCAGCATGAATACACTAGCTTCTTGAGCGCTCATTCTAGCCTGAGTACAATTTTCAGTCCAACAGAATGGACACTTGCAAAGGCAAAAAAGATACCCTCACTTTATTCATATGGCTACTCATACAGAATTTCCTAATTGTCATCTACATGGATCGCTCTCTCCAAAATCTACTCTACTATCTAAGCCGTGCGATCGCATCTCCGCCTCGCGGATGAATGCATCGATTTTTAAGTGCATCTTCTGCACGTTTGCATCAATCTCCTGTTGGTGTAGAGCCATGACATCTTCCTCCTCCGCTCCTTGGAATCTCCACGATTCTCCATCGCTGCCACTAATTACTTCAACTGTTGCGTCTCCATATCGTTACACCGCGTAAAAAGGTATTTCGCACACCTGCTCGCAAGGGTCGCCAATCAAACAAGTGCCTCCACATCAACTTGATTAAGACGCCAAAAAATGGGTCCGGATTGTCTGCCTTATGTAACAACAAAGGTACATAGTATATGACAATTATGTAATGATTAGGCTCATTTCCAAGGGAATGAGGGATCCGAATAGATCAACCAGGACAAATAGTAGGTGTTTACACATCTTTAGCTTACTCTGGACTTCTCAGTCCGAAGAGTACTACATATAGATACCTTACAAGATCTATTCCCGACCAATCCCAATTCCATCCATCAGTATAGTGAATGAAACAAACTGATAATCAATGAATCGTTCAAACGATTTTATTGAGTTGGGGGATCTTTCCCTTACAAACTGAAGTCAAGGCGAGAGGCTCGAAGAAGTACTCCTGAAGTACTCGAGAAGCACAAAGGCGTGCATCATGGCTACAACTCATGGACGAATACCCATGTAACTTCACTGGTATTCAGCGCCACTCTAGGCTGTTGCACACGGCACACACCAGCTTCGTGAGTTCTCGTTCTACCCTGACTACAATTGCGATTCAATCAGACGAACACTTGCAAGAAAGAAGATCCCCTTCTCTTTATTCCTACACCTATTTATACAGATTTCTAGTGTCTACTCCTAAATGCTGACTACACAGATTGACTTCTACTAAACCTACGCAAGCTACCTACACCGCTCGATCGTGCCTCCAATTCTCGAGTGAACGCATCGATTCCTACTTGCAACTCTTGGATGTTGGCTACAATCTCCTCTCGATGCAAACACTTCACTTCCCTAAATTCTCTTCCTAGCGCTTGATACATCTCTTTGCGCTTCTCCTACGAATCCTCTGGGTTCTCCATCACCTCCACTAGCTTCTTCAATTGCAGCGACTCTTCTTCATCACATCTCATGAAGAGATATTACGCACACTTGTTCGCCAAGGTCTATAATCGAGCCGGTGCCTCCACATCCACTCGATTCATGCGTCATTTCAAACTTCGCACTATTTCCCGAAGCTGGAGATTCTCCCTTTCCACGTATTGGATCTTTGTGCCTCGAACCCTACAAATTTCACCGTATGTGCTTTTAGATTTCTCAGCCTCTCGTTCCAATTCGATCTTCTGCTTGGTCAACCACTCCACATTCTCGGTTAACTACTGTACCACATGGGCTTGGTCCATCTTCTGACTTGCTATTTGGTGCATCATCTGCACCAGATCCATGTACCCGTCTGCTTGCGGATCCCATCCTAGCATGTAGCCTGGGCCCATCTCATTCAACTCCATCAGAACGGGAATGGCCACCGCTTCCAATTTCTAGGACAACTGCAAAACAGAGGCAAGAGGTTCACTTATCTCCTTTGATGCTTATACCTTCGGTCTCGATACCGCCGGTAGCACCATATCTTCCGTCTGATCGATCACCTTCTTCTTCTAAGGCACACGCTCGGGAGGACTGTCCTTTATGTGTCGCTTTCTCTTCCTTGGAACCTCAACAACTACTTCTTCCGATGCCCATGCCCTAAGATATGTGTTGGTCACCTCCGGAGGTCTTTCTAATACTGGAATAGTGGCACCTACACTCCTTGTGGACCCACTACTATCATCTTCATCCTCTAGATCGGACAACCTAGACTCCATCCTGTACAATCACCTCTCCTTAGGTGTTAACCACTCCATCTTCGAGTACAAATGCACCAAGAACGACAATAGGTAGACCACACATTTGTCGTCTTGCCGAAGTCGACTAGCCATCGCTTGAACATTTTGAGCAAAGATCTCTCTCCAATTTACTTTGATCGTTCCTCCTATGAACCCCTTCATGATACACACCTTATGCATACAGACGTAAGTAGTGCGCTGAGGAGAGAAGAGCTGGTTCACTGTGAGAGCCACCTTACGCCTGAAAACATCCTTGATTAAATCGAGCTTGTAGCTGTTTGTACCCTTCCTCTCTCTAGGGTTGAACCACTTTGATTCATCAAATGTGAAAGCTGTGTGTATAGCCGAGCCTTCCCAAACGACCCCATCCTTCTCTCTCTCATATGAGCGTCCCAAGGCGTTAGCCCACATCTTTGTATCTCGTTTCTCTGGCTGCGCTCGACATCCTACCGCGTGAAGATCTTTACCTCTGCACACCTCCTCGCATAGTTTGGGATAGATGAAATCCCATCTCCATGATAACAAAGCACCTCCCAGATTCTTTCTGCTGACGTCCAATCTGCCATTATGATAAACGGCCGAACCCTCCCCATAGTCATCTTCCTGACCGGTGGTACTGCAATTCCTTTTCTTCTGGTCATGGCGGTTACCGTTCTCTTTGATATCTTGATGTTGAACTCCCTATCATTGGTGATCACGTTCCCATTTCATGAAATTGAACTGGTTAAGGCGTTGTGGCTCCTTCCGCTTCTTCTTGCGCTTGTGAGATTAGCTCTTTTGCCTTCATTTGGGCCTAATTCGCCTGATTCGTAGGAAGGAACTTCGTATTCTACCAAATATGACTTTTTATTTCAAAAACCACAAAATTATGCCCCTACACCGCTTCAGCTCCCGCACCGTCTCCCGAAGTTACAAGTTCTCCTTCTCCACAAAATTCACTTCGGCATCCTGAATTCTACAGATCTCTACATACAATTGCTTCGAGGTTTGCACTTGCTCACTTAGTTCCGTCTTCTGCTTCTTCAGCTTCTCTATTGATTCCGTTAGCTGCAGAATAGTGTTGGTATGATCTTCCTTCCCGATAGCCAACCGGTTCATCATCTGAATCAGGTCCATATATCCATCAGCTTGCAGGTCCTAACCCGACACATACTGCAGTCCCATCTCGTTAAGCTTCATAAGGGTCGGAATCACTATTTTCTCCAACTTCCGAGACAACTACAACACTGAAGCTAACGGTTCTGCAATCTTTTTCATAGCTTTTATCTTCATGCGAAAAAGCTTTGGGGGAACTACCTCTTCAAGCTTCTTCTTGCATACATCAGCTCTCTTTGGCGCTTAACTGATCTGTGGACTTGCTTCTTCAACTGGTCTTTTCCTATTTCGCGGTAGTTCCATAACTTCAGTGTCAGAATCGGACTCATGTCGTGCTGTCGGCACACTCCTTTCCGGTCGTCAAGGCTCTGGTGGAACCACCTCACCAATACTTTGGGTTGATCCGCTGCTAGCGTCCTCGATGTTCACTTCCAAGTCAGACAATCCGGACTTCATGCAATAAAGTTATCTCTCCCGCGGGGTTAATCATTCCATCTTAGCATACAGGTGCACCAAGAAAGAGGAAATATATATTACACTCTTATCATCCTCTCGCAACTTGGTAGCCATTGCTTGTACATTCCTAGCAAAGATTTCTCCCCAATTGACCCGAATTGTGTCCCCGATAAAGTCTTCCACAATTCACACTTTATGCATACTAACATAAGTTGTGCGTTCTGGCAAAAACAACTGATTTAGTGTGAAGGCGACCTTCCTTCTAAACACATCTTTTATCAAATCATTTTTATACCCATTCGTCCTCTTCCTCTCTCAGGGATTAAACCACTTCGTCTCATCAAAAGCGAATGCCGTATGCATCACCAATCCCTCCCAAACGACGCCATCGTTGTCTTCCTCGTATGTTCGGCCGAGAGCTTTAGCCCACAACCTCGCATCCCACTTCTTTGGTTGTGCTCTCTTTCCAATCGCATGTGTGGCCTTTCCTCTGCGCACTTCATTGCACAACTCTGGGCAAACGTAATCCCAGCGCCATGACAGAAATGCACCTCCCAGATTCTTCAATCGCAACAACTCCGCTCGAGTCCAATCCGCCATCCCGATCAAAAAGCGAACTCTCCCCATTGACACCTTCTTCACTACTGATATCCTCATGGCTCTCTGACCCAACCTCAGTTTCTCGTTCTTCCTTGGCATTCCCTTCCAACTCAGGTTCTTGGCATTCTCTCAAACATTTTGACGATACGCTTCCGCCGTGCCACCTATTCATAAGGCCGCGTACTAACCCCAAGTCTTCTACACGGATGTGAACCTGTCCTACTCTATCTATTCGCTACTTAGCACAATATTCGTCAAAATACACTTCCATTCGTCTAAATACCATACTTTATTGCAAAAACACAAAAAACTCCTATCACTTTATCTATCTATGCCCCTACATATATCTGCCCTTAAATGTGAGCGCCCCACAAACAATCTATTCATAATATTTCTTTACTCGCCAACCATTGACTCCTGTGGCGAATATCGCCCCCTTTAAATCCACCACCTGTAAAGATCCATTGTCAAACACTTCCTTAACCACATAAGGGTCCATCCAATGGAGGTGCAATTTTCCAAGGAAACATATGTGCCGATTGTCATACAACAATACTTTATCGCCGGCAACCACCTTTGTCGCTCGAAGACCAGCATCATACTGCTATTTCCATTTTGCTTGAATTTGCTTCGTTAAATCTTCGGCTTCCTCCCGGGATTCCTCCAGCTGCGTTAGGCCCTTCAAGCGATGCAACTGGCTTTCTTCCGCAAGTCGATCCTCTACATGAATCCTGTAAGTGGGAACCTCAAACTCTACAGGGGTGATAGGGTGCATCCCATACGTCAAATAGAACGGTGTTTGCTTTGTCGTTATCTTTTCTACCGTCCGGAACTACCATAAGGCAGCAGGTACCTTGGTATCCCAATCATAGATGTGACTAACCGTTACTTTATTAAGAATTTTACATAACAAGCCATTTGACTTTTCCGTGAGTCCATTTGCCTTCGGGTTGTACGGTATGGTCTTTCGATGCTTGATTTGGAAGTAGGTAGTAAGTTCCTCAATCAAGGTGTTTAAGAAATGCGTTCCCCTATCGCTTACCAGCTCCAGCGGGCATCCATATCGACAAATCACTTGACTAAAGAAAAACTTTGCCACTGTCTTCGCATCATCCCGTCGCCTGGCCACCGCCTCCATCATCTTTGTGGCATAGTCGGTGGCGACCAGAATATATCTCTTCCTCATACCTTTGCTTGCAGGGGAGATAGGGCCTACAAAGTCAATGCCCCACTTCTCAAACGGCGCAAGGGGAAGGATGGGCTTCAATGGCCACCTTGTGGTCTGCGTTGGTCTTCCGATCCTTTGGCATGCATCACATTTTTGAATAACCCCATGTACATTGTGGGACAACAATATCCCGTGGCGAGAATCTTCTTCACAATGTTCCTCAAAGCATAATGGCCACCCGCTGCTTCTTCATGCATGACTCTAATCACAAAAGTAAATTCGTACTATTCCAGACATCGGCATAATACCTCGTCCGCCCCCATTCGGGACAATATCCCCTTTTCCAACTAGTAGGGAGGAGCTTTATTTACGAATACCATTCGTTGCTCGGGTGTCAGTCCTTCGGGCATTTCCATTGTTCAAAGATAACGGTATAAGTCGTAGTAACGAGTTTCTTTATACTCCGTTAGATGGAATAGTTGCTCATCCGGAAAGTCATCCTCCATCTTATCCACAGGGATATGCGTCTCTAGTCGGGATAAGAAGTCCGGATTCGTGTGATGAATCCCCTTCTTTGTTTGGACTGTGAACACGAATTCTTGAAACAACAACATCCATCTTGCCAGTCAACCTTACAGATCCGCCTTCCCCAGTAAATAATGGCGGAATTTCCTAACTGCGTAAACCATTCCAAGAGCTTCACGTTCAGTAGTGGAATAGTTACGCTCTACTGTGATTAGCATTCGGCTAGCAAAGTAAATAGGGTTATCTTTCCCTTGCGCATCATGTTGTCCTAATACTACTCCTATGGCTATGGAGGACGTATCTACATCTACATGAAAGGTCTTTTTCCACTGCGATGGGACCAACGTCGGAGCCTGGATTAACTTTTTCTTCATCCGCTTGAAAGTCTGATGATGCACCAAGGTCCAGTCATATTCGACCTCCTTCTTTAGGAGCTCCGATAGTGGGGCCGCTATAGAGGCATACGCCTTGACATACCTCTAATAATACCCCGTGTGGCCCAAGAAAGCCCAAAGTTCCCGAATATTGCGCGATGGCTCTAACGCTGCAATAACCCGCACTTTATCCATATCGACATCGATGACTCTTCCGGACACTCGGTGTCCCAACAATATCCCCTCCGTCATCATGAAGTAGCATTTCTCGGGGTGTAGGGCCAATTGACTTTTCCGGCACTTCCGGAAGGTTTGCTCCATATGACCCAAATGGTCAGCTGTGGAGCCGAATACACAAAAATCGACGATAAAGATTTCCAAGAATTTCTATAAGTAATCCTGAAAGATCCGCGTCATCATTCGCTAGAATATGGCCGGAGCGTTACATAATCCTAAGGGCATATGATGGTACGCATAGGTTCTTCAATCGGTGTAAAGGTAGTTTTATCATTATCCTATTCTCTAATCGAGACTTGATTATACCCATCCAAGAAACTGTAACATTCATGTCCCGCAATGTGATCCAGGATTGCGTTAGTGAAGGGCAACGGGTGGTGATCCTATGAAGGCTTTTAATCTAATCCTATTGAAAAATTAAAGTTCTACCGGAGTATTTTCGGGTTCCATCCACTCGCGTTTCTTTCTCATGAGAAGAGACCGTGGGGATACGTTCCTTTCTCAAGGAGAGAAATTTCCCTTCCTAGCTGGTTGTCGGATCAACTTATTCCCGGCAGCGGTGCCAAGAAAAAGATGGTATGTCAACTTGTCCTTTATGTAATAACATGGATATGCATTACTAGGTCCGAATTCGTATAGTTAGATTCGTTCCCAAGAGAATAAGGGATCAAACCACACCAGCAAGGAAGAGAAACATGCATTTAGCCATCTTTAACAACTCTAGACTGCACAATCCGAAGAGTGCACGAACAAAAATCAGCACTTTCTGCTCGACTCCGTCTCATTCCCATCACACAATCGATTCCATAGACAAGGTCAACATGGTTTCAATGAATTCCTGTACTTCAGCATAAGGTAGCCAATATGGTTATATCCTAGCAAAGATTCGAATATGGAGTTGGTGGCTCTACTTCTTATGATGGAGATATTGTACCGTTCACATGTGCAACACCATAATCATGTACAGTTGTTGTGACTCGTAGTGTAACATATATTATTGAGTCTAGAGGAACGTCATTGGAGTTGGATGCACAAAGAGCGGAGGTTAGCCAGCAAGTCAAACTTGTTCAATCTTTAACATTGTTGAAGTCACTAAATACTTTATCCATGGCTCCTAGATGACCTATTGGTGAGATGAGGATGGAAGGCGATGTTGATGTATGTGGAGATGGAGCAAATAGGATACGGCCATGACATCGTATGAGGTAGGATCCAAGACAATGTTGGGGGCAGCAAAGACTCTTGCTCATTCTCCTCTTTTCTCAGCCAATGACTTATTGGCATTAACAATGTCTTCATCTCATGTATTATGATTGGAAGCCATAGGTATAGATCCGAGAGCACCGAGGAAGTAGTTGGCATCTACCCAACTCAAATATGACATGGTGGAGGATGTGGGGAATCAAAAAGCCAATATAACTATTGGCTAATTGATTGCTCTAAATCCTACGATAAGAAACGAGTTGAGGGGAGGCCTAAGCTCCAAAAGGACCAAGAAGCGATGATCCAAGGGGAAAGCTTCCATGCCGAATGTTGGAGTAGGAGTGATGGATGCCGTTGCCTCAGAGGTATGTACTTAGGCTTCGAAGATTGAAGTAAGCATTAATGGATGAGATATTTTGGATGTGCTTGTGGATGGAGGATCTACGGTGAATGCCATTTTGGAACGGTTGTTGAAGAAGTTGGTGATGAAGCCTTCAAGACCTTCCAACATCATTGTTGGGATGGCCAACAAGCAAAAGGTACGATCCATTGGAGTGGTGGACAAGGTGGTAGTAAGTGTGATGGGAGTTCAAACCTTGTTGTCCTTTCAAGTGCTTGAGGAGGCTAGCTATGACTTATTGTTAAGAAGACCTTGGTTGAGGGCGGTGAGGACAACTGATTGGTGGCATAAGGGTTACCTTCGTATAGGGCCAAAAAATCATCAAGTGAAGGTCCCTCTCACAAATGGCGGAGGAGCAGTCTCAGACTCGGATAGGCCTACGAGTGATTACTCAGAGTCTGAAAGTGAAGAAAGCGGCAGAGGGCCAAAAAGGAACCAGTGAGTGTTTTTAAACTCCCCGGTTCCATTTGTAGTTCCATTCATACTTAGCCGGTTTTGAGTTGTTGTATGAATCTTCAACTAACTAGATCTTAGTAGGAGGACTCAACATTCACATATCCATGCTACAACAACGGAAGTAGAATATAGCAAATACATCCAAAAAATTATTTGTTAATATCTAAAATCTTTTAGTTTTACTAAAAGTAGTAATTATATTATTAACATTTGCTATAAAATCTTAATCTTTTGTAAATAAAATGAAAAGATATTTTTTATTTAATAAAAAACATAAAACCTCACATAATTGTGGTAACTAAAAACTCAAGATTGTGGCATGATTGTCACAATTGGAATGTTTGAACTTTTACACAAGTACTATTAATAATGATGTATGATTTATAAATTTAGGAATAAGATCATTTTATCATTGGCATAAGAATAAGAATGGAAAAAAAATTATTATTCAAATCTTCAACTTAGGCTTGAAGATCAAACAAAAGAGCTAAATTTCTTTGATCACTTAATAAAGTATGTTTGTATAAAAGATTATATGATTTTTGATGATGTAAAATTTTCTAAAAATGATGTTTGAGTTACAAATATAACAAAGGAATATAAAACATTTGATTTGATAATACCAACACATATAAAGAAATTTTTTATCACATTTTAATTTAAAATAATTCTAGTTGTCAATCTAATATACATATGGATGTCATCTATGATTTTCATTATTACATGACAAAACAATAATCAAATTAATGCCCAAAGCAGATAAATTAAAATTTCACAATATATTTTTAATTTTTTCTTGATTATTAAAAAATTTAGCATTTAAGTTTAAATTATTAAAAAATATTTCAAAAAAAATTATTGTACATATATATATATAAATTTATAATTTTATTATAAAGAAAAAAACTATTATGATGTATTCATGATAAAAATATCATTAATAAATCTTTAAAATTATTATTTTAAAATTTATCACATAATCAAAAAATATAACTTAGTTTGACAAAAATCAAATGTAAGAAGAGGTATTTGATGAAAGTATTGATAAATTTAAATATTATTTTTTCATCAAAATAAAATAATGAAATATTTTTTTTTAAGTCCTGATTATATCAACAATTTCATTGTCTTGTAGCAATATAATTATTTGAAAATGATTAAAAAAAATATGACGTACAATTCAATTTTAATAAGAATAAGAAGTTGAATTTCAATTCAAAAATACAACCTAACATTTTTAAAATATTTTTTTTCATAAAAATTTTAAATATATATTAAATGATACATTTATGATACGATTTGTGATATAAATAAAACATTTAAATAATATTTTTGTGTAATTACATTGAGTCTGATACAAAAAATCTTAATTCAAGGATTGGCACATAAATAATAAATTAATATGTTACTCTTTAAAAATGACACTCAATATGGATTAATAATTTTTTAATCCTTAATCAATAATTTGAAAATTTTGATATAATATTTATAAAAGATGAGATATTTAAATTTTATTGTAAATATACAATATTAATTTTTATACATTTAATCTTATTGGTTATAATTAATTGATATTATTTTTTATTTTTATGAAACAATTGAAGCAAAAAGATATATAAATGTGATTTAGCATATTATTATTTTTAGAATATATTTATTCCATAAGATAGCTATGATATTTTTAAAAAATATGTATCAATATTTTGTATTATGCATGAGATAAATTATAAAAATTTCTTTTGAAAATAACAAGATTTGATTTTTGTAAGTTTTTCTTATGGTTGTACCAAAAATAAATATATTGAAGTTTCTTTGATTTGTCCAAAAAATTTATTGCTTCATGTTGGAATTATTTTCTTAGACTTACTTCTTATTTGTACTTGTTTTAAATATATATAAGAAACTTCAAACTATATTTAAGCTAATCCAAAAGCTAGATAAGTTTGATATCATAAATTTGGTTATAACCAAATTTATAGTGCTTCTGATTTGTGTGGGTTGTAAATGGAACCAAGAAATATGAAGATGTGTCATATGTGTTAGATTCAAGTTATGAATAAACAATTCCATATGTAACTACAAACATGTAAAGACATCTAATTATTTGATTTCAAGGTGGATGAGCCAAATTTGCGATCAACACTATGTTTTGAAATCCATTACTTGTGATTTTTTGAACTGCATTATAATAATAAATAAATAAAATTTCAAAAAAAATTTGAAATTTTTTGTTGAATATCTTGTCACTTAAAATTGAGATGTACATGATTTTTCACATATCTTGCATAGAAGTTAGAATAGTATAGATGTATATTTGTTAAAGAAGGTAGAGCTGGTTTTTTATTACATCATGAGTAAAAAATGAATAACAGAGATAAATTCATATTTTTACCACAATTAAATCTATAGTCCAATTTTGATATGATCAAGCAAGATCTTAGTTAAAATCTACTAGATATGAAAATGTCATTTCTTTTGAATCAAATGAGCCGCATTTGCAATCCATACCATAAAATGCAACGTTGTGAATTGAAGGATGTAAATGTTAGTGGTAGTATAGTAATAAATTTATGCCATATTTACACGTTTAATGAACGAGAATATAATCAAATGCACATTTCATGGTCAGTAAACTCAGCAGGTTAACCTTACAAGGGAATATTATTAACCACCTATTTGCAATCCCTGTAACATTTAGAAGGGAGCGAGAGCACATCAACACGACAGCATAGTACATCACAACTAGTTCAAACTATTGAATGAAGTCAACCATTTCAAGTGTTTTCTTTTGTATTGGAAGCTGCATTTCCTAGACCAGAGTCTTAAGAAAACTATTCGCCATAACATTACTAAAAGTAAAATACTAGGTTACACTCTAATGTGGATCCCGTGAACATTTCCGACGTGAAAAACAAGAATCTTGACTAAGGAGACTTCTCCCGCTTACCAACGTCCAAAGAATCAAACGGACAGAAGCAAGATCCAGGAAATATTCACTAGGGTCTACACACTACCCACTTGCTGAAATAAAATCTCTGCATTGTACTTACTCTCACATTCCTCTATGAGAATTAGGGAGGGATCGGGGAGAGCGGAGAGTAAATTTTTTTTTTTACTTCAATTATAAAACTTTCTATTGAGTTACAATAAGTCATACTTTACTATGAATACTTGTTTTTTTGATAAAATTTGATTTTCATCATTTTATTGGAAATTTTTAATTTGTTTGGATGTTAAATGGTTAAGGATGTGGAATACTGACTGTGAATGTGCTCCAATCTTGTTTACAAGTAGAGACAAATACACTCTACAACAAATAATTTCATGCGTTTGTCCGGCTTGATGGGGTCTTACCATCCTTTTGTTATTTTACTCTATTCTCATTTCCTGCGTTTGACAAGTATACATGTAGATCGCTTTAGAAAATTTGGATCCTCCTCAATGATGACCAATGTCATTTTACAAAATCTTCCAAACCTATGCTGGTATATATTAGGTAACGTTTTTCATCCAAAAGGAATTGCCTTGTCTTGGAATTTTTAGATTTGATGAGTACGAGTTGTCGTTGGTGTGGCCTAGGTTCCCGTCGTTGAAGCCTCCATGGTCGGCAATAGGGTTTAGACTGAACAGATTCCACACGCAACAATTTCGATTGGAATAGACAACAATAGAGGATCCGAAGCAAGCTCAAACTTAATCCAATGCTTCACTAACGAAATTGCACGTTGGTCCCCTTTGATGGTGAACACAGTCTCTACCTCATCGAAGAGAATCCACACATACATCATGTAGGATTGTTGCCATGAGCAAAACCCTGCATCACAACACTTGGGTAGCTATGCTCAATTTTGATGAACACGAGCAGAAATTAGGCAACCTGGGTTTCATTGTTTGCTTGCTTGGTCTGTTCGTATGGGCCATGGGACACTACAAACACACGGATCTATCAGATATCGAGTTGATGTGGCGAACGAGAAAGGTTTGAAACAAGAACATCGTATTGTTGGTCGTATTGGATAGAATGTCGGGGCAATGGTAGAGTTCAAAAGGCCCGCTCACATGGCTTCAGAACCCTGCCGTATAGGAAATACTAGAGGTATATGCTGCTGTCGGCTCACTCCATCCGGGAGGAAGTACCAAGCCTCACATATAGGTCTCCTTAGTCCTGTCCATCAGATTTACACAGCGAAAGCCTTCAGGCCAGCTCTTTACTTTCACTATTTCATTGAAATATGGACTTGGCAATTACAATCATTGATGAGAGACCTGAAATAGAAGGCTGTGGTGGTGCTCGTTACCTGCCCTTGCAGGTGTCTGAACTTACTTGACCGTGTGTCGTGTTGTTTCACAGCAATTTATCTTACCACGTATTTTCTCTTACCAGATGCTCCCAGCCTGCCGTGTACTAAGATTTGCTATAATCCATGCGAAGCACCAAAGAGAGTAGCGAGGGGGAAGCGAATTGAAACGGGGAATAAAACAGTTTGCCAGAAACTGGACACAAAACTAAGATACGGCGTAGATTTGAACACACGATGCTTGGAAGTATATGACTACAAGGCTACCTTCGCATCCGCCCGAACTAGACGCAGTGTATGCGACTTGAAAACTTGATTTATCAACTAAGCAGAAACTCGCCATAATTTTATATGATGACTAAAAAACCAAGTACACACAGTTCCTGCTGAGCTGTTGACGTGATTGTGAACGTAGGACGTTTTCAAACAATGAACTTAAGGTTGTACTTGAGTCCCATAGATCTATCACAAAAACTACCATGTCCCGAAGTCTCTTCTCGTGCTGTTCACAATCACGTCAACAGCTCAGCAGGAACTGTGTGTACGTGCGCTCATCCGTGTGTGCAGGTAATAGCCTCAAGAAACCTAATGATGATGAAGGGAGCTAACAATAATCCAACTCGTATAAATACTTGATATCCAACTCCTGTAACTAGGTAACCAGTACCAAAAATGACAGAAGTCATATATTGCGACTTGGAATGTTGAACCTAAGATTCCTCTTCGCAGATTTACATCCAGGAGTTCAAAAAATTAGGACAAGGATAGTGTCTATACTTCATACACGAATCCCCATGTACGTCTATAAAAACTTTCGCTGAGACAATAGTTAAGATAAATTGCTACATGGAAACACCAAAATTTCATCCAAACCATCACCGTGTTGTAGTGCCTCGGTAGGCAGAGGCAGTACCCTTCGTGACAGGACTTTGTATCACCCGAGCGGCCAGAATAAACTGTTCGACATTAGTGTAGCGCGTCCCTAAACGTCACCCCCAGCAGTGTAGGTGAAAGTTGTAGAAGTGTGACTATTGTACTTATTCAGTGCTGCAACGACGGAGATGCAAACATCATCCTCCGGGTAAAGAACATCCTAAGTCAGAGCTTCCACTTCTGGTGATCAGGAAAACACGAATGTAAACATGGAGTCTGCTGTTGCTCAAAGTGGGCTACGTACTAGCATCCAAAAGTACTGCAAAAGGTTGTGATAGAAGTCCCCGAGGACTTCTATCACAACCTTTTGCAGAAAACTTTTCGTGAGAATCACACACGACTAGTTGTTCGAGGAAAAAAAGTAAAATTGAAGACTCTGAACTAAAGAAAGGCAAAAGAGAAACAGCGGCGTCCAACACTGTAAGACCAGTGATAGAAACGTTTCGAGAGATGGAGAAATGGCCCTCCTTGTGGTTAATACATAATGAGCCCATTAATATTTTCTATCTAAGCTCCTGAGAAAAGGATAGATGTTAAGAGGCTGGTTATGAATGATCATCCACAATATATACAAAGGAAGGGAAACTCGGAAGAAATGAGAACCCCTATCGTAACTGAGTCTTGAAGCGTGCGTCGAATATTTAATTTCAGGGCAGGGTACACATGTTGAAAAAGTCCAGAAGGTAAACATCTCAACTGTTTAAACGAAAGAGAAGGGAAAACCTATCGCAAACTAAACAAACGAAAAGAAATCTCCACAACCGACTCGCGGAAGAAATGCATCTCTGAGAGGAAGGTGTATATGCAAAAGTGGGGATAACCTGCGACATTAATTCAAGACACGGCCGAGGTTGGTGTAAAAACATTACTGGCTCATCATCTGTGCTACAAACGATGACCCAATACCGTTTTCACGTTAGAAACCACAAGATCTATCCGAAAGTATCATCAAAACCTGACACTGAATACATTGATCTGAATTAATGCTACAAAGCAGTGAGTGGACACAATGGGAGCTACAACTAGTATACAGAAAATAGACTAAATGTAAACAAAATATCGATATCAACGTACACAGGCAGGAACTAAATGGAAGCTATAAGAGATTTATGACAGAAAACGTTAACGAGCTATTCTCCATGGTGTGTGCCCGTCAGTCTGAAGACCTTCGAACTTGCACCGTGGTGGAAATTCAGATCATGTTTCATGTTCCTAGTTCCACCATCTGGGCGAGTTTGTGTTGTAGTGTTACTTTCATTTTCTCAGCTGTCAGGTACTACATTTACCTGAATTATGACAGTAGTTTCGGCCTCTGGCGCACAGAGCCTGCAAGTTGCAGGGGAATATCCATGTTGTGTACATAGGAGGGATGACTCCCATCAGGATATTTCAAAAGTTGTGAACGGAGAAGGTTGCAAGTAACGATAGAGACTAAGAAAAGAAAGTGAGGTATGAAAAGGTACCGAGACATAAGCTTTTGTTGCTTATTAGTGCTAAAAGGAACTAAATATAATGCCTTGTTCGATTTTTCACCCAATTAGTGTACGACGAAAGTATGACCTACGCACGAACTGACTCGACATCGCATACAGTAGCAAGTTAGGCAAGTTAACTAAAATTCTTCAATCGGTTCAGACGAAAGAATGATACTGCTTAAAAAAATTATTTCGCTGGAGTTCGT
The DNA here is from genome assembly GCA_014180765.2 of Marchantia paleacea. Taxonomy (NCBI): domain Eukaryota; kingdom Viridiplantae; phylum Streptophyta; class Marchantiopsida; order Marchantiales; family Marchantiaceae; genus Marchantia; species Marchantia paleacea. The sequence continues at coordinate 167,355 of MUAA02000108.1, read as the reverse complement.
TTTCTAACGCTATCCCTTGTTCAGTACATAAAGTTCTAGCAAACGCTTTAGACTTGTTAGTATGTATGTTGGATCCCTTGTCCAGTCCAGTTCTCCTTACCTTTTGCATCTCAGCCATTCTTCAAACAAAAGGCTCTAGGCAGGTTAGACTCGGTAACAAACTACGCGCAGATGTAGACGTATAGCGATATGCCAACTGGAATAAATATTTACGGTCTGTACAACAAACTCTCGCTAGTGGTTTTATTATTATCTATCTCTGTTTTATAAAAATCATAACGACTCTCTCTCTCTATCTCAAAGAAGTACGATTGCTTGTAGAGAGCGAGGTGCCCGCAACAAAATGAGTACCGTCTTTTCAACTCATCTGGATAAAAAGACGATATCCAAAATTTTCAGCTTCAAACTTTGCTCGATCTGCTGCAGCCATGGCTGCCTTTTGATCCACACCCATCATTGCACTCGGCCATGATGTTTGCGTGCTCCTAAGGAGACGTGTAGGCACCCCCGTGTGGTGACCCTTCCTCCGACGACCTACAGGACAAATCACCAACCATGCTTTCCATATGAGCAATGATATGTTTGACCTGCAAGTACTGACCCTTTCTTCTTTCAATGCAATAAGTATTACAGGAGTACTTCTGCGAACACTCGTGACGAGATATCCTAATAATACCTGACAATTTTGTTAGTGTTTTCATATCGGTCTTTGAATGTCATACATTTTAGAAAGAAACGGACATACCACTGGACCTCTAATATTTCCCAAAAACGTTAGGCTAGCAATCTTCAGAGTATGAATCAGAGACAAATCTTCATGCCAACTGATACTATCATACATCAGTATGCCATCAATAAACAGTCAAATGCGTGTGAATATAGCCTTGAGCAACGTCATCGACAACTTTGGTCGGTGGTGAATATGAGAGCGAAATCTCTACATGAGGCCACAGTACTTAGTCAACATGATTAGACTGTGATGCTAGAACCAACCATATGAACATGCGTGATAGTCTGCCAACTATGCATGGATATAACAAGCTGACCAACTATGGAACAATATTAACCGTGAAAATCAGCATATCAACTGGACACATGCGCTCTTAAATTCATGTGCAACAGGCCCAACTGATGGTTAGGCCTTTTCTTGTGAACAGACCTAAGCAGGAAAAAGTTACAAGAGCAAGCGCACATTAGCCTAAGTTTCTTCTGCTGGTCATTTAACTGGAGAATGTCGAGAAATCTCTGCACGAGTTAAGAAAGAGCATAAGCTGCCGTTGATGGTCACACCGTTTAGATACGGAACTCAGTTCGACTAAAGCAGAAACATTTCTCATGACCTGCGCTCATGCTTCGGTCAAGAAGCACCCTCAAACGACTAGACAAACGTGTGAAGTCCTGTTCTGATAGCTGAAAGATGCATATGGACCCGTTAAACTCCAGCTCAGCTATTCGGCTTGACAAGATTCACTTACTTTCTGGTGGAGAAGCAAGAGATGCAGCAGGATGGGCATTTCATCGTTCGTGTGTTCAGTGGGCATTCGCAGGTCCTCCTGCGCAGCCTCTCTTGATGTAGGACTTCATCATTAAAAAGGAGTCCGTTGCCCAAGATGGTTGGCTTCAGTAATCTGCACAATGATGATTGCTAAATTTAAGATAACCTCCATTTGTGGCAAGATTGCTAAATAAGCCCCATTCCCGAGTAAGAGCAATAGATGGACAAAACGTTGGGTTGATTCTAAGACCAAACTTTCCACCTTAAATGCTCTTTCAAATCCTCTACTGGGAAGAAATTAGTATCCAACTGACTACGGCACCCAGCCTTCACCAGCTTTAGCTACAAAGGTCTAACTGCGTGATCCTCCTTGCGTCTGCCATGATAGATCTCCTTAACGGATGGCTACTAACAGAGCTGGAGTCTAGAATATTACCTATTTTCCATTTCCTGCATTTCACCTTACCATTCCATACATCAGGAATGGACATTGTTGTACACACGTCATATAATTCCCAGCCAAAGGATCATCAGAACTCAGCCTTTACCAAAAACGTAGATTTAAGGAGTAATAAGAATGCAAGGTAGCTACTGGCACAAGCAGGTAGAATTTGGGACTTGATTCATTCAGTAAAGAATCCTGAAAGCATATAGCCATATTACTCGTTTAGACTGACTGATTGGAGCCAACCACAAGGGGCATTCCAATAAAAAATGTCTAATTTCAAAACATGCACAAACCAGTGCACATGACTTATGCTCATACGGATGACCTAGATGATGTCGTGCGTAATGCTTACAGGTTACTCATGTCTGCAGCGGGTAATGTAGATACAGAATGACGGTAACCCCAGGCCCTTTCAATTCAAGCCTAAATCAGCAATATAGTACCTCCATGATAAGTTCAGCAGAAGTCACTCAACTTCGGGAGTGAACTGCTGCAGTGAACACTTCTTGTAGGTTGCTACTGGACCAGAATGAGCAAGAGTTGTCAGTGGCGGTGACCTCGTGAGCAGCAAGAGGACTGAGATCATTAGACAAGGGTGAAAGTCCAAGAGGCGGTGAATAGGGAGCCCTTGCCTTCCTTGGAGAGTCTGGAAAGCTTCCAGAAACACCCTGTCCCTGGATGGCGGCCCTGGCAGGTCCATAGTTTGCTGTACTCATGTCAGAGAGGACTGACTGTCGCGGAAGTGCAGGTTTAGGAGAACTGTAGAGAGTTGATGGGAGCTTAAAAGTTTCTACATGGCCAACATCTGGAGTTTGGGAGAAAATAGAGAATCCACAGGAAACTCCCGATGAGGGACTTTGCATCCAGCTGTCAGTGCCTGGAAGGCTGGGCTGTGCATATGACGAGAAAAAACTGGAGGTGGTATCCACCATGGGAAGGCTCTGATATGCCACATCCCTAGCTAGAGGCCTGATTGACGCTGTTCGCTGAGTGGAGCAACGACTAATCTCGCCAAAGTGATCTCCCCATATATCATAGACTAAGCCATCAGAATTCAGCCCCGATAAACTTGTAGGAGCTTTCTTGTCAAATATGTCCTTCCATCTGGTACATTCATCTTGGGTGTAATCTCCTCCACCGTTACGCCATCCAATATCCCTGACACCTCTATCCAAATTCATATTTTCACAGTCGGCAAGAGGCTTTGCTATCTTCGCTCCTGGAGCTCTAGCAGCAGGTGGCATTGTGGACACGGGTACCAGGGGTGAGGAACAAACAGCCGGCTTAAGCCACTCGTGTTCGTCTTCCACATTTTCGGGTACACTGCAGCCGGATCCTCGATTATATATCCGAGGGAAAGTAGCTGAGGGTGTCAAGACGGGACCACCATATCCACCGTTTCTAACGCAGGCTCTCCCATCCAAGCCTCCGTCGTCAGGAACGTCTCCTTTCCGAGTCACGGGTTCACCATTTGTTGCCTTGCGTGCAACAGTAACCCAATCTTTCGAAGCCCCACGCTTTCCAATGATCTCCTCTTTACTCTTGTCTACTGATTTGTTAACTCGTCCAGACAAAGTTGACCAGCTCAAATCAGTTGCCTTTGCCATCTCTCTAAGAGCAGTGCTAGCAACATCAACACTCAGACTCTCACTCCTTCGGTAGGGAGGATTCGCAGGTTCCTTAGTGATCCCTGATCCAGATCTACCTGTTGGTCCCCGACGCTCTACGTCCACATCAAGCTTCGAAAGGGGAGTTACACTAGTCGCTCGAGAACCTCCCAGAACTTTTGAGTTAGGCAATCCGGCAGACAGACTCGGCACACTGGCCTGCATTTCTGGGTGATGCAAGGGACTGATTGGCCTTGACGGACTAGCTGGCGTTGCAGGCGATGCCGGAGACGATGAAGGTGAAGAACTTCCACTGCGACCTTTAGAAACGAATTCTGGCTTCACTGCTCCCACGTTGCTCCTTCGCTTCTTCCGCTTGCCTTTTTCTTTCTCAATGCCACACAAGCTTGAAGAGTGTGATTGTGATGGGGACAAGGGCTGTGACTTAGGAGAGAGAACCTGCCTGTACTGACTCAATTGATTACCCTTCCTCGGAGACCTAACTGATGATCGGGTCACAATACTGGAGTTCAAAGGCAAAGTGAGTGCTAAGGGCAGTGAACCCTTCTGTTGTGGACACTCTACTTCTCCTTGTTCGCTACAGGTCGAACTACTGTTGTTACAAGCTCCACACTTCGGAGAATTTGAGGCCGACGTCTGCTTCACAGGCGCCGAGATAACTTCGTCCAAAGGCTCCGGGGCAACCTTCGCCTGCAGTCCGTTCAGGCGAGTCACATGGTTTTTCTTCTCCACTACTCCTTTCCGGGAACTTGTGGAGGAAGGAGTCGGTGCTGCGTCATTCATAGGGCCTGCCAAACTGGACTTAGGTGTGCTCAATACTGCAGGAATAGAACCCCTAACCGTGAGTCCTTGAGTCCCAATTGAGGGTACCACATCTGCTCTATTGTCTTCGCAACCAGGGGTTGTTCCAAGAGAGGGTGTGACGCTATCCGCTTTAGCAGCATACGTTCCAATGCCTTTCACTGCACGAACCGGTCCCTTGAAGGTATCCTTCGGTCTCCCAGGACCACTTGCTCCGGTTCCATCTCCAGTTCGTGACTGAACCTCAGATTCACCACCAACTGACCTTAAACGCCCAGACAACACAACGGAGTTATTTGTCCTCGTTACCAGTACTGTATGATTGGGCGAAAAGGGAATGGGAGATGTCTGCCGACTTCCAATCCTCTGTTGAGAGACAGACCTCAAGTCGTTGGATGAAACCTGGTCTTGAGAAGGGTTTGAGGTCCGGTCGAACATGTCTTTCGCAAGCATTCGAATGAAGACTCTCAAGACCATCACAAGAAGAATGGTGGTCAGTCCGAGAATAGCGCTTTCCAAATACGTGGACTGAGCTACCTCTGAGCACAATGGCAGTATGTTCCGAGGTAAGTTTGCCAATAGTGGGATATGGATAACACCAGCAGAAGTGATGAGCTGCAAATCTCCCCGGAAGACATCCCCACTGGAATCTTGTTGGTATGAGATGGATGTGAAATCTGGCCGGTATGAGATATGAAGCTCAACAGTTTGCCCAGGAGCGAGTAAGAACCCTTCACAGGAATCGACTTCAAAACCGTATGCAGAGCACCCACCGCCCAACAATTCCACTGCTTTAACGTCAAGGTTGATGTCACCAGTATTCTTCGCTAGGAAGCCCCTTGAGACACGCTGCGGGCACAACGCTTTAGCCCTTTTGGCATCCAGGAATCCTGCATCCTGTTCCTCCATCCCACCTGCGACCAAATAGGCAACTCAGTAAGATATATCAAGAAGCTCCTCGGAGAATTCATCTTAATCCTGGAACTTGCGACGAGAAAGATGTCCTTGTAAACTAGTATATCAGTGAATGGCACCAGAATCATACCACTGAGAAATGGTCTCGAATAAGTCACGTTGAAGTCTAGCTGCAAAAGGTTGATAGGAAAATCCCCATCTACAAACGTGAGACTCCCAGAACCTCCCGAGCCTTGTAATGGTACCCACTCAGCGGTCGTCAGGTTGTTCACTACAGACAGAAGACCTGTCCACACGCATCTCTCTGTCGGTCGGAAAAGCACTGGTCCAATGGATACTGTGCCATAAGCTTCCACTATCATTTCAACAGCAGCTCCTTCCGCTATCGAGAAGACGTCTCTTGTTACATCAGACCTTTGACATGACATCTCCCTATTTACGGTATCCGAAATCACCGCTAATGAGCAACCTGGATCCACAGGATACAGGTCCATATATTTGCAAGATCCATGACTAGCTTCTGCAGTAGAGCCCACAACAACTTCCACGTGAATCGGGCTTCCGGTCGGATTGGTCACATTCAACCAGAGTGATTCTCCCATGCCAATCTGCACCGAAGGATAAATCAGTTGTGTCTGTTCAAGGATAGACAGTTCGCCCATGGAAGTTTCACTGCAGTAGACACTATCAGGCGTGTCTACTAGAGGTAGGGTTCCCGTGTCCAAGTGTAACTGCGTTCTCCTCGCAAGATCCTGCAACCAAAGAGAAAAAACGAATTCTTAAAACATATTCTATCAGGTGTCAATTTAGATGCTGTCAAATCCTGTTCGGAACCCAGCAGTGTAAACGGCTGCTGGACATCGCACTTGACATGCAAAGGAAGAGATTACGTGTAAAAGGTTTTGAAAGAGATAATATGAAAGTGCAGACCTTATACATGGCCAGTGGCACACTCAGGCCATTAGGAAATTGAACACGTTGTTCGTCGACTGCATCGCCTTCCACTAGAGACAATGATTCCCCGTCTTCATCACTTTCCCGAGGCACAAAACTTACGGACCCTTGGGAAGGATGGCAATCAACAGAGCCATGAAAGACCAAAGCCCTATAAGGAACCTCCACCTCAGGGCTCACCGAGCTGTTCGTTCTCACTACTAGCTTCCGATTCCTCATAAGCTCTCGAGGATGGCATTGAAAGAGACCAGCAGGAACAGTCTCTTCCCTGCCGCTGTAAGTCACCTTTGCTACCTCTCTTTCGCGATTTGGTTGCAACACAAGTTCTTTCAAGTATTCTATGTCAACTATGTTTTTATCCTCTACGAGGACAGAAATCTCCAATACTTGAACTGGTTCTATTCCGGGATTATACAGAGTAACAACCACAGTGCTAGCCTGGTCTTCCTCGGTCAATATCCCGAATTCCAATACCTCAGGTACTGGCACAACTGTTGAGTTATCTACACTCCAATCACTTACCTGAACATCTATCGGTAACATCAGTACATCGGAAGAATCTGGACTATCACTTGACAATGTTATGTGCACAGACCCGGAATATCTATCAGCTTTCACAGCCGAAAAGTCAAGCTCTGCTATAGATATGCTGGAGTGAGGCCCAATCTCAAGCTGTCCAGGTAACCTCATTTGGATAACAGCCGCTCCACCGTTCATCCCTTTCAAATCTGTCAGCTCACTGGTCATCGTAAGTACTCCACCTTTGGCTTTGTACTCACAATGGGATATACCTTTTAGGGAGAAGGATTCCCTTTCGCACGGCCCGCCTTTGACATCTGAGGTTGCAATTTGGTCTACATCCGCAGGCCTTGCATATACTTCACCAACTCTTAAAACTTCATCATGAGGATTGTGAAGCGAAATCGTATGCTGAAGAGATTCTCCAGAAGCCACTCGAAGTCCTTGCAAAGCTTGCACTTTGTACGGCGAGCCAATGCCCCTGCCCTGAGCCTGAACTAAGAAGCCACCCGCACTAGTTTGTACAATAAGCATGGCTTCGGCAAACCCCAGTGTTCTCGGCAGGAATACAATAGGAATAGAAAGCTCACCGCCTGGATCAACAACTTGTTCTTCAAAACCATGCGTATAGAACTGAGCATCGGTGCTGAATGGCTGGAAAACCTTCAATCCAGTGCTGTTGCAGGTGTTCACCACTGTAAGAGATGCAACCGATGGAGCAAACATAGGTTGTGTTCCCCATTCCAAAAATGGTGGGATAATATCCACGTGGGGTAAAGAAGATACAGGTCCCTGTAGTGTAGGAGATCCCAATTTCGATATGGCCAGAATTGGTTGTTTCAGACCGTAAGTTCCCAGAGGTGAGCACTTAACTTTCAGACAATCTCTAATAAGACTGGCAAAGTTTATCCGCTCAACGATACCGGACTCTCCCTTTGCTACTTTCGCTCGGGCACCATCTCCGGGTTGCCCTCGAAAGCCCCTAGTCTCTACGTGTGGTTCTGATTTGAAACCAAAATCATGCGACACCACACTCTCTTGTTGCGAAGGTGATTTTGATCCTCGAATTCCGGGATCAACAGAAAGTTTTCCAAAGGTGTCCGTGCAATCTCCTCCAAGGAGAGGCTCTTCATTTTTAGGTAATTTTCCAGTGATGCCTTCGGTCTGTAGGTAGCTTTCGGAACCACTACCGTCTTTCAGCCCGTCTACAGCACGTCCAGAAACTCCATCCGCTCTAAACAGATCACCAGCTGCTCCTACGAGGCAGGGCATGCCAAGAAGCAGCAGCAAGAGAGACCATGAGATAAATAGGAGCATGAGTTCGCTTCTTCGGGGGCCCTGCCAGCAGCACCACCATGATCTGCTACGAAGACATCAAAAGCAAAAGCTATTAGAATCAAAGCAGATAATGGGTTTAGGTGCGCAACGACCAAGGGAGTAAAAAAAGGAGAGAGTAAAACAAGCTGTTAAAGAAAGCTAGGCAGCGCTCCAATGCACAAGGAACTTCACTCGGACATAAAACACATTCAACCATAACTTAAAATCTTCTGCTAAAATTCCAGCCTTTTGACAAACAACTTTGAGACCAATTTTAGGGCTGAAGATTAGGAAGGACGAAGATATTTTGGAAAGCAGCCATAGGCCAAAAAGGTTGTCCAGCTCTATGAAACACAGTTAAAAAAAACAGACTGGATTACACCAAATAGACAGAGTCAGGTCATAAAAGACTCAAGCTCAAAGAACGAGTCTATTAACCAACCCAGCTCAAAAGAAGATAAGGATCCTAGCCTTGAGTGCAGGTGAAGTGGAGTGCATCAGTTTTCGGAAATAGCGGCTTCTTGCCTTGAGCTGATTCCAGCTGAATTCCTTCTTCGACTGAGTGACTTGATGTTAAAATTATTTCATTTTTTTACACTAGAAGATTTTACTTGCCTTGGTCCGAAGCTACAGGCCTCAAACAGAATCAAATGCCAGGAAGGGAACATTTTCTGATCAACTTCTAGCTAACATCATCTTCAAACAGTATAACCAACCAGTATAACTGAGCAATGAAAATTCACTTTAGGTTAAGACTGAGAAAATGTGAAACATCTGTGCATTCAAATAAACAAAAGTAGGTTCCCATCTTCCTATACCCAATTCAAGGTGAGAATATTCCTGTCCTGCAACTAATGTGGCACTTAAAGCAGCCACATCGTATCCTAGTTAGATCAAGGGACGACCCCAACCATCACAGTAAAAAATTCGTCAATGACCAGACAGTCGAACTGTCTGGCCATAACACCCACAATTCGCTGTCTTCCACAGGACGGGAGGAAAAAATCGCCTTGACGGCGCTTTCGGTTCTACGCATCGACTTGGTGCTCTTCTCCACATCCTTGGCTACTAGAAGAAGGTAATCATACATCCTGAAGGTCGCTTCGTGTTCATTCCAAATTGGTTCCGAGCAAGCATTCAGGTTGACATGCCTGAAAATAATTCGGAGCGACATTGTTTGGGTTGTCAAAAAGTAAGTGATATCCAAAGCTTCCTTCAGAGCTGCGTGAACAGGATCGTGAACTATCCCCCAGGACCTTCGACTGACCTCACAACGTATTGTCAATATCTCAGCTGGCACATACTAGGTGAAGCATTTCCTCTTCGAAAAGCGATGAATGGACTTCATGGGACCAGCGTCAGGTTCCCGTACAGAATACTTTCAAGGTTACGCTACTTCATAGGCCAGTCCCAAGAGAAGCATCAGAGGAACGAGACATGATCATCCATGCAACTAGAGTCTTGCCGCTGGAGCGAATCGAATGACCGCAGCAAAGCTGATGAGCGTACCAGACTTCTCGAGAGAGCACTACATTGCCATTCCGCAGTTTTACAGGTGCCTGCTGAAATTGCCACTGTCATAGTGATCAAACGTCAAGAAGATCAAGATTTGGCCTAATTTCGACTCAAGAAAGTAGACCAAAGTCGATATTTCAGCATATGGCGAGCGTGCAGATACCTTAAAGGTATCCCCGCGTATGTACACAACACTATTAGGTTCATAGATTGGTGAATCTGGTTCACTTTATGAATGTTCATCAAAGTGAGCAGCTGCTATACAAACTTCCAGGTTACAACACGTGCACACTCCCTCTCGTGAACCTCTTTCCCTGTTCTTATCTTCCAACACTACCAGATGCTCCAGCATTTCGACAGAAGACATCCTACCTTAAATAAGGAGTGCGAAGGCTATTACGTAAGCTCGTCTTGTCACAAGTCAGTAATTATCCTCTGGGTTCCCAACCAAAATTGAACATGCTCTTGGGATTCTCAGTCATGTTTGGACAGCAGAAATTTTTAGCCTTAAAAGAACTCCCCAGAAAACTCAAGTTCGCTTCTTACTCCACTCCACTCCACTCCACTTGAAGTCCAACAAAGCCATAACTCCATCTCTGCTACTTCGAAGTGACGGATAGAGGGTACCAAAAATAACGGGACATAGGACGAGCGCCGGGTCCAAAGCCAGATTTTCATCAACACCACGAGGATGAGGACCTTGCTCGCTACTGCTGCCGGTGCAAAAAAAACACACACACACACACACAGGACTCTGACGTAACACTTGCAGGGAAGAGATTGACTTCTACCGGAATACATACAAAACAAAGCTCAATCCACTTACCGATTCGAAACGTGGGAGCCTCGCCCAGAGCTCTCAGTGATGTGGGAAAGCCTCATGCTAGCCCGCCTTTTGTGAACATCTCCTTGCGCCCGTCCATAGAAAGACACAAGGTACGCACAGGAAAAAAATGAGGACAGAGGACAAGACCAGGATGCAGGCAACACCGGAAGAATCACCGAGCACCTCTGGGCGGCTGGGTACAGAAACACCTGAGGCGGCAAGCAGAAAAACAACGCTACCAATAGCGCCGCCATATATGTTTCTGTCTATCCCAGCTCGCTCCGGCTCCGTCGTGTCTCAGTATCCTTTTGTCTCCCCTTTCTCCAACCCAATCACCCCCACTTACTGAGCCCCCTCCCTCCCCGCTCTCTTCTAAAACTCGCTACGAAGTCTACACCGGTGCTTCTCGTTTCCGACTTTCATCAATCACTGCTGCTGCGGCTGCTGCATTCCCAATCTTTCTCAATAGCCGTGTCACGTTGTCTAATTTCCCGGGTAAGCAAATTCGATGCCACGACAGAATTCCCTCCATTCCTCTCTTCATAACTTCTATCCTCGCCTCGCTGGGCAATGCTTTCGCTCCCGTCCTTGCTCCACACAAAGTGCCGACTGGGAAGCCACAAATGCCGCACCCTTTGCTTCGCTTCCCTTCCTTTCACTCACCACCCGCACTCATCCCTTCTCGCATCCGTCTCGGCTCTCGTCTCCGCTGCTCTTCACCTTTCGTCCCGTCGATCATCGCCATAGTGTGTCCCACCCCGCCGCGCTCCCGTTCGATGACCATCCAGTGATTCCAATCCATTTCATGCCTTCCTTCGTTCTTCCGACCCACTTCATCGCCCATCGGACCTCGGTACTGTTCTGGTCTGTACGGGACTGAATCCACTCTGGGGATCCGGAGTGCAGTCTGCGTCGTCGATGGCTGGGATGAGGAGTGTATGCATGGCAGATAGCGAGCGCTGGAGTCCGGATGACGTTGAGGACCGGCACGGCCCTTTATAAAAGAGAGAATGGGACAGAAGTAAGAGAACACACCCTCATCCAAGTACCGGTCCAGTCGGTCACATCTACGCATTCAATGCTCGTCACCCATGTCCCAGGCTCTTGGAGCGCCGCTCTCTGCCTACACACACTCTCGGTACTGTACCCTTTGCTTCCTTTTTGACCTATGAGTACTGCTCCGACCGTCCGGCCACACCTTAGCCCAACCCACCCCACCCAGTGACCCAGTTAAGGATTATTTCTCCTCTTTTCTTACCCCCTTTTGCTCTAACCCTGTTCACTAACCGCAGGTCGCGAGCTACTGTATTTTGGAGTATGTTGGTTTGTTAGTTACAACAAAGCGCAGGAGTCGAGAGACGCCCGGCCGACGACCAATTCCAGCCGTTCATGTCCATATTCATCCCGCCTCCCCTCTCCATGTTATGGCAAGTAATGATGCGATTCTGCAGCATGATCAATAGCGGCAGCAGTAAAGCAAACCTACAGCAGTCGTAGGCGTTCTCGCCAAGCAGATTTCCAGAAGCGCGGCACGTGCCGACAAATTATATGTTCGTCCGCGGCCAACATGGGGATTTTTATAGAATCCCCGTCACTACATCAGGAACGCCGCCTCTTTGAAGGCAAGGACTGAGTCTCTGAGACCGACGGACGTCTCTTCACATGTGAATAAGATTCAGGGTAGACTTCACGCCGAACGGGGAGAAGAATGGACGGTAGAATGGGGGTTCACATGGCTACAAATTATTTTTTCTCAGGCAGGCAACGTACATCCGGCAGCAAGGAAAATGGACTACTTTGTACAGTAACTTGGTACAGCAACAAACAAGGAAATTAAATGGAAGGTACGAGGTAAAATTTATAACCTTTTAGAGCAGGTCACACATAATATCAAACCGGTAAGAACAAGTTACCACAAAAATCAACTGTATTTGCCAAGTACTTTCAAGGAGGGTTGAGACCACTTCTGCCCTTTGTGGTTACACCTTATCTGAAATACAGGTTAAAAGCCCTGCCGGAACCCTCCCCTCGTTACTGCGCTTGAATGACGACCAAGGCGGGGGAAGGGCCCCTGGTCGTCAGGCAGCCCCACCTACATGCCGCAGAGGGCAATATTCTGCCACGGGAAGAGGATTCACGAGCCATGTGAAACCCCCTGGAGACTGAAGGGAAGGAATCCTTTCATTCATCTCCTTGGGTCAACTCCAGAGTCTCCTCTCTTCTGTGGGATGGGGAGGTGTGGTCGGGACTCTCGGGGGCTTATCTCCACTCCATCCACACCCGACCCTGTAGGGTCGATCAGAGTGTCAGCCTAGTACCTGACAAGTAACAAATCAGTTGTTGCTACCACTTACAACCGGTAAGATAGCGCGCTATACCGGCAACGTAGTACCCTCCAGTTTCTATCCATGAAAGCTTCCGACCATTCCCTGAACTCGCATCTGTTTTCCCAGATATTTTAGCAACATATGGGTTAATACTTTTTTAACCCAAATGTTGCTACAATATCATTCTACATTTACATTACTTTTACTTTCAGTCGTTATTCTTGTTATTTGTGTTCTTTATCACCATCACACCGGGCAACTCTCTATTTCATGGTTTGACTTCCATCGCTCTCACCCTGCTCCTTTTTTCTGTGCCTTTTGGCTCTTGTCTCTCCTCACTTTCTGTTTAATTTCCTCCGGTCCAATGCGTCTTAGCCTTTCATGGCTGTGTCTCCTCATGACACACACGGACACGCACGGTTACCTGAGCGAAGAGTCCAGGACAGTTGAGATGAAGGGAAAGAGGTCAGGGGTGGTGTAGTTTTGCAGTCTCATTCCGGGAATAACTGCGTCCCCACGTAGTTCAAAACATGTCAACTATTCTCGGCCATTTTCAAGATATCTTGAAGAGCTCGATTCGATCAGACGTCCAGATCGCTTGGCTCCGGTTTCTTGCTTGCAATCGGATCCTACCGTACTACGCAGCACTATACAGCAGGCCGGTATCGTACATGAACAACCTCTGGAACCAAGTGCGAGGCCCGTACCGTAACTTTCACTGCAGTATTGTACAACGCTCTACTATACCACATCCAGCAGTTTGCAACGTCATGAGGAACGAAATTGGAATTTGAAGACTGGTCAGTTAAGTTGAGTGTGTCATAGTACCGTAGATCGACTGTCAGCGGTGTAGATGTCGAGGAGAGTGAGTGCTCTCAACTAAAAGGGTAGGAGAGTACACAGCACAGCCTCGGTGACTGAGAGTAGGGTACGTTCTCACCTCCTTGCAAGTTAACTTTGAATTGGGTAAAGTGGTGATTCGGATTGTCCCGTCCAGTGGTACATATTCGAATCGGCAACGAGAGTTAATTTTTCAGTACAGTCTATGCATAATGACGTTCTTCAAAGCTGAGACTTATAATCATCGCCAACTACACCGACATTTTTGTTCCAGTTCGTACACACCGCTGGATTGTCCTCAAGCCCTTGTTCACTAACTCTAGTACTGTAGTAAGAAGTGGGCGACTCGATCGATTGATTCGACCTTCTTGAATCTCATCTAAAAAAATTGAAACGTTTGAGGCTCCCACATTTGAACCTCCTTGTGGAAGTCATGGTTGGTCTTCGAGCTGTCCATGAGATCTGCCAAAGCTTCGGAATATTAAAGACAGCCCGATGCACTGTGCTTATTCCTAACTTAAGTTCCTGCTCGCTTTCTTGTTGACTATATCGACGGAGTCTACTCCTGAGTCAGGTCTACTTAGTGGTTTGGACTTTGTCTGCCTTTTGCTTTGTTTCTTTGTTGGTAGTTTTGTCATGGGTTTTTTAATCGATGTGTGTTATACTCCTCCGTACCTTCTGTCCACCAACTAATCATCCACCTCTTGGTCATCCTCGATATTTTGCTTTGTCGATGTAATGCGGAGCTAATCCAGGTTACGCTAGGACCCTCTAACTGAACGAGGAATGTAACCAAGTCTTTGGCATCCTTCACTTGTTCAAGTTATTAAAGATTAACTCTATCTTCTCAGAGTGCCCATCTATTTTATTTTATTAATTCCAAAGAACATCCCTACTTTTCCATCTGAAATACAAAAATCAAATCAAATTACGAGCTTCCAACTTTTTTTTGGACTTTCATCTCAAATTTCTAAAAGATTATTTGAAGCGATAATATAAATCATGACATTATTCGGATAACTTACTTTAGTTATTTGAAAGTCAGTAACAACTCTATTTTATACATAAGCTTCAGTAGCGTTTTCTTAACCCTAACCCTTTCATATAAAAAAAATTTATGGTAAAATATAATAAAAAATAAAAAATGGAAAATTTTCATAAATGCCACATTGGTCATAAGCAGAATAATATTTTCTTTCAAAAAGCCTGTTTAAAATTTGGTCATATCAAATCGTGTTCTAATATTTTACGTTAATTTTATTTCAAGTTGTATATTGATACCGAAGAATAGTGCACAGTCAGCTGTTTCCAAAACTGATCATGAAAAACGAAGAAGAGAATATTTTCTCCACCCATAGGATGCTCCGAACGAAGCCCTAACACACGACGATGCAGACTTTATTCTTGCAATGGTTGCAGTAGTAACCATTGTTACAGTAACTATTCCAAGTCAACAAGTTCCAGGGATTGTCAATACGCGAGATTATATTTCAAATTATATTCCAGTACCTTGCAAACCCCTAATGTGGATCTTCTGTATACTTCACAACGATAAAAACAAAAAATGTTAACTGAGAAAACTTTGTCTGCTAACGAACCTCTAACGTCCTAAGATTCAAACTGACACTAACAAGATCCAGAAAATATCATTCTAGTCTACACACTATCAATTTGCCGAAATAAAATTATGGGGTAGTACTTATTCTACTACTCAAACTTCTTATGGAGAGAACATCGGTACACACGTACTTTCTACGCATGCTCTCCTTATAACCTCCTCATACTCAGGCATAGCTTTAAGTTCAAGGCTAAAAACAAGAAAGCTCTTTGGAAAAGGAGATAATCTAAACTCTTTATAAAGAACAGTACTTTCACATCTCACTTCTAAAATTTCGACCACTGCTGGTCTTTGTAGATGTTCTAAAAACTTCAGCCGACAATGGAAACAATTGAAGAATCTTAGGTGAACGTGGATACTTTCGACGCTTTGTTCTGTACGCCAGTTCGAACATTTCAATATAAGATTCCGAAGTCTAGGTCATGTAACTTACGTATTCCTGGTTTGAGCGACCAAGGTAAAAAGTTGGAAGACCTTTTAACACAAATTTACCTGTTGTTACCAAGAGAGTTTGGTATGGTGCTATTCCCATTGTGCGCATTCTTGTCCGTATTTGCATACATTAAGAAGAATAGAAGCAGGATAAACCCTTGACAAAGTCTGACTTCCCCTTCTGTCTTTTAATATTATGTAAATGTATAATGTACAAGACATGAACCAGTACCTGATTGAAGTTTAAACTCATAAATTGACAAGTGACTTTTCATTAATAATTTAAATAGACCACGCAGAATGCTACCACGGTCATGAAACATGGACACTGCAGGATAATGAAGAAATTTCAAGAAATTATATCAACAGGGTTTTGTCAACAGGGTAGTAAGTTGATGATTGTTTGTTTCTACTAATATTATAGAATACTTCCTGAGCACCAGCCAGACGTAGTACATTATATCACTTTTGTTTGAATTCAATCCACTGTTAGCGTCAAATTTGTTCTCTGTTACAAAATATAAGTAGTTAAATAGTGGAGCTCTTGTTGATAGAGATAATTTTTATACAAAATGTACGGAAGCTGGAGCAACATTTCATTTTCTTTAAGTCTGACAAATGACGGGGACAAGACGTTTTCTTAATAATTTTTTTATCTAGCCTCTGAAATTTCCATTTTTTTATTTGTGAGTTGTATTTTCTTTTGGATTACTTTGACTTTTATCCTTTGTTAAATAAACCAGATATATAAATTT
Organism: Marchantia paleacea; assembly: GCA_014180765.2. Classification (NCBI taxonomy): domain Eukaryota; kingdom Viridiplantae; phylum Streptophyta; class Marchantiopsida; order Marchantiales; family Marchantiaceae; genus Marchantia; species Marchantia paleacea. Next base: position 150,965 of record MUAA02000108.1, on the reverse strand, counting down.
GAGAGCGAACAAATCTGAATTGTTTCCGTAGCTCAGGTAATTTTTTTCAAAAATAAAAGAACAACAAAAACTCTTATTTTTTTATTCTTTTTTATTTCCAATTTTAGTTGTATGAATAAGGAATGTGTTCTTGTCATCTTGAGTTTTGGAATCAAAAAATAAACATATACAGCGAAAGCATCAAGTCTAAACAAAGATAACAAACTACAATACAGCAAATTACAGCACTTGGAAGTGATATTCTTCCTTGTTATTTCCGCTACTGAATGTCACATATTCACAATGTTTACTCCTTGTTTTGTAGCCCTGTCCTAAGCCTCCAAAGTCCTCGACATCAGAGGAGCTAGCAAGTGCTTGATGACGGTTTTGTTATAAAAGATACAGATTGAAATCTGAACAATTTGTTTGATTCAATCTTTTTATCCAAATCTGTCTGTTTCTGTACAGTTGAAAGCAATACGTGCGTGTTGGGAAAGAGGCAAACTTCTTGTTAAGCTGTCATGATCACACATTCATCCATATACTGCAGTCATCATACCTACAAATCTCTACTAAGTTGATGGGGTCTTCCCATCCCTTTGGCTATTTTACTTGGCCATAGCACTAAGTTGTGATAGAAATCATCCATCATATGACCTTTGCGAAAAATCTCACATCTACGTATGTTAACATGACACTCTATTTGCAAAAGGAAATACTTTTGAGGTCCTATAAGCAGCATATTAAAGAGGAGAGATGATGTCAATCATCATACTTGTGCATGTACTGTTGAAAAAACATGTAACGTAACCCGAAGGACTATGACGGGAGCGAAAGGGAGAGAGTAGAGTAGTTTAGGAGGCTGCGATTATTTATTCACATATTGTAGGGTTATATTTTGCCAAATATGGATAATTTTCTTCATTTTTCAATTTCGGTTTCATTGATATCTAAATTAAACACTATGGAGAATTGTATCCAGAAATGTAGAGAATTTATTATTTTTAGAGTTTTGAGTAATTTTTCTCAAATCAGACATATGGATTGGGTATTCTTTCTTCCAATTTATTCCTCTTCGTGCCGTGATTCTATTGGAACTCGTTGGAAATTTATGGAGATCGGAATAGAAAGTTATGAGTACTTTTAATAGCATATTTTTTGATAGTTAGCATTTCCTCATGTGAGGTGGTGTCAAGGGGTTATGGTTTTGCAGGTCGGAGTAGATACATGATGGATTGCCTTGTATCCTTATCGTTCTCTTTGTGCTAGTTATAGCTTCACTTCCCCTCATGGGACCGCCTAGAGCAATGTGTGATATATCATGTCCGGTGTGTCATCGTCTCTTTACCTCATAAGGGGTAAAGACCTACGTGGAAAAGATGCACAAAAATTATGATTGGATCACTTGAGATGCACAGGTGACGAGGGCAATCACATCGATATCGATATTTGTCATTTCAAAAAATATACATACCACATCGATTCTTTCGTTGATCGTTTCGGATATACTAATCGGGTCCTAGGAGTGGTTAGCATCCCAATCAAGTCTTTTTTAGTGCTTTTTGAGACTAGGTTCCCATGTCCACGTTCATTTCATAGTCTCCCTCATGCAATCTATGACAAAGCTAGATGTGCTTTTTACTTATCTCTTGATCGTTGACAGGTGATCATATGGACAAATTAGATGTTTATGTTATATTAGGGTGGACATGCTAGACATATGGAGGTGCCAACTGGATGATGGAGATTCTGTGTAGGGGATTAGGCTATAGTGCATGAGGAGTCTGCACGGGCCACACATGTTAGGAGTTGGATTAAGCCACATGATACTTCTAATTTGGCTCGATTGCAACGGTGTAGGATCTTGGGGTAGGCCGGAGAGTATAGCATGGCTGCACTAGTCCTTCATCCTTTGTCTGTCGCTAGTCCTACTAAGGAGACTATTTCTTCTTTATACCTTTTACATCCATCCATAGGCAAAAAAATAACATTAAAGGTCTTGGAGTATCAGCCAAAGGAGCCATTATGTCTTGATAGATTACTTTTTGCCCATTCTCTATGCATATCCCTACGCCTATAAGTGATGGTATATGAGCATCTTCAAGATTGCTTTTAGGCATATGATCCCTCTAGTTGTTTCATGTAGTTCTTGTAGATGGCTGCATCATTTGCAAGAGGGAAGATTCTGTTGATAGTTAATCATGTGATAGGTGCTAAGTGGCTTCTCGCGATGAAGGACACTTAAAGCATTAGACTTATTGCTATCAGGGAGATCTTATTATGATGTGTTAGTTGTACCATGGTTTTGCAGCATTGTTCACATTTCCAGCAACATCATTATCCACACTAGTTTGGAGTCGCCACACCATGAGATTGTGAGACATTATCGTTGAGTATTAGAGCAATTCTAGATATTCATCCAAATTGGATTATCTTGCATGTGAACGTTTAGAACGCTTTTAATAGTATCTCACATACATCTATCTTTAGAAAGCTTGGTGGACCTTTATTGACTCTCAAGCCTATAAAATGAAGCTCGGTAGTCAAGTAATCAAAGTCTACCTAATGTGATCCATAAGGTCCACAATGTGTGCATCATCAATTAAGGAGTGAAACACACAACTAGATACGAGACCTAGTGTAGGGCTTGGACCTTGGACCTTGGTCTGCATTGGGCATTGCTCCTCATCTTCAGCTTCTAGAGGGATGTATGATATAGATATACGGCTTACACATTCTAAAAGTGTCAGTAGGGTCCGAGGATTTTTTTCTCAGGCTATTTATATGTGGCACTTGCAGAGGATGTATTGCATATAGATGAACTTTCTCTACTAGGGGATTTATAGTTGACATTGGGTATACTCTCGTCTAGTATTGCTTGTCGATCCACTTACCTTCTTTGCACGGTTCCTCCTTCACATGCATTCATATCACGCTTGACAACCTTTGATAAGAGGATTATGACGTCTTTGTTGAAATCATCATACTAGAGATCTTCGAGTGTGTGATAAGAGATTTCGTAAGAAGAAAAACATTTTTGTTGATTTTCTATGGAGTGGTAGGCTTATTATCAATGGAATAGACGGCATCTATAGCATTTTTGGCTAGTTGGACACTCTCGGTATTTTTGTTATCTTCCATATTTGTGGTTGAAGATATGCCAATCTTTAAGATGAATTTGAGGGATAGCAAGGGATGTGGATACAATATCATTTCCTTTACAAGTAATATGACGATTTACAAGAGATGTTTTAACCCTTGAAGTATGAGATGAGCTCTCATCTTTTTTCTCTTTGTTTATTGATTGGACTAGAGGTCCAAAATCTACCTTGATGAACTGACAATTTCAATCGATTCTTCCATATTTGTGGTTGAAGATATGCCAATCTTTAAGATGTATTTGAGGGATAGCAAGGGATGTGGATACAATATCATTTCCTTTACAAGTAATATTACGATTTACAAGAGATGTTTTAGCCCTTGAAGTATGAGATGAGCTCTCATCTTTTTTCCCTTTGTTTATCGATTGAACTAGAGGTCCAAAATCTACCTTGATGAACTGACAATTTCAGTCGATTCTACATTCACTCTTAGTGGATTTGGTCATTTTTTGTACTTCTAGGGCTCGTCTACGTTCTTGCTTCAGCAAGGATGCATGCTCATGAATCTTGGCTCGATCATGCATAAGAGTTTTCTGACTTGCACCAGCTACTTTTTCTACATTGATGAGATTCCGTCATGGCTTGGCCCATAGATCGACATCTTCATTACTCACATGTGAGTGTTGTATTGACTTAGATGCAACATGTGTCTATATGAGTAGCTGATTCTTCGGAGGGTAGAGAATAGCTACCAATAATATCATTATGGATGTGATGTTTGCTATGACGTGAAAGGGTGGATACCTCACATGGAGGGAGCGTTGGTATGCCTTGTAATCTACTAGGATTAAGACATACCTATATTTAGTATATGAGGACCAAGTTACTATTGTAGACGTGATGGTTACCGATCCTATGCATGACATAGTTTCAAAGGGGATTATTACCCATCCTTCTAGTAGAGCGGCAGCAACCAAGATCTTCAATTATATGGGTATGCAAAGAGGTCAACTCTTTGTTCCTCTAGCTTTGGAGTTATATGGAGCTATGGACGCTGATTTTGACATGTTTGTGAGAGAGTGCGCAAGAGCCTACCATACAATTCAGCATGGGGTATCACTAACTTTAGCTTATTGTATAGCATATTTTAAGCAACATGTTTCCATTGATCTTCATAAAGCACTAGCTAGTGCAAATCATAAGAGAGCAATCACATTAGGTGATGTTTTTTCGGATACTCATGTTGTTTCTAGACCATTTGATCTAGATAGTTTGAATTTTTTATGTGTAACAGAATATATTTTCCATTGTGATGCTATTGAGATCTAGCCCCATATTATTCCTTTGATTTCATCCATGTATGACTTGATGGGGCCTTCCCTTTATTTTTGTTATTTTACTTGGCCTCATTATTATTCATGTTTAAAGTATTAATCTCTTCGTTATTTCATATCATATAAAGCTTAAAAAATAAAGTTCAATCATATATTTTGGTCCAAAACACAACTGTAAACTAGTATATTAATCTAGTATAAGGGTTGAATGTTTCAAGTGATTGATAAAAGGTATGCCGTAAAATGAATATGCCGCAAGCTAAAATATTTTCAATCTTTACACCACGATTATCATACTTTCTAAGCTAAGAAAATTCTAGAATTTAGAAAAATTCAAAATTTTTCCTATAAATTTTTTTTAATTTTTAATTTTAGAAACTAATTATCAAAATTTTCAAGTTTGATAATTTAAAATATATAATTAATGTTAGTGGAGTGTAATTATTCATAGGTGTTTTATGACTTTCACTTGCCAAGAATATGAGGCGTTTAGAGTATAAAATAATTTTTTCCCTTGGTTATGATTCAAACATTTGTAATACATGTGATGATAAAATAATTATAACATGCATTTCAATATTAATTTCAAATACAAGTATTTTAATTTAATAAAATAAATAAATCTTGTTGTGCACATACATATCATATCACAACAAACATCGTTGTCACATCAAACATCATAATATATAGATTGTCATATACCAACAAAAGTGTACCACAATAATCTTTTCTACTCTCAAAACGTTCACAAGAACACTCCTCTCATTAACAGAGCATAAAAGAGAGATTACAGTTGAGCCAAACTCATTTTAAGCTTTAAAGACTTCAAGTTACTATCCACCATAACCATGCTTTCAAAGGCTCAACTTCAAAAATAATACATTAAGAAGCACCAATTCAAACTCTACCCCTTGAGCCCCTAGTCTCCTAACGGCATTGTTAGTCCTAAGGACAGGTCCAATGTGAATGGTGCTAACATCAATATAGGCTGTAACTAAAGTATATGCTCTACCTACACACACCTTCCTAACTAAATGTGATACTATTGGGGCCTAGCCCCATGTTACCGGTTTGGTTCCATCCTTGTACGATTTGATGGGGTCTTCCCATCCTTTTTGTTATTATACTTCGTCTTTCCCTTGCTACTAAAGGTATTGCTACGTAAGTTGTGACAGTGGTCATGCATATATGTATCACATCACAACATACATCGTTGTCACATCAAACATCATAATACATGTATCGTTAGATATCAACATAAATGTACCACAATTGTCCACCTAATTGGTAGTTAGGTCTTTCTAATATCAAATAGCCATCTAGTCTATTAACATTATATGACTTATGTGGGCTAAGATCAAGAGATCGGGTGCTATAATGCCCCATTGTTAGTCACATGTACGCAATCCATACCATGTAACGATCAAATCAGCTTACCCGCTAATTGCATTGAGGACATCTCCACTATCCAATAGGCATCAAATTGAGAGGAGGTATCAAACATGACATATGTCATCGTCTCAAATAAGAATCACATATCAACATATTGGTTGTTCCACCAGCTGATCCACATAACATACATCTCAAGCCTGTCTGCACAACAGTCAGGCTTGGATCCATGATACCATCAATATTTGAAAGGTCACATGACACACAATTATGAACATGATCCTTCCAAATCATACCATCATAACCCTCTAGTATCAAAACTCAAGAAAGTAAAACCTCACGTACTCATAGACTTGTACGAACAACAATAATATTGAATATGGTCGATGTACTCTCCTACAAATAAATGTAATCACCAATATGAAATTTGTGAATTTAATGCTGATATCCACCCCCTCAAATGATAACATGGTGCAAAATATCTCTATGCTAAACAATAACCAAGTTCTCAAAAGCCATGGGCATTACTCTATAAAAGAGTTCTGTCATTTGAAAACACAGCCTTATCCAAACATGAGGGTTTTCAAATTCCAAGACTTTAGCTGACTCTCAACGAATAGATAAGATAAATTTGGATCTTTTTCATATAATAAAAAGTATGATGAGAAGGACGTTAGAGATGCTTTTTTGCCAAATTGATAACCCATGGTCAACCACGGTATCAGGATGTCATAGTCTCCAAGATGACCTTCCTTCAATCTAAACTTTCTTAGTCATATTTTCACCTTTAGAAAAAAACTCTATTTGTTGGACCATCAGCCTCATGATGATCTCCAATGATCGATCAATGCTTGATCACACAAAGCCTGAAATTCACCCAAAAATTTAGTACCATAATCAGTCAACACCTCCACAAATGCACTAAATCAACTTAACACAAAAGATAAAAACGCATAAAAAGTTCCTTCACTTGATTTGTTAGTCCATGCAACCAACTCAATCCACTTGGAAAAATGTTCCATGACCAACAAATATTGATGATATCATATAGTCAACAACAAAGGTCTTGTAAACTCCAAGCTCCAACGAAACCTAAGTTTCATAATAATTGGTAGGGGATGTAACTGTGGTGTAGGAGCATTGAATGATGTTTCAACACGATCACATATCATACATTTGGCCACAAACTGCTAAATCTCAGTTTGCATATCTCTCCATCAAAAGTGATTTTGAAGTAAGCTATATGTTTCCTTCGCTCCAAAATGACCTAACTCCTCATGAGCATGTTTGATCAACTTGCTCTCTAAGATGAAAATTGCACAGCACGAACATTGTCATCTCCCCATACACAAAGAAGATGTCTACCTTCTCATCTAAACTGTCAAGCTCTTTATAGAACTCAATCATGATCCTTGGTACTCAAAATATCCACCAAAGCACATGTACAAAAATACTCCAACACTATCATGTCACCATGGATGTTCGGCTTAATGCTAAATTATTATTTGTGCTCAATGTTTGATCCGGATGGTAGAGATTGCCCCACATGTCTATCACAACCACTCAATACTTTCATCAAGAGAAAACACAATATCCAATATAATTGATGTTTCATATAATAAAGTGACATCTCTCTCACTCTATGTCTCAACTCCATGTCCAATATTCCATACCAATATTGGACATCTTGTTCCTCTGTCAATCCATGGATAACAGTAATCAACGGACGCATTCGAGTATACACCTTTTAAAGACTCTCCCCTATTTTTCGTGGTAACTCCTACAAGCTTTTTAGCTTGTTAGTCCCCATCCCATGGTAGTCTCTTCTCACATGTGCTAAGACTATAAGAATAAGTTTAAAGATTGGAACTCTTTCAATTCTAGCAACTCCAACTATATCATCAATGACAAGTACAAAAGATGAACTCGTGCCACCAAATATTGTACCAAAAATAATAGATATGTAGTTTAGAGACTAGTATTGTCTCCATAACTCAATCTCCTCGGGGGTTTACATAGTAACTCATTATAATCATACATCGGTGGATCCTCCAAATGTTGGAATAATCCTTTCCAAGCCATAAATGGACTAAACAACATAGAGTTATGTTATCTTATTATAACACGGCTACTATGAGAAGATGATGACATGTGTCATCTTCAGAGCTTTTGTTATGACAATCATATTTTAGGTCAGGATGACTGATGGCTCATTGTAAGGCTGTTAAGATCCCACAGTTGGATTGATTTTCTAGAGTCAAGATGTGGATAAGGTGTCGTGCACATACATATCGCATCACAACATACATCAATGTCACATCAAACATCACAATACATAGATCGTTATACACCAACACAAATGTATCACAATAATCTTTTCTACTCTCAAAACGTCCACAAGGATAGCATAAAAGAGAGATTACAGTCAAGCCAAACCCACTTTGTGTTTCAAAGACTTAAGGTTCATGCACTAGCTACTATCCACCATAGCCACACTCTCAAAGGTTCAACTTCAAAAATTGCCCTCCAAGGAGCCCTAATTGAAACTCTACCCCTTGAGCCCTATGACCTCTAACAGCGTTGTCGGCCCTTACGGCAATTCCAGTGCGAACGGTGCTAACTGCACAACCGGCTTTGATTGATGTATTTGCTCTTGCATACGCCCACCTACCTAACTAGAGATGCCACTACATAAGTTGTGACAGCTGTTGTGCACATCACAACATACAGTGCTATCACATCAAACATCACAATACATAGATCGTCATACACCAACACAAATGTAGCACAATCGTCCCCCTAACTGGCGGTTAGATCCCTCTAACACAAGGTAGCCATCTAGTCCATAACATGATATGCCCTTCATGGAGCTAAGATCAGAAAGTCAGGTGCTACAATGCCCCATCGTTAGTCGTCTTTCTGCAATCCATACCATGAAATAGTCAGACCTGTTTACTTGCTAAACACATCAAGCACATCTCCACCGCCCACTAGGCACCGGATTGAGAGGAGGTGCCAAACATGGCATATGTCATCCTCTCGAACAAGAATCATAAATCAACATATTGGCTAAACCATCACCTAATCCACATAACATACATCTCAAGCCTACATGCACAACTGTCAGGCTTGGATCCATAGTACCATCCATGTTTGCAAGGTGACATGCCGCACAATTACACACATGATTCTTTCAAATCACACCATCACGACCCTCCAATACCAAAACTCTAGAAGATAAAACCTCATGTACTCGAAGAATCGTGCGATTTGTCGTAACATCCAATGTGGTCCGTGCATTCTGCTACAAGTAAACATAATCACCAACATGAAATCTGCGAATTGAAGCTCGATATCCATCTCCTCGGATGGTACCATAACGCAAAATATCTCTATGTTGAGCAATAGCCATGGGCATTGCTCTATAGAAGAATTGTGCCTTTGAGAACACACCCTAATCCAAACATCAGGGTTATCCAAGTCCAAAACTTCAGCTAACTCTCGACAAATAGTTACAGATAAGTCTGGATCTCTACCATATAATAAAAAGTACAGTGAAAATGACGCTAGAGATGCTTGCCGGCTAAATTGATAGCCCATGGCCAACCATGGTAGCTAGATGTCCCAGTCTCCTAGATGACCTTTCTCCAAGCCAAACTTTCTTAGTCCTCTCTTCATCATCTAAACAACTCTCTTTGCTAGACCATCAACCTCGGGATGATCTCTTGAGATGGTACAATGATTGATCAATGCTCGATCATACAAAGCTTGAAATTTGCCCAAAAATTCAGTACCCTGATCAGTCAACACTTTTGCTGGTGCACCAAATCGGCTAAGCATCATAGCAAAGAACGCATAAGCTCTTCCCTCATTTGACTTGTCAAGCAAGGCCACCAACTCAATTCACTTGGAGAAATGCTCCACCATGACCAACACATATCAATGATGTCGTATAGTCAATGGCAAAGGTCCTGCAAAATCCAAGCTCTTACGATAATCAAGTCCCATAATCGGTAGAGGATGTAATTGTGGTGTAGGGGCATTGAATGATACTTGAACACGATCACATACCATACATCTGGCCATGAACTGTTGCACCTTAGTTTGCATACCTCTCCACCAATAGTGACTTTGAAGTAAGCTATATGTTTGCTTTACTCGAAAATGATCTAACTCCTCATGAGCATGTCTGATCAATTGTGCTCTCTGAGATGGAAGTGGCACAACACAAACACTGCCATCTTCCCATACTCGAAGAAGGTGTCTACCTTCCCAACTGAACCGTCGAGCTCTTTGTAAAACTCAATCTGGCTCCTTTGCACTCAAAGTGCCCACCAAAGCACATGTACAAAGATACTCCAACACCACCATGTTGTCATGGATGTCTCCATTTACCATCAAACCATTCTCAGTCTCAGCGTCCACGGCTAATATATCTACTCTCTGACCCAAGAGAGATATCACATAGCTCTCAATCACCAACATACTTAAAAAGGTAGATGCATGTCAACCCTGCACCTCATCATGTTGGCTAAGTACTGCTCCCAAACCCAACATACTCCAATCAGTATGTACTTGAAATAGACGACCTCTCACAAGTCTCCTCAAAATCGGAGCAGATGTCAACCTTCCCTTGAGCTCAAGAAAAGCTCTCTCCCATTCATATCCCAGACGCCACTCTTGATCTAGCTTTGTCAATTTTTTCAAGGCTTTGGACATAGTGCTAAATCCTCGCACATATCGACGATAGAAGTTTGCAAATCCAAGGAAGGCTCGAACCCTACTCACATCTGAGGGTTGTGGAATACGCAAGATTGCCTCCACCTTGGTTTGCTAAACTCCCAATCCTCCTGGGTATATGGTATGATCCAAGCATTCTACCTGCTCTTGAAAGAACTTGCACTTACAAGGATGCAACTTGAGGCCATGAGTAATCAGTTGTTCAAATACCTCATACAAATGTATCTCATGCTCCCTCACTGTAGCACTATACACTAGAATATCATCGATGTAGGCTTAGGCACAATCAAGTCCGGCTAGGATCCTAAACATCATTCTTTGGAACTCAGCATGTGCATTCTTCAACCCAAATGGTAAGAACTTCCATTGATACAACACATCCTTGCCATGCGAATCAATTGCCCAAAAGGCTATTTTGGCCTTATCCTCATCTCAAATCCGCAACTCATGATATCATGCTTGTAAATCCAATAAACTTAAAAGCTTTGCATGCCCAACTAAATCAAAGATCTCCTCAAGTGTAGGCATAGCATATCGATCAGATTTTGTCTGTTGATTGATAAATCGGTAATCACCACACATATGTCTATATGTATAATTGCCATGTATATCCTTCTTGACTGGCATCACCATAGGAGAGGCATACTCTCCATATGATATCTCCTCCAATCCAGCCTCAAGAAAGTTTTGACACCTATTTTGGATCAATCTCTCTCCATATCATTATATCGATAGGGATGACTGAAGATTGGTGTATCAATTGTCAAGTCAATCCATATATCCGGTCTCTTCAAACAACCTAAATCCTTCATACTGAAGGCATAACAGTTTCTGAAACTACTCTGAAACCTCCACACCCTACGTCTTTCTTCTCATGTCACTTTGGGACCAATCTCAATATCCCAAATCTCTTCTCCATCATCATTAGAGATAGAAGATGTAGTATCTGATTGCTAAATGATAACCTTTTGAGCAGAAAGCTTTTTCTGCTCTCTCATACCAGGCTCCACTAACTCAGTGTGAACAACTCCAGCAACTCTAGCTGTACCCTCTTGAGTTGTATCATAAAGGTCCATAGTGGTAACCACCGCTTTCTCCGCACAAAAAACTCCAATCATACTCAAAGAAGACTCTACCTCTCCTTCTCTAACATCCCCATAAGACCAAGGATGAGATTTTGGGCACTTCTTGCCCCCACCTTTTACCTCCACTGTCTCGGTAGGCAAAGAGCTTACCAATGGTCTTGCAGTCATGGACCGCATGCGTCTCTACTCAGCCAATCCGAGGCTCATAATCCATGTCAAACAGTTTAGGTCCATAACTTGATCCAACACCTAATGTCGTGATGCCTCTGACAATGTAGGTACTGCTGTAGTATCGGTACAAAATCCCATAGCTTGCTCTCTCTCTCTCTCTCTCTCTTCATCGTTGGGTTCCACCAACCGATGCAAATGAGAATCCCATATAAGTCAAGGTACTCCCTCTCTGTAGGCATGGGAAGCTGGGTAACTCAACAACGTGGTTAATGCATCTCTTGGCTGACCCACAAGGTTCATCACTGCCATGGATGACCTATCAGCATAGACCATTGCATGAGAATGTCTACCCACATCCAAAATACTCTCCACTGTGAGATGTGAGGGCCTCTCCATTCCGTCATATGCTTGTAATAAAACCTCCCTTGGAAGAAGGTTTGTCCAAGATAGACATGGACGGTGTGCACGAGATCCTACTCTCGCTGCATCCAGCAATATTGTTAGTCCAATCCATGACCGCACATGATGTGCACTCATCATCACCCATGCATGTGGATCATCCAACAAGTGAACATTCTCCAAAATGTATGTCGGAGAATAGGTCTGTTGTAACGGGAGAGAACGTAACACATGTAACATCTCCCAAAACATGCTAGAACGTGAATCATGTAGCCCATGACCATTACCAGCACGTGTATGTCCCTGACATGGCCATTCAGCAAGAACCAAATGTATGATGCCATGCCGAGTAAGGTCTTGCGCCCCCAATAACAAAATCTCTAACGGCAAGGCCTACTAATATCCTTGAACCGCCAAAAATGGTAGAAGATCTTGGTATCTCCGCATGAATTGTACCACATGGCGTAATGAGACCCGTCTTGCAATCTCATCTTGCTGCACATACAAGTATCGATGTATTCAGATGCCGATCGCAAAACAAAGAATAAAACCTCCGTGCTAATCCCTCCAAATAGATCCAGCACACATATACCCTCTTCTAGATACTGCCAAGCAATAAGAGTTGTATCTAAAGGTGACAACATAAATGTTGTGGGAATAACTTCCTTTGTCTCCTCCCTCTCCGGAGCAAAAGACTCAATCCAAGCCTGATGTATGAGTTGATCTGCCATCTATCGTAGATGCATACATGAAGTACCTAATGATCCATCCAACATGGATGACACTACTCCACTAAGACTTGGCATGATAGCCACATCCTCTTGACAAGAACTATCATGTGCATCCATGTTGTACTCCAACAAATCATCAGGCATAGTAACATAAGTACTGAAGGCTGCAACATATGCCAAACCTCCACTTGGTAAAGGCCTAGCACCAGTATTGAATCGTACAGATAATCGACTCACTCAGCCCTCATCATATTGCCAACCTAGCTGATAAGAGGTTCTCTCCTCCCAAAAATCAATGCTAAATCCCATCGAGTATAACAATGCTTGGTTGCACTTGCACACTCAACCCCATCCGGGTGATGTATGGTGTCGGGGCATCACTAGAACCTCCAAGAGATGTCTGAATCTGAAATGGACATCTCTCCACATCAATCTTTCGCAAACCAAGACCAAGCAGTGCATCCTTATCCAACATAACGGGTTGGGCACCGAAATCCAACAACATGCGTTGAGGTCGATAAACCTTTCCTGAAGGTCTAACCAAACAGAAGACACCACTCATGTAATCCAACATCATTGAACTTGGTGACACCCTTGTACGTTCATATGTCGGCCTCGCTGGTAACTCCATCATTCGAGCGGCAACAGCTTACTAAGTTCCACTATTAGCTGTGCTAATCACAGGATCAACACTACTAAAAGCTACCATCACATCCTCTTTGCTTTCGCAAAGTGTGGCTGCCAATCGTTGTTCATGGGATGATGACACCCCCAACGCCAATAAATCCTTGTCTGAGTTGGGATGGTGTCATCATCCCAACAAGAGTCTTTGCCACCCCCAACATTACGCTGGATGTTACCTCAAACGATGTTGATGGTTGATCACTACTTGCTCCATCTCCAAGTACATCCAAATTGGCTTGCACCCTCATATCTCCAATAGGTCGTATAGGAGCCATGGATGAGGTGTTCAATGTCTCAGACAATGTGAAAAACTGAGGAAGTCTAACCTATCGGCTAGCCTCCCCTCTTTGTGGATCCACCTCCACGGACGTTCCTCTAGACTTAGTAGTATGTGTTGCACTACGAGTCATGGCAACTGCACATAGTTGTGCCGCTGCGCACATATACTCCACAACATCTCCATCATATGATGTAGAGGCACCAGCTCCAGAATCTTATCTTTGTTGGGCTATAGCCATACTTGCTATCTTGTGCTCCAACTGCTTGAGTCGAGATGCCATATTCACCTCATGGCTAACCTCATGGGCCAACACTTGAGTAGGGGCTGGTCCTCTACCACCACCCTTGCCACCTTGAACTCCTCATCCTTTTCCAAGGACTACCATGGCAACTCTTGTAAATTGTAATTTTGGATGGAGATCAAAACATCGATCCATCATGTGACCATGTTTGTGACAATGCTCACATGATTTTGATCCAACATGATCCATCCTTTGACCTTGAAGGCAATCCTTCTTGGGGACATACTCCAAGATATCACCAAGCTCAGCTCCGTCACTCTCTTACACGTCTTTTATGAACCTCAGTGGCCAAGGTTGGTAGCACATTCCGCTACATGTGTACTCATTGCTAACCCTAACACTCTCCCATTTGCAATCTCCAAAGAACTCCACTGTGACATCACTGTATCACCTTCATAAGTGTATCATCAACAAGTCCCTAATTTGAACAAAAAAATCTTAAGAGAAGGTACTTACACAAGGGCAATCTAAAACCTACCATCACCACATGCATTCATCTAATCTATAAGTCTGTAAGTCTTATCTCACTAAGAAGAAACATGGATAGTCTTATGGGTCCATAAATTCAGCCTCAATATATGTAGCAAACAAGAGAACTAACACTCCAAACAACAAAGCATCAACACAACAAACATAGTGAATAATTAGTAAGTCAAGATGAAGGACATAATAACAATCCTCCATCTCAAAAACATGCATCAAAGGGCATCAAACCAGCCTAACATGGATTGGCATAGTCTCAAGAGGGTATTTAAAAACACTAAAACTCAATTTTGAAGTTAATATGATTTCCAAATAAAGAATCTAGCGTTAGTATTCTTCCAAGATAAGGTATAACCTTAAGCTAACATTGTTCAATTATCTATCTAATGCAAATTTTTTTGTGCAAATGGACACCTTTTGTAACTTCTCTAAGATTTCCAAAATCTTTGAATCTAATTTCAGACCTCTAAATATCAAAATTTTGCAATTTTGACACCGTTGGCCCTATGCTTGACATCCTTATCTTTGTGTAAATTACTTTACATATTTCATGACGCTACAAAATTTTGAATCAAACATACACTTTATAATAATCCTATAGCTTGCGGCGCATAATTTTGACCAAACAATTTTGAATCATCAAATCTTGCACTTTGATTACTTATTTTTGAAATATTTTTCAACTTATCTCAATTCTAAGCACCAAGATAACTATAAACATTGACATACTTTGTCAATTTTTAGCAATGCTTCCATCATCCATATTCTCAATTCGGATTTTAAACATTAAAAAAGATAGAAATTCAAAATCGATCACATCCACTTTGAATCAATTGTATTTCTAGATTGCCACCACAGTCTTCACTGTGGTGGCAATCATCAATGTCATGGAGACTGAACAACAAAAAAATTGAAGCTTCCATAGATCAAAACTCACCAAAATACCTTCAGCACTTCAAGACATCACAATTCCCACCACATTATCAATTGGAGTTTGAAAAGTAATATTTTCTACTCTTAAAACATCCACAAGGACACTTTGCTCATAACTATAACGTAAAAGAAAGATTTCAGTTGAGCCAAACCCACTTTGAACTTGAAAGACTCCAAATCCCACACTAACTATTATCCATCATAATCACACTTTCAAAGATTCAACTTAAAAAATTGCACATCAAGTAGACCTGATTCGAACTCTACCCCTTGAGCCGTAAGGCTTGTAATGAGCTGTTGGCACTAATGACAAGTTTAATTTGAATAACGTTAACTACAATATTAACTCTAACTCTTGTATTTGCTTTGGCTATGTGTATCAACCTAACTAGCAATGCCGCCACATAAGTCGTGACAACCCATCTATCTTTGTTAAGTTATATTATTATTTTTGATATTAAAAAATATATATTTTTATATATGAAATATTTTTTTAGTCATCAAATATTAAATCAAATATCTAAATATTCAAATTAATTTTTTAAATAATAATTTTATTTTTATATAAAGATAAAATAGAAATATATTAATTAAAATTTTAATTAATTTTAAACAAATATAATTATTATTTGTTTCATATTTATTTATAAAATCAACGTAAATAATTTTAATTTATTTTATACTTACACATTAATTTAAAATTGTATATTCACATGAGTTCTTTTGTTATGTTGTGATGAGACTAATTTAAGATTATGAAAATATGTGTTATCTTCAAAGCCATTTGCCACAAGATGTCATTTCTAGATTAATAATCTAATACTCATTATATGTCTATCAAATGTCCACGATAAGAGTATACTTTTTAGATTGAATATATTATCTTGGACCTCATTGTATATAAAAAATTATAGATTTGGATCATTATTTAATTAACAAGGATTGTGGTTAGATCTTATTTAAAAATATATGAAATTTAGATAGATAATACTTAAGATGTAAAATTGTCCAATCTGTTTAAGATCCACATATGATATCTTTATCTCAATCACTTATAAACATGATAAGTATATCATTTTGATGATAATTTTATGTTACAAGTGATGAATTTGTTGAACATAATTATTTTTTCTATTTTGTTTCAGTTTGATAACTAACCATTCTTGTTTTGATTTAGTGTAATATTTGTGATTTAAAACTATTGAGCTATATGAATTATTAATATATGAAATTTAATAAATTATTAATCTAAATCATAGATAAATCTTATAATATTAGTTGTTAAGAAGTAAAATAAAAAATCTTAAATGATAATTTAATGATTACATTTGTAGTGTTTACATTTTGACTTTAAACATAATCTTCAAATTATCATAATATAATCAAATCTCATTAAATTGAATTCAAATTTGATATTAAACATAGGTTTGCATGGTGAACTATATGATATTAAATTTGATCATTCAAAATATTTTGGTACCCTAAAAAAAAATTGAAATATGATCTAAGTTATTAATTTCACTCTTCATATTTTAAACCTCCAATCTAAACAAATTTTTTTTCAATTTTTTTAATCTTGCATCCATCAAGTAATTTTGTTGTAATCTTTTCAACAATGTACTTCAATTTACAAATGATCCTCAATAATGCTTTCAAAATTTGTGAAAATATTAAATGATTCATTTAAAATGATTTTCATTGATTCAAAAATCATGTGTAATAAATGTGAAAAATAATAATTTATTAATAATATGATTAAAAATTTATATTTTAATTTTTAAAAAATTGAATTAAATTAAAAAAATTTAATATAATATAAAAAATTTAAGTTATTATTAATATATATTAAAAATTACAGTCTAAACCTGTTCAAACTTTGTTCACACACGTTGTCATAATATTATGTATTTAATTATAATTTTTATTTGTCAAATTTCTATTAAACAATCTATCAAAAATTATAATTTTAAAATCTATAATATTTTTTTAAAATATAAAATTATTTAATAAAAAAATAAAATTCTTGAATATAAAAATTAATATTTTTTATTGTGATACAATTGTTGTTCAAAAGAATTATTTTAAATATTTGGAAATGTTAAATATCTGATAATTTATCTATTAAAAGGTGATATGTGAGTGCAATTATTAAGAAAGTTTGATATGAAGGTAACAATATGTTTGTTAAAATCAATAAGGTTTGCATGAAATGATACAAACAATTTTAAATTATGCAATTATCATTACGTGGAATTTTTGAATTGAAGAGGAAGTTATCTATCTTTGAAAAAAGACACAATGAATCTTCCATAAAGAATATTTAAATATTAAAAAAACATATTTTTCGTAACAACAACAACAACAGCCCTTGATGTTTGATTTAAAAATAAATATTTTAATAAATTTATATGATATTTAATTATAAGTGTCATTTTTGACTATGTGTGTAATACAGTGCTAGATTTATAAGATTTATTGCTAGATTGAAAATCTAATGTGGATGTACTTAGCAAACTCTACATACTTTTGACATGTGTAAAATTATACATATCATTTTTCATATCAGTTTTGAAGTTTAATTAATTATAGTTCGGGTTGTAAGTATTAAAATTATGACATGTCAATCTTTATACATGAAAATTATTTGTTAAGTGTGGAAAATATTTTTCACTTATGTTACATATCTTTTGCTTTTGTAAAGTAAACAAAGATAACCTTTGCATACATTTCACATAATATTAATTTTTGATAAAAAATTTGAGTAATTTTTTTATGATATTTTTTATTCAAATTTTAATTTAACACTAATTTATTTTTTATATTAAAATTTAAATTAAAAATTTTACAATAAATACAAAAGTAATTTAAAGATATAAAATAATTTCTATGAAACTTATCATTCATATCCGTAAAATTGTTTCCAAATTATTATCGTTACTTCATAAAGTATTTTATGATAAATTTAGTATTTTTTGACAAAAAATAAAAATACTATTACACAATATAAATTTTTGCGATAAAAGAGAAAGCATGAATTTTAGGAATTTTTTTCCTTCTATTTCAGCCATAAAAACTGGATCTGGGAATCTATGTACGGAGATCCATTCAAGGATTTGTTTGAAACCCCCACAAAATTCAATACAATCTTGCGGATACTCATACAATCTTTTGCATTGAATAAATGCAACAGATTCTCATAGTTGAAAATGTCAAATGTTATCACTAACTAAAGTTAAAATCATGATTCCATGAGCATTCTAATCATGGAATAAACCTATTTGATATCTCTGCTTTACACTCGGGGAGAATGACCCTGGAGCATCTTATTTCTTTTGTAAAAGTGATAAACTTTTTCCAGATAGGGAGGTAGTTTAGAGTGCATAACCTGAACTCAGTGTTTGGTTCCCGCTTTAGTAAGATATTGGCCATGAACTTGTATACTGGAGGACAGAAGAGTACGATGATGTGAAAAACGAGCGACGTTCTTGTTTTGGAAAGGAATGCTTTTGAGCACATAGATTGGGTATCTAAAACTCGCTTTGCCACCGGTATCCAGACCCCATGCACCAACGCGCTCCATGATGAGCACACAATCACAATCGTGAGGCGTTCTTCTTATACTGTACCCATACCAACCAAACCATCCCCTTTTGATTGATAAACAGAATGTCGTAACCGAAAGCGAAGTTGACACCACCATTGAATCTTTTGGCTATTTTCTGATATGAAAATACCAAGATACCGTGGAACTTCTATCATGGTCAACCAGCACGCATCTTTGACAAAAGAGGGATATAATAAGAAGAATAAGTTGGAGTAAAGCGCATGTAACCCGGGATGGGAGTACCATAGGACCCTTGGGTCCACCTACGGGCTCTAGACTCTGGCATAGTTGAGGCATTTGTTCTACTGACTATAGTAAGGCGCGCGTAAGATAGCAAAAACGATGGGAAGATGTTCTACTGACTTGAGAAACTTGTTGCAAGCGGAAGGACACAGTAAAATAACAAAGAAGTATGGGAAGACCCATCAATTCATACATGGATGAAACCAAACGGGTAACGTGGGGCTAGCCCCCAAAAAACAAAGAAGAAAACTGACTTGAGAAACTACTTCTCTACTTCTAACTCAGAGCATCTCCACCCTTTCCTTATACAAATACTGCACCTATTACACACATTGCTCTCGTGGACATTTGTTTGTTTAGAATGGCATGTAACATGCGACCTTCGTGAATTTGATTTATTCAACTCTGCCCGCAACCAACATACATCCGAAGGATAATTCCAACCTGTATAGGAGGATAGATTGCCCCGGCAGAGATCCCTGTAGACCATGCATTGCTCTACCGGCACCCGATATACTTCCAAAGCGTATTGAAAAGCTACAGCCTCACTGCATCAAGGAACTGGATAAATGTATTCTCATTGCTTCATGAGTTAGAGCGGCTGATATACCAGTCCTGCTATTTAGAACAAATACGGTGTGGTACACGACACACTGTAATCGACTTTACTTAAGTTTGGTATACCATAGTCACTAGTAATTGGCTAGTACGCAAGATTTTCACTCAAGTGTAAGATTTGGATTCGCAATATATTCATGGATTTGCATGAAAAAACTTGTGCAGTGAAAGATTGTACACATGAATGAAAAAGTAATGTTTAAGTGGCAAGTAAGCACATTTATGACCGTATTTCACAGTGTTGGAATCAAAATAGTGTGTTATGAATGAAGAGTTTAATGAACAGTTTGTATCATATCACTGGCCGATATGTACGTTGGAAAGTGCTCCCATACCTCGCTCAGTTAGGTTGGCTACTATGAAAACTACCTCTGGAATCCTACACTTGTTTTGTCTTAATCAGGTTTGTTCACACTTATTATATTATGATTCCAGATTAGGGTTGGGTCGACGTCATCAAATGATCCTAGAGCCGTTCTACAACACGTATGTTCCAAAAGAAAACATTAGATATCGTACAAACTTCGGACCAGATAAATATCTTGTACCGAATTAAGATAGACATACCTGCCCTCTTGGACGGACAAGATGAAGTGACATGGGATGAACCTAATTCCAACTTCCACATGGGATAGACCAGAACCTCGTTCATACCTTGGGCCGGGAACTCCACTGGAAAATTACCTTGGAACTACCGGGAAGGTTGGACGACCATTCTAGAATTGCCGTATTGCACCAATTATTTCATTAAGACAAGCTTTTCGTCTGCAAGTAAAACTAATTCCTGTGCAGAAAATGGATGTAGATTTTTTTCTATATGTGATCCCAAATTAAAAATGTTAGTCAAGAATACAGTATTAAAAGCGGATTTTTTACCTACTCGCTTACATCAAACACATTACACTGAGTTACACCTTACACTAGAACACAACATTTATCAGATACATGCCTAAAGATAATAAGATAAGATCTTATTATCTTTCCTGCTAATCAAATAAGCAGGAAAGTAAAAGTGTCTCTCACCTTATCACAAAGTTTGGTAATTTCATCCTTCTGATTGTAGCTATTATATGATAAACCCAATCTGATAACAATATCATGAACTCAAGCAAAACTCAAGTTAAAAGTAGAAGAAAAGAATCCCAACTTTTAAGTTCATAGCTACTCCCATAGTGCAGGATGGTGTAACAAAAAACAAAAAAAAATGGTGACGGATAGAATAAAAAGTCTTAGCTCCTTCCATCAAATCAATATGATGATGAAGAGACGATGAGGAGCTAAATCAGATGATAATTCATTTGGAAACACATATGCAAACTCTTCCAATAATCCCTCCAAGTTTGGGTGGATTGTTTGTCCCTCTAGATCATTAGTTAGTTGTGCGACAAGATAGTGCCCACACTAGCCTCACCTTGACCTCCTCATGTTGTGGCTTCAAAGGTAATCAAATGTCCTACATGAATACCCCCAAGCTCTATTTGCTCCTTTGAGGCTTTTAGCGAATTGCTTTGCACTACAATGACTAAAAACCACACACATTGATCGAAAATGAGCTATAACATGTTCTTGCTCCTTTTGGAAAGTTAGTAGAGGGATAGTGTCTTGCTTCCCCCACTTGACTATGAGGGCAAGATGACCATCACTAATCACTAACACACCTCGATGCTTTTGCATCCATCCCCAAGACAAAATACCACCGAGCTTGGTTCCAATATCCATGATATACAATGGAGTCTTGGAACTCTTTACAACCTTGAGCAATAATCCTAGCGCGTGTGCTATAATAAAGGCTAAGACATCAACATCTGCTATAGTATCCAACAAGAATCTATATTCTAACCCTTGAATAGTCACCACAATTATTGGCAAGCACTTGAGTACACAAGGAGA
This sequence comes from Marchantia paleacea, assembly GCA_014180765.2. Taxonomy (NCBI): domain Eukaryota; kingdom Viridiplantae; phylum Streptophyta; class Marchantiopsida; order Marchantiales; family Marchantiaceae; genus Marchantia; species Marchantia paleacea. The sequence goes on along the minus strand of MUAA02000108.1, from coordinate 129,000 downwards.
GGATTGGAATATCATAATGTCTAAATTCACTGTTGCATGTGTTGCCTTTGATTCCTTGGTATTCTCATGGGTCGATATCTACCGTACTTGTAGCGTTTTGCTATTGAGAATGTAGTTACGCTTGAGATGCTGTCATCTACCACAGTTGTAACATACAGGTTGGTTCCTTTCATCTCTTGAAAAGCTTGAGTTCTCCACAACCTGATTACCTTGAGTATGGTTAGCAATTGCTCTAGTAGTCCTCACTAGGTTACTTCTCTTGTTTGCAGACCCCTAAGTAGGTTGATTGTTCTTCCAATCTTCTCTGTGATGTGTTGTAGTACTTCTGGTCAATTGCTCCTTGTTTCCCCAAGTTGACTTTTCATGCATTCAACAGCTGGAGAGGAGAACGGAGGATGTACAATTGGCAATGGAGAGACTTAGAGAGACACGTCTTAAAAACAAGGACAGATTTGACACACGTCATAGGCTGAGACCAAAGGAGATTAAAGAAGGTGATTGGGTGTTGGTGTATGACAACAGTATGGATAACCAACATAGCATCTTGAGGAAGTTTTCAAAGAGGTGGTTTGGGCCATATGTGGTGATCAATGTCCATGACAATGCTACTTATTCGCTAAGAGAGTTGGATGGTACAAAGCTGAAGGTGCCTATTGCAGGAAAGCGAATAAAGATCTTCAAAAGTCGGGATAAGAAGATCGACCTCGGCCAACTTGAGGAGGAGTTTGACCTTTTTGGTGAAGATGAGTCATATGGGGAGGATCTAGGCCGGAGCAGAAAGATCGGGTTGATCTAATCGACCTTGGCACACACTTGGTTAACTTTTTGGTGCATCTTGGAGGATGCAAAGGTTTTAGAGGGGTGGATGTCGTGTTGTGACGCTGCTACTATGAGAAGATGATGACATGTGTCATCTTTAGAAATTTATTCTCATGACGGCGATACTTTTTTATTAGGATAACCCGACGGCAAGACTGTAAGGTTGTTAAGAGTCCACCGTTGGATCAACTTTGTAGGGTTAGGATGTTTAAAAGGCTCCAAGAGATATTATTTTGGACCTTATCAGATATAAAGCGCAGTTAGGATGGAAAGGGTATGGGAGAGAGCTAGACACATCACTTTGCTGACTAAGGAGCTTATCTGATCGAAGTGGAGCCGACGCAGGACATGGATAGAGGACAACATGATCCTCCATATGTACCGATGCCCAATCCATTTGTGATCAACATCCAGTGTCTTCATCGTGATCACTTTCGGGTGTGGTTAGTGTATCATTTTGGAGATAACTTTCTGCAACAAGTGATAAACTCTCAAGACCCGATTATTCTTCCAGTTGTTTCCTACAGCGCAATTTGGAACGTAACAGTATACGTTTTGATTTAGTTTGGGCGCTATGGATTTGAACTTACCAGTAGTGGTGGCTTTCAACACATGGGTTCCAATCCATCATTATTGCTTGCTGAAAATAAGCCATAGGGAGTTGATTGTTAGGAACTTTGGCGAGGAGTATTATTCTCAAGTTATAAACTCCCCGGTTCCGTTTGTAGTTCCGTTCATACTTAGCCGGTTTCGAGCTGTCATTTTGACTCTTTATTAGTGGCAACTCGTATTGTGTATAGGATGGCTAAGTAGTGTGTTTAGGATAGTTGTAAAGCTCTAAGTTAAAATGGAGCTAATTTGGCCATACTAGAGGTTAAAATATTTATACTGATGCTGCTTCTTTCTTTACTCATCCTGGACTTGCTGTGGGGAAATACTTTTGGGAGGTTAATGTTTCCAATCTATATTCCAAAGTCATGAAGCTCCTGATTCATTTACTTCACCACTGAGTCAAGTGGATGGATCATTAAATTTTGTTCACATCTAAATTAAAAAACCCCTAAATCTAGTAACTTATAGGACACTACCAATTTCATCATAGTTTCTTCAAGAAATATTCACACTTTATTTATCATGAAAAACTTCAAATAGTAAAACGAAAGCACAAAAATTGTTCTTGTGAGATTCATTTCCCATCACAGGATCCGGTCTTTAATCCCATGCAACCCGTCTCCACTTGACTGGATTATAATATAATTCTTTTTGTAGACGCTCCAGGTACCCAGTGGTATAAGTACAAAAAGAGAAGAGAGCAAACATTCTTCATACTTTCGACTTTCGACAACCTTTATAATAGTAGCATTCTCCATTCCCATTGGTCTAGAAGTTTTGACCAATGAGGGCACTTGGATAACTTCTTCGAGGTTTTGAGGAGTTTTGGAAACCTTCTAGGGGGACATTTGGAGATCTGAGGATTGGGTTGGAGAGTTGACAAGACGAGCTACGACGTGGGCTCAAGAATAGATGGATTTGAAGGATTTGTCACTCTGAAATAGTGATTCAAATATAGAGTGAGAAAGTTAGACCTTTAAGTGTATTTAGGGTGTTTTTGAGAATCTTACGAGGGTTTTGGGAGATCTTAGTCAACATAGATATAGTTTACGACTTGGGCTTGTGTTTTGATCAAAGTTTTGACTCGATTAGACGAATTTTGAGTACGGAGTGATAGCTTGAAGTTTGTGTATATAGTCAGAATTGCAGGATAGCACTAACTGTCACGAAGTTAGTTCGGAGATTATATCTTTTGATATCAGAAAGTTCTGTCAATAAACTTTGCAGAGTTCAAGTTCTGATGATGAGTGACCTTCTCATGAAATTTGGGAGCAATTGAAGTCAAGGATTTGGATGTGTGATGGGTTTTGTACATAGGGGTCTGCATATCGCCTTGTGATACAATGTAGAAATCAACAATTGTTCTAAGAGATCTAGAAAAGAGAAACATATGAAACTTTCTTGAGAGATTGAAAGAGTTGTGGATAAATTTTCTGTGAAGTTGAAGCGAAAGTTATCGGTCGAATCATCAGATATCATAATCTTCTTCCGTTGAAGTTTTACCGGTTGTAATGTGGAGTGTTGAGGAGAAGAAGAAGAAGAGATTGTCAACTCACACGAGGTTCTAGAGGGTTCTACTACAAAAAAATGTCCATGCGACACCGTTCATATTTAGCCGGTTTCGAGTCGTCATTTTGACTCTTTATTAATGGCAACTCGTATTGTGTATAGGATGACTAAGTAGTGTGTTTAGGATAGTTGTAAAGCTCTAAGTTAAAATGGAGCTAATCTGGCCATACTAGAGGTCAAAATAACACTCTTCATTCTCATTGGTCTTGGAGTTTGGGCCAATGAGGGCACTTGGGCAACTTCTTTGAGGTTTTGAGGAGTTTTGGAGACTTTCCAGGGAAACATTCGAAGATCTGAGGACAGGGTTGGAGAGCTGACAGGACGAGCTACGACGTGGGCTCAAGAATGGATGGATTTGAAGGATTTGTCACTTTGAAATGATGATTCAAATATAGAGTGAGAAATTTAGACCTTTTGAGTGTATTTGGGGTGTTTCTGAGAATCTTACGAGGGTTTTGGGAGATCTTAGTCAACATAGATATAGTTTATGACTTGGGCTTGTGTTTTGATCGAAGTTTTGACTCGATTGGACGAGTTTTGAGTACGGAGTGATAGCTTGAAGTTTGTGTATACAGTCAGAATTGCAGGACTGCACTTACTATCACAAAGTTAGTATGGAGATCATATCTTTTGATATCAAAAAGTTCTGTCAATAAAACTTCGCAGAGTTCAATTCTGATAATAAGTGATCTTCTCATGAAATCTGGAAGTAATTGAAGTCAAGGATTAGGATGTGTGATGGATTTTGTACACAGGGGTCTGCATATCGCCTTATGATATAGTGTGCAAATCAACAATTATTCTGAGAGATCTAGAGGAGAAAAACATCTGAAACTTTTGTGAGAGATTGAAAGGGTCATAGAGAAATTTTCTATTTAGTTTAAGCGAGAGTTATTGATCAAATCATCAGCTATCATAATCTTCTTCCGTTGAAGTTTTACCGGTTTATGATGAACTCAAATGTGGAGTAATGAAAAGAAGAAGAAGAAATTGTCAACTCACACGAGGTTCTAGAGGGTTCTTCTATAGCCAGGCGCTCGGGCGTTCTCAAAGCAAAGAAATGTCCATGCGACAACGTCGTAACACTTCATGTCATCTCTCCTAGCTTGTCCCCAAATCTTTAATATCCTTATGAAAGACTTCCAAAAGTCCTCCAAAACCTTGAAAAACTTGATCAAGTGCCCTCATTGGCCCAAACTCTAAGAGCAATGAGAATGAAGAGTGCCATTTTGACCTCTAATGTGGCCAAATTAGCTCCATATTAACTTAGAACTTTACAACTATTCTAAACACACTACGTAGCCATCATATAAATAATATGAGCCGTCACTAATAAAGAGTCAAAATAACAACTCAAAACTGACAATGGAATGTATGAACGGAACTACAAACACAACGGAGAGACTTGAAAATAATACTCTTCGCCAAAATTCCTAACAATGAACTCCATATGGACAACGGAGAGACTTGAAAATAATACTTTTCGCCAAAATTTCTAACAATGAACTCCATATGGTTTGCTTTCGGTAAATAATAGTGATGGATCGAAACCCATGTATTGAAAGCCACCACTACTGGCAAGTTCATATCCATATCGCCTAAACTAAATCAAAATGTATACTATTAGACCTCAAATTGTACCGTATGAAACAATTGGAAGAATAATCGGGTTTGGAGAGTTTATCACTTGTTGCATAAAGTTATCTCCAAAGTGATATATTTACCACGCCCAAAAGTGATCACAATGAAGACATCAGATGTTGATCACAAATGGATTAGGCATCGGTACCGCGCTTTATATATGATTAGGTCCAAGATAATATCTCTTGGAGCCTTATCAACATCATGACCATACAAAGTCCATCCAAAGGTGGGCTTTTAACAGCCTTACAATGAGACGTCGGTCATCTTGAGCTAAAGTATCATTGTCATAACAATAGCTCTGAAGATGACACATGTCATCATCTTCTCATTATAGTCGCGTCACAACACGACACCGTTCCTAGAGTTCCCCAATCCTGCTTTGATACCAAATGTAACGCTCTTTCTCCTCTCCAAGTACCTGTCACAACACATTTAGACAAACTGCATGCACTACAAACAAAAACACTCTCCAAAGACAAATCCTCCCGACATATCTCAGCTAAGACTTGTTTCAAAAGGCTCGACTAAATCTATGATGTGATGGCTGTTAGGTCAAAAAGATTCCATGTGCTCTCTTCATCTCCTTTCTCCTTTTTCTCTTCTATTCTCTACTTTCTCTATGTATTTAGCTCTATGTATGTGAAATCATGTGAAAAACACTAAAAAATGGCACAAAGAGTGATTTTTTTTAGTATTTTCACTATAACAATCACTCTATGTGTATTGTTTCAATGATTTAAATACCATGAAGGGGAAAAAGTTAGGTCGATCTATGTTGTGGCCTATACATGACCCATATTAGCGGCAGACCAATACAAGTGGAACAAAATTTAGAGGTGGATTTGCGCAGTTGGGTATGTTACAGGGTTTGCGCATGTGGGTCTGTGACATAAACCGACCGGGAGGAAAATAGACGAGTACAATATGGCCACCATACCGTCGTCTGTACATCCGTTTAACAGGGGGCCTATTTAGGGGCGTCTATAGCATCTAACTATCCTAACATGTCCAGCACTTGTGTTCCAAAACCTCGTACCAACATCACCGGAAATTACCTGGTAACATTCACAGAAATCCTGATTCCTGAGTGTACCTGGGACTAACCGCGGATGTAAGATCTACTGTGCTGTAGGATAAACATGGAATTAAGGTCAGACCTGGGAAACTGGGAAAACTTCATTCATTGATGTACAGTGCATTGGACTCATGATCAGATGAGACTCATAGCATCTTCCAATCACCTTCGATTTCAGAAACTCGCACTTATTATGATGCTCGAGAGTACCTTCTGATTGTAGGAAGAACCTTCGATGTAAAACGAAGTCGGTAAATTTTATCTTATAAATTTCCAGCTACTCTGTACCGGAGTCGGTAGTCCGTTGGATGGGATTCTTGGGACTAAACTAGGATCTGGGTCGACCCCATCTTACCATACTGGACAGCAGAAGTGAGCCTCGTCGTTGATGGATTCGATGGAACGACCAGCCTCCATCACAGTCGAACAGACATAGAATAGCTTCTTATAACGAGCAAGATTGTGGGTATAAATACTGATTGAAACTATGAAGACAATTTTACATACTGATCTGAAGCCATTACAAAAACTCTAACTTCGTTGATAAAATTTGTGTACAACGTGATGCGATGCGCATCTTCAGTGATGACCTTCTGAGATGGTCGACTTCATAATAATTACAGTATTGAATGGACTCTCCTACTAGGGACGTTGAGCAAAGTTCTGCTGAACTCGTCACAATTATCTCATTTTAATGGTTGACTGCACTCCGCGCAAACTACAAGTTTTATCAACATTAGATTCTAAGGATCAGTCATTGTAATCACGTCTAAATCCTCTCCCGCATACAGTCTGTAGCAGAAACGGGCTGCCATTGTAGCGTCTGATACATATGCACACGAGACGGTTAGGGTCCATATTTTCAGTTCATCAAATCCTCTTGAGCGCAAATTCCAGCCTAAGATATGAAACTGAAGTAGTCCGATCCGGTTCCAGCAATACACCACTGATCCTGTTTATAAGGCCTCGCTATCTATTTTGCAAAAGATGTAATGAATTCTTGCTAAAATGTCAATGAAGTTTCACGTCGACAATCCTGCCGTAGGTAAAATGCCGAATTTCCAATCCAGCATTCAAGAAAAGACAGCTCAAATGGAATGGTAGGAATCTGAAATCATCGTTGGAAGTACATCAAATAATCTCTGGGCCTCGTGGAGAGTGCCAAAGGGAGGGTGGTAGTCTACACGACCGCATTCAAAGTAAGAGTTAGAGATTTCATATATAGAGATCGGAGAAGAGTGATTACTTACAGTCCGAGACCATGAAGAATGTTGCACAAACGGCTATGATTGTGATCACCGTTCTAGCGATTTCAATCGGGGCCCTCTCGTTGCCCATGTCCAAAACGACATCCATAAAATCAAACTTGTCTTTCTCGACACGAAAGTTTGATGAGATCACGGAAGCTGCGTCTGTTGAGATTCCCTGTACGGATCGTTTACAAATGAATGACCGAATGCAGTGAATATGCTCGTGAGTGGCAAGAAGTCTGTGAGGAGATGAACTGACTCTAAACAAAGCAGAGTGCTTAACTTTCTGAATCAGAAACAGAGATTGTGCTCTACACATATCATATTTGCAGAGTGGAAGCAGCCTGCAAGCTGGTGAGAGCAAACTGTGTTGAGAGTTTTGTATCCTTCGCAGGTGGATCTTGGCATTCTTTGTAGAACTTCACTCAACAGGACTTTTCTTGGGGGCTTTAACAATGCGCATGTATCGACAACTGTTTCGCAGAATCTAGTGGTCATGTGCAGTGTGTAGACAAATTTTAGGCCCACAGGTATATGCGTCTACTTTGGATCTTTAGTTGTATAACACCCAGCTGTGCTATTTGGTCTGTCAGTGGAATTTACTTGTGTCTTACTTTTCAGACTGAGCCAGCTTATCGAGTGAAGGGCGCTGAGAGCATGAACCTGGAGAGAGCTTGGGAACAATCATGACAGTGACTTGTGTCTGTAATAAAAATGATGTATACTAAGAAGGGGTTTCAAAACACCCGGGTAAGATGTTACGTCAGTTCCTTGAAATTTAAAAGGTGATGAGGAGAGATTATAAGGTTTATTCTTAATGTTTCACTGTACTTCAAACAGCAAGGGACCTCAAGTGATTTTTTTTCTCCTTTTAGAATATTCAGATTCTATGAACTGAATATTCAAACCATAGGTATATCAGAGTATTTATGGTTGAAAAATGTGACATTTCATTCACAATTTCTGATGGATTTTATCACCACCTTGTATGATAAATGATGAGTCATTATATAAACGCACGAAATGGAATGGATAACGATAGTGATTACATATCCCGTGAAGCATTACACTGAAGCTCCTGTGGTTCTCAAGCAGGCATAAGATGCAAGTTCATGAGTCCACTGTCAATAACCCACTGCTTGGGTCATGAGTTGGATTCTAGCAAGCAGAAGATGAGCTGGTGCCATGCCAGCCAGTAGCTGGACCATTTGTGCCTCCGAAAGAGTACTGGGATTCAAACAACATCAAACGCTTGTGAAGGCTAGCATGAGTTCTAGAGGAGATGTGCCACTGGAGCGAAAGTTCTGAACAAAGAAATAACAACAGGTAGACAAAACGACAATTATACCTCAGTCCAACAAATCAAGGTACAGTGCAAAGTATCAACAGCAGTTTACCACCTTCAGGTAGTAAATCCAACCAATGGAAGCGTCCCTGGTCTCCACAGCCCATAGTCATGCGACTAAGCCTGCCAGGACCACGCCCAGGAGCCTTTTCAGTGCTGAGATAAGCCAGTAAGAGCACTCACATACGGGTCACCAATGAAGTTTGCCTGGAGAATAGAAGACCCTGATCTCTGGAGTTTCTGTAGTTACAGTGGCCAAATAGCACCTTCAAGGACTGTGGCCGTGGAACGACTGTTCCACGGCCACAGTGTTTAGTGCGCATATATGTGCCCATATATGCGCATTACCACCAACCCGCATTGCGCCGACATAGACGGTTGGTGAATACAAATTGCACTGTAGAGAAGCACGCCAGGACAGCAATGAAAATTGTCACGTCCAGTTTCAGTGTCTTCTTAGAATGGAGTCCTTGCTTGCCGGTTATGAAGTCCAATCTTGCCATGCTTCCTTAAACAAGGTAAGTGTAATGCTGCCTCGGAAGGTTAGGTTGATGTGGCATCTCTCCAAAGCTAACATTACCTGCAACAACATGGCTTTTACGAAACAAGTTGCTGAGTGAAGTTGAAACTTTGTGTCTTTCCTTCGCACTGTGTTCTTACATCCGACGGCTTATCTCGGACCCGGACAGTTGATGCTCTAACGTCTCAGCGCCTTCCCAGAGTATTGAAGGATCATTGAGAGTATTTTGAGAGAGGATGGGATAAGCGCCCGTCGTGGAGAGGTGAGATTCTGATTGAAATAAATGTTCCTATTATGGAGCACTCGGTCCGCGACGTCAGGTGACGTGTGAGATTGACTGGAGAACCTTCTGTAGAAGCCTGCTGGTACAGGTAATGTTCGAGCTTGACGGATATATGCAAGAAGTGACTCTTACTGACAGGCACGTCTCACGCGACCCCGAACATTTTGTAAACTAGAATGTTCTCTTCTTCAAGCATATATGGTCTGCAGGATTCTGAACATGGGTTGAGAAAAGCTCGGAATTTTTATAAGCTGGCGGTTGCGGTGGAGTGGCTCATTATCTGTAGTGTGAACAACTTATGTCTCTTACCTCAAAAAAATAAGGTACGACTCTGTGTGTCGAAGCTAGATCCTTGTTCTCTTAAGATAATTGATTATTGTGACCTGATCTTCGAGATAAAGTATTTATCTTGGTGCAATGAGACTGCGGCTTTTAGATGTGCATGTATTCTCCGCATTAGCCTGTGAAGATTTTTAAGGATAATAAGCAGGCGCGCTGTTGAAACTTGAGAATTACGGACTCTACTATCAAAAAAGATTTGGTGGTTGTATCTCACAGAACAGGAGTTGCACGCAGACAATGTGATGTGTACTGACAAATCCTTGCTATGTGTATATGGCACTCCGTGCTTGGGAAGTTTTCCGGAGCACCATTCAACTTTTGAAAATGGAAGCCCTGCATTTGGACGAAGATCCGTGTGAAAACACTGCCATATTTTCATGTACTTTATGTGCGAGTATATGCACATCAGCTGTAAGTAAAACAAGCTTCCACCCAGTGAATTGTTCCGGCATAGACACGATACGTGACGGCATAACTTTGAAAATATAGTTAAACGTTTTCCATTTGATTGCAAAATTATAAGAATCTGTACAAACGCGATGCAATGCGCACCTTTTGCTACAACCTTTGGAACGACATAAAATATTAAGATCGCTACTTTTTCATGATCGTGAAAAAGTCCAAAAAGCTTTGCTACGAAATTGACTGAAGGTTCTCGCTGGAACACCGAGAACAGGTCATCTGACTCTCATATTTTTTTTCTTAGCATTGAATCAAAGCCTATGGGTTTATTCAAAACCTGAGTAGATTCTATAGCAGAATCTGGCCGCCATAGTAGCATCTGATACACAGGGGAGTACGGACTATTAGCTCTAGAGCATGAGCATCATAACTGCAAATAAGTTTATCATAGAAAAGTAAAGGAACCAACATATGCAGAGTGTAGTAGACAATTGTCCCCAGTACAAGGGCATATTGGTGCAAGCACGAAAATTTCTAAATAAACATATTCACGGTCATGATTAGATTCAGTAACTCTATAATATGTTCTGAGAGGCTAAGATACAGACTTTATCTAGTTCTTCCATTTCAGAAATCTTTTCGGGGGCTAGGTACTCAGAACTAAGGGATCAAGCTTTTAATCAGCTTAAAACTGCTGATGAATTACGAGAGAGAATGTGCAGAAAGCTTCGAGCTTGAGAACTTACAGTCTGTGACCATGAAGAGAGTCGCACAAACAGCTATGACCGTGATTACAGTCCTGGCGACTTCAAACGGGACTCTGTTATCGTGGGAGAGCTCCATCTATCCTGTCCTTCAATCGAGAGTTTTGTGCCTTACACGCGTCGATATATTGCGGGTCGTCCACGCCTTCTGATTGCCTTATAGATCAAATTGACGGTAGTCTCCTTGAGCTCGAGAATGTAAGTGTCAGACACACTGCAGACACAACTGAGTCCCTGATGGTTCCGTATGTGCGCTCTACAAGCTTCCTGCCCAATGAATCGGAGTGAGCAATATCCAATTCGAAGAGAAGGCCGGCTGTTGCAGAGCGCTCTAGCAAATTGTCTTCGATAAGCAAAGCGTTTTACCTTGCTAGGCTTTATACAACCCTTCTTATTCCGTGTTATGCACATGAATACTGTACACGGAACGCTGTATCAGAACTGTTCAACTTTGAGAGCGGCCTCGATGATTGTTGACTGTGTTACCGTTTCTCGTGACATAATTCGCCGTTGACCTGCAGTTGGGACGTTGGTCTGATCATCACGATTGCCATTTCATGGTAGGGTCACCGCCGGACTACTAATCTTTAGTGAGCTGGTTCTTGCATGACTGGAGAAAAAGAGGCGAGAATATAGTGTACGCCGTTGAGTGAGGTTCGGAGCAACTTAAGCAGCAGTGTATGGGTCTTTTCAAACGAAGGTTTCATTGTGCAAGATGCGGTTTCGTTTCAGCAGGAGAAGCGATCCGAGGTTCTTTTGCAAGGTTCAGAGCTAGAAAAGGTAATGGAAAGTTCCTCTTCTGTTAAAAGGAGGGAATTAGGATTCGGGAAAGATGTCTAAAGGTAAAATCGATCTCACTTTCCTATTCAGTGACAGTAGAGAAAATCATGCGAGAGGGGCATTCAATATTCTCAATGACTGATGCTCCTGACATGAATGCAAGGTTCTAGACACTGATAATATAGCCTCGAGATTCAGTGTGATCTTAGGAGGGCCAGAGAGAGCTGTAGACATGTCCCTATGAATGAAGTCAGGCCAGTTCTGGTAGTGCATGGGTAAGACGAGCCTGGAAGAAACAAAAAGAACAGAGCTAGCAGGATACGATTCCCCAACATGAACTCCAGTGGCTAGATTGGAGCTTGAGGTCCCAGAAAACTTCCACCACGTACCTCAGAGTCGATCCAGTCAGTATTCAACTATCTGGTGTCCGTCAAACTACTCTTACAAGCCTACTTAGAAGCGATATTGGAGGGCCTTGCCCAATTAAAGAAATTTACAACCCAGAGGGTTATGATCACAAGGGAACACAAGATGTTTTAGAATCACCTCGGTGCCATTATTTTATTCTGCTTTCTAGATATATCTTTGGAACCATTTGGTTTGCAGTTTTCAAGTGAGGTTGGGAGAATAAACTAGGGTTACAACTGCAGAGTGAGTTGCTCCTTGTAGGACTTAGGTGAGCAAGCACCTATCTATCTACCAATAAGACCCAACCGTCCTTGCGGTTGGTGAATAGGTTACGATTGTTACCTGATGTCCCTTCGGGAACTATGTAGAGGACCCAGATTCCTGTGTATCATTAATTATTACTAATCTATCTATCAATCTTCAAGTCGAATGTTGTAAGCCTTGTTCCTGTGTCTGCACACACAATTCCAACACTCATTACCATGCTGGATCCTCTGCATGGTAAGCTGTCCTCCTCTCTGAGGCCTCCTTAGTCTATTAAGCAAGTGAATGTCCCAGTGTAGCAATACCGCTGTATAGCCTACCGGCATTGGTACCAAAGTTAGCCACGGGGAAGTAACTGGGGTTAGTTTTTCTGATGGAGGGCTGCGGGTGGTCTCCCCGACGCCGTGACGGGAGCAGGTGGTCACAATTTATGGACAGTTCAGCAACAGTATTGCTCTTCACTCATTTTATGCACAATACAATAGTGATTGATAAGTTAGATCATATCCTTGTGCAACAGGTTTGAAACACATATTGTTACTGGATTTGGAGGTTGGGCACGGAGGTCTAAGAGATGTGAATGGTTGGTTCACTATGTCGTAATAGGTGTGAAGGTGTTAAAAAAGGTCTGTCTCGTAATGTTTTTGAAACACAGCTGTTTGACTACATCCGAGATTTCCTGCAAGCGCCACCTTAGTGGGGACGGAGAATGAGCTGGAACACAGCACGTGAAAGAAGGTGACCAAATCGCCTCTCTGGCACACTGCAGTCCCCATCGTGCAGGTCCATAAGGTCACTACTGCACTGTGAAACTGTTGCAGTGCTAACGTCGATGGATCGAGCGTTTGTCAAAACGCCATAACATTATGTTCTGGCATTTCGCGTTTCATGAACAGCTGCCAAGCTCCCGAACTGGCGTTAACTTCGTGATCAGCTCCAATGATGTACATGTCACCTATAATACTGTACCTTTGCTAGAATACGGATGTAATTCACGTCACAGACGATGCAGAACATTCTCCATTGCTCCACATTTCACATAAAAAGTGGTCATACCGCCATGAACCAACTGCATGGAATGATTAGAAGAAGGCAGAACTTGTGCATCACTTGTATCGTGGATTCCTCGTAAGTCATCGTATTTATGAATGGAAATAAGGAGAGGGTTATTTGGCAGCATGCATTGTGAGGAAATGTACATGGTGTGTTGAGAATCGAATAACTGCAACTTGTCCTTCTCTCGATGAAGCTCATCGAAGGTACGGTGACCCATGATTCAGATATATTGTTTTCAGGCGATTGAATCACAATTATTAGTGTACTGTGATTTCAATTGAATTCTGGAACATCAGAATGAAAGTTACAGTTAAGATCGACATTTCGGACCATACAATGCTTAAGCATTCGATGCTGTTGCGAAACGAGTGAGCATGGGAATATCGCATCGGAATCGTCAACATGCTCCATCATATGAGAAAGCTTCAATCGAGGAGGAATCCTAATAATGAATAGAATCGAAACCATGGTCAAGCAAGAATCATCACGCGCATGCTGGATACAACCTTAAACATTGTTTCAGTTTGGCTTAATTACAACAGAATGGGCTTTCTGTGTAGAAGTTAAAGACGAAAACAAAATATAGATGCATGCTCCGAATGATCATTTGATAACTTTAGTGGAAATGAAGATTGCTTGCTAACGTGTACAGACCTCGCATCTGGAATTGGAACAAGTATAAAGAGGAATAGAGATTCTCTGAGCTGTGTAACCGGAGCAAAAGTAGTCACTGCAGTGGACTGGCTCACAATAGAAACTTACCTGGAAGGACTACGTAGAAGCTCATAAATCCATATGATCAGTTAGTGATGAGAATAATTGGCATAATCTACGCATGGGACAAAGATACTGAGAAGGTTCAGATTAAACTTCCAAAGATGGAGGACTTGAATGTCTCAAGAATCTTCTGCTTGACCAAGGTGAATCCCTGGAGCGATTTTATCAATTTCTTCAGATTCCGAATCATTTCAGCAATATGCACTATAAGCACTTGTGTCCAGAGTATCTTCAAGTTTTCTGCTTGTTTCTCTCACAATCTGTGACCGTTAAATGCGTTTGTTGTAATCGATGACCGGCTAGCGAGGAGAAAGAGCAGTTTCCACGAGCATATTGTGGCCACCGAGGAGCAGATCAGCTCCCACTTGATGGGTTGTAGAACTTTGCAGATTCCAGACCTGCCATTTCCATCCAAATCTGACGTTCTGCTAACAAAATGATCTCGGGGATTAGCAAAATATGAACATTTAGAAACAGCTGAATGCTTTGTCTCCTCAATAGTGTGCGTATTCACCAGCTCGACCGCAACAGGCTCAGTCCATTTCATGAACTTCTAAATTCTGACATTGATGAGTATTTGATTAATACTACAAGACTTTACTGCAAACTGTCTTTACATCCAGCACCAGCCAGACTCTAACGACCAGGCATTTACTAAACTCACTTGAAGAAAGGTTCGTAGTGCCGCCCTTCACGATGAAGAACCACATGTCATTGATCTATGACGACCGTTTGTTAAATGGTACAACTTCGTATCTGCATATGTATTGCATCTCTAGTGTCCTCCTCTCCGCATGCTGATGGAGTCACTGCAGTCATAGACAGATCACAATTCAATTACAGGATGCACGCGATGAAGAGACACATAGCATTTTCATTTTGTATATGAGCACCAGATAATTGACTCCTTGCCACAACTGTGAAATTACACCTACGGCTCAAAGTTAGATTCACACATCTGAATATTAGTCCAGACCTGCACCTTATAAGATGTCATTTGACCTGCTATCTCATGAATGCATATCTGGACTTTCCTATGGAGCTGCATCTTAACTTTTCCTAAAGCTATAGGGAGTTGGATAGACCAGGTTAAGTGGAAACTCTAAGAACGGGAGCTTATCTTCTGTCCCTCTGTTAAAAAACAGATATCTATACTAACATATTCCACTCTATTGGGTAGCAGCCGCATATATAGCGGTAAATTCATCGAAAGTACCCCACAAATTCTCTACCTGGCTACCGAGCTCGTTCTACTCCAATCATAACGTAGTACGTTCATTTGGCTCTCTGCATCACTTCCTCATAAATTCCAGAATCGGGATCATATGAAAAGTGTTTGTTGTTAAAATACCGTTGAATTTAGTATTAGGGTGATCTTTTTTTGAAGAGTGATGACACATAAGTTTGACGATGTGATTGTACTGGTATCACATCGTCATTAGTGTACTGTTCATTATAAAAAGGAAAAAAAATCACACTTGAATACAAAATTTCAGCTAAAATGATGTCACCTTATAGACTGAAAGGTGATGATAGGGGCAGCCAGGAACGTTGGTTTCTTTGTACCGCTCCACCGGTATGCATCGGAGAAGTTCTAGAGAGCTGTTTAAACGATAAAACACCACTATGTATCTCAGCTGTAATAAGAAACTTCTTTGTAGACCATGTGTGCAATGCATATGAGTGAGAGAGAAGAGATGTTGCATCCATGTTACATGAGAACTTACATTACTCACATTTACATTAGGTTACCTCTTAGAGTTCTGAATATCATGAGAGAAAGTGACTGAGTTAAAAATTCAAGTTTCTATTTTTTAAGTTCCTAGAGAGCTCGGAGAGTTGTTAAACTCTCCGAGCTCTCTAGGAATTATATCAAATAACAGTCGAAACTACTTTCAGTGAGAAAAATCTGAGTTCTATCTTCCTTACCCATCCATTTGTAATTCGGACTCAGTTCGAGAGTTATGGCATTGATACATGATTCGGAAAGTTCTTACTGATATCTGTGATCAGGAGTTTTGGTTTAGCAGAATGTACAAGCTAATCCTACTTTGTGTTGGTTATGAAGAGAAAATACAAAGCCTTCATCAGTCCAAATGTTTGAAGATAACTTTCCCTCTCTAATCAAGCCCCTCCTTTCAAGTTCGATTCAAGACATTGATGAATGTAGTATCTACCTATTTTGCTTTAGACACCAATCTAGATCGAGTGAACCATCTTGAACTAAATACATGTTTGAACTCTGACGTGATGAAAGTTTCTGCGAGAATTTGTTCTTGAATGTTTATATTTTACAACAGGGACTGAATTTCGTGGTCCAAGTTGCCGTAGTAGTTACTTGTTATTAAAATTTCTCAGCAAAATCTTGTCCATTGTAGGAAATTATGAAATTGAGGGATTGACCAGAAGACCCATAGTGGTGCTTAATGTCAAAATCCTAATCAACATCGTACTTCAACGAGAAGATTGGAAATTTTTCGGAGCTTCATTGTCTAAATAAATGATGGAAGCTTGCAGAGATGGTTCAAACGAGACTGTTATTATTGTAAAGTAAGCTTTTATTGCGTTCTTGACATCATCATGTGATCGCCAAGATATCTACACTAGATAAATGAATAAATCTTTGAAGAATCTGTACATTTGAGATGCAATGTGCATCCTTTATACCGACCGGGGGCCCTTCTGCTTCTAATGAGCTTAAAACATTGTGAACCCTTCAATAAGTTGAACCTTTGGGATATTGTCTCTCATGGTGCTTGGTATCGGCAAATGTACTCAACTGGTGAAGCCAACCTAAAACTCGCCTCATTCTAGAAACCACCACCTGAATACACTCTGTAACAAAATCTGGCTGCCATTGTGGCATCTGATACAGAAAACACAAAAAATGAGAAATCGTCAATCAGTTGCAAACTCACAGGATCAGAAAATCAGTGGCAAAATTTAGAAAGCAGAATCTTTGCTAGCATCGAGTTATATATTATCTTGTGACTCAATTAGAAAGCCCAAAAGCACTTTCCTGCCAGATCCAAGTAAATATATCTGTAGCCATGAACCATATGCCAACACTGGACAAGATGTTAACATATGGTACTATCATCTGAGAACTTTCTCAGTCTGAGAGCATACAAACTGACTGAGGATATATATTGCAGCATTGAACATATTATCATGAACATCCACTTTATGGGTGAATGACTCTACAATCCAAAGAAACGCTAAATTATATGATAATGGACTAAGTTTAAAGGTATACAGCCAATCAGCTTGACCATGGAAGGGACATGATATAAGTTTGAACTTACAGTCTGTGACCATGAAGAGCGTTGTACTGACAGCTATGATCAAGATCATAGTTCTTGCAACTTCCACTGGGGCTCTGTGACTCTCGCTGCTGCTTCCAATCTCCATTCTTTCTGGGTTTGAATTCTCTCTGATGTCACCGTGGAAAGATCGGGAAAGAGGATGCAAGTTTGACTTGCAACGGACTTGATCACAGACAAACGTGGATACACTTGCAATTGTACACCATCAACAAGATGGTGTAGACTGCTCCAAGGGTACGCTCTGCAAGAGTAGTGCTCCAGGGATAGTCACCTATCCGAAGCTGCTGCTGCAGAGCGCACTTCTTGAATGCTTCAGACTGTTGATGTGCTTTAGCATCAGCATTCGATGGCCTTTATAGGTCCCAAGGGTTCTCACAAGGAGATAATTCCCCTCAGTGAAGCATTCTTTGTTGACATGCATGCTCACCTGTACTTTGGACAGATGCTGACATCATAACACATCCCCGAAACTTAATACTAACATAAAATTTTCTATTTGCTACTCTCCACGCAAACCTTATGCTTCAACAGCTGGAATCATTGTTTTACAATTAGAAATCTAGCAGAGCAGGAGTGATCTGGCAGACTGAGACGTAAGATTTCACGGCACAAATAGTAGTCTAACAATACACACCGAGATAGTCGGGGCAATGCAGATCGTGGAAGAACAGATACACGATGTATTGATGAACAAGTTGGTCGGTTCAAATCATTGGAGGTTGTTCAAGTGCTCAAAATACTCTTCCGCCATTAATTTTCCTGGAACACCCAATAAGTCTATTATATGATGTTGGACCCGAAGGACCATGGTGGCTCAGTAAGAAACGTGGGCTCGTATTATTCGTAAGAGAGAATAAGCGAGTTTAAGAAACAACTGAACATGTCTCCCACGCGACTATTGTTCACGCTAATGGTGGAGGTTTTTGAACATAAGGATCAAAGGTAATATAAGCATCATGTGGCTGTGAGTTCAGTTAAAGATTTTCTATGCTGATTCTCGTGACATGCTTTACGCTTTGACGGAAATCAAGGCACAGTTGACGAATCCTTGATGGATATTACCTTGAGGATCTTGAGACACGTACGTCAGAATTTGAAGCTAGGTAGCAAGAATCGTCCTTCTGTTTTCACCGCATCAAGCGGAGGAATGCTCGTAAGAAAGCTAGGGCCATTGACAGAATCTTAAGCCTTGAGCTTTGGCTGAGGAGTCAGTTTCATTCCTCTGGCTGGCAGTCTTCAGAAACGATGTTACGCACTAGGCTAAGCTGTGTATGAAAGGACTCAGCCCAACGTTGGCAAGGGCACCTCCGCGACTTGATACAAGGGTAATTAATACTCATTCCTTTGACCAAAGCCCCATCCTCTCGCATGAGAAAAGCAAGAAAATGAGAATTTTGACGAAATGGCCGCGTTTAGAGAAGAAGGATATTCCATAAAGTGAGTAAGATGAACCAAGCTTTAGACGAGAAGCAGTGAAAACTCCACATTCAGGCAGGAGATCTGATTATAGCAATTCCAACTCCAGACTGACTTCTGAAACTTTGCTTCGTCAAACGATCTTACTCATGTACACCGTCACGGTTAGTGACAGTCAGAGAAGGAACAGCTAGTATACGCTTATGTGGTCTTAGAAATTGTTCAAATTCACTTTTTTGCAATAAGCTAACAGAACTCGTTGACTTAAACTATCATGATCTATGTGCAAAGTAAGATCAGAAATGGAAACAAGTGGAAGTTTCTTCACATAACGTTGTGTGCCATGGAGGGAAAGTAAGACAGCTGTACATGGTAAGCGGAGTGGTGGGCGACACCCGGGCGCTATAGAACGTCGGTAGATGCATGAACAGGAGGACACAGTTCGCACAAATTCAAAGAGATGTGTACTGCAGAAGGCACATGTTAGCCACTGTCAGTCACTACGAGATCATGTGAATGTACACTTACGTGCAACAACCGTTACCTTCTTCTGCAGTTCTGGATTCTAGCTGGATTTCGATCGATTGATATAGTTTCATCTCAAAACTTTTGAATCAAATCATAATCTCAAAGCTTCATTAGGAGGATTCAGCCTAGGATATAAGGCCTATCATACAGTCCCATAAGGAAGTCACAAGGAATTTGTAATTAAAGTATAGCTTTATGGGTAAGCAAAAAGGCCGATCGTCATTTTTACACACATCTTGATTTTATATTTTATATGGTATTCTTTGCCTGAGAATACTTGTAACGTACGTGTCATGGTAAGTGGTTTTTATTGTATGGAAATATATACTCACCTCTATGGAAAAAAAACTCGTGTTTCCTAGATTGAAACGCGCTATTAATCTGGTAAGTACTGGTCATAGTTATCTTTTTCACTCCAAGTTGTGCCTCTTCGTGGTTGTGTTCGTTACTCCCGCTGCGGGGTGTCATTGATTGTGAATCAACTATGATTCCGGGCGTGCTTGCAGGGACTGATGGACACTTCTCACAGCGAAGTTGTAGAGTCTGATATCACGAGACACAACTACCATCAATCTTGAGGTTATTGTTTATTTGTGCAACAGAGTCAAATAATTTTATCTTCTGTTGCTTTGTTATGGAGTGCGGTACTACCAAAGCGCAAACTTCTCTGGAACCCAGCACAATTCAATATAAGAATCTTAGTAACCAGGGTTGCCGAGGGGAATGGCAGAAGAGCAATTCTGCTCACAACCGTTTAGCACATCAAAGTACCAAAAAAAGGTCGAAATTGAACGAATGAACTCAAGTGAGAAGGTCTTGAAACTCCGTATAGTTGGACAAACTCAAAATCCACTAGGTTACTTGTTAACTCCTAACAAGCAGAGAAATGTGACAGACAAGGCTATCTCAGGAATGGAGATTCTGACTTGAGGTGTCACTGAATCTTCAATCATCTTCTTCACAAGACCTCAAATGTTAAAATAGCTCCCGTAAAATCATTACTCGAAGTAAAATCTGTACAATTGAGATGGAATGTGCATCTTTGTGACGAGTCTGGCAAGTCAAGTACACTGAAACTATAAATAATTCAGAATTTTGACTTCTTCGAGCAGCGCTGCTCGGAAAATTCTAAGTTCACTACGTAGCATTTCTGTGGTCATTTTATAGGTGAGCTGCTTCCCCTGGGCCATGCTAATATATGCCCAGTGCGTATACCCTGTAGCAGAATCGGGCTGCCATCGTGGCATCTGAACATATGAATTTGAGAAGTCGGTTATGAGGGAGACGAACATCCAGAAAATTCGAGAAAACTTCCACAAGTGCTTTAACTATGTGGAATTTTGTACATTTCTTCGAAAAGCAATCCTGTGATTGTAAAAATTCTACTGCACTAATTGCATTCAGGTAGGTACAAATTTCATAATTAAAATTAAACGCAAGAATTGAAGCTAGGATTGTCATGTACAATAACCTATATAATTAAATTTTCTTTTTTTGAAACTCTTGCTCTGAGTACAGCCGAGGGTAAAGTGCAAAGATTGAAAAAGTGCAAAAGGCTTGAACTTACAATCCGTAACCATGAAAAGCGTTGCACTGACAGCAAAAACCAGGATCACGGTCCGCACGATATCCGTTGATTGTCTGCTCTCGCTAGCGCTTCCGATCTCCATTGTTACTGGCTCGTCTTGTCTCGAAGAACACCGAGAGAAGTCCTGAGTTGATGTCTTGCGCAGCAACCGAGTCGCGTGAAATATCCGAAGAGTTTGAATCAGAAAATCTAGTTGTAGGTGGCTGTGCGAGTTCTGTAAGTTGCAAATCTTGAAGTAGAAGACTGAAAGCTAGCAAACTCTCGTCGGTGCACTCTGCAAGTCTGTCGCTCAAAGGATTGGAGAGAGAACCTCCTTTCCGAAGAATGTGCTGCTGCAGAGCGCCCTTTGAGAAGACCTCTACTTTTCTGTGCCTATCCATCGCTTCCTTGGCTGACTTTATACACTGCAGAGTGCAATACACTTGCTCTACGCAGGCATTTTCTGACGGCATGCGGCAAGGCGCAGACTACCTGGACAGATACGGATCACTGCATCTTTACGTTATCCCTCGATAATCTCGTGAGCAAGCTAGGTCGTTAACGTGCCATAGCTTCTCATTCTACAATGATCAAAGTACTCGATCTCCTTCTCTGCGGAATCCACAGTGACATCTCATTTGAGCTGTATGAATAATATAGAATCCAGACCAGAAAACTTGTTTTAGGAATGCATTATTTCCATCGAGCTCAACTGCTGGTTTCATGATCTTAATAAACGAAAGGTCTTGTACTGGATTATAGGACGACGACCACCCAGCCATAGCTCAGTAAAGGATTCATTCAATGATTGCAAACAGCTCGTGCGGAGTTACATCCAGCTGACCAAGCTTGGCATCGTGACTCCGCTCGGTCAAACTTTTGCACAGATTCTGGCTTAAACTGCGTAAGTTTTCGGAAACAAATGAAACGAAGAGATTCAGAGCCTACAGTCTTTCTGTCTCTGTTATATGGAGCCAGCGAGGAAGAGATTAACATTCATTATTTTAAACAGATGAGGGCTCCAGTGCTTTGCCTTTGAAAGCGTCCAACCTTTTCAATACCTACGTATCCATCAAGGAATCCAGGCAAACAGAATTATCTATTTGAAGGCAGTTGATCGCAGAAGGCCACGAATGTAAGTAGCCTTCGAACCCTAGAGATCCTACCTCCAGGTTTTCACGCTCAATAAATTCCTTCTCCACTGAGTGATTTCCCAAGGACCTGGAGGTGTCCCGGAAAACATTCCAAAGATTTGGTCTGTCGACGGAGATCAAGGTTACGCAACTAATCAGTCTGAATCTACACAGGGAATGCAGCAACTTACATTTTCCACATAGAAGGTCAGAACTCACAATGCGGGTCAAAGACAATGCTTAGGTGCTGTACGACATATTTCCCAGTGTGATACTATTGGGGCCTAGCCCCATGTTACCGGTTTGGTTCCATCCTTGTACGCTTTGATGGGGTCTTCCCATCCGTTTTGTTATTATACTTTGTCCCGTCTCAAAAGGTCAAAGACAATCTGAGGTGGTACCTCTCCCGTGCTACTTGGAGTCATTCGTTGAACTACCTCTAGTAGAAATATGGAAAGGTTGATCTTATAGAAGAGTAGAAAGGAGCATATAAAGGTAGCCCATAGGTTGCGTAGAATGCATTAGGTTATCAAACGATAGCAAGATCAATATATAGAAACTCAAGCGTCAACCAAAAAGTTGAAGCCGTAAATCTCTTTAAGCATGTTGAGAAGGATGTCAGATGAGTCCTAGAGCTCCAAGTCATGATGAAACAGTGATCATGCATTGCGGTGATAATCTTTTGGCAACGTTATAAGAGTAAGACTTGGTGGTGAAATGTAGAGAATGCCTTCATGTCAGCGAAGGTACTTACTTCTAATAAAGATCACAAGTGGGTGAGCAAGGGGAAAAAAATTAAGTACAGACGTAAACAAAATTTTCATACGTGACGTTACTCGTACGAGAACAAATCAACCAGCCGGAATGAAAATCTTGCATGTTTTCCTCAGCACAATTTGAGTGACAGCGAAATATGCTGCTTAGCCCTGCTTAGGAACTTGCAGGATTCATGGCATCTAGTAGGCTCAAAAGGAGCAAAGGAAATCGACATATAGCTTATAGCTGCATGAAATACGCAGACACTCCCGTTAAGAATCAAATCCTTAATATCACTCGGTAATCGCCACTTGGTATCCACCTTGACAAGAGATATGAATGAGCTACTGTCATTCATAACATGTCGTTTTCATCAGGTTGAGCGTCATCCACACTTCAGATGAAATTCTGAAAGTGGCTCCTAATCTTGAACATCTTTGGCATATATTCTTTAAAACTTTATATGTCATCTGCGCTTGCCAAGGTTCCAAAGCAAGTATATATCAAACTCAAACTTGAAACATGTGAAGAATCAAAATTCAATTAGTATATACAAGCGATGAATTCATTGGACTAATTTTTTCTATATTCTAAAAAGCGAAATCTTCTTCAGAATTTTTCTTAGTTCATTTAGGGATAATTAATTTCATGTTGATAATGTGTTAAGTAGATCATCAGTTTAATTAATAACCTATTCATACAGTTTTTTTATCTGTCACTACAGATATCGTGGTATTGTGCATAAAAATATTCTCCACTGAGCAACGAAATGGATTGCATCAGGAAATCACATGTGCAATGATAATGAATCGGCAGGTCTTGAGCATTGTTTTTCTACCTCAACTATGACCTCAGTGTTTGCTCCTGCCTGTAGTTTACTTGTACACCCATCACAATTGAACGTACCACAATACTAGAGCTTCGTCTTCGCCTCCTACATCACTATGATGAGCTCGAGTACTCTGGGATCCAAATTGTGACTGTTTAGCTTGTAATGTATATACATATGATGCTGTCATATCAAGTATCACAATACATAGATCATCATACACTAACACAAGTGTACCACAATAATCATTTCTAGTATTTAAACGTCCACAAGTACACTCCGTTCATAACCATAACATAAAAGAGAGATAACACTCAAGCCAAATCCACTTTATGCTTCAAATACTCTAGGTTCATACACTAGTTACTATCCACCATAGCCACACTCTTAGAGTGTTAACTTCAAAAATTGCACCCCGAGGAACCCTAGATTCTTAACCCCAAGGTAACTATGAGCATTGGCCCACTTCGTCAATTTTCAGAAGCGTTTTCGCACTTCAAAATTCTTGATTCGGATTCAAGCACTAAAAAAAAAAATTACAAAAATTTGAAATTGATCACACCATCTTAGAATCAACTCTACTTCTAGATCGCCACCACGGTCTTCACTACATCAATTCCCTGTACACTCTATAGCAAAAAGATCGAAGCTACCATTGATCAAAACTCGTCAAAATATCTTCATTGCTCCAAGAACTCATAGTTCTCGGCACAAAATCCAATTTGAGTTTTGGAAATAATCTGTTGTACTCTCAAAATGTCCACAAGGACATTAGTCTCATAACTAAAACATAAAAGAGAGATTTCAATCCAGCAAAATTCACTTTGTGCTTCAAAGATTCTAGATTCTGCACTACCTACTATCCAGCATACCTACACTCTCAAATTGGAAAATTGAATCACAAGTAACTCTAATTCGAACTTTACACTTTAACCCCTAGGTCTCCTAATGGCAGTGTCGGCCTTGACATCACTTCCATTCTCAGTTCCAGTTGAACTGCGCTAATTGCACTATCACCTGTAACTGTTGGATCTAAGGTGCATGCACGCACCTACCTAACTAGCTATATCGCTACATAAGTCGTGACAAGGTTCCGAGCCAAAGTTTCACAGCATCAAAAGTTCTCACATGACTAAAACGCTTCCAGATTCATGGTCTAGATCGATCTCTTTCCACACGAGGAGTCCAAGACAGACCAACAGGAGGAAGAGGTCGGACGTTTCCTTTTCAAAAAAAGAGATGTATGTGGTTGTTGCCGTAAAATTTGCACGGCCACAAGAACGTCAATTTTTGTCGTTTTCAACCACAATGTGCTTCTTCTCACTCTTGTGCGGCATCCGCATTTATTTCGATCAATCAGACTAAAATTGAAATGACAAAAGCTATGAAATAAGCTTTGGACCACTAAAACTACTATGAATTATTATAAATTGCTAGTACATATGGAGTCACTGTGATCAATCTCTCACATACTCAAAGCAAACTTAAATATCAATATTGAGCTGCATCTTAAGCCAGAGGTGGCAATGTTAAGCTGCTAATTACCTTGCTGGTTTTGTATCAAATGTGCTAACTACGGGGGCAACACATGCATCTACATGCAGCCTACCTAATCAGAGTGTAAGGTGACAAGCTGCTTTTGCAGCTGATGAGGTAGCTTGCAGGATCTCTTGTCCTGCCCAACAATCCAGACTTTCCATTCAAACAAAAAGACATGACATGCAGTAGGACAATTTGCAGTCACGTGCACCAAGGTGCGAGAGTATCTATGTTGGACTTACGTAGTGATACCCGCAGTAACTTCAATGACTGATTTATCCGTGCTTCTAATTCTTGATTCCACTGCTGGTCGTTTATACTAGCTTAGCATTTTCAGAAGTTGACCTTTGGAAACCTTGCCTGACTCATTCACATGAGCTGCTAAGCTGTTCCACAAGAAGAAATCAAACCAAAGTCCTTTGTGTGGAGAATACATGATAAAAAATGTCTGAGAATCCGATTTGTCATGAGACTTGGAAAGTTGTGAAGATCAGTACAACTGGGTCATAAGGGCTGATTTCCTGGTTTGGATCGGAAATCTTAAGTGCTTACCGATACTATAGGTACGCCGTCCAGTGACAAAATACACGGTGAGACAGGCCTTACGAACAATGTCACTCGGTGTGGCAGCAACAAGATTTCAGCCTGCAACCGACTCACTCCGGAGAAACACAACCACTCATATCTATAATCAATATCAAGCTTGCCACACAAGTAGGTTTTGTGGAAGCAGAGAAATTGAGTGGATGTATCCTAAACTGGTCAAGGGAAACGAAGAACATATCAACTCTGGTAAATCCTATTTTTTTTGGAAGCTTAGTAAGTAGACAAAATGAGTCCAGAATATCTAAGTTGGGCATATTTTAGGTACTTTGAAGTCGATTGCAG
Organism: Marchantia paleacea; assembly: GCA_014180765.2. Classification (NCBI taxonomy): domain Eukaryota; kingdom Viridiplantae; phylum Streptophyta; class Marchantiopsida; order Marchantiales; family Marchantiaceae; genus Marchantia; species Marchantia paleacea. The sequence goes on along the minus strand of MUAA02000108.1, from coordinate 103,108 downwards.
GATGTACACACGGGAAGGCAGGGCGGCACTTTTGGCTGCGAGTTACCGACATGCGGCAGTCCGCGAAGTCCCTTCACTATTTAAGATCGTATGATTTGACATCAACTACTGTAACAAGCCTCGTGGGTGCCATTTCACCTTGGTTCAGTTTCATATATCAATTTCCATGTTTGCCATCGCATTTGCTTGAGCTTTCACATTAGCGTAGACTCTTTTCATCTGAGTCACAAAACTTCGAAAATTCATGAAAATGGCTACTACAAATTCCAACATGTGTATGTTAGTATATTTGAGTTCTGCAGCTGGATTTGCCCACTAAATTTTCTGGCGGTAATGTTTTACAAATTTGTTTCCCAAACAATCAAACTTGGCACTCAACTAAGACAAACCTTAAAAGCTTGGGTTAAGCTTTTGGAACGTGCAATTGCTCCTTGGAACCGTGATACAATTATGTAAACAGTACTAAGAAGAACGGCCACAAGTGTGCATTAGATTGATTGACAATGTTTACTCGATGACAATCCATCAGGACCGTAGTTCAAAGTGGACCATCTTCATAGACTGAAATGTGCAGATGCTGCTCATAAGCAGGTAAACTGTAAACGAAACTCACGGTCTATACGTATTTACTGGAAGTCTTAAAATTATATATAAGTTTTTTACATCTTTACATAATCTGACACCTAAAGTATGCGTGATAAATGATGCTTATATCCTAAACTAGGAAAATCCGGATTTTTTCACCTTGAGCTAATTTAAAATTACCCTTGGGATTAATTCCAACTACTCAGTATCTTATTCTCATTTTGTACGAAAAAATCATTACAGTGTTACAGTATCCACGCCTAGTGCAACTACTTCAGAGTTGAAGAACTTGACATCATTTTGATTGAGATACGCCTGGTATTGGAACCCTTTCATTATGTTTGCAGTCTGATACCACAGTCACTATACTGAATCGTCCCCGTTTCCACAATAAAAGATAACTTGGCTCAGTCTGTACTCGGGATAGGTATAGAATCCTGAATACGAAGGAGGAAGTAGGAATACTTGACAATGTGTCAAAATCTCGCGTCAGGCATATTGGCCGTCTCCTCGTGGAGCAGAAAAATTGAGAAGGTTTGTGCTTTCCAGCCAGCAAATTGGACTATCTTTTACAGGATCTGGAACGCCACCAAAAGAACCTCAAACCACATTACTGTGATCCTGAAGCGTGCTTGGCAGCCTCCCACGCTAACGAAATCTCTGCTGCTTCTGGCCATCACCAACTAGAGTGATATGATAACTTTTAGCAGTTCAGGGACTGACATACTAAATCTCTAGTTTAGTAAGCAGGTGTACCTAGATGGAAGGCGTGTTGAGCACTGGGATCTGCGCAAGAACACTTTGACTTGGAGCAGATGGAAATAATGAAGTTTTAAATGGAAACTCCTAAGTCTGCAACCTGTGCAAGAAGATTTCATATTTACCCAGAAATATAGATCCTCCAGGTTTTGTACTTCATCTGTACCTCACTTAGACTCAATTACATTACATGCTCTTACACACTCTTGCAAGTCACGTGCATCAGAGTATATTATACGTATCTTTTATCAAATATTGCTAAAAAACCAATGCAAACCTTTAATTACTCCGAGACCTTCCAGTGCAGGAAACACCTTCGAATTGACAGGGCTGACAGTGGCTGCAGTTCCCTTCACAATTTTGACTTGCCTTAGGACACTGGAGGTGAAGAAACTGCCATCCAGAGTAGAAGCATTCACACCATCCGGAACCATAAAATCAGTGACTATATCCGGATCTGCGGCACTGACTAGAATAATATTGTGGAGACACAGAGCAATAGCGAAAAAACATGCTCCGCTTACAGTAGAATATGCAATGGCCATTTTCATGAACACCCGGAGTTTATTGATATGAGATGAAGAAAGGGCTTCGCTATCGTGAAAGCTCAAGCAAATGGGATTGCACACGTTGAAACTGAAATGGAGCTCACGAAGCTTAGCTTATTGCAATATTTGATGTGTGATATCTTCTGTGACAAGCTCGCCCAGCAAATGATCTTTATAGTGAAGGGACTTCTCGTACTGCAGCATGTCGGTAACCCGCAGCCAAAAGTGCCGGCCTGCCTTCCCGTGTGTACATGCTGCAATCTCCGTAAAAGTACCTCAAGTACGCCTAACTTAGATATCCAGGACTCATTTGTCTACTTACCGGTACTGTACTTCCGAGAATAAACACGGAGTTCGAAACAACAGCAACCGACAATCAAAGGGCTCATCACAGTTGATCTGCTCAGAGTTTGCTTTTCCTTGACTACTGATGTGGCGAGCTTGGTAATGAGTCGGTTTTTGTTTCTTCTAGTCAGTCGGCTGCAGGCTGAAATCTAATTGGTGCCAGACGGAGTGAGATTGTTCGTAAGGCCTGTCTCACTGTGTATTTTGTCTCTCGACCGCGTACATTTCATATTATTGCCACTTAGGATTCCCGACCCCAACCAGGAAGTCAGCCCTTGTGACCCAGTTCTAACTGATATTCACAACTTCCCACTTCTCATTTGAAATCCGATTCTCAGAAATTATTAGCATCTATTCACCACTAAGGATCTTCGTTTGTCCTTCTTCCTTCAACGGAGTATCTACTGTGAGTGAGTCAGACAAGGTTTCCCCGGCCCAATTGTTCATGTTCTGAGTATCCGCACGGCAAAAATGATAAGCCAGTGTAATTAACGAAAACGGGATTGAAGAATTGAAATCGCGGAGAAATCAATCATTGAAGTCACTACTGGCATCCCCACGCTAAGCCAACGTAGAGACTCTCGCACCTTAGTGCACGTGACTGGCAAGATTGTGGCACTGTCCGAATAGATCCAGCAAATAGTTTAAGACGTTGTGGCTGATTTTCACTATTTCCAGCCGCATGTAAAATATGTCCGAGAAAATTCGTCCGACAAATCGAGAAATTTGAAAACTGCTTTACAAATCTCTGTAATTTCCGGCGCACTAAACAATTTTCCCGGAAGCGTAAAAATTTAGACGGAATTACAACAGGCTCGTCAAAATTTTCATTTAGTTTAGGGTTTAGCTCGTCAAAATTCAAAATTTTCTGGATTGTGCTACTGTATGTACTGCCTTTTCGTCTGCATGGAAGGTACAGATGCCGTACAAAAGTGGGAGGATGCACATCATGGTTGCGAATGACAAATGACCTCCTGTGAGCCGTGCAAAACTCTACAGCAGCAACCACATGCATGTCGTCTTGGAAAGGAAATTTCGCCCTCTTCATCCTGTCGGTCTGCCTCCTCTGGTTGCAAAGATCCATCTAGACCATGTGTGAATCTGTAAGCATTTCAGTCATTTGACTAGATTTGATGAAGTGAGATTTTGGAACGCAAGCTGAACACTGGCAAGAAAATACAGGTCCGTAAGGCCTCGGGCTCATGCTACTGTAATGAATTCAGGAAGCGCAGACGAAGTTCTGGTACTGTGGCACCGTTTGTTTTGATGCGTGTACAAGTAAACTGTTGGCAGGAGCAAACACTGTGGTCTTCGATGAGCTTGAATAAAAGGGCTTTCAATAGCAATAATCCATAGAAAATGCTGCTGCAGGTTCACTACCATTGCAGATGTGCTTTCCCCATGCAATATATATCCTTGCTCGGTGGAGCATATGTTTTTGCACACTGTTGCAATAATATTGAAAGATTAATCAACTGTATGAGAAGCCTAATGATTTTTCTTCCGATGTGGTTTTAACATGAATTTCTTTGCCTTATATGCTCAGAGAAAACTCTGAAGTAGACTTCTTCTTTTAAAATATAGGCAATTGTAGTCCAATGAATTCTTCAGGTTGTAGGTTATTTCGATGCAACAAAAGATACGCCTTATTAGTGAATGAATCATTCTATTTCTTACCTACAAGTATTTGTGGAGAATTTTGATAGCCAATAGACATATTGACTGCCTACAGATTCAATGGAAGCCATCTTTGAAGCACATGAAAGCATGTAGCCTGGATCAACAAAACAGCTGACGAACGACACAATTTTTTTCTCGCGATCAAATCAGACTATTCTTCATTTATATGAAATGGATCCATCTATCAGACTGTGAAGTAAAGTATACGCAGTCACCATTATCTTCTCTCTATTGCAACGGAGAACCCTTACAGTTACGAGGAACTTAAAACGCTTCATATCTACACTGACAGACGCATTTCGCCATCAATCTTCGAAGAATGTGACCGTTCTGCCGGCCTGATCTGGCAACGGCCTACTGTTTGGATTCTGGAAAGACACAAAAAATCGTGAGATGTCAATGATATATCTGAAGTTCATACTTGTGGTTCTACGTCTCAGAAATCAGAACGTTTCTCATCAAACTTTCTGACTAACAGACGCGCAAGATATGAATGGACATATCATTGTAGATAATGGCAAAGCTCGTCCGTAGAAGAACATGATGAAGGATTTTCCTTCATCATGTTCTTCTACGGATTTATATGACTGAAATTGTCCTGGTGAGATGTCCAAATTCTAAGAATGAAAACAGAGAATCAACTCAGTTTCAGCTATAAATTCACTTCCTGCGGTCTTCACATCGTCTTAACAAGCGTCCTGATCTTATTACATGTTCATGTCAACAAAGGAATTTCATCTTAGTCTGATGAAAGCACGCTAAAAGTATATGGTAACGTTATCAAGTTCACAGATGTTGTGCACGATACTGTTGTCAACCATTTTCGATATATTTAAATGAGGTCAAGTAAATACAAATAGCTGGACTACTTGCTTTCTCCTGGCTAGATTTGTTACCATATGCTTGAATTTCAATGAAATTTTTATTCCGAATCAGTTCAATCCTTCAAGCGCACTCCCATACTCAATTACGCTCAAATAACCATTGAACGAACACAATGCATCGATGATCGCAGCTCTGGTTTAGGCGGACACAATGAATCTGGAATATAATCTGATCTTGTTTAACATAGTCTGATCTTGTCCAAGTAACATTTTTGGTGCAGGGTGGTGTGGATCCAGAGTCTCGAGCATAGGAGCCATCCATTATCGGTAATAATAAAGAGATGTAAAATCTGGCTCCTCTAGACTTGGTAAGATATCAAAGGTATGATATGGAAACGATAATTTATATCAAACAAATGCCATACTATAACTAAGATTCCAAAATAATCAATATGTGCTCCATAATTATGGCATCTTCTCATTAATACTAAATAGATATAAATATATCGAGGCTTCCCTGTTTAGCTCTGAGAAGTGATACAGACTAACTAATAAACCGAACATAATAAAGTATCATGTAGATTGTATTATTTCTGAATATACTATTAAATTCGAAATAAACTTACAAAACAGAAGCAATGAGAACTTAAAATGATCGAATCCACATGTTTAGTGCTCATGCATACATTCCGCATCCAGTTCACATCACAAGCAAGTACTTGTTGAAGAAAAGGGTCAGTTGACGAGTCTTCATGGCCTTGATTGCAAAGGAGATCAATGACAGCTATGTGAGTAACTAGATGAACTAGATGTAACTCCAAGTTAAAAATGCAAGTTGTCAAGTTTTTGACATGAAGTTAAGATATAACTCTAACAGGATAGTATATATTTTATTAAATTTTTTTTTCACATATCTTCTTTTTCCTGCATTGGTTCTATTGGAACCTAGTTGGAAAATTATGGAGATCTGAATAAAATGTTATGAGTATTTTTAGATTTTAGGGTTTCCATAGTTAGCATTTCCCAATGTGAGGTGATGTGTTAGGGGGTTGTGGTTCTGCACGTAGGAGTAGATACATGATGGAGTGCTAGATTTCTTTATCGTTCCCTTTGTGCTAGCTATAACTTGACTTTCTCTCATGGGACCGCCAAAAGTGGTGCGTGATACACCATGTCCGGTGTGTCATTGTCTCTTTACCTCACAAGGGGTAAAGACCCACGTGAGAAAGATGCACAAAGATTATGATTGGACCACTTGGGATGTGCATGTGAGGAGGACGGTCACATCAACATCGGTTTTTGTCACTTCTGGGAACACATAGACTACATCGATTCCTTCGTTGAGCATTCTGGGTATACCGTCGGGGTCGTGGGAGTGGTTAGCTTCCCATGCAAGTTCGATTCTAGGACTTTTTGAGACTAGATTTCCATGTCCACGTTTATTCCATAGGCTTCCTCGGGCACTACATGACGAGGCTAGACGCGCTTTTCGCTTACCGCTCGATCGATTGGCGTGCGATTCCATGGACGAATTAACATGGTTTTTGTTTTTATTACTTCCGCGATGGTGTCTACGTTATACTAGAGGGGGACGTGTTGGACATAGAGAGGTGGTAGCTAGATTTCGAAGATTCCGAGCAGGAGATTGGGCTATATTGCAGGAGGAGTCTGTTCGGGCCACACAGGTTAGGAGTCGGGTTTAGTCACATGATACTTCTAATTCGGCGCGATTGCGATGGTGTAGGATCTTGGGGCAGGCCGGGGAGTATAGCAGGGTTGCACGGGCCCTTCATCCTTTGTACATGGCTAGTTTTACTGAGGAGAAGATTTCCTCTTTATGTCTTCTACATCCACCCATGAGCGAGGAGATACCATTAGAGGTTTTGGAGTATTAGCCAGAGGAGCCATTATGTCTTGATAGATCATTATTTGCTCATTCTCTATGCACTCTAAGACCTAGGGTTGTATATATAGGATAAAATGTAAGTATATCTAAATTGTGACTAAATTTATTTTAGTCATGATTATGTTTAGCTAGTTATGGTTAAGTTGGAGGAAAATATAGAGTAACTTTTGGTGTGGTAGATGAGAACTACTTTTTTTTTGTTAAGTAGGAATCAAGGAATAGATTCATCACATGGGTATATTGACTTTCCTTGACTTGGACTAGTTTTCATTGGTTGGACTTGGTGAAGACCCTTAAATCTAGGGGCGAGATTGACTTGGTACACTAGAAGTCAATTAGGGAGTAGTTGGGCTTCTAGAAGATCCAAGAGGACCAATTGCATGTTGCCATGTACCCATTTCCTTGGGGTTTGTGATCTCTACCTCGTTTAAACTTGGTAAGAGGAAGTTACATGATGATTACTTGTAATTACTAGGGTAAAATTCTAAGTAGTATAAATAGAGAGGTTGAGAAGCACGTCTCAAGTAGTTTTCAATGGAGGTTAGTTTTGGGAGAAGATAGTGTGGTGATTTTAGTTTTGGGGAGCTTGATTCTTAGAGACGTCATGTTCAAAGTGGAGCCTTGATTCAATGAAGAGTTTGATTACCAAAGTATCCCTTCCTTTTGAGTGATAATCTTACTCTTGGTGAGAATGTGCATAATGGAGCTTGGACTTTGAGAGTTTGTGTAAGAGTGTGCATTATGGTCATGGTCATAGGGTGGGATTAAGTCCTTTTAGATTCATGATGAGCTTCCAAAAAGCCATCGGAGGTAAACCTGAGTGAGAGTCAGCCCGGAGGTCACAGAGCAGTCCCATGTTTATCCTCAGGGGGTTTGTCAGGGATGGTATATAAGCATCTTCGAGATTGCTTTCAAGCGGATGATCCCTCTAGTGGTTTCACGGAGTTGTTCCAGGTGGCTACATAAGTTGCAAGAGGGGAGATTCCGTTGTAAGTTAGTGAGGCTCTGGGTGCTAGTTGGCTTCTTGCGATGGAGAAGGACACTGGGGGCATCAGACCGATTGCTATTCGAGAGGTCTTATTACGATTAGTCAGCCGTACCATTGTCTTGCAACATCGCTCACACTTCCATGAGCATCTTTGTCCACATCAGTTTGGAGTCGCCATACCAGTCGCCATATAAGGTTGTGAGGCAGTATCGTTGGACATTAGAGGACTTCTTGATATCCATCCGGATTGGGTTGTCTTGCAGGTGGACGTTGAGAACCCTTTTAACAGCGTCTCGCGTGCATCCATTTTTAGAGAGCTTAGAGAGGCTGGTGGAACCCTATCAAGCCTTATTCCTTTCGTACGATCTTTCTACAGTTCACATTCTTCTTTATTTTATCAGCATGGCTTTTCCGAGGAGGGAGTCACCGTTTCTGATCCGCCGTTGGCACTTGACAGGGAGATCCTTTGGGAGGACCTTTATTTGCCATGGCTCATTATAGAGCTCTTCTGTCTACTGCTTTGGCCGTGCCCGGTTGTGTGGTCCCCTCCTTAGCAAATGATACACATATTGTGGGCCCTGTAGACAGCATTAGGCATGCCTTTGATTTTTTGACTACTGAGCTTCATCTTGTAGGCTTGAGAGTCAAGGTGTCAAAGTGCAGGGCTTGGTCTCATTTGGGCATTCCGCCTCATCTTCAACTTCCAGAGGGATGTATGATATCGACAGATGGCTTACGTATTCTAGGAGTGCCAGTAGGGTTTGAGGATTTTATTTCACGCTACCTTGACGTTGCATTGACCAAGGATGTTTTGCATGGAAATGACCTTCCTCTACTAGCGGATCTGCAGGTGGCATTTGATATACCATCATCTAGTATTGCTCGTCGACCCATCTATCTTCTTCGCACGGTTCCTCCTTCACCTACATTCATATCACGTTTGACTGTCTTTGATAGGAGGATCATGGGCGTCTTTGGTGACATCATCGGACTAGGGATATTCGAGTGTGTGACTGGAGATTTGGCAAGGAGACATACATCTTTACCAATTTCGTGTGGAGGGGGAGGCCTATTATAGATGGAGGAGATGGCACCTGCTGCATTCTTGGTGAGTTGGGCGCTCGTTGCACCTTTGTTATCTTCTCGATTTGTGATCGCATATAGACCTATTTTGGAGATATATAAGAGGGATGTTGATACGGGATCATTTCCCTTACAAGTATTATTACGATATACGAGAGACACTTTACCATGGGAGTTACATCATGAGTTACCATCTTTTTCCTCTTTGACTACCGATTGGACTAGAAGTCTACCGTCTATCTTGATGGACACACAGTTTCAAGAGGCTGTACATTCACTCTTAGTGGATCCGGCCATTCCTCGTACTACTAGAGCTTGTCTATGCTCTTGCTCGGGCAAGGGTGCAGGCTCGTGGATCTTGGCTCAACCATGCATCAGGGCTTTCCGACTCGCACCAACTACTTTCTCCACAACGATGAGGTTCCGTCTTGGCCTGGTCCATCCATCTATATCTTCATTACTCACATGTGAGTGTAGTATCACTTTAGATGCAGTTGGTATTCATATGACTCGTTGTCCATTTGGAGGGCATAGGATAGCTACCCATGATGCCATTAGGGATGTGGTGTTTGCTATGGCGCGAGAGGGTGGATACCTCACATGGATAGAGTGATGGTATGCCTTGCAGTAGACTAGGGTTAGGGAAGATTTGTACTTGGTTCGGGAGGACCAGCTCACTGTGGATGATGTGGTGGTTACCGATCCTACTAGAGACACAGTTTCAGAGGGATGATCACCCATCCTCCAGGATGGACGGCGAGTGGAGCGGCAGCAACCAAGGTCTCCAAGTATAGAGGTATGTAGAGAGGTCAACTCTTTGTTCCTCTAGATTTGGAGTTATATGGAGCTATGGACACCGACTTCGACATGTTCGTGAGGGAGTGCGCGTCAGCCTACCATACTAAGCGACATGGGGTATCACTCTCTTTAGCTCACTGTATAGCCTATTTTAGGCAACGTGTTTCCATTGCTCTACAAAGAGCACTAGCTGGTGTAATCCATAGGAGAGCAATCACGTTAGGTGATGCTTCTTCGGATGCTCCTGTTGTTTGTAGACCTTTTGACTTGGATAGTTCATATATCTTAGGTGCTGTAGGACATATTTTCCAGTGTGATACTATTGGGACCTAGCCCCATGTTATCGGTTTGGTTCCAATCTTGTACGATTTGATGGGGTCTTCCCATCCCTTTTGTTATTTTACTTTGTCTGCTGTGTTTACTCTAAGAGGATATCGATCTTAAAGTTAATTGTCAAAGATGTCATCCGTAAAAGAAATCGCTTTCAAATTAACAAAAGCGCATTAGATAATTCACAAAAATTGACTAACATAATCAATTTTGTGTTCACTTGGAGAGTGAAAATGAAGCCCGCTGATGTTGTAAGTTTTATTAAGATACAGTGTGCCAAAGGGTGCGACACCGTCCACTTGTTCAAGAAATATAAGGGTCTCAATCCTGGTGTTGTAAGTTGCATATGGTAAGAATGTGTGGCTACTCCAAAAGAATTGGTCAATCTTACCCTTTCTCCAACTCCTCGGTGATAAACATATTGACCCATTAATAAAGGTGACATCGTATCTAAAAGTTGGCCCAATTCGCAACCCCAAGATTGAAAAATTTGTAATAACAAGCATTGAAGCAAATGGGGGTTATGCTTACGTCTAGTGAATGAGATGTGATGCAGTGTGGTTGATTGTAGCCCTTATTTTGTGTACCCAACCGCAATTTAAACAGGCCTGGAGTTATGATTTGCCAAATCTAACTGTTGGTTACGACAATTGAGAAGATGAATGTAACAAAGCCAACACAGAATATGAAGTTGTAAAGATAATAAAAAATGCAATATCTTTTGCACTCTTGTCTTGTTAATCATAGTTAATTTAACCATGGTCAGATTAGACTAGTTATGTTAATTATATGCTAGCCTTAGGGCAATATATATTGGGTCGCCCCCTCTAGATGATAGTTTGTAGACTCTCACTATTGAGACTCATATACTTTGAGTTTTAGTGGAACAATGCTCATATATGGAGCCTATTTGTGAGCCACATATATTTAGTGTTTGTGTTCTGTTGTTTGCATTGTTCATGTGATTGCAGAACTCATAATTTATACTGGTAATCGGTATCAGAGTTAGATTGAAAACTTGTTCTAGTCGTGAAAAGGTCACGTACGAGAGGAGAAGAGATCAAAAGTTTCAGATTTTTCCATTTGAGTGGGATACGAAAAGAAGAGATCAGAAATTTCCGATTGATCGATTAGAAATTTTAGTAAACATTCAATCAAAGGAGAGTAGAGTAGATCAGTTTGGTTTCAGATTTTTCCATCAAAAATGTTGGGAAATATTTAGTCTCACGGGAGGAAGAGGGATCAGTTCAGTTTCAGATTTCATGATCAAAAATTTCAGAAACCGATTATTCAGACGAGAGGAGAAGAGATCAGAAATTTTAAGAATCAACGTTAGAATTCGATCATGTTGAAATCAATGGGTTTCAAATTTTATGGATCATGAATCTTCAGAAATTGATAGGAAAAATTGATCGTGTCCAAGTTCAGATTTTTTGGATCAAGAATTTACAAGAATTGATTTCAGAATTTGGTTGTGTCCAATTAGTGGGTCTCAGATTTACTCAATCAAGAATTTTCAGAAATTGAGAGTTTTGATTATGACTTTGATTGAGTTGCCACCATAATTTTTAAAATGACTGTGATTATAACCGTGATTATGACCTCAAGTATGACTATGAACATGATCAGGCAATGACTTTAGGCAGCTGTCAGCACTTTTGATAATTGATAGTAACTTCAAGCAACAGATAATAATACCTGCGGGCAATGGGTAATACTTTGGGCAACAGGTAGCAAGAAGGCCAACATTATGAATATTTTTGTGAGGCATGAGTGTCTTACACGAAAATTTGGAGCTTGGCCCTAGCATGGAGCAAAGCGATATTACCTCTAGTGTATCACAATAGTTTCGTAAACCAATGGCTTTTACTAAGATTGGTTCCCAAGGTTTGAAGTTGAGAAGTTTAATTTCCGAATTGACTATGTCTTGTGGTAGCAACATTTGATTAGTGTCATTGGGTCAATGGGTTTGGGGAAGATACTCAAGCTTAAATCAATTAATATGGATGATGAAGATTAGAGTTACATGTTAAATCAAGCAGCTAATATTGTGATATTGTATCTCAAGCATAAGGTTTTCAAACAAGTAGAAGAACATGATGATGTCAAGGATTTTTTGCAGACAAAATACCACCACTAGAAGCTCTTAAATTGGCTATAGCTGATTGGAGCCGAACGTGGACTTAGAGAACCTTGGAGAAGATTTTACTGAGGAATGCAAAGTAATTCAATTTTTGAGTTCCTAAGCGGCATCATATCAGTCCTTATCAGGTGTGTTAATTTATAGAGACAAAGAGACAATCACATAGAACAAGGTTGTGATTGCATTTGTTGAGTGGTGATATGCAACAAAAATTATTTTTGTCTTCCCATCTTGCTACCTCATTATTCACAGCTTCGAATGTTACTTGTGGAAGAACTCCAGAAAAAGTTTGAGAAAAATATAATGAAATTTTATTTTATATTCAAGTCTAGGTCTAAGTCTTTATTTCAATCCAAGTATGGGGATGGGAAGAAAATTAAGTGTTGGAAATATGACAAGTCTGGCCACATGAAAAATGATTGTCATCATAAGGATCATAATGAGTCTTTGACTCAAATAGTTGTGACTAAAGATGAATGATATGCTCTTTGTACTTCTCTTTTGCTATTTCTTGTGACCACTTTATTTCAATCACATTTTTTCCAAAAAAAAAAATGTTATCCTTAATTTCATAATCCATGTTACTTATCACGAGGTTTCTCTAAAGGTAATTCCAACTTTATAGGAATAAATCTAGATAATAAATTTTGTGTAGCTCTTGGATCAATCAACACTTTCACTTTTATTTGATTCTATCTCATCATCCGTTACAATCAAACAAATTTTCTTTTTTCTTGAATCATTTATCTCATATCATTGCTTCTTATTCTCTCCTTTCCTACTTTTAATCAAACTATTAAGGTCACAAGGCAAGTTAACTAGTGTTTATCATTTCTGAGATTGTTTTCAGTCATTTCATCTCCACCTTCAAGAGTGTTGAGGGGATGTCAATAAAATGGTTTAGGTATTCTTGCTGGATTTGAGTCCATACATTCATAGCAATGTGACCAAATCTTTCATAATTGTAATATTGCCTTATTTTTTATCTCTCGTCCAATTTGCCTCCTCTTGAATTTATTCTTTGATGAGGACACAAGATATTCATATTCAGGTTGCAATGACCTCCTCCTTGAGTATTCACTCCTCTTGGAATGAAATGATTTTTCCTTACTATGTAGTCTCACTCTTTAATCATTGTCAACATTACTGATTTGTGGATACATATATCTCTCTATAGTTGTGGTAGACGTTGGTCATTCATTGTGCATAAGCAATAACCTCGTTCAATTTTTTTGGATTGTTGTCACGATTTATGTAGCGGCATCTCTAGTTAGGTAGGTACGTATATGCATGAGCAGATACATCAGGTACAGCCGGTTGTGCAGTTAGCGCAGTTCGTACTGGAACTGCCATTAGGTCCGACAGCGTCGTTAGGGGTCCTAGGGCTTAAAGGGTAGAGTTCGAATAAGGGCTACTTGGAGGGCAATTCTCGAAGTTGAACCTTTGAGATTGTGGCGATGATGGATAGTAGCTAGTGCGGGAACCTGAAGTCTTTGAAGCAAAAAGTGGGTTTGGCTTGACTATAATCTCTCTTTTATGCTATGGTTATGAGCGGAGTGTCCTTGTGGACATTTTGAAAGTAGAAAACTCAAATTGGATTCTGTGGTGAGAACTGTGAGTTCTTGGAGCGCTGAAGATGTTTTGGCGAGTTTGGATTGATGGTTGCTTAGATCGGTTGGCTATTGAGTGTGCAGGGCGTTGATGGAGTGCAGTCTGTGATGGTAATCCTGAAGTAGGGTCGATTCGAAGTAGATATGATCGATTTCAAATTTTTTGATTTTCTATTTTAGTGTAAATCTGAATCAGGAATTTCTGAGTACTATCAAGTGCCGAATCAGGAAGTTTCGAAGTGCTGTTGGAAATTGACGAAGTGGATCGATGCTTATAGTTGTCTCGGAACATTAATTTGAGATTGACCAAAAAATATTTCGGACAGAAGTGCTCAAAGTCCAAGATATGGTGTTTTGAAGTTTTCGGGTCGAAAATAGGAGCAACAAACTATCAGATTATCATATAGTGTCCATTTGATCTGAAATTTGGTAGGATGATAGAAGATGTAAAGTTTGCCGCGCAGGGGTAGAGACATTAGATCTTAGGCCAACAGTGTCAGAATTGCAAAATTTTGACATTTAGGAGTCTGAAATTGATGTTGAAGATTTTCAGAGTCGTGCAGAAGTTTCAAACGATGTCCGTTTGCAAAAACAAATATTGGGTTAGGTAGGAAATTGAAAAAGGCTAGCAAAAAGCAATGCTTTATACAATTGGATTACCAATGTCAGATTATCGATCTGGAGAGCAGAAGACCTCCACAATCAAGTTTTTGTGTTTTTAAATGCCCTTCTAAGGCTATGTTAGTCCAGGTTGGGTTAGTTTGACCCGCTTTGATGCATGTTTTTGAGATGGAGTATTGTTCTTTATGTTTCTTATGATTGATATACTTCCATCTCTTCTTCCTGTTTGTGCACCACGTTTGTTTGTGTTGGTACTTTATTGTTTGAAGTGTTGGAGCTCCTTTGTGCTGTCGATAGTGAGGTTGGATTTGCGGACCAGTCAGACTATCCATGTTTCTCCCCAGTGAGACAGGACTTGCAGACCTGTAGACGGGGTGAGTGCATGTGGTGATGGCAAGTTTCAGGTTGCCCTTGTGTTAGCACCTTGTGGTGCCTCGGGTACCTTCTGTTGCGGTTTTTGGTTCCAATTGCTGTTTGTGGTTCCAGTTGGGGATCTGTTTTTATACAGTTACGGAGATGATACATTAGTGTCACAGTCGAGTTCAGTGGAGGTTCCAGAGGAGAGACTGCTCGGGTTAGCATTGGGTGCACCCGTAGCGGAGTACGGTACTAACCTTGGCCTTTGAGGTTCACGGAAGACTTTGATTTGGTTTCAGAGAGTGACAGAGTTGAGCTTGGTGATATCTTGAACTGTGTACCCACACCGTTGTTGTGGGACATACCTACTCTATAAAGCATGTGGTAAAATACCTACTTTATAAAGCTCTGTTGTGTGTCTAAAGTCCAACTTGACCAATTGATATAGGGTCATGTTTAAGCCATTGCGTAAACCATGAGGGTGAATGAACATGAATTGCTAAAGAGATCCACCATCCGCTTTCAAGAATCCCGGAATCGATGACATTCGGATACTGAAGAACACATCATGTCTCTTGGAATGGGCCCCAGCTGGGGCTGTGGATGAAAAATATGACAATGCACCGGTAGAAAACTTGAGCTTGCCACAAGATTCAGGTTCTGTGACAGTTCGTTACTGTACTGCCTTTGTTCTTAGGATTCTAGGAAGAAATCACAAGAAACTACTTTGGTGTAATTGTAAGACCACTATCCATCTTTCGATATTTAGAGAATGTTTCAACATGGATAAATTACAGCAATTCCCTCCTCTCCTTTGCACCCCTGCTTGGAAGCAACAGGTCCGAATCGCATCACACACCAGGGTTTGCCCCGAAGATTAACTATAAATTGTAAGATTCTTGATTCCAAGACATCGAATCATGATGTAATTTTTTACTTCTGAGGAGTGAGGGCCAAAGAAACCATCGTGGAGAAGACGCTCAAATGACCTGACCCATCGTGAGCGTCTCTAATGTGAACTTGAACTCGTATTTTCTCCCTCCAGCCAGTTTCAGGCTTCATGCTCGAAGAGTTCCGTATCAATGCTTGGCGGTCAAAGTTATAATACAAAATCTTTGAAGTCCTTCAAAAGTTTTGAACTGATTCTGTTGAGGCAACCAGAATTAATGATTAATAACTAGTCATTCACTGGCGAGCTCATGGAGGTCGCGGGTTAAAATCTTCCCGTGGAGCTGCAGAGAGATCAAGACAACCAGAATTACTACAGGTGTACTCAATAGCAAAGAAACTACGTTGACTGCGTTCCTGAAGCTATAAAATAGGAACAAAAAGGTTCCAAATTCTTCCATCTTTTGCTCCCATTCAGCATAGAAGCATTGTTTACATAAATTTTTGGAATAACATCCAATAATTTATTCAGCAGTAAACTGACAAAAGTTTAATTTAAAGGGCAGTGTAGATATGGTTCTTCATTTTCCACTTCACTTGTTGTGGTCCTCTATGTAAATTCATCATAGTCATTAGTTTCCAATTCGTCTTACTCGAATTTCGAGTTTCAACGGTCACCGGCCCCTATAAAGTTGAGAAGTTGGTGGTCAGACTGGATCCGATTTCTCACTGGAATGGATCCAGCTTGTTGCACATCGGATTTACAATATGCAACAAGAAAGATAAGAGTGCAACTTCTTCAGAACTCTTCGTCTGAATGACGCAGGACGTTTTTGTCTGTCAAGGTGAAGAGTGGTAGGAGGGGTCGTAGACGCTGACAGGTGCACACGTTGTTCGGGTACGACAAAACATATTTGAAACCGTCTGCTGGGTTCGCATCAGCATTCAGTAATCAACTTCATGCGGAGGGTTCATAGGAAAGCAGTTGTCTCATTTGTGTTGAGATTCGACTTGGATGAGTGCATGGGCAAGTTGAATAGATTTCCGGCATGAGTGTCATGATGAAGCCTGCTCATTATAGGGTCTGCTCATGCACTTCAAGAATCTTTCTTGCCTCTAATTATCCGCACTTGCAAGTGTATTGCCTATTTCAAAACCTCAGCTTCCACCATTTGGAGACATACCATGAAAGGAAACTAAGATTTCACATAATGGATGAGTGCATTCGATGGATGCAGGTTAGAAAATCTAATAAAACAGACACAGACCTACATCGAAGGTTGAGTTCCTGTTTCATTTTCATGGAGGAAGGCCTGAGGGTGCGAGACACATTTTTTGGATTTCCAGGATCCAGAAGCGCATGCATGTGGATGACAGGAGGCAGGAGTCTGTTTTTGGCGATTTGTATTCTGACATTGGCATGTGTCAGTGATGTTCACTGTGATCACTATGAAGGCAAGACAACGCCATCTGGGAATCGTCGTACAACTCTGCCAACAAGCCCACCTGAGATAGGATCAGCCACAACCTTCACAGACGGTGGATGTCAAAGCCCTCCTCGTCGTCTGCCGCAAAAAACTCTCCCACCATTGAGAAAGATGTCAATAATCGACCGATCCGTCAAAGTCGACATCACCTGGCTTCCAGTTCAGTCGTTCCAGTGCAGTCTTAGTCATCTTGTGAAGCTGGATCTCTCACTCAACTCGCCCGTCGGAAGCATTCCACAGGAGCTGGGAAGACTCCAAAGGTTGGAGATCTTGACAATCGACTGGCAGAGTCCTTACTTGTTCCAAGCTACGTCAATTAGACGTAGCTTGGAACAACAACACTTTTACTGGAAGCATTCCTCAGAAGCTTGGTAAATTGGCAAATCTGGAGGAGTTGTGGCTCTCCAGCAATAACCTAACCCGTCCGTTCCCGTCTTCTTTGAGAAACTGCACTATACTCATGATGTTGATTGCCCCATATAACCAACTGACGGGTTCCTTACCTTCTTCGATCGGAAGGTTCAACAACCTGAAAACACTCTGGATGGCGAATAACGAGCTTACTGGGAGTATACAGCAGGAGCTTGGAGAACTAGCCAATCTGGAATATCTGTGGCTCCGAAGAAATAATCTGATTGGTCACCTTCCTCATTCACTCAGCAACTGCTCCAGCATGCTATCTCTGAGTGTAAATAAGAATAATCTTACTGGGAGTATACCGCAAGAACTTGGAGAATTAGCAAAGCTGCAAGTTTTGTGGCTCGGAGAGACTAATCTGATTGGTCAGATACCCCCTTCACTCAACAACTGCATCAGCCTACTGTCACTGCGTGTAAGGCATAACAATCTTACTGGGAGAATACCGCAGGAGCTTGGAGAGCTATCGAATCTGCAAGAATTGTGGCTCGAGGAAAATAATCTGATCGGTCATCTGCCTCCTTCGCTGAGCAACTGCACCAAGCTGCTACAACTGGATGCAAGCACGAACAATCTTCCTGCAGTGCAGGCAAATCTTCAAGCAGAACAATCTTCCTTCGAACAGGATTCCTGTTCTCTCAGGTAGACTCTGATCTCTGCAAGCGCTCCTCCTCAGTCGGAATCAGCTCGATGGCTCCATACCGATCTCCGTTTCCAATTGTACAATGTTGAAGTACATGTTTCTAAATTCCAATCATCTGGAAGGTGAAATTCTGCCAGGAATTGGTGATCTCAAGCAGCTCCTTATTCTCTACTTAGGGGCACAATATAATCAGTGGGACTATCCCACTCTCCTTGGAGCTTTGTTCTTCGCTGGAGGTACTGAACGTTGGAGATAATATGCTATCAGGGGAGCTGCCCCATTTCGTGGATCGCAACCTGCCCAACCTTGTGGTTTTAAAGATTAGTCAGAATAGGCTTACGGGACAGATTCCAAGTTGGGTTTGGAAGCTAAGTAAATTGCAGGTGTTGGATCTTTCTCATAATAGCCTATATGAAGTGCTTCCGTCAAACTTCAACGACCTTGCTGCTTTCAGGAACACCAATGGAAAACGTTCCAGATATGAATACGACTTTTGTTGGAGGTGACTATGACATCACTGTGGAGTTGGTGACGCAGGTTTGGGCCAAAGCTCGCCCGGAGGACTTCCAATATATACCGAAGGACTTCGTATTGCTCGATCTTTCGTGGAACCAGCTCTCAGGAATCATTCCATTTGAGCTTGGGAATTTGAATAAAGTCAAGAGCCTCAACTTCTCCAGCAATGCTTCTCGATCTATGGATCTATCCAACAACTCTCTCAGTGGAAGAATTCCGTCGACTACTGCTACAATGGATCAGATTCAAGTTGTGAAACTTTCGAGGAACAATCTCTCGGGCCCTATCCCATCAAGTTCCTCCAGTGTGCAGTCAAACACCATATTCCTGGATCCGGTTTCCTTCTTCCCAGGCAATGAAGGCCTCTGTGGTCCACCAAGCAACAATAATTGCAACAATTATTGTTGCAATTAACAATACATGAATACACTTCTCAACTGTCATTGTTCATGTTTACAAGCTCGTATAATCTCACTGGCTGGATTATTGAGCTCGAGCATAACAGCCTTCTTTCCGAAAACACGAGAAAGTAGAATTAGGAAGGCCACGTACGGTTTATTTACACCTAGTTCATGATTGAATTCCTAGATTTGCCTCTTTAGAGACTGCTCTCTATAGCTGATATAGCTCGACCTCCTCTTTTCG
This sequence comes from Marchantia paleacea, assembly GCA_014180765.2. Taxonomy (NCBI): domain Eukaryota; kingdom Viridiplantae; phylum Streptophyta; class Marchantiopsida; order Marchantiales; family Marchantiaceae; genus Marchantia; species Marchantia paleacea. The sequence continues at coordinate 83,935 of MUAA02000108.1, read as the reverse complement.
ACCTGTGCTCAAAAACCCAGAGTCAGATTGACTTTTATAGAATCTAAAATGTTGTCTTACTAGATCTTTATTACGAGTCATCTCCCTCTAATGACCTGAATTTTACTCATCCCCCTCTTAGAGTTACCATCTGTCCAAGTCAGTCTAATGGTGATTTTGCAGCTTCGGTGATTAGGGCATACTTTACAACATTTCAGGTTTTAGTTGAAGCAAACTGGATCGAGTGTACCTCAAATTTCATATGGTCGGTATTTTTGAAATTCATGGGTCTTACTTTTATATTTTAAAATAAGCTATAAAATATAATGTCATGTCATGGAACAAATGTATAGTACAGTATAATAAAATATCCAGAATTTAGGAGGGAGCGTGTGGAAGTCCATTTAACAAGTTATTTCTGGATTTGATTCGGAATATTTGTGTGGAATCTCATGAAATCTAACGAACAATAAAACTAAAACTACCACCCATAGAATAAAAAGATTAACACCAAAACTTACAAGGACGCAAAGTAAAGAAAACCTTACCCAAATGTTAAATTCGAATGTTGAAATAGAATACAGACCTAATAACTCTAGTGATACATCACTTTCTTTGTTACCATTGCTCCCATATCCCTTGCATCGAATAATGATAGCTATAAGCATGGAATTTCCAAAATAAGTATCAACTGAATTTTCCTATCTATCATTGAGGACCATGCACTTTGTAATAAGATTTGTAATAAGATACAAACGTTATGTATAAAGTATTGTACATGTAAATTTATATACGGTTATATTTGTCTATAATCATAAAGTCATGCACATTTTCTGCCATATCTATCGAACTCACGTCCACGCATCTCTTAGCAAGCAAAATGAACTTGTATCCCTACTGTAGGGCTTGGAGTGATACCGTTACCGCTAAGTCCGGCGCTCATCGAACTCTATATCTAGTACTCCTATCATCAATGGAAAAAGTCTCAAAAATACATGATAATCAATTCTTGAACAAATATTGGATTTATATTGACAAAGTGGTCGGCTCCTGAACTCATTACTTAAAGAATTTATCACCACTCTATCTGACTAATAGTAATGGGGGGAGTTAATGAGTTCTCACTTGAACATTATGATACTTCTGTATTTTTTATCATTTGTGTTTATTGCTTGTTCATTTCTACTATTTCCTCTTGTGAGAGAGAAGACACCGGGGGAAGAATGAGAGTAGAAATGAAAATGACGATGACAGAGTAGTAGCCCGCTGCAGTTAGCAACACTAAAGCTCACCAAGGATTGAAGTAGGATCCGTATGTTAGATGCTGCATGTAAGACTTCTCAACGCTGTCGGGGCTCATATTTCTTGGCAGCATCGTGTGTTTCAAGACGAATGAAGATCTTGTATCTAGCAATGGAGCCGACATCGACTTCTGAGAAATATGAAAGTCAAACACACCATAGGATTGAAATATTTTCAGCAACGGACGACGTGAGCTTCAAGAAGCAAAAGATCCTGTTTCACTTAAGGATTCCAGCGAATGGATATCTGGACTCTTGAACTGTTCCGTGACCTGCTTTCGAGGAGTTTACATGTACGAAGAGGCCAGCATTCACATCCTGAAACAAGTTGAGATTGCTGTGAGAAATATCGGATATTGTTCCCGAGGAAGCTCCACGTTGATGGTACTATCGCGGTTAAGACGACAATCTGCGCTTCGCTCTAGCACTTTTGATCGCATGATATCCGAAGATTTCGAATCTTAGAGAATTGGAACGTTGATTGGATCTTCTGGCTTTTATTGTCAGCCCTATCCTCTGAAAGTTTGCACATGCTTCATCTGCCCAAGGGTCTAAATTACTACTGTAGTCTTGAGGAGAATTCCGGATCACATCAATTGACATCTCCTGTTCCAAGTACCCGTGTCCTATGTCAATGTTCGATTGTTTCTTTCGACGATTTGAGTGACATGATATACAAGCAGAATATCGAATTTTCTAAGTCCATTCAATCTCAACTGCAAAATGCGCGATTATATAGCGAGTATTCTCTCGTACCTTCTTATACGAACTCCACATTCAGATGCCAAGTCACGATTGTGCACGTCAGGGAAAGCTCTCCATTAGTTTTTCACATCCGGATAGAATATCCCGTTGAATCCTCGAAATCTAAGACCGAACAGCTTCCAGTGGATCCTGCCCGTGTTATTCTCCGTTCATTTGGTACATTTTGTAGATTCGCTGTGTAATCCCAAGCGGCGAAGTCTGGGAAGCAGGAAGGAAGGTTAATCTTTACTTACAGTCGTGAACAAACTTCGACATAGTCTAAAATATTTCACATGTAGGAGGAAATCAAGGAGTAGGAATCTTCCTCGACTAATGAACAAACGGTTGCATGCAGTCAAGATCCGATCCACTTCAAGTGGGGCTCATGGACACGGAAAATATTGGTCCTCTGTATATTCATTATAAACCGTGCTGCTGTAAATTATCCATGCTCAGAGGATTACAGATTCGTCAACGTGTTGTCCTCTCAGATTGCTGTCCGTCCATCATAACCAAATCTAAATCAAGAAATCATCTAAATTGGGATTGATTTAGATTCTTGTTTTTCGTATGTGCCACCTCTCTGGCTTTCGAGACTTCTACAGGAGAGGATCTGCCTTACGATTTTCAGTACTGCAGAAATATGAACAGATATGAACTATCTAGCAATCTAGACCCTGCAAAGTTTCTAGCTTTGTAGCTACTGTAACACTTGCTTACACTGTGATGCGCATTCCCATCGCCAATTGAACAAAGTTTGCTACAGAAATCAAGAAGAATGGCACTCCATCTACTTACAGTTAAAGTCGGGCACGAGACCAATGTTGCTTACTGCGTCACCCTATGTTGATTTTTAGATATCCATCCATATAAAAAGTGGACGTTCTGTTACGCTTGGACATTGATGCGCGCGTCAACACGAGTTTCGGGGCGAGATTTGTCAACGCCCCCATGCAGTGCTGGTTTGAAGCCCTCGAAGATCTGTGTACCGTGCTAACCTAGTCATGAACAGACCACATGCAAGGCATGAAGAGTCCGCTAGGTTGAACCTCTGATTTGCAGCAAGTCTCGAGAAAAAGATGGCGTGACAGAAGGACTAAGCTTACTTGAGAGCAAATCTTCATTGTACTCAACGAATAAGCTCGACGAGTTATACGATACTGACGAGCTTTGAGCCCCAGAGTCTATGCCCATGAGGGTAATTGTCGCTATTCGGTAGTAAATTTTCGATGTTTATCATGATAGACAGACCAAAATGATTGGAAAGGTGCCCAAAGTTTTTGAAATCAAGTATTAGCAGAGCAAACACTGCGACTTTGCACCCTCTCTTTCTCTTTCACACTCTCCATATGTCAGTTTATATACTTCAGAGTTTTTCTCGGTAAGGTATCTCAATGTGGAGTGAAGACTATCTGTGGTGCGTACGATTCTCACAGTGATTGTTAGGTACGTTTCTCCAGGAGCACTTTCGCTTAGCTTAGGCTGTCGTAATAGAGCGCTTTCCAGTTGCTCTGGTATCCCGATACATTAGTTTGAGTTTATGAGTTTCTATTCGTACGAACAAATAAAAAATTGTGCTGCTTGATGTATACCTTGTGGGTTGTGTTCAATGCATCTGTCCTTTCAACGATCATTTCATAGACTGAATATCTTCAGAATATAATCTTAAACCTTAAATTTTTTATTAGCATTAACAAAATGGATAAATTTTTGGAAACAATTCAAGTATTCTCTCTCACCACACATGTTCCATTACAGTACTAACTCGTGCCACTGGTTCAAATCAGGTGTGTACGGCTCAAAAGTTATGGACGAGGGACTAGTAAGGTATGTCCGACCCGCGCTGTTGGTGATGTCATATGTACTCACAAGATTTCACCTCACCGGTGCCGTGGACATCATTTTCTATCCAATGAGCTCCTGCGCTGGGGCTGGTGTCTCATGTATCAACATTGCCGTAGGCATCTGTTGTAATTACTCACCACGTGCGTCGATGCGTTTTAGAAACTCTGCGAGCTGTGATGAAGGGGCCGTTTATAGGAATGGTATGTGTGCCAGTCATGTCGGTTCTTTCAATGGCAATGTCTGTGTCAACGGTGGTAATTTCACTGGTGGAAGGTGGTTTGATAACTGTCCTAGTCGACGTCGCCAGCTCAGGGCTGGAGATGGGTCGGCAGGACATCCACGTGTTCGCGAATGCACGAATTTTGTCACCCCGAATGCTGTCCTGTACAGCGAGGATCCTCGTGAAGGTACTTGGGTCATTAGAACAGCAGAAGCAATGGATATCTTGAAGCAGCTCGAAAGTATGCTTGATGCGGAAAAGATACCCTGGATGAAAGCGCAAGGAGCTACTTATCAACCTGAAAAACAAGAAGAAAGATTTGTTATTGCTCATTGAGGCCGAACCAAAGTAAAAAGTCCATTGGTTACCGACAGATCGTGAACGAGAAGTCTTTATTGAAAATGCACACGCTTGCCAATGTTCCGACTACCACTTGCTAGACTTTAGATCGAATCCACGGCAACCCTGTCATGAACTTCGATTAAACTGGCCATGTAGCTATAAGTTGTAGTCTGGTCACCCTAGTTACTATGAGTAGAAGAAACTCACAGTTTACTCGTTGATGATTTCTGCTTTCCTGGTTCTTGTAAGCTTGCTGTAACTGAGCACTGCTTACTGTAAAGATTGGCCTGATTCAGCTTATGATATAGAGTCAAATCAGTGCCCTTTGTTCTGTAACTAATACTCCCCTCAAAAATCTCGACATGTACATCTCTATTACTGTTTTTATAAACTTTTCTTGTAAAGGTTACATACGGCTCCACATCATATATAAAACGGGGTTTTGCGCTGATAGGGAACCTTTTCACTTAGCCCGGTTTCTTTCTTTCAAGATCAGATAGTTGAGGAGCAGTCTGATTCCCAGTCATCCAGCATGGAAATAAACACGTTCCAATCTCAAGGATATCACGGGAAAAGAAGATCGGAGAAACATGTGTAAAAGATTTGAGGAAGAACGTCGTCACAGGAGTACGTTTACGTAATCTAGACAGATTCTGGAGCTGATTCGCGGACATACCGTTTTCATCTAGCTCAACCTACAATATTAACACGTGACACTTGCTCAAACTAAAATCTCAAGATGTTGCACAAGTGTCACACGGAAGATGATGGGAAGAAAGCGAAATTTGCTACAACTTGCTTCATGCATTGAGCATGACAAGTCTGACAATAACCCATCGTGCAATACAACAAGCATGGCTTCTTAGGCCGGGTCAAAACTTGGGGTTTGGCATTATCTCTCTCACCCAGCCTTGGTCCTGATCTGGAAAAGGTGATGACGATTTCCATTTGGAACTGTACGTCAAGTTAGTAGAGGGACAACCTGGTCGACTGAGAACTCCCAGTCCCAGGTCTAGTGGCTGGCTGGCGTACAATCTCCTCTTGGCTCATCTGCCCGGCACAAAGGCTCCACCCGCTGAACCCACCAAACATTGGGCTGGCGGTTGCGCATGATGGAGGACCTTGTCCGAAAGTTCTCTATGCATGTAACCGGTATGTTTGTTTGCGCCGCCAAAAGAAATGAGTCATGAGTGCTCCAAAACTTCTACTTTATCAAAGCATCCTTACTTCGTACTTTCAGAGTATCGTTTGTCATGCATGCTAATACATAAAAGTAAGAAAATGGCAGTTAAGTTAGCTTGTTTCTGATGGAAAAAATACAGAGGACCACGTGTCCGGACGAATGTCAAGTGAAAGGGTAGAGAATCAGTAGTGGGCTAGCGTTGCTGGCTCTTGGTTGATGTTAGTTAACATCCTCCAAGTGTATCACCAGTCCTGACCAAACACTTACAGTTATGGAAAAAGAGTTATATTGCACCCAACATTCATGAGGCAATGGGGTTTAACGTAGTGATAGTGAGCGATCGTTTGTGAGGGATAATATAAGGATTCTTGAAACAAAAAAGGTAAAGTTACGCAAGATTTTTTATACTCCAGAGCTGGCTTGTTGAGAAAATATAGGGACTGACTACAGATGTACCTACTTCCAATTTGAAACTATGTTTTCTCGACTTACCTATGTGATGAATATAATTCAGTAAAACTTCCAAACAAGCAAGCTCAAACATGCACCCGACCCAACTATTAATCAGAAGAAACCAAAAAGTACACATCCCGCTCGTATAATTAGAAATTGATTTCTTTTAGCTATTTTACTTAGTAGACTTTTCGTTTCTGTTTGATATTCTGCTAACGATGAACGTTTTGTAAACTTTTCTTCTGCGGATGTTAATACTTCCCGTTCTGGGTTTCTTCTGATTACTAGTTGGCTGGGGTTCATATTTTCGCTTGCTTGTTTGGAAGTTTTACTGAATTCCTATGAAATGCAAAAGCCTTGATGGTTTGAAAATCTTCGTATAAAACCTTGACCACTATATGTATCTAAAATTAATAGTCTCGTTTATCTAAAATGATTATTTTTATCTCTCCCATATGCCGCTCTAGAAGATTTATCTATCCAAAAATTAACTTGAGTTTTTGATATAATATGTGTGTCAATGAGTCTCTCTTCTCCTAATAATCAATACATTTCAATTTTTTGAATATTGCTATTTTTATGTCTTTGAATGTAATATTTTTTTACTTCTGGAAAAATACAAACACCATAGGTTACTTGTGATGAATCAAATGCACAACTTGAAATTCTATGAATTTACATTTTTTATCAAATTTCAAAGCTATTAGTCCTTTACGTTGAAATAATGGAATTGATTTTCTTGCTTCACTATGTCTTCTTGGACGTTGGGGTGCGCATGTCTGTTGCCAATAGTCCGAAGATGAACACCATTACAAACTATGAAAGCTACCAACCCGTGCAGTTCTTTGTAACATACGATTTTTTATGGTCCAATAGTAATTGCTGCCTTCAAAAATTTCATCATCTACATGCCTTGTCAAAAATTCTATTGCAGCCCTTTGTATGTATGCAACAAAAAAACTTGTCAAGAATTTGATCTTGCAGTCCAGCATCTTGAAGCAAAGTACTTTCAACATCTGCATGATTGAAAGCATAACATTCTTATCAACTTGAGAAAAACAAGTATGAATAAAATCTTGAATATTTTCAAGATTGCAATCAGTTGTTTGCCCTTCTCGGAGCGTGGACTGTACTAGTTGTGGGCTGCATCAAAGGAGGTCCTTGTGGTTCCGGAATGGACTTTCAATGACATTAACATAATTAAACAAAAACGTGACATATCCACTAATGGATCTCAAAGGCGATAGTTGCACGCACCAGCCTTAAGACTAAAGAATTATCTATCAGCCTCAATTTCATGAATGTCAACTAAATATATACATTTGAAGCCAAAAGATTTTGTTTTCATTCAGACCTAATATGTTGGTCCCAATTATGAATACACAGACAGAGAAACACTCATGCGATTGCATGAGTGTTTCTCTGTGTAAGAGATGAGACATGAAATACGTGATTCACCTCATTGAGACTACGTCCACAAAATACACAGAGTCACTTTACTAAATAACCCTAATTTGTGTTATAGAGAGGTTATGCCAGCCCTCTTATATAGTATTACTAGCCCTAGCCCTAGTCTAACTAAATATAGTCAAACTAATGAGAATTAGTCAAGACATGAGTTAACTCCTAACAATCTCCCACTTCACTCATGTCTTGGGGTCTCTAACTCTTGTTATCCATATACATACTCCGCGGGAAGTCCTAGAAGGAAACCTGAAGCAAAGGCCCTCATGTAAACAAGGATTAACTAGAACTAAGCCGTAGCCTTACTAGGAAGGAGTAAAGCATATACAAGAATCAAACAATTGCTAGAGTAACTTTACTAGTGCTCCTTGTGCAAAACCTTCATAGTAGCACAATGCCTCCTAAAACTCTCTAAATGGATAACTTTCGTCAAAGAATCAACTGGATTGAGTTAACTGTCAATCTTGACTAGCTCAACCTTTCTATCAGAAACTGCATCTCTGATAAAGTGATATCTGATATCGATGTGCTTCACCCTACTATCCATCACTTGATTTGATGCAAGATGTAAGGCACTTTGACTATCACGATGGAGATTTACAACATCCTATTTCAATCCCATCTCAGTGATAAGTCTATTCAACCAAATAGCCTCCTTTGCTGCTTCCGCTACTGCTATATATTCAGCTTCCGTAGTTGACTGAGCTATGTACTTCTGCAAGGTAGATCTCCAACTAACACATCCACCTCCAAGTGTAAACACATACCCAATTGTAGACTTCCTCTTGTCCATATCTTGTCCATAGTCAGCATCAACGTAACGCAACAAGAATTTGGCATTGTCCAATAAACCATCAAACAAAAGACCAAAATCCTTAGTATTCTTGAGGTAACTGAGAATCCACTACACAACTTCCCAATGGACTTTTCCTAGATTTGACATGTACATGCTCACCTTGACTATAGCTAGAGTAATATCAGGTCTTGTGCACACCATCAAATACATGAGGCTGCCCACTGCCTTGTCATAGGGAGTTGACGACATCTTTCCTCTCTCAGTTGCATCAATTGGACATTGAGCTGCTGAGAGCTTAAAATGTGCCGCTAAAGGAGTCCACACTACTTTAGAGTTTGCCATGTTAAACCTGTCAAGCACACGCTTAATGTACTTTCCTTGACTTAACTATAGCTTCCTCTTCTTCAAATCCTTGTGAACATCCATACCTAATATCCTCTTGGACTTACCCAAATCTTTCATCTTGAATGCAGATTTCAGTTGCCTCTTGCATTTATCGACGTCAGATTGTTCCTTTGCCAAAATGAGCATGTCATCCACATAGAGTACTAGAATAATGAGGCTAAAGATCTCATTATTCACCTTCTTCATGTAAACAAATGGATCAAACACACTCCGTAAAAATCCTTGTGCTTTCATGAACTCATCAAATCTTGCATTCCATTGCCTAGTAATTTGCTTCAATCCATATAGAGATTTGAGCAATCTACAAACTAACTTCTTGTGACCTTTCTTCTCATAGCCAGTAGGTTGTCTCATGTAGATTTCTTTCTCCAAAGATCCATATAGAAAAGCTGTAACAACATCCATCTGATCCATAACTAGACCAAATATCGCAGCAAGTGCACATACCAGACGAATTGTAGCATACTTTGCTACAAGAGAGAAGACTTCGTTGTAGTCCACACCTTTCTCTTGTGTGAAGCCCTTAGCCACCAACGTGGCTTTGAAGAACCTCTTCTCTTCATCCGCTGGATTATCCTTCAACTTGTACACCCACTTGCTATCAACCAAAGGTTGACCCTTTGGAAGCTCCACCAGCTGCCAAGTCTTGTTCTCAACAAACGATTGCATCTCACGCTCCATAGCAATATCCCACTCAAGCTTATTGATAGAGGCTTGAACTTCTCTATAAGAACAAGGTTCTCCTTCTTCCAAGATCAACGCATTGCCATCATAATTCTCAGTTTCAATATCATGATCCTCAAGAATAGATGATTCACCCCATGTTCCATACCTTTCGGGAGCTCTTTTAATTTGATTTGATGATCTCCTAGTAGATGGTCCTAGTTGAATTCCATCATTCCATGTTGTGTTTTGAGGCTCAGCAACACAACTTGCTCCTCCAATTCGTGTTGTTCAAGAATTTGCTCCATCTATTATGGAGCTTCTCCTTGTGGCACATCATTAAACCCATAATGATCAATCTCCCCCTCAACAACATCCGTAGTGGAGATTTGCCCTTGTCAATACGGGGAGCCTGAGATATTTCCGCCTCTTTCAATGATCTGGGCTCATCGAAAGAAACATCACTACTGACAATCACCTTACAAGCTACAGGATCCCATAGCCTATAACCTTTCACACCACTTGCATATCCAAGAAAACGACACTTATTGGATGTAGGATCAAACTTGGTCATATTCTCCTTGGGTATGAGAGGATAAGCGGTACAACCAAACATTTTCAAATGACTATAATCAGCCCTCTGTTTGTGCCTCAATTCTAACGGTGTCAAGAAATCGATTGCACTTGAAGGAGACAGATTTACCAAATACACTTACAGCTTCAGCCTAGAATTCATATGGTAAACCAGATTGGCTCAACATACTACGCACCTTCTCCAATATTGTTTGGTTGAGCCTCTCAAAAACAGCATTTTGTTGCGGAGTATAAACCGTGGTGAGATGACGAGTGATCCCCTCCTCTTTGCAGTAACTTCTAAACTCCTCTGAAGTATACTCCCCACCATTATCCGAACGTAGATATCTCACCTTGTGAGCAGTCTGAGTCTCAACTTGGACTCTCCAACTTTTGAAAGTTGCAAAGACTTCGGACTTGTGTGTGAGAAAATAGACCCACACAAATCTTTAGTAATCATCAATAAATGATACATAGTACAACTTCCCAGAATGTGAGACTTTAGGAGAGGGTCCCCACACGTCACTATGTATACACTCAAGTAACTCTTTGGAACTATGAGTTCCAACACCAAAGTCTTTTCTATGTTGCTTGCCCTAACACAATGCTCACAAAATTTCATGTCAATTTTACCTAAACCAAGTAACAAACTCCTATCTCGAAGGAAGTTCAAGTACCTGTTACTCATGTGTCCCATTCTAGAATGCCAAACATGAGCCATCTTAGACCAAGATTTGGTAAGATTGACTTCACCACAAATGGAATCGCCCTCTAGCACGTACAAATTTCTATGCTTGTGTCCTCTTAAGATAGTCTTATCACCTATTCTCACCTCAAGTACTCCTTGTTTAGAACTCCACTCAAGGCCTTTTGAATCTAACATTCCAAGAGAGATAAGGTTCTTTCTCATTTCAGGTATAAACTTGACGTGAGTCAACGTACCTCTGACTCCATCAAACATGTGAATCTATTCAGATCCAACACCTTCAATTCTACAGGATTGATCATTTCCCATAAGAACTAAACGGTTTGATACTGAGAAAGTATGAAAAAACTCTATAATGTAAGAAATGTGATAAGAACAAGCACTATCCAGAATCCATACATCACCAACGCCCTTTGGTGAGTTGCATAGGGTAAATTTCTGGCTTCGTAGTCCATCTTCGAGCAAGTCATCCTCCTCATCAAAATCTTGACCACATTGGCCAAAGGAGGATTAGTAGCCTTGGTCTTCACACGACAGTCCTTCTTAAAGTAACCACTCTTGCCACATTTCCAACAGACCACCGTCTTTCTGTCTTGGGATTTACCCCTAGACATGAGTCTACCTCTAGATCCAAACTTCTTCCCATCCTTCTCAATTCTTGATTGTGACCGTCCACGGGTCACATTCAGTGCCGTATCAGATGAAGAGGATGGAGTAGATGACATCATCATCTTATGCTGTAGGTCATCAATCAATAGAGCACTTACAACCTCATTGTAAGTGATCATTTGTCTATCACGATGGAGCAACACTCGTGACAGTAACTGATATGAAGAAGGTAATGAGCTTAGCAGATAAAGGGTCTTCCTCTCATCAGTTATCTCCTCTTCCAGATTCTCAAGATCAATAACAAGATCACCAAAGACATCAATGTGATCTTGTATCTTCGTACTGTGACCTCCGGGCTGACTCTCACTCAGGTTTACCTCCGATGGCTTTTTGGAAGCTCATCATGAATCTAGAAGGACTTAGTCCCACCCTTTGCCCATGATCCTATTGCTCACTCTTACACAAACTCTCAAAGTCCAAGCTCTATTATGCACATTATCACCAAGAATAAGATATCACTCAAAAGGAAAGGGATACTTTGGTAATCAAAGTCTTCATTGAATCAAGGTTCCACTCCGAACATGACATCTCCAAGAACCAAGCTCCCTAAAACTAAGATCACCACACTATCTCCTCTCAAAACTAACTTCCATTGAAAAACTACTTGAGAGGTGCTTCTCAACCCTCTCTATTTATACTACTTAGAATCTTACCCTAGTAACTACAAGTAATCACCATGTAACTTCCTCTTACCAAGTTTAAACGAGGTAGAGATCACAAACCCCAATGAAAAGGGTACATGGCAACATGCAATTGGTCCACTTGGATCTTCTAGAAGCCCAACTACTCCCTAATTGACTTCTAGTGTACCAAGTCAATCTCGGCCCTAGATTTAAGGGTCTTCACCAAGTCCAACCAATGAAAACTAGTCCAAGTCAAGGGAAGTCAAGATACCCATGTGATGGAATCTATTCCTTGACTCATACTAAACAACAAAATAGTAGTTCTCATCTACCACACCAAAAAAGTTACTCTATATTTTCCTCCAACTTAACCATAACTAGCTAAACATAGTCATGACTAAGATAAACTTAGGCACAATTTAGATATACTTTCATTTTATCCTATATGTACAACCCCGGGTCTTACATTTACCCCGGACCAAGATTTCACTCCGTCCCTCGGAGTGAAAGAATCTGATCGTCGATGAAACGGCTTCAACTTGTCGTGATTCACCCGGTCAAAATGTCGCCCTCCCAACTCCTTCAAATCGTAAGTAAAGTTTTCCCACACCTTGTGAACTATGAAAGGACCAAAGTACTTTGGAAGAAATTTCTTTCTTGCTCTCTTATATCTAATGGAATCGTAAAGCATTACCCAATCACCTTCTTTGAAAATCTTCATCTTCTTCGTCCCAAATCGATTATCATGATACTTCTTCTGCAATTGTTGAGCCCGCCCCACACGTACCATGGCCACATTTCGAGCCTCCTCCAGCTCCAACAGTTGTTGACATCTTGATTTGATAGCTTCTACTCCATTCTTCCTCTTTAACTTCCGTTGGATAGTTAAGAAGGTCGTCAAATCAAATTGAATTGGAAGCTTTGACTCGACACCATATACCATACGGAAAGGTGAGTACCACTGTTGATGTCTTCCAAGTCGTCCGATACTCCCACAAGATAGCATGCAGCCTTTTGTCCCAATTTTGCTTGCTCCCCGTCCATGTCTCCGCATCCTTGGCCAACATCATGCAAAGCGTATAGTTGGTTCGCTTCCGCCAACCCATTAGCATTTGGTTTGTAGGAAGTAGTCACCCGTGCCTTGATGGAGAAATGACCTAGCATGGCTTGTATAATGCTTCCAACAAACTCACCACCTCTATCGATACAATTTCTAGAGGGCATCCGAATCTAGTTATTATCCTCTCATATAGAAATCTACCCACTTCTTCCTCACTAGTAGATTTTAGAGGTCTAGCTTCTACCCACTTGGTTAGATAATCTGTAGCTACCACAATGAACTTGTTACCCCGAGGAGTAAGATTCAAGGGTCCTACAAAATCTATTCCCCACTTTTCAAAAAGGACCTAAAATAGAACCGATGTCAAAGGAGGGGTTTTCATGGACTTTTTAGCAAAAGCTTGACACACATCACAACTCTTGCAAAATTCCACACAATCTTTGAAAATGCCCTTCCAATGATAGCCCCCAGCATCTAGGATCTTAAATGCGCTTACCTTTCCCCGCAAAGTGTGCTCCACATACCGAGCCTTCATGAAACTCCTTCATAAGTTGAATTGACTCCTCCCTTCCAACAACCCTTCGAGTAGTCCATCCGCTCCTTGATGAAACAACACGCCCTCTATGATGGTATAAGGTTCACATCGCTTCACCAATGCATTCCTCTCCCGTGAATGCATGCCTTGGGGAAACTCTCCTCCCGAGATGAAATCCCATATCCCCTTGTATTTAGCCGGTACCTTTGTTATGGTGTCCATCATCAAAGCAAATCCTCATCCGGAAATGTATCATCCACCGGGTTGATCTCCTTCCTCATCGTATGCTCGAGACATCAAATCAAGCATTGGCATGTTTCTTACCGGTCGATCCTCAATGATGTAATCAAACTCCGCCAAGAACAACTTCCATCCGCTATCCTACCCTCGAAGATTAGGCTTGTTGAAAATGTACTTCAAAGCCTTGTGGTCGAGAACGATAGTAAACTTCCCCCCCAATAGATAGTGTCGAAACTTCTTGAGTGAGAAGATCACACTAAAGCCTCCCTTTCAGTCACTAAATAATTTCTCTCGGCACTATCCGTCTACTAGCATAAGCAATTGGATGATCATGGCTATCTTCATCTAACTCGGGCTTAGAGTGCATCCTATAGCAATGTTTGATGCATCCGTGTAGAGAATGAAAGGTTTACCCCAATTTGGTTTGGCTAAAATAGGAGCCGTTACCAACGCCTTCTTAAGAAGTTCGAACGCCATGCAGTTTGCCTCTCCATCCTTGAGGATTAAATCGTAATCCGTCCCCTTCTTCATGTAAACCGTCAAGGCATAAGCTTTGTTGGAGAAGGAAAAGATGAACCGTCGATAGTATCCCACCATTCCAAGGAACCGCCTCAACTTGGTCAACGCCACCGAAAAGGTAAGTCGAGGATGCGTTTCACCTTTTCGATCCACCGCTATACCATCTTTGGAGATGATGTGCCCTAACAACAAACCTTCCTCACATCCAAAAATGCATTTTTCTGGATTGAGCGAGGCCTTGGCTTTCTCCAACCGTTGTAGAATTTTGATCAAATGATCAAAATGATCCTCCTTCTTCCCCAGATACACAAAAATCATCTATGAAATCTCGCACAAATTTCCCAATAAAAGGTTCAAACACCTTGTTCATGAACCTCTGAAAAGTTCTTTGGAGCATTACATAGACCAAAGGGCATTACCCTAAAGGCAAAAGTTCCCCATGGCGTGGTAAAAGTGGTTTTGAGCTGATCTTCGTGAGCAATTTGAATTTGGTTATAACCACTATAACCATCTCCAAAACTATACCACTCATGACCTGCCACCTCCTCTAGAATCTCATCTATGAAAGGTAAAGGATAGTAATCCTTCTTTGTGACAAAGATTCAACTTCTTGTAATCTACGCATACACGTAGCTTACCATTCTTCTTCTTGACTATCACAATAGGAGAAACCCATTCAGAATTTTCTACCTCATAGATGAAACCCGCATCCTTTAGCTTGTCGATCTCCTCCTTGACCACCACAAATTAAGGTGGATTTATCCGACGTTATTTTCGACGTCTTTGGACGAGCCTTCTCCTCTAACTCAATGCGATGAGTTTCTAAGGTTACTTCCTTCAAATCCTTGTAGCTAAAAGGCAAAGACATGGATATATTTTCGAAATATATCCAAGAACCTTGACTTCTCCTCCATAGTAACCTTGGGACCAAACTTGAGAGTGGAGAGTCGTCGAGTTATCTCATCTTTACTCATCTTCATCTTGTCGGGATCTTTCACCACCCCGGCCTAGGAAGTAAATCCATTGCAAGAAGAACTTGAACTTGAACATCATCGTCCGAGGTATCTTCAGATGATGTCTCCTCATCGGCCGACATGTTGGTGTCAACCTCTGAAAAACTACCACTTTCTTCACTCTCGGACTACGAGTAATCACTCGTAGGTCTATCCGAGTCCGAGACCGCTCCTCCGCCACTTGTGAGAGGGACCTTCACTCGATGGTTTTTCGGCCCTATACTGAAGGTAACCCTTATGCCACCGATCAGTTGTCCTCACACCCTCAACCAAGGTCTTCCTAACAACAAGTCGTAGCTAGCCTCCTCAAGCACTTGAAAGGACAACAAGGTTTGAACTCCCATCACACTTACCACCACCTTGTCCACCACTCCAATGGGTCGCACCTTTTGCTTGTTGGCCATCCCAACAATGATGTTGGAAGGTCTTGAAAGCTTCATCCCCAACTTCTTCAACAAACGTTCGACATGGCATTCACCGCAGATCCACCATCCACTAGTACATCCGAAACATCACGTCCATTAATGCGTACTTCAATCTTGGCTTTGAGTGCATACCTCCGAGGCAGCGGCATCCACCACTCCTACTCCAACATTCGCCATGGAAGCTTTCCCCTTGGATCGCCGCTTCTTGGTCCTTTTGGAGCTTAGGCCTCCCCTCAACTCCTTTCTTATCGTAGGATTTAGAGCAATCAATTGGCCAACAGTTATATTGGCTTTTTGATTCCCCACATCCTCCACCACGTCGTATTTGAGCCGGGTAGATGAAATGGAGAAATCATCCATTCCCAACTTCTTTCTCGGTGCTCTCGGTTGACTCACACCACCGGATCGAGTGCTCCGGCTTGGTTGATCTTCCATTGAGATGGACTCCTCCGCAAATCTTGCTCTCTTCTTCTCGTGTGCAAGAATATCAACTCGAACTTATAGAGCTCTCTCCCTTCTCAAACGTGCACTGATGAGGAAACACATCAATAGACGCTACTCCCTTATCCTTCGATTGACTTGGGTAGGAGTAGAATTGTTGTGTCTAACTCCATCATGTTGTCGAGGATTAGGACAATTTAAGTTGGAAATGAGGGCCTCCACAACTAAAGCATGAAACCGTGAAGTTCCCTTGTGGTGGATTTCCTTTTGGAGGATAATTCCCATACCCTCTAGATCCTCCCCCCCTACATTCTCGATTCCTCCTCTCCCATAGTTGTACTACGTTAATCTTGAGATCAGCGAGTGTTTCGTGATAGATTTCAACTCATGGTGCAAGTCTACCACTCGAGAATTTACTATCTTGGCGCAAAGAACAACATAGGAGTTGCCATTCTAACCACAACAGTGGTGATGCTTCTCTAGCCACCAAGCTAGAATCATCGTCTTCTAGGCTCTCCTCCATTCGAATAGCAATGCGAATAGCCTCAACCTTAGAAGAGGGCTTTTCATATCTCACCTTGCTTCGAATCGAGGCTTCAAACCTCCAATGAAGTTCTTTGTCAACATCGCCACAATCCCCACCATGGTTGGCTCGACCTCGTCTCCACTCTTTCTCAACACCACACGCGTGACTCCGGCTTCTCCGTTCTCTCTACGTATGATCTCACCTTCTCACTCTCTCCTTGCTTCAAAAAGGTGACTTCACACATCAGCTTCTCGTAACTTTCATCCGAAGAAAGTTTTCAACAAGATTCTCCGTCAAACTCTCCCCAAGTGTCTTCCTCCACATGCTCCTTCTTGTACTCATTGTACCACTTCAATGCAGAATCCTCCAAGAAGTCGGGCAAAAGGATAGCCCATTCGGGTTTCCTTCTCTCATTGTTTCCTATGCATGCCCTCTTGAAGTCTCTCACAAAAGATTCTACATCTTCTTTCTCTCCCATAGAACACCGGAAGCTTCCCCATTTCCAACTCCTTTTTTGTCGTTGTTGTTGGAAATTTATACGGGACTCCCTAATATAACACAAACAAAACTAGCTCCATTCTAGAGTAATTCATCAATGGCAAAATGAACGGAATTGGTTGGTCCAAGATTGCCATGGCTCTCTCCTCTCCTAAACACACTATGAGCCTTACCCTCATCGACATCTTCTCGATCATTCTGAAAATGATCTCCATCTTCATTAGAACTTGAGCCACATGGAGATTTCAACTTTTAAGATCTGCACTCAATTTATCTTCAAAGCCCTCCACTAGTGACTCCAACAGAGCTTTCACGCCACTACACTCGTGTCCTAAGGGAAGTCCGGTCACTCCACAATTTTCACAATAGTTTCCACTCTTGGATTCATGGGGAGATGATGGTCCCGGATGAAGGTTTAGCTCTCCCACGTTTCGTCTCTCTCTCAACCTCCGATCTTTGGTCCTCAAAGGACAACTCACAAGCTTATGTCCCTCCTCTCACAATAGAAGCAACTCTCACGTTTCGCTCTCGGGGAACTTTTAGTGTCCTCTCTTCAAACTCCACTCAACTCCCTCGTGTTCGAATCCGCTTGAAACAATCACGTCCAGCCCTTGAGGTATCTTAGATAACCGGATCTTCCAAAGAGGTTGATCTCCCATTTTCCAATGAGTGTCAAGTCATCCTCACTATGCAAAACACTCATGCATTCACTCTCTCGGAATGACCATAAACAAGGAAAAAGTAAATCTGAAAAGTAAAGCAGTTTTGCTCACTTTTATACCCCCTATACTTCAGGTATCATAACTTTCTCTATAAAAATGATCTCTCAACGAAATTTAAACCCACATGTAGCTTAGCTCTTGATATACAATCGTGCAAAGTTTCAAATCCTGATTCAATTCTTGCACGAATTGATAAGCTCTGTACACTTTTTCCCGAGAGCTATCTTTCAAAACCCGTCAAGACCCTAGCAAATTCTAAACATCATAACTTTTGATCTAGACATGATATGACTGTTATTTCAAGTGCAAAACGTATCCCATCTACTAATCTAAAATAAATAAAATTATCGGAAAAACTTTGGAAAATAAAGTTTTCCTCCCAAATACATACTATAGCACTCTCGCCTCATCCCAAACAACACTTAAGTAAACAAAATGTACAAAATAACTTCCAGGCTATCATATAACACTACCGGATACACAAATGGTACATTACTATGCATCATGATCTCGGTTCGCTCTTCCCCCACAGTCCTCTCCATATGAGTTCTCATCGTTGCGCTCTCACGGGCAATAAACTGGATTCGGAACATCTCTTCTCCTTCTAGACTGAGGTCCCGGCAACGGAACCAAAAATGTGACCTCCGGGCTGACTCTCACTCAGGTTTACCTCCGATGGCTTTTTGGAAGCTCATCATGAATCTAGAAGGACTTAGTCCCACCTTTTTGCCCATGATCCTATTGCTCACTCTTACACAAACTCTCAAAGTCCAAGCTCTATTATGCACATTATCACCAAGAATAAGATATCACTCAAAAGGAAAGGGATACTTTGGTAATCAAAGTCTTCATTGAATCAAGGTTCCACTCCGAACATGACATCTCCAAGAACCAAGCTCCCTAAAACTAAGATCACCATACTATCTCCTCTCAAAACTAACTTCCATTGAAAAACTACTTGAGAGGTGCTTCTCAACCTCTCTATTTATACTACTTAGAATCTTACCCTAGTAACTACAAGTAATCACCATGTAACTTCCTCTTACCAAGTTTAAACGAGGTAGAGATCACAAACCCCAATGAAAAGGGTACATGGCAACATGCAATTGGTCCACTTGGATCTTCTAGAAGCCCAACTACTCCCTAATTGACTTCTAGTGTACCAAGTCAATCTCGCCCCTAGATTTAAGGGTCTTCACCAAGTCCAACCAATGAAAACTAGTCCAAGTCAAGGGAAGTCAAGATACCCATGTGATGGAATCTATTCCTTGACTCATACTAAACAACAAAATAGTAGTTCTCATCTACCACACCAAAAGTTACTCTATATTTTCCTCCAACTTAACCATAACTAGCTAAACATAGTCATGACTAAGATAAACTTAGGCACAATTTAGATATACTTTCATTTTATCCTATATGTACAACCCTGGGTCTTACAATACCTAAATCTTTCATCTTGAAGCTCATCAACTTCAAGGAGGTGTACAACCTGTTTGACAACTCTTTGCGATGAAACCGTGTCGTTGAAGAGCCTCAAACAATAAAGTACAATTGTCATACTCATCAACTTGCTTCAAAACTGAAGGTTGTAAATGGAATAACACAATACACATTGCTTGCTCTTGAAGGTCCTCCCAGTCTTCATCATTGAATGTCGAGGGTTTAGGCCTCAATGACTTACCTAAACCGGAAGTCTTCAACTTGCCTTTGACTTGACTCTCCTACACAAGATAGTCACCACGCCCATCATATTTGACAATGTCAAATATGATGCCTCCTGTCTTCATGACTGCCATCTCGTTCCATCTAGCCCCTGAACTCGTCCCTTGTGTCGTTCGATTGTCAGATGGAAGCTCCAAGCTTGACTTCTTCCCACTCATATGAGAATAAAGGAAATTTACCCTGGGTAAAAATTCCTAAACCACAAGAGATACTGCTAGATGTTGTTGACAGTTTGTTCCATACCTTCAACAGCAACACTAACTTCCAAGTACCATGATGAGATTAGGGCAGAGACATGCAACGACCTTATTAGCGCTCCAGACGTCAAAACACCAAGCTCTGTAACTCAACGCCCCCACTCTATGACCATGACCCACTCTAGGACGGGGGCCCAGCTTCACACCTTTTTCCATTCAAAGTATCCCCAACAAAAAGCGTGGATACTTTGGCACAATATTCTATTGTTGACATGACAGAAGGAGTTCTCGTAACATGGAACTCCCAATATCGCGCAACAGCAAGAATCTACAGCTTACAGTACGCCAAGAATTATCGATGCAAGCATATCAAATGTTTTACGCAGGAATTATTGATGCAAGCATATCAAATGTTTTACGTAGGAATTATCGAAGCAAGATTGACGAAGATGAATGTGCGTCAAGATCGTACGTCTGGCAACAATGCGACGATATTTTCTCTCAAGCTCCTTTGAAATGGTCGGACGGCGACTGCTACACTCACTCTCAGAATTTATGGTCCATCCAAATTCGGAGATGATCGAAATTCGTACTGTAATCTAATCTCCCCAATGTTCTTACTCGTCCATCGTCCAGTCCATCGAAACTTACACAAGTGCACAAATCACATCATTAAAAATGTATGTCACGATAGGCAATATCCATAAGCTCCAATGAAGCCTATGTAGGATGGGTTCTACGCCCGAGATAAAAGTAAAAGAAGCGCACGGGTTGCACTGATGAGAATTGAGGGGCTATATTGAATATATGCTAGAGGGCATATATTGAGAGTCTTTATGTATCACCCCCACTCCTTTGTCCACACATCTTACAATGAAGACATCTTCTACGGCGGTGTGATTGGGAACTTTTGTTGAGCATCCAGTCCGACAAGCCAGACTGGCTTTGCAGTTAAGCTCTTTGTCCGCCAAATTGTGCAGAGAGCACCACTTTGCGAGAGAAGCAATTTCAGAGATTTCCAACTTGGATTCCGGGCCGCAGTCGGTCGAGGCTTACATTTGCTCTTCTGCAAATGTGCAAGGTGCAGTGCGCACGCAACTCTCACAAACAAATTCTCTCTTCTCACACGGTTTTGTTCTCACGTTGATCGATTATGATGCGCACAAAGCAAAATCTATTTTGATCGGATGTTGATGTTTTGATCCTCGGTGCATCTAGACATGTCTCTATCGCCCTCACTCGGGCCAAACTGTCCTTTGTCGGTGTCAATCTCTCATTCGACCTCGTTCGAAGCAACTGCTGCGACAAAAAATCTGAGAAGAAACTCTGGGAAAAAACTGGCTACTCCGCTCTTGTCCGTCCTAGCTACAAAGTCTGGGCCACAGTCACCGCATCTCTCCCGAGTACAGATCTTCAACAGTTTCGACCATCCCAATTGTTGTGATACCAATTGTTGGTCCGAATTATGAATACGCAGAGAAACACTCATGCAATCAAGAGACGAGACAAGAAATACGTGGTTCACATCATTGAGGCTACGTCCATGGAACACATAGAGTCACTTTACTAAATAACCCTAATTTGTGCTATAGAGAGCTTCTACCAGCCCTCTTATATAGTAGTACTAGCCCTAGTCTAACAAAATATAGTCAAACTAACCAGAATTACTCAAGACCTGAGTTAACATAATATTGGGCCCACGATTTGAATTCACAAAAAAAGAGTGGAGCATAGGGTTGATTCTATTAAGAAGAATCTAGATGGCCGACTCAAAGGTGAAGAACCAAGCAAGAAAAAAGTGGGAGAAGAAATGTACCCACAAAGTCAAAGATTTATTCTTCCTTATACTTTGTGAGAAAACTAAATCGCATCTGCACTAGCAAGCATGCACAAAAGCGAGGGATTCTCCCACACTCTTTGTCTTGGTGATCATTGATACTAGAAGTACTAGGAACCCGGAATCAGTCTCTCCCTCTCTCTCTCTCTCTTTCTTAGAGTTGGCATAATATATATGGTACCGCTAGGTGACTACATTCAAAGTGATAGGTAGCAGGCTGATTATGATGGAAGTTGGAGTTGCAAAAAAATGTCTGAATCATATCAATAGAAAACATGCCGATTATGGTGAAAATTGGAGGTGTCAAAAACAATTTATGAATCAGATCAATGGAAGACACTTCTGGTGATATTAGACACTAAATACTGTTCTATCATTTTTACTATAATATTGAAGAATACAACAATTACTATGTTTAGTTGAACATAAAGAGTTAATGCTAATTGTATATTTAAAAAAGTAAATATAGGACACACATTCTATTTTACATTAAATTTCCGAAATGGGAATCGATTGTAGGACCCTCGATGATCACATTGTGGATCGTGGTTATACGGTCAGCCTTCTTTTCGCTGAGCCTGGCATTGGAATACAAAACCCGCATCGATGATCTATTCACTATAACTGCATCAAGGTTATCATCCACTGGGCCCCATTCTGCATAGAAGTTTTGGTTTTACGTGATTACGATGATTAAAACCAAAACTTGTCAGATGTCCACCGGGATCGTGGACATCTGGCCTCCCCATCCTTCCAACCTCATGTAAGTAGATAATCCACAAGAGATTCACATGGCCTGGAACTGAAAACAGGCAAGCACTTGAATGTGTAAGGGAAAGGTAGACTGTACTGCACGTACCTAGATTCATCCTGCACCCTCTATATTGTTGACAGTGTTCCACTGTCCTACTCAATTCACTTAACACGCTAATGTACTCCTGTGGTATTGTTGAGATGAACACCCGGTCTAAGCTAGTTGAGTTCATTCATAAACTGGCCACGGTGCTTCTTCTCTCGATCGGGTGCCATCGAAATTGGGCTCAAGTTCTTGCGTCATGCCTTGGGCTCAGACCCCTAACGCCTGATACAAATCACCTCCACATCCAACCTCTTTCAAATGTCGCACAGAAGAGGGGAAGACAAAGTATAATAACAAAAGAGATGGGAAGACCCCATCAAATCATACAAGGATGGAACCAAACCGGTAACATGGGGCTAGTTCCAATAGTATCACACTCGGAAATATATATACTACAGGACCTAAGATATCTGAACAAATAACAGAGTATCCGAAGAAGCATCAACTAAAGTGATCGTTCTCTTATAAATTATACTAGTTAATGGAAACATGTTATCTAAAATAGTTTATACAATAAGCTAAAGCCATTAACACCTCATGTCAACTAGTATGAAAGGCTTTCCCGCACTCACGAACATGTTAAAATGGATGTTCCATAACCTTATATAACTCCAAAGTTATATGGATAAAGAGGTGAACTCTATGTATACTTATATTCTTCTATATTTGGCTACTGCATAAAAACAGCCTGCGTTTTGCGTTAACCATATTTCTTTCACGGTTGTGATTGGTTCCGTAGTGGGCCTACTGTCCACTTGCCACGCCTTAGCCCATCGTATACTATTTGCAACAATATCGAACTTCCAGCCACCATGGAGTCAACTCACGACCTTCCTCCTTTGAGCTTTTCTTCGCTTCATTCTGCCAGGAGTGGGTTTTGTATACGTTTGGAGGTACGTGTACAAAACCCACTCGTGCCAGAGATCTGTCCTTTCCATGAAACCAAGGGACCCACACTGCACTGTGCGACCGCCCTAACTGATCCCGTGGTTGGCATGTTCCCCTTAGGGTACAGCAAATCGAGAAGTAATGTAGTTTTTCCATGACAGTTTTTCCAAGGATTGAGCCGGCGTTCCGCTAGCCAGTAGAGCAAATCGAGAAGTTATGCAGCTTGCCATGACAGTTTTGCCAAGGATTGAGCCGACATTCCGCTAGCCAACAACGACGAGTGCAACTGAGTAATAAATGGCTGAATACATAATTCCCGCGAGGACAGCACACAAGCAGAGACAGCGGCCAAATGCAATCCTTCGCGAGCCGCGATCCATGTGGTACGAGTATTGAGCTCATGCGACTCGCTTTGCATTGACAGGAGAAAGACACTTCACCATACAAAACTGGAGACGATAAAGAATGAATCATCCGTCGTATCAGCTGACACTTGTCAGCTAAATATGAAGCATTTGTCCTTAGCGTTAAGGGGAGGCAGATGCTCGACAAAGATAATTTGATTGAATAATGTGTCACCGTTACTTTCTTATGAACAAGAATTATTTTCCATTGTATATTTCTTAAAGAAATATCAGTTCTAACTCATACTAGGTAAAGTGATAGTGTACACAAATAATATTTCAATTACTTACTTTCATACTAAATTTCATCTTGTAGTGAAGCAGTAGAGATGGCAAGCATAGTTAGCTACTTTTGACATAGAAGTTAGATACAAGCAAGGGAGAGAAAATTTTGTCCCTAATGCAATGTCCAAAAGGATGCATGCTCTTACAACATCAAGACAAAGAGCTACTTGAAGGAGTTGGTAGTTATAACCTTGGAGCTAACACCCAAACATAGATTTGGAAAATATACAGTAGTACTCTCTCATACCTTAACCAATGACATCAAAGTATTTTGGTGGTTCAACCATCATCGGTTGTATATTCTAGAGGGGATTTTGAGACATAAATCGTTGGTGTAATATCATGATGAAGCCGACGCAAGCTCATCTATATTAGTTAGGGATGAAAATATTAGTAGATGATCATGTAGATAGCTATCTAGTTTGCCAGTAAAATCGACTGGATTGTTGTAACCATTGATTGTTCCTTAAGATCCTTGGCAATCTTTGGCAATTGACTTTGTGGTACGCTTATTTGAAGTTTAGGGATACAATACCATCTATGTAATATGTGATTGGTTATCAAACATGCTCATTTTATATCCTATCATTTTCACTATCACTATTATTCAAAATGCAAACTTGTTCTTCAAGTAGATTCACCAACATCAAAGCATACCCAAAGAGATAGACTTAGCTAGAGATTTCATGTTTCTATTTCAATTTTAGACCCATTAATTTTTACAATTATGCACAGAGTTTTTCTTTTCTATTGCATATCATCCTCAAAGATCCTATTTTAAAAAGATTAACCATGTCATAGAGAAAGTGCTTTTGAATTATTGTATGGTGGAGTAGAGTGATTGGGTCAATTATCAATGACAAAGTTTAGTTATAATAATACCAACTATTCTTTTATTGGTTTGTCTCTCTTTCAATGTGTCTACATAGGTAGTAGGAACCATTCAGTTGACACTAGACTTAGTCTTTGGAGTTTTGAACCTTTCACAACTTATGTAGCGGCATCTATAGTTAGATAGGTGCACCTATGCAAGAGCAGATATAGCAAATAGAGTTGATTGTGCAATTAACACCATTCGTATTGGAACTGTTGTTAGAGCAAACATTGCCATTAGGAGTCATAGGGCTCAAGGTAATCGATATGGAGAGTAGAAAACCTCCAAAACTGAGTTTTTGTGTTTTTGTGTTTTTAAATGCAGTTATGAGGCTATGTCAGTCCAGGTTGTGTTGGTTTGATCCCTTTGATAGATGTTTTTGAGAAAGAGTGTTGTTATTTATGTTTCTTGTGATTGATATATCTTCATCTTGGCTTCTTGTTTATGGACCATGTTTGTTTGTGTTGGTGCTTTGTTGTTTTGAGTGTTAGTGCTCCTATGTACTATCGATAGTGAGGCTAGATTTATAGACCAATCAGACTATCCATGTTTAACCCCAAAGGGATTGGAGTTGCAAACATGTAGACAAGATGAGTGTTTGTGGTGATGGCAGGTTTCAGGTTACCCTTGTGTTAGCACCTTGTGGTACCTCGGGTACCTTCTATTGCTGTTTATGGTTCTAGTTGGTGACCTATTTTTGTAGGGTTGTGAAGGTGATACATTGGTGTCACAAAGAAGTTCTCTGGAGGTTCTGGAGAAGAGATTTCTCAAATTAGCATTGGGTGCATCTGTAGCGGAATGCGATACCAACCTTGGCCTTTGAGATTCATAACAGACTCTGATTTGATTTCATAGAATGACAGAGCTGAGCTTGATGATACTTTGGAGTGTGTATCCACACCATTGTTGTGGGACATAGACAATATCTATGGGGTCGCCAAGGATTCTAGATGATATTCGGATTAAGTTGGTACTATTGAGTTGAATGACTTCATATATAGGAGTTTGACTCATGGTGTGATTTACAACGGATGCGTAATTCTAAGTTGTTTAATCCGTTTATGGCTTACAAGGGATTATTCTAGGATTTGGAGGGTCCACCGATGGATGATTATCAAGAATTCCAGCGTGAACAGCTTGAGGAGATTGAGTTCTAGAGACAATACCGGTCTCCAAACTATATCTCTATTACTTCGGGTACAATGTTTGGTGATGCAAGTTCATACTCTATACTTGGCACTAATGATACAGTTGGAGCTAGTATAGTTGGGAAGAGTTCAGAGCTCCCAACTTCAAACCCTTTGGAATTCTTTGCATGGTTGAGGAGAGACTATCGAGGGGTAGGAACTAACAAGCTACGAGGCTTGCATGAGTTTCAACGGAAGACTGGGGAGAGTCTTCGAGAGACGTATACTTTAATACGTTGGTTGATGAGTGTTACCATGGGGTGACAGAGGCACAAGCTATCAAATATTGATATGGGATATTGGACATGGAGTTGAGACGTAGAGTGAGAGATGTTACCTTACTACAAGAGACATCACCTACGTTGGCCATTGTGTTTTGTCTTGCTAAGCCTATCGAGGTCAACATGCAAGAAGAGAGGGTGGTGATTGCTGGGTTCAGCAAGTATTCATCAACTTCATCAATTCCTTCACGTTACCAGTCTAGAACACAAACCCGAAGTGAAGTTGGTAGACATGTGGTACAGTATCGACCATCTAGACAGAGTGGTGAAGGTGCTACATCTAAACCATTTCCATCCTTTTCATGTGATCAGTCAATTGTTGGGATAGTATGTTGGATATGTGGTGAACCTCATCACAAGAAAGATTGTCTTCAAGGTTGAAGGATGGATCCTATTGGATCAAAATCGTGTGAGTATTGTCATAGACATGATTACATGATGAATCGATCTTTTGATCTCCATCCCAAATTACGATCAAGGAGAGTTGATATGATAGTCCTTGGAAGAGGACGAGGAGCTCAAGCTGGCAGGGGTGGTGGTAGAGGATCAACCCCTAGTCAAGAGTCAGCCCATGAGGCTAGTCATGAGGTGAACATGGCATCTCGATTGGATAGCTAGTATGGCTATAGCTATAACACTAGGGAAGTGAGGAAATACCACTCGAATAGCTCAAGAAATTCCAAAGTTGAGATATACCTCAATGGTTATTCTTTCTCCATATAGTCCTCAAAAAGGTACAATATAGATAAGTTTACACAACCACTATCCATTCAAATCCTCATGGATCGATGATGTGGCGGGCATCCCTGTGAATACACGGATTGCTGAAATGACACCTTTAAATACTCCACTAATAGTCAAGTCAAGATTATCTATTTCCTCTCTAACTAAAGATGGTTACAAACCTCCCTCCTTTAAAGATGCAACATCCTCGTTATGCCCACGTTCAAACTCCTGAATGATCAAAGGTGCATTGGCTAAATTTTTTGCCGGTTTCCAAGTTGATTCATATGGTGGATATCCCTTCCATTAAACCAAATACTTAGTTTTTGGGTATTTGTGACCCTGAATCCATTTTTTGAGAATCTTGTTAACCTCAAATTCATCATGATCTGCTACCATAGTAGGTAAAGGAGGAGGGGTTGATGGATTTGTGAATAGCTTGGGACATGGTACATATTTTTGCAATTGTGACACATGAAATACGGGATGTATTTTTATATGCAACGGGAGCTCTAACTTGTAAGACATCTCTCCAACACGTTTCAACATCACATAAGGACCGATGAAGCACGGGATAAATTATGATATTCCTACAAGTGACAAATTGGTCGTGGATAACCAAACTTGATCTCCTTCCTGAAAATTCACCTCCCTATGATGATCATCAGTATATTACTTTTGTCGATTTTGAGCAATTATCAACTTCTCTTTTGCTTGCTGTAGTCCTTTGTGTGTGTGCTTCAAAAAATCATTGATTGCAGCCATTTTGGTTGAAAACTCCTGCCCTTTAGGAATTCTCAACAAACTCGAAGGTGTCAAAGGATGACCACCATACATCAAATAAAATGGAGATACTTTTGTGGATGCATTAACAGAATTGTTATATGCAAATTTCACTAGAGGCAAAAGAGTATCCCACTCTTGTTCTTCCTCCAAGGTGAATGCTCGTAACATATCCTCTATTGTTCTATTGGCCCTCTCTATTTGACCATTAGTTTGAGGATGATAGATTGTAGACATTGCTAGCTTTGTTTGGAATAAACCAAATAAGATTTTCCAAAAAAAACTAGTCAAATGAGTTCCTTTATTTGTGATTAAGACTTTGCTTAACCCGTGATTCACAAAAACTACGTCTAGATACAAATGAGCAAGTTGTGATGGTGTCACTGTCTTTGTGGTAGGTTGGATGTGTATCATCTTACTCAATTTATCCACAAAACCACGACTGAATCATATCCTAAAGAGGTTTTTGGTAACTCATAGACTAGATCCATAGTACAATGTTCCTATCGTTGTTCGGGAATGGGAAGGGGTTGTAATAAACCTGCCAGTTTGTTATTCCCCGCCTTATTTTGTTGACATGCGACACAACTTTGAACATATGTCTCCACATCTTCTTGCATCTTTGGCCAATAGTACACTCGTTGTATGCTCTCCAAAGTCTTTTCAGCTCCCACGTGCCCTGCAATGGCTGTATCATGACCTTTTGATAATATCATTGTACGTAAATCTGGATCTTGTGGGATTCATATACGATGCTCTTGAAATGCTAGCCCTCTAACCTTCTTTGTTGTCTTTGCTTGAAGTGTTTTCATGATCTCATCATCCTCCTTTGTTGCAGCCTTCATTTGAGACCATCAATCAACTTGGATTTTCATCTCTGTGATGTTGTTGATGCACGGCATCCGCGTGAGAGCATCTGCAAGTTGTTTCTTGCCCTCCTCATACACTATCTTCATGTTGAATTGTTGACGCCATTTTATCCACCGAATTTGGAGGTTTGGAGAGATTTTCTCAGTTTCCAAATACACCAATGGTTTGTGGTCGATTTCTACCACAAACTCATTATCTCCCAAATAGTGCTTCCAATGTGTGGTGGCCTAAACAATGGCCAACTCCTCTCGTTTAGTTGTGTGATAGTTTTACTCAACTGCCATCAACTTTCAGGAGAAAAAGTCAGCCGGATGCCAACCATCCACCCATTCATGTTGAAGAATTCCATGCACTGTTGTACGCAATGCGTCAGTAGCCAACTTGATTGGTCGATTAGGATCATACCACTTGAGAATAGGTGCATGTAAGAGAGAATCTTTCAATGCTTGAAAGGCTAACTCTTGTGAGGTTGCCCATCTCCATTTTTGACCCTTTCCTAGCATAGATGTTAAGGTTTGGGCAAGGCGTGCAAAAGTTTTAACAAATCTGCGATAAAATCCGGTGAGACCTAAAAAACTCTTTAGCTGCGTTTGATCCTCATGTGCTGTCCATTTCTGTAAGGCTTTGATCTTCTCACTCATCACTTGGATTCCCTCCGCTATGACTTGATGGCCTAAATAATCTAATTCTGATTTTCCAAATTCACATTTTGAAGCTTTGGCATATAAGTCATTATTTCAAAAAATCTGAAGTACCTCTCGTAAATGTCGCCTATGATCTTCTAAGGTTGTACTATATACCAAAATATCATCCAAAAAGATAATAAAAGATTTGTCTAAATAAGGACAAAAAATATCATTCAATAATCCCATGAATGTGGCAGGTGCTTTAGGGAGACCAAAAGGTATCACTAGATACTCAAAGTGACCATACATAGTACGAAAAGCCATCTTGTGAACATCTTCATCAGCAATTGGAATTTGGTTGTACTTGCTCTTCAAATCCAGTTTGGTGAAGATCTTTGCCCCTTGAAGTATGTCAAACAAATCATCCATTCGATGTAATGGATATTTATTTTTCACCGTTTGTTGATTCAACCCACGATAGCCAATGCACAATCTCATACTCCCATCCTTCTTCTTCACAAACAACACAGGGGCTCCACAAGATGAAATCCTTGGCTGTATGAACCCCTTTCTCAACATCTCCTCTACTTGAGCTTTACATTCCTCCAACTCATTTGGAGCCAAACGATATGGAGCTTTGCAAGTTGGAATACTTCCGAGTATCATCTCGATCTTGTGATCTACATGCCTCTTAGGTGGCAATCCTGCATGTAGATCATCAGGAAATACATCCTTATACTCCATAATAATATCGCTTGTAACAGACAAGTTACACAAAGGTTTGCCAATTGTAAAGAATTAAGGTTCGTTCCCAAGGGAATGAAGTGTTAATTCACTACCAGCGACGAATATATGAGTTTATGCATCTTTTGTAGACTTTGGACATTCATAATCCAAAGAGTGCTGCAAATAAGCAGTATTTAATGACTCAATTCGACTATCAAGTCACTATCCATCCATGAGATTACACGCAATTACACATGTAAATGAAATTCCACTCTTGATTTACTGATGGGAGATTGATCTCTCCTTTACAAGCCGAAATCGAGGCGATGTTCTCGATGAAGTTCTACTGCTCAAGTGAATCTGACCATGGCTCATGGGCAAATACCTGAGCAACTTCATAGGTATAACACACCAATCTAGACCAATCAAACGCAACACTCATCAGCTTCTCGAGCATTTTGTTCTACCCTGACTACATTTGGGGTTCTCAATGAACACTTGCAAAGAAAAAGATAATCCTACTCTAATTCTACTCCTATTTATACAATTGCTTGCACTTATTCCTAACCATCGCCTACATGAATTGGACCTGAATACTTCTTTGAAAAATTGCTGATCCCTTCGATGATGTCTCTTCTCTCTTGACAAAAGCATCTACGCTCATCTGCAACTCTATGATGTCTTATGAGATCTCCTTCCGATGGACACGCATTGCAGCCTCGCATTCTAGACCCATGGCCTTGTACATTTCCTTTGGCTTCTCCTTTGAATCGCAAGGAATGTTCATCGCCATAGTCAATCGTTCCAACCGTTTAGTCTCCACCTCGTCACATCGAGCAAAAGGTATTGCGAGCACTTACTCGCCAAAACTTCTAATCTAGCCGGCCGCTCAACATCAACTTCGTGCAATTGCTGCTTCACCCTCTTCAATTGTTGTTGAAGCTTCTCATTCTCCCTCTCTACAAACTTCACCTTAGCGCCTTTGATCTTGCAAATCTTACTGTAGGTGTGCTTTGTTGTTGTGGCTTCATGCGTCGCCTCCTCCTTCTGTTTCTTCATCCACTCTACCGATTCTGTCAATTGCTTAATGGTTTGCGTATGGTCCTTCTTCCCCTGAGCTGTGCTGTTCGTCAACTGAATTAAGTCCATGTAATTGTCTTCCTGCCGATTCCACCCTTGGATGTAATTATTCCCCATCTCTTTCAGCTCCATCAAAATTGAAACTATTACGATATCCAATTTCTGCGCTAACTGTAACACCAAAGAAATTGGCTCTTCCCATGTTACCTTTGACACTTTTACCTCAGGTCGCAATGCTTTGGTACTAGACTACTTGGCTTAGCGATCTCCTTCTGCTTCCTCTTCTTGCTGATGGGTTCCGGAACTACTTCCACACTGTAATTTCTTCTCTCGGTGGTCGTCATTGAGTCTTCCAGTCCGAATATTATCTCCTCAATGTCCCGCATTACCTTGTTTAGCTTCTGTGAAGGTATCTCCTCCTAATTCTCCTCTACGGGCAACTGCAAGCTCTCTCCTCTTTTGGGTCCTAGACTTTTGATCGATCCACTGCTTCCGTCACTCCCCTGTGGTCCACCTAACGCATCCACCACGTTCAGTTGATATCTCTTCCTCTCTAGTGGTGTTAACCACCCCATTCGTGAATATAAGTGCACCAAGGACGAGGAGATATATATCACTCCCTTTTCTCCCGGTCGCAGCTTTTGGTCCATTGCTTGCACATTCCGGGTAAAGATCTCTCCCCAACTGACCTTGATTGATCCTCCCACGAATCCCTCTACTATTCTCACTTTATGCATACTTACATATGTAGTTCTTTGCGGAGAGAATAGTTGATTCAAGGTATACATAATCATATCGCCATGCTATGAAAGCTCCGTTTAAGTTTCCTTAATCGTAACAACTCCTCAACTATCCAATCCGGCTTTAGCACCAATGGTCGATATGCTCCTATTGACATCTTTCTCATCAGCGGTAATTGAATAGCCTCACGAGCTCCCAAACAAATGATCGATCTTTTCTTCATGTTTCCTAATTGCTCTGTCAACTCGTTCTTGCTTTTTTGCTGCTCATCTCATTTGTTGATGTTGTTACTATTAACCCTAATCTGATCGACACTTCAGACACTCCTTAACAACTTATTCGTCTTGATCATATTTGTACTTATTTCACATATTCTTATTCGGTAGACCAGACTTCAACCAAATACCACACACTTTTATTCCAAAAACAAAAAAACTGTCTCAAAATCTCTAACTAGGGTCATACATACGTCCACTCCTAGCTGTGAGCGCCCCGCGAACATCACTACTCATGGTACTTCTTGATCCTCCACCCGTTCATCCTTGTGGCAATTAGAGCACCATCCAAATCGAGTAATTGCACCGAGTCATTATCAAGCACCTCCTTGATCTCATAGGGCCCCATCTAACAAAGATGTAACTTCCCCGGAAATTTCATGTAGCGGCTATCATATAGCAACATCTTGTCACCCGCTACAACCTTCAGGGATCGCGATTGACTATCATACTTCTCCTTCCGCCGAAGCTAAATAATTTTTGTTTGCTCCTCAGCTTCATCTCGTGATTCCTCCAATTTTGCCAATTCCAACAATCAGTGAAGTTGGTTGTCTTCCACTCATAGTCGATCTTCTATCAAAATTTGATAAGTAGGGATTTCTAACTCAACATGCGTAATGGGGTGCATACCATATGTGAGGTAGAACGGTGTTTGCTTGGTCGTAACCTTTTCTACTGTCTTGAAAGCCCACAAAGCTGCTAGTACTTTCACATCCCAATCGTAAATATGATTCACCATTACTTTATAAAGAATTTTGCACAACAACCCATTAGACTTCTCCATTAAGCCATTAGCCTTTGGGTTATACGGGATAGTTTTCCGATGCTTAATCTGAAAATAGGTGGCAAATTCTTTGATTAAATGATTCAAGAAATGTGTGCCCCTATAGTTAACCAGCTCCAGAGGGCATCCATATCAACAAATGACTTGATTGAAGAAAAACTTGGCTACAGTCTTTGCATCATCACGTCTCGTGGCAACTGCTTCAACCATCTTAGTAGCATAATCTGTAGCCACCAAGATGTATCTCTTTCTAGTACCTCTATTGGATGGCGAGATAGATCCTACGTTTACGTCGGTTCTACATTCCTCAATGAGTAAAGATTGTCCTTAGAACCATCAACATCTCTTATAAGTCCCAAGAAACATACATCAACTCTAAAAATGGCAGTCTTACCAATCACAAAGAGAGGTTAGCTTCTTTTATAATATCTGCTTCTATCTCTGTAAATCTTCCATCCACTACTTTTTACCACTTTTTTTCTCCAATATACCTCCGGATTGTATTGCTCCATCCATGACATTCCTAGGATGACATCATATCAAGCTAATCGGATTACTATCCATTCAATCTTTTCCTTGTACCCGCCTATGGCTAGTTGTACACTCCGTGCTAATTTCTCAATTGATTCAGTTTGTCCATTTGGCTGGCGAGATAGATCCTACGTTTACGTCGGTTCTACATTCCTCAATGAGTAAAGATTGTCCTTAGAACCATCAACATCTCTTATAAGTCCCAAGAAACATATATCACCTCTAAAAATGGCAGTCTTATCAATCACAAAGAGAAGTAAGCTTCTATTCTAAGATCTGCTTCTATCTCTATAAATCTTCCATCCACTACTTTTTACCACTTTCTTTCTCCAATATACCTCCGGATTGTATTGCTCCATCCATGACATTCCTAGGATGACATCATATCAAGCTAATCGGATTACTATCCATTCAATCTTTTCCTTGTACCCGCCTATGGCTAGTTGTACACTCCATGCTAATGTCTCAATTTGTTCAGTTTGCCCATTTGGCAACTCCACTTTCTCACTCACATCCTTCATCAAAGTCAAGCCAGATTTCATTGCAACACATTGTGATAGAAAATTTTCTCTTGCTCCAGGATCAATAAGGACTCTCATCTTGTGTCCTTCCGGCATCCCATCTATGACAATCAATCGTATTTGTTTCTTGCTCCCTCCATGAGCTTCCAATTATTGTCTTCTCCCAACCCCACCTTTTCTTTGTTTAGTGGAACTAGTAATGCCGCGAGGCAAGTTTACAGGTGATCTTTGTTTCCCTGCAAGATCTCATCTTCATTGTCGTATTCCCCTCCTTCCATATTGTTGAAAGGCTTTTGCAACATAGGTCTTCCTCTTGATGATCCACATCAAGTTCTACAGAACTTGGCAATATGACCTATCCTCCCACATGTAAAGCATTGAAGATTGCCACGAACTCCCATTTCTTTTCGATTAACCGTTCCATTATTTGCAAGAAGATCCGATAAATTTGGAATAAGTGATCAATAATTATCACCTCCATACCTAGGCTGTGGTTCTCGTGATGGTATACATCATTTCCTACGTTGAAGGTTTCCCATCTTCATTGGTGTTGGGCCAAGTGGATATCGAACATTGCTTGATGGTTCACTGTGTGTGATCCCATAAGCATCCAAAATTTATTGAGCAATTGCGATTGCTTCATTCACTATGGATGGATTGCTCACCATCACCTTCTTCGTACTTTCTCCTTCAGGCCTTGTTTGAAGACATCTAAGACTTCTGCTCCACTCATATCCATAATGGATACTTGAAGATCACAAAATTTTTCAATGTATTGATGTATGTTTTTTTTCAGCTTCAAATCCCACAACTTCATTCTTGCGGTTTGAAGGGAATCCACCGCTTGAAAGTTCTGAAGAAGCTCCTCTTGCATCCCACTCCATGATATAGAAGCACCTTGTTCTGAAGGCATTCGTTCCTAGGTAGTGTACCATGTAAGAGCCTTATCCATGAGATAAGATTCCATGAACATTCCTACACTAAAATCAGTTGAAGTTTGGATGATAAATGACCTTCTTATGAAATTTGCGAGCAATTGAAGTCAAGGATTGGGATGTGTGATGGTTTTAGTACACATGGGTCTGCATATCGCCTTGTGATACTATGTGTAAATCGACAATTGTTTTGAGAGATCTAAAGGAGAGAAACATATGAAACTTTTCTAAGAAATTGAAAGGGTTGTGGAGCAATTTTTTGTAAAGTTTAAGCGAGAGTTATTAGTCCGATCATTGGATATCATAATCTTCTTCCGCTGAAGTTTTACCGGTTATAATGAACTCGAATGTAGAGTGCTGAGGAGAAGAAGAAGAGATTGTCAACTCACACGATGTTCAAGAGGGTTCCTCTACAGCCAAGCGCTCAGGCATTCTCAAAGCGACATGCGCTTAGGCATTCTTAGAGCATTCTCAAGAAATGTCTTATGCGACACCATCTTGGTAGGCAAAGAGCTTACTAATGGTCTTGCAGTCACACATGTGGACCGCATGCGTCTTTGCTCATAATCATGCGTCTCAAGGCTCATAATCCATGTCAAATAGTTCAGGTCCATAGCATGACCCAACACTTGACGCAGTGATGCCTCTGACAATGTAGTTACTCTACCAATACAAAATCCCATAACTCACTCTCTCTCTCTACAGCGTTGGATTCCACCAACTGCTGTCGCGTTGTGACGCGGCTACTATGAGAAGATGATGACATGTGTCATCTTCAGAGTTGTTCTCATGACGGCGATACTTTAGGTTAGAATAACCGATGGCATTGTAAGGCTATAAAGAGCCAGAGAGATCTAGACACATCACCTTGCTGACTAAGGAGCTTATTTGATCAAAATGGAGTCGATGTAGAACATGGATAGAGGACAACATGATCCTCCAGATGTACTGATGTCAAGTCTATTTGTGATCAACATCCGGTGTCTTCATCATGATCACTTTCGGATATACTTAGCCGGTTTCAAGTTGTCATTTTAACTCTTATTAGTGACAACTCATATTGTGTATATGATGTCTAAGTATTGTGTTTAGGAATGTTGTAAAGCTCTAAGTTAAAATGGAGCTAATTTGGCCACACTAGAGGTCAAAATAACATTTTCCATTCCCATTGGTCTATGAGTTTGGCATGAGGGCACAAGGACAACTTTTTTAGGTTTTTAGGGATTTTGGATTCCTTCCAGGGAGGGATTTGAAGATCTGCGGATAGGGTTGGAAAGCTGACGGGACGAGATATAACGTGAGCTCAAGAATGGATGGATTTGAAGGATATGTCACTCTAAAATGATGATTCAAATATAGAGTGAAAAATTTAGACCTTTGAGTATATTTGGGATGTTTATGAGAATCTTACAAGGGTTTTGGGAGATCTGAGTCGCTTGTGATATAGTTTACAACTTAGGCTTGTGTATGGATTGAAATTTTGACTCAATTGGACGAGTTTTGAGTGCGGAAAGATAGGTTGAAGTTTGTGTATATAGTCAGAGTTGCAGGATTGCACTGACTATCATAAAGTTAGTACATCAATCATATCTTTTGATATCAGAATGTTTTGTTAATAAAACTTTGCTGAGTTGAAGATCAGATAATAATTGACCTTCTCATGAAATTTGAGAGCAATTGGAGTCAAGGATTTGGATGTGTGATGGGTTTAGTACACAGGGATCTATATATTGCCTTGTGATATAGTGTGTAAATCAACAATTGTTCTGAGAGATCTAAAGGAGAGAAACATATGAAACTTTTGTAAAAGATTGAAAAAGTTGTGGAGCAATTTTCTTTGAAGTTTAAGCGAGAGTTATTGGTCCGATCATTGGATATCATAATCTTCTTCCGCTTAAGTTTTACCGAATGAATTCGAATGTGGAGTGTTGAGGAGAAGAAGAAGAGATTGTCAACTCACACGAGGTTCTAGAGGGTTATTCTACAGCCAGGCGCTCAGGCGTTCTCATAGCAAAGAAATGTTCTATGCAACACTACTGCAAGCGAGAATCCTATACAAGTCTTGGTCCTCCCTCTTTGTAGACATGGGAAGGTGGATAACTCAACAAGGTGAGCTCTTGGCTGACCCACAAGGTTCACCAATGCCATGGGTGACTTGTCAGCATAGACCACTGCATGGGAGTATCTATTCACATCCAAAATACTCTCCACTGTGAGATGTGAGGGCCTCTTCACTCCGTCATATGCTTGTAATAAAACCTCCCTTGGAAGAAGATTTGTCCACCATAGACATGGATGATATGCACGAGATCCTACTCTTGCTACATCCAGCAATACTGCTGATCGAATCCATGATCGCACTTGATGTGCACTCGTCATCACTCGTGCACGTGGATCACCCAACAAGGGAACATTTTCCAAAATGCATGCAGGTGAATAGGTCTGCTCTAACATATACACAAACTTCAACCTATCTTTCCGCACTCAAAACTCGTCCAATTGAGTCAAAATTTCAATCCATACACAAGCCTAAGTTGTAAACTATATCACAAGCGACTCAGATCTCCCAAAACCCTTGTAAGATTCTCATAAACACCCCAAATATACTCAAAGGTCTAAATTTTTCACTCTATATTTGAATCATCATTTTAGAGTGACATATCCTTCAAATCCATCCATTCTTGAGCTCACGTTATATCTCGTCCCGTCAGCTTTCCAACCCTATCCGCAGATCTTCAAATCCCTCCCTGGAAGGAATCCAAAATCCCTAAAAACCTAAAAAAGTTGTCCTTGTGCCCTCATGCCAAACTCATAGACCAATGGGAATGGAGAATGTTATTTTGACCTCTAGTGTGGCCAAATTAGCTCCATTTTAACTAAGAGCTTTACAACTATCCTAAACACACTACTTACACATCCTATACATAATATGAGTTGTCACTATGGGATTTCATCTCGGAGGGAGAGTTTCCCCAAGTCATGCATTCAAGGTAGAGGAATGCATTGGTGAAGCAATGTGAACCTTATACCATCATAAAGGACGTGTTGTTTCATCAAGGAGCGGATGGACTACTCAGAAGGGCTGTTGGAAGGGAGGAGTCAATTCATGATGAAGACACCGGATGTTGATTACAAATGGACTCGGCATCGGTACATCTGGAGGATCATGTTGTCCTCTATCCATGTCCTACATCGAATCCATTTCGATCAGATAAGCTCCTTAGTCAGCAAGGTGATGTGCCTAGATCTCTCCGGCTCTTTACAGCCTTACAATGCCATCGGTTATCCTAACCTTAAGTATCATTGTCATGACAAAAGCTCTAAAGATGACACATGTCATCATCTTCTCATAGTAGCCGCGTCACAACGCGACAACGGTGGAGGCAAAAGCTGGAGGCGAGAAATGCCCAAAATCTCATCCTTTGTCTTATGGGGATGTTAGAGAAGGAGAGATAGAGTCTTCTTTGAGTTTTTTGCATGGAGCAAGTGGTGGTTACCACTACGGACCTTTATGATAAAATTCAAGAGGTTGCAGCTAAAGCTGTTGTTTACACTAATTGTTCACACTAAGATAGTGGAGCCTGGTATGAGAGAGCAAAAAAAGCATTATACTCAAGAGGTTATTGTTTAGCAATCATATACGTCAACGCGGACGTGGTTGACTGTGTTGGTGCCCAAGGTGGACGGAAGCGGAGGTACCTTCGAGTACGTCGGGCGCAAAACCAGCCCGGTGCAAGTCGGCTGACTCGATGACGTATCTCCCGATGTCTCGATGTCTTGATCCACGATTCATTTACTTAGTCATAGGAGGCAGCAAAAAAACGGGTTGGTTTGAGAGGAGACTTGGGATATCGTGATTGGTCCCAAAGAAACAGGAGAAGAAAAACATAGGGTGTGGAGGTTTTTGAGGAGTTTCAGAAACTGTTTTGCCTTTAGTATGAAGGATTTAGGTTGTTTGAAGGGACATGATATATGGATTGATTTGACAATTGATGCACTAGTCTTCCGTCATCCCTATTGATACATGGCAATTATACACATACACACATGTGTGGTGACTACCGATCTATCAATCAACAGACAAAATCTGATTGATATGCTATGCCTAAACTTGAGGAGATCTTTGATGTTGTTGGGCATGCAAAGGTTTTCAATACTTTGGATTTACGAGTAGAATATCATTAGTTACATATTTGAAATGAGGATAAGGCCAAGACAACCTTTTGAGTAATTGATTTGCATAGCAAGGATATGTTGTATGAGTGAAATATCTTACCATTTGGGTTGAAGAATGCATCTGCTGAGTTCCAAAGAGTGATGGATAGGATCCTAGCCGGACTTGATTGTGCCTGAGCCTACATCGATGATATTCTAGTGTATAATGCTATAGTGATGGAGCATGAGATACATTTGCAAGAGGTATTTGAGCGACTGATTGCTCATGGCTTCAAATTGCATCTTGGAAAGTGCAAGTTCTTTCAGGAGCAGGTAGAGTACTTGGGTCATAACATATACCCAGGAGGATTGGGAGTTCATCAAACCAAGATAGAGGCAATCTTGCATATTCCACAACCCTCATATGTGAGTAGGATGTGAGACTTCTTTGGACTTACAAACTTCTATCGTCAATATATGCAAAGATTTAACACTATTGCCAAAGCTCACAAAGCTAGATCAAGAGTGGTGTTGGAGAGATGAACATGAGAGAGCTTTTTTTGAACTCAAGGAAAATTGACATCTGCCCTATTTTGAGGAGACTTGTGAGAGGTTGTCCATTTCAAGTACCTTCCGATTGGAGTATGTTGGATTTGGAGCAAATCTTATCCAACATGATGATGAGGGGAAGTAGTTTGTAGTAGCTTATGCAAGTCGCTCTAACAATGCAGCGGAGTCAAAGTATATTTCTTATGAAGGAGAATGTTAAATTGGGCAGTGGCACATTGATGTTTGGGTTAGGGTGTGTTCTCAAAGGGCAAAACTCTCCTATAGGATAATGCCCATGACATTTGAGAAACTAGCTATTGCTCAGCATAGAGATACTTTGCTTTATGCTACCATCCAAGGAGATGGATATCAACCTTCAATTTCATGTTGATGATTACGTTTACTTGCAGCAAAGTGCATCGATCACGTTGGATGTTACGGCTAGTCGAACGATTCTACGAGTACCTGAGATTTTACCTTTTGGAGTTTTGGTATTAGAGGATCGTGATGGTGTGATTTGGAAGTATCATGTAATTGTGCGTCATATCACCTTCCAAATATTGATAGTACTATGGATCCAAGCTTGGCAATTGTTCAAGCAGGTTTGAGATGTTATGTGGATCAACTGGTGGAGCATCCAGTATGTTGTTTTGTGATTCTTTTTTGAGAGGATGTCATTTGTCATGTTTGACACCTCCTCTCAATTCGATGCCCAATGGGTGATTAAGATGTCCTCGATACGATTAGCAGGCAAGATGGTTTGACCGTTACATGGTATGGATTGTAAATAGTTGACTAAGGATGGGGCATTGTAGCACCCTTGATCTTAGCCCCACGAAGGGCATATCATGTTATGGACTAGACGGTTACCTGATGTTAGAGGGATCTAATCGCCAATTAGGGGGGTGATTGTGGTACATTTATGTTGGTGTATGAAGATCTATGTATTGTGATGTTTGATGTGACAACGATGTATGTTGTAATGCAATATGTATGTGCACGATAGCTATCATGACTTATGTAACAGCATCTCTAGTTAGGTAAGTGCGTGTATGCATGAGTAGATATAGCAATTTGAGTCTATTGTGAAGTTAGCACCGTTCGTATTGGAACTGCTATGAAGGCCGACAACACAATTAGGAGTCCCATGGCTCAAGGGGTAGAGTTAGAATAAGGGCTCCTTGGAGGGCAGTTTTCGAAGTTGAGCCTTTGAGAATGTGGCTATGGTGGATAGTAGTTAGTGCGAGAACCTAGAGTCTTTGAAGCATAAAGTGGATTTGGCTCGACTGTAATCTCTCTTTTATGCTATGGTTATGAACGGAGTGTCCTTGTGGATGTTTTGAGAGTAGAAAAGGATGATTGTGATACACTTGTGTTGGTGTATGATGATCTATATATTGTGATGCGATATGTATGTGCACGACAAGCCAAACACTCCACAAGATACTCTAGTTCCAATTTTATATGACTTTTTGGACACAAAAGGATTGGTGCTAGACTTAGCTAAGGAGAATATGCACAAGGCTGAAGATTGGTATAAAAAATATATTTATTAGAAAAGGAAAGATGTGAAGTTTGAGAACAGAGATTTGGTATGGTTAAAGCCCAAAGAGGTTAATAGGAAGTTGTTTGCAAGTTGGGTTGGCCCATTTAGGATTCATGCTAGGATAGAAAAGACTGCATATAAGCTAGAGTTGTCAAATAGCATGTGACTATTATCATATTTTCCATGTGTATAATATCATTATATGGTCAATGACGGCCTAGCTATCATACCTAAGTGCGCACCTGCTATTCATACTTTACCTGACCCAGATGAATTTCAAGATTGTTACTCAAAGTCCACTTCTTTGTGCATTTAAGTTTAGCACTCATGACGTCCTCAATATTTTCGGTTATTTTTAATCCATTGCTCAATTGCAGAAAAGGCAAATCTAAGTTTGTCCGAGTAGATTAGGGAAGAAGACTACTTTTGATACATTGTGTCAGGAACCCACCGCCATCGTCTAAAAATGGGCCACCGCGTGCAAAGGTCGACTTCGACAGACCAACCCTTGATTCACTTACTGTGGCAATTACGGGTATTGTGAACCTACGATCTTAGTTGAGGTGGTTTGTTTGTGACTGAGGAATTTGTTGGCACTATGACCGTTCCTTGGAGTAGAAAGTCCTTTACACATTATCCAATTATTTGATAACATAGACGCAAGATTTGTCGGCTATGAATCTCCTGTGAAATGTTTAGTACCCTTCGTCCGCTTCTTTTGCCTCCAGTGACCGTAGAGCCCGTGCAACCAGTTACCATAGGTACAAAAAAATTCTCCTGTGCAAACAATCCAACCCAATTTTTTGCACATCTTATGGTCATATGCTCATATTCAATGTCCTCGCCTTGTTCCTAATGTGATATAAATATGCTAATCTTAGGTGTTCCCGCTTACATGGAAGATTACCCACACGGCATCACATAAGAAATGCTGATTCAGACACACGAAGGT
Organism: Marchantia paleacea; assembly: GCA_014180765.2. Taxonomy (NCBI): domain Eukaryota; kingdom Viridiplantae; phylum Streptophyta; class Marchantiopsida; order Marchantiales; family Marchantiaceae; genus Marchantia; species Marchantia paleacea. The sequence goes on along the minus strand of MUAA02000108.1, from coordinate 41,656 downwards.
CGAATCACGAAGGCACCGACTTTTGCAGTCACATACTGAGAGGACAATCTTCAGAACATTTGAGGGTGGAAATTTTTGATAGATGTAAACTACTCTGGTCCTGTAAAGAATCATCACCAGTGGCCGCCACAAATAGCAAGCGACTTATCTTCCCGAGGTCGACTTCAGATTGGCCAGCGGAATGGGCTTTCTAATCCACATGAAGGTTATCGCGCGGGACCAATGCTGAAAGTCGAGTGTGAACTCTATTTCCTAAAACCATACTCCTTCACCAGCAGTCGTGGTGATGAACAACCGCATGCTCTAACAAAACTGTTAACTATAAACACTGATACAAAATTCATAGTAAACTGCACAGGGGTTCATGGAAGATGACGTTCTGAGGGCAAAAGTACCCATCCTTTTTACAGTGTCACTGTCCTTTCGAAAATTCAACCTTTCCATAAAAGGTTCTGGTTGAGCAGGATTCACTCCTCTGCACTCTGCACTCCTTTCATATTCAAAGGAGACCCATTCCTCTACAGCATAACATCTGCATTTAAGTACATGAACTGATCAAAGCTTGAATGCGCGCACTAAATTAAACATCAATCTCTCTCCTCCCTTTATGTCAAGAAAATGACAACTAAACACCCTTTCTATCCTCCAAGATGATCCAGTAACACAAAACACGCTCATGCAAAAGGACCGAACGGATTTTTGAAATTAACATCGAGAGGAAATATACCTTCAGTGCCCATGTCTTGGTATTCCCTATCAATCACTGTTGAGACTCTGTCACCTCATCTGCATCGATTGATATCCGTCAGTATATGCGTGAAGAGAACAAGACTCTTCACACAAAGATACCCCTTGCAAAGCAACAATTAGATAATTCATCCACGCCAGTAAAATTTTCGCGTTCTGAATTTTTTCAGAACGCGAAATACTGACCTTCTTAATATGATGGCATCTTTTGGAGGAACGTATGTGTGTATAACCCGCAACAATTGGTCGATATCAAAAGGTTTTCCCAGGTAGCCATCCATGCCACACTTCAGGCACGTCTCCTCGTAACCTTGAATTGCATGAGCTGTTAGACCTAATATGGGTAATCTCTTACTTCCCTGTTCACACTCGTATTCACGTATCCTCTGGGTTGCCTCCAACCCATCCATATTTGGCATCTGAAAAAATAATTGACGAATACATCACATTATGAATACGTGACATTTACCAAACTCCAGCAACGTAAATATGCCAAGAACCAGAAAAAGGTCGGAAATTTCAGGTGGCAGAATGAAATTATGCTATTCAAGAATTATTCAAAGTCTGATTGTAACTACGAAATACACACAGATCCTACCTGTACATCCATGAGAACAAGATCGAATTTGTCATGATCTGCTTTGACAGTCTCTAGAGCCTGAAGTCCATCTCCTACAACGGTAACCACGTGATTGTGCTTTTGCAGTTGCCGACTTGCGACTTTCTGATTCACGAGATTATCTTCGGTAAGTAGAACACGCAAATTGAGGTCGTCCTCTTTCGGTTGAATGTCCTCCCTGGCTGATGGTGAACCCGGCTCAGGCGATTGTCTTCGACTTTCAGACGGCTTACATGAAGCCTTCCTTGTTTCTACTAGGTTACAAGATGCATCTTGCCTCGGGTTGCAAGGGCTGTCTATATCGATTATGGCAGCTCCAATGGGACATGCTGTTCTACACTCTCGCATTGCCGTAGCTGCCGGGAATTGCTTTTCCGGTTGAACAGAGCTGATATGCTCCAAAGGTGGACTTACAGATTCCGTTTGCCATTGGCATTCCAAGGGAATGTTCGGACGAGTACCTAGCTGCTGTGCTACTCCTGAAGTTGTTGAGTTGCAGAGGGGATTACAACACTTATGCCCACTATCTGAACTCGAACAAGCACATTCGCACTCTCTAGCTTTGAGCCGAGAGTCGTGCAGGTTCCAATTTGCCAGCAGGACGTCTAAATTCTCGACAGATCTCCTAGGTTTCCATGCCGCCTTATCACTTAGTGATTGACTCATGGAACATCCTGGAGAGTTCCTGTTTCCGACGGAATCTAGACTGCATCGACTATATGAAACCTTAGTATCGCTATGACTGCGTAAATGCTCTGCTCCGTTGGAAGGAGGCAGGGGACAACAGCCACCTCTGTCTGTGCAGGCTCTGGCATGGGCAGCAGCAGGAGGAGGAGGAGAAGGACCCGGAGGTGGAGCACCTCCACAACATCTCGCCCCAACTGATGATTCTGCCTCGTGAGGTAGAGGCGTAGACAGTAGATTTATCAGATCCGTAATATCGCAACCCTTCTCCTCATGATTCTTCGGAGAGTAGCCCAAGGGAACGCAGAACGAAAAACAACTTCCCTTGCCTAGCTCACTCTCCGCCTGCAGTTTGCCTCCCAAGAGCTCCACAAATCTGCCCATAAGCAGAGTCAGAAATTGAACACCACTTCTTCATATCTACAAAAGAAGGGGCTGAATCACCAATCAAAGCAACCTCCAAGTGTCAATGCTAAAAATATGTGACCCAATGTACCCACCCGAGCACTGTATACAACAACACTCTTCCACACATGACGAGTATTATTTGAAAAATAGTACAGATTCACGAGCTCAAACGGACTCACCTCTGCACGATACAAAGTCCCAGCCCAGTGCCTCCATAAACGCGTGATGTAGAAGCATCAGCCTGCGTGAAGGGGGTGAAGATGTCTTGCAACTTCTCAGCCGAGACACCAATTCCCGTGTCATGAACCTCAACAATGACAGGAACACAAAATACAGAATCGTCATTTTGTACACCCACAGTCGGGGACTTGCGGGAACTATCAGGATTACAGCACTGCCACTGGGCAGGGCTTTCGAAGAACGAGGTGGAAGAGAAATTCGGATCTGATCTGAAATTTGGCCCAAAAGGAGAACCGCTCCCACTACGTGCATGCTCATCAGGAGTGCGCCAGCCGGACAGCCGCTTTCCTCTTCCACCAGTTTTGTCGACTCTGACGTGCACTCTTACTGTGCCTCCATGTGTAAACTTCACGGCATTCCCAACTGCAGAGTGGAGATATCATATTGGAACCCAAGTCAGTACGAAATTACCGACAGCGGAGTTCCAATTCAAAACAAAATTGGCAATGTTGTCAAACAAGAACATGAGGCTGACAATGAGCAGACCTGCAAAGATGAAGCAGAGTAAGTTCCTAGATGCGATGCAGGAAGTTAAGAGAAACGCCCACTGACATACCTATAGAACCAGAATAGTAGAATTCCCAGCCAAGGAGAAATTTGATAGCCGGAACGTCATCATGACATGACATGACTTGAGAAAGACGAGCAGGAGGTAAAATGCACTCTTACTGAGGTTTAATAGACACTGCTGTAGCTTTCCATAATCACCGATTAACCATTGTGGCAAATCCGGATCGAGGTCCCATACCAACTCCAAATTCTTCCCGTTGGCCCGGGTGTGCAGCATGCGCACGGTGCTGCTGACCAGTTGGGACATCCTGAATGTCACAAACTCAACTTCTATCCTCCCGGCTTCGATCTTTGCAAGATCCAGGATACTGTTGATGATGTGGAGGAGCACATTCGCACAATCTTGCACAGAGACCAGGCTATCTCGTTGATCAAGCGAAAGCTCCGAGTCCAACACGAGCGAAGTCAAACCCATGATCCCATGAATCGGTGTCCTGGCATAATCACGATATAATTACTCAGCGAAAATGTTCTGCAGTGTGTTGAAAGTCAAGTGAGTCGCAAGTCTTCTTTTCTTGCCAGCAGCTCTTAACGAAACTCCGACATTTGACAAAAGTTCCAAGTCCGAAAGTCATAAGTCCCGAGGAGTGTGGGCAAAAGATGGCTGATTGCTAAAGAATGCGCGAGATCAGAACAGGCAATCTTTGGTTGCGATGGACAAAGCAAGTAAATTCCGGTGTATTTGACTCACCGGATCTCGTGACTCATATTGGCCAGAAAATCGGATTTGGCCTGGTTCGCCAGCTCCGCCTTTCTCTGAGACTCTTTGAGAGCGTCATTCGCCTTGACGAGCTCGATAGTTCTCTCGTGGACCGTGGACTCCAGTTCTTCATTCATCTTGTGCAGATCCCGGGCCAGCTGCTTCTTTTCCCTGACTGCGGCGGCGAGGAGAATTCCTACCACTCCCAAAACCGAGACAAAAAGCTCCACCTGAAGAATGAGCTTGGGCAAGGACACAGGCGTCGGACTCCCTGCCATCCTGTAGAGGGCCCCTTTGCCCCGAACACTGGCCCAGGTGCAGACATACGAGATGAGCAAAACTACCAGAGAACAGCCCAGCCGATTGAACCTGAAGGCAGTCAAAATGATGATCGGGAACAGAAGGTAAGGAAGCGGGTAGATCACAGTTTGCAAACTCGTCACAAATAATATGATCACCAGAGTCCCTGTAACGACAGTGAGGGAAAAGGCTTCGAGGAGCTTTTTGGGTTGGAGCAAGGAAGGCTTGGGCTGCCATGCCAGCAGGTGGATGGTGGTGGGAGAGATGGTCAGCATCCCAGCCAACACCCCCAGCCAACTAGTGGCCCAGAACTGATAAAAATCCGACCACATCACCAACGGACTCGAGCATATCACCAGAGCAATCACCGTGTCGAAAAGCAAAGTGCACAACACCACAACTCCCAGATACTTGAGAGCTTCCGTTATGGATTCGATGGTGGGCATTTTCTTCCCACTTCCTTCCTTCACTAGCTGACAGTGCAGCAGGTAGTTCGCAGAATACACCTCCGCGGTGCCGAGCACGGCAGCCGCAAGAAGCACACCACCGCGTGTGAGCGAGATGAGATACGTACCACGTGCAGCTGCATAAATCCGAGAGCAGTAGAGCCCCATGAAAATGCCCAAGAATGCCTGCCATTTCAGCATGCACGCAACGGACAGTGCGACCGCGTGAGGCAAGTATATGGGGAAGAGCACCGTGGTCTCCAACGAGTGCCGGAGTACATTGACTGAGCTTTCATACGTGATAATTCCTGTTATGAACAACAGACCCGTTACTGCTACATTCAACACCATGAACCGGCAACACTCCTTGGGGCCTAAGTGCCTCCTCTTGATCTTCCTCCATAGAGTCACTGCTCTGTTCCTCAATTCCTGCCCCACATTCCGACTGTAATGCTTCAGCAGCCCCGAGCGGCTTCGCCTCAGTTCGGTCGAGAACAGACCATCAATATCGATCTCCATGCAGGTCCCTACCTGATTCCCTCTAGCTCCCTGAATCATCTCGACTTCCTCGTCTCTAGGATCATTGTTCTCCTCCTCGACACCAAATTCCACATCGGATTCATTCTGATCGCAGAGCGCTCTCAACTCGGGACAGTTTCCCCGACAGCACAAACCCAGGCAATCATCATCGTTTACAACTCGACGGGCAGTTGACATCAACTCTTCCAAGAGATGACCCTCCACCTCCCACACAGCCTCGGATGAAGATGACTCCTAGCAATTAATGACTACAGTCCATATCAAGTGCACTCAAAAGTGCAGCAGCTATCTCCTTCTACGTTGCAATCCCATGCAAATCCTTCACCTGCCTCAATCTGTACCTACTTCCTCGTCAACACTCTAGTCCTAGAACCTGCTCAGTACCTCCTAATCTCTTCCAAGTTCCTCTCCCGAAGCTAATTTCGTAAATCTCCTCTGCCTCCGTCTAGTTCCTCCGTCTAGTTCCTCCAAGGATCGTCCTCCTTCCAATTGAGCGCCTAGGTCCTGTTGTGGCCCGCTGCTCTATCGCTGGTTAATTCCTCTGCACGTTCCCCTGCTGTTCCCTCCCGATCCACAATAGCTTCTGCAAGTTCCAGCGTCACTCATGCTCCATTCGCTTGATTCAAAAGGTTTTGTACAGTCGAGCACTCTAACTCCTTCGTTTCACCTTCGTTTCATGTGCCCGCGAATGACAAATGTCAGCCTTCCTGAATGTGTCTGCGTGTGTCCGGGTGAGTTTAAGATAACGTGTAGCATTACAGAAGGGATGGATTTTACGCTCCACCGAAAGAAGGCGTCCTCGAGGGTCCTGCCTTGTATTTCGTCTACAATGACAATGGATGAAGCAGTCTTCTTCTCAAACACGAGTATGCAGTGTAAGTTAGCTAGAGATCGAGCTCGGTAATTTTTCTATAACGACCATTTCCCAACTTCTGGTGTACTCTTCACTCTCTTCGAGCCTATTCCCCCACCTCCCCGGCAATTCGCCCTATTCCGCCTGAAAATCTGTGCAAGCAAAGAGCGCTATGCAGCGCAGCCGCTGCGTAAGCGGCTGCTCCTCCTCACACTGTGCGATAGACCCAGACCTCAAAATCCATCATCAATTCCTCATGACAGTCCGGTGTCTACATCAAAGCTTCAGTAAGAGGTGGCCCCTGTTTCGGAAGATATTCCGTCGATAAAATATACAAAAACAGTCAAAACACACATGACCTGACCGATCTCTATCTCTCCCCACCCCTCACTCCCTCCCTATATAAGCATCCACTCCAGCTGATGGCACGCTCATCCGAAGCTGCCGACAGCTGAGCTGAGCCGCTCAGCTAGCTAATTGGAACCCATGAGGAAGATTCAGCTATTACCTGTATCGCAGGCAAACATGCCTTGTGCTCTAATCAACAAGGCCAAGGTGGAAACGAATTGTAGAGCCCTGCTTGAATTACAGTGGGCTGGGGCTCGTAGGGCTTGACACCCAAAAAGTGAAAGGGGAGAAATATCGTCTGGACACGTGTTGATTATGCATCAAGACCGCGTGTGCATGCGGGTACTGCGAGCGTGGACTCAGAGTCTGGGAGCCGACCTTCCCGCAGGTCGCTTCGCAAGGTCGTTTCAGCTTGCCATCGTACTTGCAGTTTCTGTTATGCCGATGCAGATGATCGTCTGCTGTTTCATCGGACTCTTTATTTGACTTGACGATAAGCTCCACCACCTTCACCACCGCTGGGCCACAAACTCCTCTGATGCCCGTCGTCACGTCTGGTCTTGCAGCAGGGGGTTTACAAGCCCTCCAGCATGTGAAGCACGGGTATGTTTTGTATTTTCATGTAGTTTTTGTAGTCTGTCCAGCTCCACTCTACCAGTCCGCCTCAAGTGTCGTCCCATTTTCCCTGTCCGTCTAATCTTCCCGTCTACCTCTTTAATTGGGCGTTTTCACTTCTTGCTCTGATATCTCCGATTTCCGCGCCTAACTGCACTATTGACTAGTACTGAGTAGCTTAAGTTTCACTATATTTTACCGACTCCTGTTTTACTTCGACTGTCTGCTCCCATCCATCACCATCTGACCTTCGCTGACTGTGCGTTAATCCCGTTTGTCCCACCCAACCGTGTGCTTTATTCCTTGCTTTACTCAACATCGGGTCGGTGTTAGACATGAGGTCTGACAAGAAACACTTATTCCACCCTTTCCATGATTGTGATGGTTTCTGCAACCTCAGCACATTCTTGACATGTCTAGTTGAGTTTAAGATGCTTACACGTGCTACATGAAAAATGTAGCACGTGTAAGCATATGTATACAGCTATGAACAAACATGTTAATGTATGCAATAGATGAAAAAAAGCTATCAAAGGTTCTCTTTAAACTAAGTTTTACACATAAAACAATATTTACATGATTTTAGTAGAAAATCAACATACTTTACTAGCTTGAAAAATAATTTACATGAAAAATATTTCTCACTCTTCACATGCGGAAAGAATTGATATGTCACAATAACCTATGCACAAACATGACAAGAATTAACACAAATAAATACATGTGATAAATGATATGTAAAGTCTCACACATATCAAAAGCTATGAAGCTTGCAGTATCTATCAACGTCAGCTTTCTCTTACATTTATAAACTCAACTTGTGAATTGATTTCGACAAAGAGCACTCATAATTAAATGATCAAAATTTACATACGGTTGTAAAAAAACTTCTACATAAGTTCATAAAACATCAAGTTTATAAAATCGTTGTCCATTTTGTATAATTATGTGAATGAATAAAAATATAAAAAATTATTCAAATTATATTTACATAAAAAAACTCATGAAAAAATCATTGCTATGTTTTAACTCCAAAAAAATACTTCTTATTTAATATTAAAAATTAAAAAATTTAATAATTTAAAAAAATTTAAAAAAATAAAAATATATAATTTCAGATTTATTTTAAAATTATTTTAAAATTAAAATTATTCTAAATATTCTTATTATCAAAAAAATATATTTTAAAATAAAAAATTTTATGCTACTCACATGAACTTTACAACATCTCTATCATAGAAAGTATAGTCATCACCTCAAGAATCTAATTTTTGTTCAGATATAGCCATAATGATTATCTTTTGCTTCAATTGCTAGAGTGGAGATACAATGTTCACCTCATGAACTACCATTTGACTAGGGGTTGATCCTCAACCACCACCCCTGCCATCTTGAACTCCTCATCCTTTTCCAAGGACTGTCATGGCAACTCTTGCTAATCGTAATTCCGGATGGAGATCAAAACATCAATCAATCATGTGACCATGTTTGTGACAATGTTCATATGATCATGGTCCAACAAGATCTATTCTTTGACCTTGAAGGTAATTCATCTTGTGATGAGTCTCATCATATGTACATCAATCCAACAACTGATTGTTGATCTAAAAATGATGGCAATGGTCTCGATCCAACATCTTCACCATTCGATCTTGATGGTCAAGACTGTCTCTTATTTCTACCATAACCACTTTGGGTTTGTGTTGTAGACTAGTTACGCAAAGGAATTGATGAAGATGGTGACTCTTTTCTGAACCAATAGTCATCATTCTCTTCTCCTACATGTTGAGCTCAATACATTCAGGAAGACAAAATACAATCACCAACATAGATGATGTCTCATGCAGTAAGGTGTGTCATCTCTCACTTTGCATCTCATTTCTCCCCAATCTTCCGTTAGAACTCATGCAAGCCTCTAAGGTTATCAATCCTTACCTCTTGATAGTTTCTCCTCAATTGGGTAAAAAATTCCAAAATAAAGAAAGGTTGAAACTTCTAAACCCTTTTCAAATCAAGTAGTTCCAACTGTTTTATTTGTGATAGGTTGAGAAGATGAACTCATCCCACCAAACACTATACATATGTACTTTGGAGACTAATATTGTCTTCATGTTGAACTCAATCTCCTCATGTTGTTCATGTCGCAACTCATGATAATCATCCATCAGTCAATTCATCGAATGCTATAATATTTCCTTCCAAGTCATGAACAGACTAAATAATGTAGAGTTGTGCATCCGCTACAAATCGCACCATGAGTCAAACTCATGGATGAAGTCATCTAACTCAATGGTCCCCACTGTAGCATAATGTCGTTTGGAACCCTTGTTGGCCCCATAGATATCATCCATGTCCCACAACAACAGTGTGGGGACATGGATGATAAAAATCAGTCCAACCTGGACTGACATAGCCTTACAATTGTAATTAAAAACACTAAACCTCAATTTTGGAAGATTTTTGCTCTCAAGATATTAATCATCCGGTTGCATAAGTCATTGAGATCATATTAGCAAAAGATTATCCATCTATTTAAATCACAATACACTAGATTTGAGATTGATTTAGAAATTATAACTATGATCTTTTTGAAACTAAATATATTATGTTGTTGATGTAGAAATTATACTACATTTTAAAAATCAAAATCAATCAAACAAGAGTTTTTTTGAAATTAATTACATATCAATGGGTGAACGTCTCAAATCTGATAAAAAAATTTATTTCACAATTATATATATATGTATAATTTATTATGTATATCAATATATTTAAATAATTAATATATTTTTTGTATAAATATTTTAGTTTTATATATGAAATATAATAAATGATATTTTTAAATAATATAATATGTGGATGAAGTTTAATCATCCATAAATTTTTATGGATTCATAATTTATGACCCCATTAAATTTCAGATCAAACTGACACTATATGATAATCCTATAGAATGACTCTTTTATTTTTTGATTCTAAAACTTTATAACAAAAAATCTTAAACTTCAATCACTTTTTTTTTGAAATCCTTTTTCCACCAACATCAATTTTAAACGTCAATTTTATTGCAAGGACTTTGCTTCACTCTAAGACTGTCTAACACTCTAAGACTGTCTAAGCACCTGGCTGTGGAAGTAACTTCTTGATCCTCTTATGAGTTGCAATTCTCTTTCTCTCAATTTCATCTATTCACATTCAAGTCAATTGCAACTAGTCAAAATCCGCCTATGAGAAACTTGTTACATCCCACAAATGGATTGTTTACACTTGCTCAAACTTCAAAAGTAACTTGATTGACAATCTTTTTATACTTTTACAAAAATTTCTTTTATTTTTTGACTCTCAAACTTTTTGAAATTTTTTTGAAATATACATTATATCATAATGCGATATGTAGATCTCTATGTATGAAAACTATTACAAATTCCAAAAAAATTACTCATATTGCTTTCAAATTTCACAAAAAAATCTCTTTTCATTCAAACTTTGACAACTTGCTTATGTTTTTAGAAAAGCACGTTGGGCCAGCGTGTTTTCCAGGAGCATAATAAAGACCCCGCTTGATATGCTCTGTGACGATATCCATTAAGCTGACATGGCCTGCTCTACACTGGAAAGTTTGATTGATCAACACTTCTGATAGAAAAAATTATAATCACCGTACTAACTTTTTTTACACTCATTGCAATTCGGTAACTCTAACTATGTATATAAAGTTTAAGTTATCATTTTGTACTCAAAATTACTCCAATTGAGTTTAAATTTCAATCTAAACGCAAGCCTAAGTTGTAACTATGTGGTAACCCAATCCAATTCTCAAAATATTTTTAGGTTTCTCAAATATACTCCCAAATATACTTCAAGGTCTGAATCTCACTCTCCAATTTGAAATCATCACAATAGATTGAAAATCCATTCAATTTCATCCATTCTTGAGCTCACCTCTTAGCTCTTGTTGTGAGCTTTCCAAAATTATTTTCTAAATTAGCAAATGGTTCATGAAGAGACTTCCAAAATTTGTCAAAACCTTGAATGACTTCATCAAAGTGTACTCATTGGTCCAAACTTCATGACCGATGAGAATGAAGAGTGACTTTGTTGACCTCTAGTGTGGCCAAAATAGCTCTCTACTAACTTAGAGCTTTATAATTAATGTAAATACATTATTTAGTCATAATTTAAAGAATATAAGTTGCTATTAATATGAAATTAAAACAACAACTCAAAACCAACTAAGTATAAACATAACTACAAATGGAACTTGCGAGTTTATTACTTGAGAGTAATATTTCTCATCAAAATTTCTAACAATCATCTCCCTATGGCTTGCTTTTGGTAAGCAGTAGTGATGGATTGAAATCCATGTGTTGAAAATCATCACCACTTGAAAGTTTAGATTCATATCGTTCAAACTAAGTCAAAATATATATTGTTAGGTCCCAAATTGCATTGTAGGAAACAATTAGAAGAATAATCGGATCATTAGAGTTCACATTTATAACATAAAGTTATCTCCAAAATGATATACTAACTCTACCCAAAAATCATCACCAAGAAGAAATTGGATATTGATCACAAATGAATTGAGCATTGATACACCTAGAGGATCATGTTGTTCTTTATCTATATCTCATATTGATTTCACTTGGATCACATAAGTTCACTAGTTAGCAAAGATATGTTACTAATCTCTCCTTTCCTTTTTGTACTCTAACTAGTCTTTATTCGATAAGGTTCAAGATAATATCTCTTGAAATCCTATCAATATCTTCATTCTATAAATTTAATCCAACTGTGGACTCTTAACAGCCTTACAATTAGTCTTTGGTTATCCTAACCTCAAATATCATCATCATGAAAAACGACTTTGAAGATAACATATGTCATCATTTTCTTATAGTAGTCATATGACAGTAGGATAACATCACCATAAGAAAAAGCATTGTCAATTTTCAATATCACTTCCGCCCTCCGAATTATCGATTCAGATTAACCAATAAAAAAAAAAGCAAAAAGATTATCACAAAAATCATCACAGAAATCATACACACTTTAAATCAACTTTACTTCTAGATAGCCTTCATGATCTTCACTCCACCAAAGCTTTACATATTCAACAACAAAAAAGATCAAAGATATCATCAATCAAAACTGACCAAAACAACTTCAATGCTCCAAAAACTCACAATTCTCATTACAAAAGGAGATATTGTAGTTGAGTCAAATCCACTTTGAACTTCAAAGAATTCAGGTTCCTACAGTAGCTAATGTTTTACCATAGCCAAATTCTCAAAGACTCAACTTCAAAAAATGCACTTCATGGAGCCCTAATTCAAACTCTACCCCTTGAATCCTAGTCATATCATAATAGCGGCCATCTAGTTCGAACAATGCTAATTGCACTATCAGCTCTAATTATTATATCTGCTATGCTTGTGCGTACCTACCTAACTAGGGGTGTCCCTACATAAGGCATGACACTAATTACATGTATATATATTTTATATAATATTTTAATAATCATAAAAATGATTAAATTTTAAATACGCAGCATGTTAAGTTTAATCAACGCATAAATATCATTTAAAAATATTTTATTTCATAAAATATATTTATTGAATGTAAAAAATTATTTTTTATTCAATAATTCTATAAAAAATTAATTAAAAATATTTTGTATACTTGAAAAATTTATAATCTTTACTTTAGATATCATCAAACTTATATTTAAAAATAAAATTTTATTATTAATATTTTTTATATAATTAATTACATAATTCATATCAAATTTTGAACACATTATGTTTTGTTTAACAGAACTAGGTAATTGATAATGATAATTTTGAAAGAAAAAGCAATGAAAAATATTAATTTACACATGTTCAAAGTATAAACATGATTTTTGTTAATTTATGAATAAATTTTATGTATAATTTTAATATATGCATATCATTATATTGTATATATATAATTTTGAAACAATTTGTTTTATCAGATTTGAGACGTTCATTCATGGATATGCATATTCATATCATGGATATGGATTAGTTTTTATAAAACTTTTGTTTGATTAATTTTGATTTTTAAATGTGTTATTATGTGTTATAACATCAATGACATAATATATTCAGTTCCAAAAGGTTCGTAGCAGTAGCTTGTAAATCAATCCAGAATCTAGTGTATTGTGATTTAGATAGATGGATAGTCTTTTGCTAGATATATCACCAAAAGTACTCAACAGAATGATCAAGCGTACAGTTGTAAAGACTGAAATTAAAATCAGCTAATTGCAAGTGATCTCAGATTGCAAAATTATTCTTCGTCTTCGTACAAAAGCCAACTTTTTCCGTATCCAAATGCTTTACTGTAACGAATTCCATGACACCAGAATGATCACTAGTTTCACACCTTGGCATTGTAAGCGCTTAATATCCACCAAGTGTTGATCTTCTAGGAAACAATTTAAGGTCTCTTATGACAGTCAGAATGATTTTACAAAATAGAAAAATGAAAAATGATTTGAAAACATTTTTCTATTATTTACAGTCCATACTTTGCGTTTTTGTGACTTATGTCAATGAATTTAATGATCACCACAAAAATGTCCATTGAAATTATGAATACATCATCAATAATGTAAAATTTTTAGCTACTTGTTGATAAAAAAAATTAATATAATGCAAAAAAATCATGTAAAGGGATTGAAAATTATGAAAAGAAACAATGTTTTATGATAAAAATATGTCAAAGTGTACAATAAAAGCTTTCACATTCTACAACATTTAGAAGATTTTACATTTTCCATCACCCACTAACATTGCCATTTTTTTACATAGATTTTGTAGAATACACTTATAGTTTTAATAATAAGATAGGAAATACTGCCCAATTATTTTAAAAATTTTCATTTTTAAATTTTAATCCAAATTTTCAAATATTTTTTGAAATTTATTAGTTACAAAAATTTATTAATACTTATTTTAAAGTGAATTTTTTAATATATTATTTAACATAAATATGTGAAATAATAAAAATTCAATTATTTAAAATACTATAATAGGAAAAAAATTTCAAATATAAATTTATAGCACGCTTAGAGTAAATATGAACTCAGTAAACAAAAAAGTGTCACTTCAGATCACATAGGTATGGAAAATCTTTAAAAACATAAACAAAATACCAATAAATAATAGCTGTTTCAAAGCCAAAGTGATGCTTTGTGGTAAAATGAACCAGATAATAAATATGATCTTAAATATTTTTATATCCATTTTTTTTATCATTTTCATGTATTTTAAGTTTTACTTAAAATACATGCAAATGTTATGAAATGTGCAGTAATTTATCTTATGCATATTGTAATATTATCAAAAACCTTGAAATATTCATTTTATTGTTATAAATTCTATTCATTTGAATGTTTAATTATTTTATTTTATTATTATATTGATTCCTTCAGTTAACACCAACACATAATCATCTTAAAGAATTCTTATTGAAGCATACATATGCCAAACATACATTCTCCATATGATCAGTGAAAACACTCGTAATGATAATGTTTCACAAGAGATAATGAAAACAGAGAAGGTAATTTTTTTTTCTTAATCATCCTAGAGAATCAAACGTGAACTCATGTAGGAAGCGAAATACATTTTGGTTAATCGAAAGTGAAAACCATTTTCCCTAAGCTTAAATATTGAATTTTGTAAGAATTTTCCACAAAGAGCCAACTTGTAAACCCGTTTGTGGTTCAATTTTGTGCTCTATGTTTTCCAATCCTATACATCCATTTGTCTTCTTTTTTGAAAAACTTATGCAGGATTTATCATTTGAGACATTTTAATGTATATATCTTCCATTCCCCTTCGAATTGTGGGAACCGTAGTTGAGTTTATTGAAGGGTAAAAATCCCATAATTTTTGTGGTTTGAAGGTTGTGGAAATATATCAAAACAATAAAGGAGTCACATAGATCGTTGATTGGAATCCACCAGTTATTTTAAGAAAACGGGATGTATAATCAGAAGTTCGAGTCTAAGAGTACTATGTAGAGAACAGTACTTATAGAATACTTCGACAGTTGATGTAAAGAACAAGTATCTATGTATATCGTGGACTTGAACAGTTGATATAAAGGTACATAAATAGTGACGTTGAATAGTTGATGTAAAGGGGAAACATCTCACCTGAAACTTGCGTTGAATGATGGATTGTTTAGGGTTCATTGTATATTCGCCACAGTATGCATCATTTGTGAGACTATGAATACCGAGTCGGCTTATGTCTCTTGTGGAAACTTAAGAATCCCATAGGGAAAACATTTTTATTAGGTGCCTTGTATATAGCTTCCAACTTTTACTTTTTTCCTTCTTATCTCATAAAGATAAAAGAACTGTAGATAGGAGGAACGTGCAACTCCAAGTCAACGTTGGCAAGTAACCAAACGAATCGATTGATATACCTAGAATTGTTATCGAATACAAAGTATAATAACAAAAGGGATGGGAAGACCCCATCAAAGCGTACAAGGATGGAACCAAACCGGTAACATGGGGCTAGCCCCAATAGTATCACATTGGGAAATATGTCATACATCACCTAAGATATATGAACTATCAAGGTCAAAAGGTCTACAAACAATAGGAGCATCTGAAGAAGCATCACCTAACGTGATTGCTCTTCTATGGATTGCACCAACTAGTGCTCTATGTAGAGCAATGGAAACACGTTACCTAAAATAGGCTATACAATAAGCTAAAGAGAATGATACCCCATGTCGCCTAGTATGGTAGGCTCTCATGCACTCCCTCACAAACATGTCAAAGTCGGTGTCCATAGCTCCATATAACTCCAAAGCTAGAGGAACAAAGAGGTGATCTCTCTGCATACCTCTATACTTGGAGACCTTGGCTGCTTCCGCTCCACTCGCCGCCCATCCTGGAGGATGGGTGACATGTCTCCCATGTGCACATTCTACATATATACTATAGTCATGATCAGAACACGACCAAACACACTGATTATCTCTAAATCAAGGACAATATTTTATTGTCTTTTTAGTTGTATATCAATATTCCAGTGTCTCATGAAATGTATATGCTTCACATCAAATTACAAGGTCCCTTGATGATCAGAAATAAGAAATAAATAGCAAAAAGGATGGGAACTATGCTTCTTGGCTTCACCAACACCGGTTACCTTTTTTACACCAATGAGATTTTGCCTTGGCTTAGTCCACCAATCTGCATCTTCATTACTCATCATTGAATGTGATATTACCTTAGATACAACAAGGGTCCATATGATATGTACATTCATAAGACAAAGGACAATTACTTATGATGTCATTAGGAATGTGATGTTTGTTATGGCATGAGAGGGTGGATACCTCACATGGAGAGAGCATTTGTATGCCTTGCAATCTACTTATTTAGTTCAAGTGATCCTACATATGATAATTTTCCGGAGGAGATGATCACCTATCCTCGTAGATGGCCACTAGTGGAGCCGCATCAATCAAGGTCTACAAATATAAAGGTATGCAGAGAGGTCACCTCTTTGTTCCTCTAGCTTTGGAGTTATATGGAGCTATGGATACCGGCTTGGACATGTTGGCGAGAGAGTACGCCATAGCCTATCATACTACGAGACATGACATATCATTCTCTTTAGCTTATTGTACATAATTTTTTAGTAAACATGTATCCATTTTTCTACACAAAACACTAGTTGACGCAAACCATAGGAGAACAATCACGTTACGTGATGATTCTTTGGATGCTCTTGTAGTATGTAGGCCGTCATGTTACTCCTTTGGTTTCATGGTTGATGATCACCTTTGACCATGTCTTTATGCCAAGAGAACATGATGGATGACGAGTATTAAGTTCTCTCTCTAGAAGAGCATATTGGGAAGTACAATACTCAACAAAAAGTAAAGAATATACAAAACAAAGGTAAAATCCGTTTCTTCTGACGGACTAACATCATCTACTGTACGACTGAAATTTCCCAAATCAGCATCCATCATAGCATTTAGACTCATTTAAAAAATGGCACCTCGTCATGTCATTCGATGATGGCAGATAACAGGTCTTGCGACCATGTAATATCACCAGAGAGAAACCCGAGCCATCTCGAGTTAATATAAGACACAAAAGTACAAAATGCATAGAAGGAGACACAGAAAAATAACAAAAGGGGATGGGAAGGCCCCATCAAATCGTACATAGAAGCACACAAGATATTTCGGCTGCTTTCACATATGTCGTCGTAAACTTCGCTTTTCACCTCTTTGTGGGGAGGAACAGAGCAGTTGGAGGCTGGAGTCGGTGCCTCCATCTCTATGACTCATATGATCGATTATAGAAAGAAATTTCGGTGGGAAGAAACATGCCACTTTCCACCCGGTTTAAGTCTGACCATCATGTTCTCCATTTAGTTCGTTCGTCTTACCCGTCTGTCTCCCCGGTATCCCCACCCTCCTCCACCCTTCCCACCCTAAACCCATACCCAGCCCTCCGTTTTTATTCTCTTCCGCTCCCCGTCGGTGTCGCCAAATTCCTACTGCTCTCCCTTGTGCGGTCTTGTGCATGTATTTATTCTCTTACCAGTAGCATGTCGTAGATGGCCACATATTATTCGTTTTAACTTCGTCGTGGCATGTTTTCTCGTCAATGTTCCTATTTGGTACATTTAATCTTGTTCTGAATGTTGAGGAGATGAGATAGCCTCAAAAGTGGTACAAGTTTGTTGATTTCACTGTCTTTTATGCAGTCGTATTACGCCGTGTCAAACCTAGACTTGGAAATTAAAAAAACAACATCACCTCAAATCCGGCCGGATGCTAACCTCAAATTCTTACTTGATCATGCCTCTCCAACAACTTTGTTGATGACTCACGTTCATAAATTCTAGCACATATCCCTTGTGTTCATGTTCAATTTCGGTCGCTTTGGCTAGTGGCATGAGTCAGCAGATCCACTCAGGAGTGACATTATTTGATATAACACATTATAACGACTTCTTAGAGATCATAACACCAGCACCACCGCATCACACCTTCTACTTTCATTGCAACAATGCCTTTTTTTATTTCATTTGATTCAACCATCAACATCTAGTTTGTGATGCATCCCGTCCCATTTAGCACTTGGTCCATATGGAGGAGAGTGTGTTGTCAAAGATAATATTGTTAGCGATATTGACTTTGCCATTGCACAAAAGAATAGACTCCTAGTTTGGAGAGAGATGGGACACCATTATTTTTATAAAAATTAGAACCAATTTGTACATTTTGAGAGAGGATCTAATCTTTGTTATGGCTGTGGTGATCACTATCACGAATAGAAAAAGAGAATCTTAGTGCCACTACTAAGATCCTCAGTAAAAAATCTGCAAATATTGAGGTTTATGGTAAGGTCACATCTTTATTTTGTTGGCACTAGAGATGCATGGAGGGCCGGACGTGACTTAGATGGTTTTAATCGCGAGTGTGTTTGTCTATCCTATGATAGTAAACATGGAGCTCAATTGCCATTTTCATCTTAGGTACAAAATATTATAGATTGTGATAGTTTTGTTTTATAGCGAGAACTGGTCTCCGCGACTGAGTAAAAGATTGCAATAATAGGGGATGCTTGGTCAAAGTACTCGATTATCAGTAGTATGCACAATTTGTCTCCGAATGATATTACAGTTGGTGAGATAGTGTCTTACCAAGAGAGAAATTAGCTGTCTTCGTTTTCTTTTGCGTAGGGGGCGGGACTTGTTTTTGGCACTTGTTGCCTCTCCCTTGCACTTTAGTTGATTAGGTTTTCGTTGCTTGTTTTATTTAATGTGTCTCCTGATTATTTATTGTTGGGCAACGGTAAGAAGTGACAAGATCAAGCCGTACTAGGAATAGACTGCAAACCTGGTGGTGAACACATTGATATTGATTTGCTGGATCGATTTGGGCATCTAGAGAAGTAAGGAAACGGAATCCTGTTAATGGAACTGGGATTGGAAGGGAAGATGGAGGAGACATGATGTAGCACAGTTCTTGCTGCAGCAAACACTGTTACACTAACCTGAACCAAGAACATGTACACTGTCAGTTTTTACTAAGGTAATTCACTCTTCCATCTTTATGCACTAGACCCACTTATGGTCCCAAATCCAAGTTAATAGCAATTCGTTTACTCTCTTTATATTCAATATCACACATGGTATAGTAACAATTATGAATTGCAAGCACTGATATAAGAACAAATAAACCTTCAAATTGCATTGATATTCTGATGTTCAGATATGATCATCACAATAGGAAGTTTCAAAGAGCGATGCATGCGATATCATTTCAAATGATTTTTTTCTTCAAAAGGAAACTGAAGAAATAAATTTATATTTATATTTATGCATTTTTTTAAGGTTTGGTTCTTTACAAGAAAAATTTATTCAAAAAAATAAAACAATATGTATTATTTTTATGTAATGCAATTTCTAAATCTAAAGTTATGATATAATTTTTTTTTTCTTATTTAATAGAAATAAAATTTCAAATTTAAAGCACAAGTTTTATTCAAATAATCGTTATGAGATTTAAAAAGTAATTTTACACTAAAAAATATTTGTACGTTTTTTAAGTTCTAAGTCTATTCATGCATTTTGAGATTGAGTAAGATAATATATTTGCATGTAGGGTTTATTTCATAGACAGATGATACTAAAGTAGAACCATCATTTTTTAGTTAAATATAAATGAAAAAAGCCTGATCAAAAATTTAGAAATATATCATTTTTTGATTAATTTAACTCCATTATGTTATCGTTTGCATAAAAAATATTCAATCATCTTGAAAAATATATCATTTGTAAGGATATATATGCGATTGACATTTGGTGTGATATGTATTCATATATATATCTGCGAAGAAGTTAAGGAATGTCAAAAAACACCATTTTTTTTCATAAACTTATCTTGTTATCTAAAACAAAATGAGCATCAAGTTTGATATTGCAGATATTTAAGTGAATGAACATAATTTGAAAATCAACTGCTGATATCAAAATGGACATCAAAATTTAGAAAAATTATTTTTTGGCTAAGTTATTCTAATATATATATTTTATGATTATAATAAAATAATAAAAATATTTTTATTTAATTATCTTTTATTGTAAAAAATCATACAGTTTTCTTCTTGAATTTTAAATCTATAATTTGAAGATATTTTTATTGATTTTAACAAAAAATGATTTCATGATGAAATTTACTATTTATTAAAAAAAATTATACTTACATTTTAATTATTCTATGAAAAATTATTGGGATTTTAATTTTTTTTACTTTATATAAATAGTGTTAATAGATGCAAATATTAATGCTTTCCAATTGATATTTTTCAAAAAAATTATTTAAACTTAAAAAAATTAGTATCATAAATAGATAGATGTTTTGCATAATCATTAAGCACATCAAAAATATATTTAGGTAATTTAGCACTTTCTGTCAATGATACTTATAAAGATTGAGTAAATTTTTGATATTATAAAAAATTTGGAAGTATAGCTTTATTCGAAAGACATCTTTTTCAATTGCAATTTAATCACGTTGTATAAGAAGTTTTGACGTCTGCAGAAGATACAATTTGATGGAGAGGTTACAAAGGGAATCAAGGTACGCATGGGATAAAAATTATGAGGGTGAATATAAGTCGGTATCACTTTGATTTCCATCGAATTTACATATATATTTTTCCAAAATTGTGCACCATTTTCACTTTTACATACGGAGATTTTGGTTCTTGTCACGTTACATCCCCCGCTTACTGTGCAACGATTAAAAATACTGGAGACCGAGTTTATATGATATAGAGTACTCACATACTTTTTATCCAAGTGGTACCATATAACAATAACTTAATTTATAGCTTTCACTGACCTCAACATTATCTGATCAAATTTTTATGTAAGTGATTTGCGTGTTCCATATTTCTACTATGATTAGATATTTTGATTCGTATGCAGTGACTTCTGACTAGCCGTAGGAAAGGTATAGATTTATCAAGTACAACTTGTGCGTTGTAACTTTTGGCAGTATTTAATGGCCCTTGCTATGTACTTGTTTTGATGAGATTTGCGATAGGTTTTTTATATTCCTTGCGTCACCCTTTCTCGATTACGAGAAACCAAGAGATGACAATGAACTCAACGTGCTATATGGGGGACTCGCACCATTTTAGTGCCAATTCCAAGCATCGATTTGCTAAGCCATAGGCTTTCGCTGGATCTACAGCACAAACATACTTTTGACAGGACGAAAGTACTCTTCTCTCATAAGCAACTTGTCATTTTGGCCTCTCGAGCTTTTTTTTAAACTTGTCAGGGTGAAGTCTTTCGGTGCAATGACACAGATGACGCCTAATAAGTTAGAAATGTTGTCGTCAGGCCGTGCTAGTATTGCACTCTCTTGGTTCACAGAAATGGATCAGCGCAGGTCATTGTGGCAACCATTTCGCCATGTGAGTGGTCCTTAGATCTCAACCCACTTTACAATCTAGAGCAATTTACTATTTGGACTTGTTGACTTGAACGAGCACCATATCAAGATCAGCAAATGTAAGAGTGCGAACATTTCTTTCCTGATTACATCTCCTGTGATCAGGACTGTCTGGAGTTAGATTTTACTAGGGACGTTGTAGCTGTAGGCAACCTGGGACAGCTATAACAGGATCCACTCACGGGAAAGTGGTTGGTGTTGGACACTATGTGCTACTTGGCACGATTCTCCTCCTCTTTTAAGTCCTCAGAGGGAACTGCACATGAGGGAAGTAGTAGTATGACAGAAAATACCTGAAGAATCTTTTACTCGACGATGGTTCGATGACTCAGCGATGGATCTATTTCCTCCCCTGAATTGCAGACACCTTACTGCCACCTTTCACTCGGTGCAGTACTGTGTCTTGAGCTTCTTTCAACGAGAACACGCGGAGCTTTTCAATGATGATGGAGGTCTTTCTGGACTGGCCACCTGTTTGTACCCCGACTATCAGACAGACCATTGAACGCGTCAGAAGGAGTTGTACGGTGGCGGGTGACGTGAAATGCTTCAGCACTGCAAGAGGAAAATTGCAAGCAATACTTTCTTATCTTCAATAAATCATCACCTTCAAAGAAGAAGATGTTAGCCTGTCCTCTGTAAGTGAGACACATGACTCGTTCTCTTTGTAGGCATGGATTGCTGTGTTACCGTCAGTAAAACTGATATCGAACCGGCCTGTGATTCTCATTGTAGCTGTCCACAAACTTGATTCAAGGTCCCATACAAGTTAATGTGTAGTATCGTGGACAAATTCTTTCCCAAAGTTCTTTATGTAAAGGTTCCGACGAGAAAAAACCATCGCCGTTGTCCCAGCTAAGGCTATCCACAAACTTTAACCTAAGCATGTGTTTTTTGTCGCCCTGCAACTCATCCTTCAACCAGGTTGGCACAGTCTCCCTGAAGCTGTTGGATGTGACACTTGGAACAAGATTGAGTTGGTAGAAATGCTTTCTTCAGTTGCCCGTGACAAACATGTGCTTTTCACATTGAGCAGCTGAGTCCAGAGACTTGCTCAGAACTTTGCACTTCACGTGTGACTTTTTAATCACGAGCTGCAGCAGCTGCTCAATTAAAATTTCCAGTTCTGAGTTCTGAGGGAGGACATATGTAACTAAAACTAACGTCGCTTCGGAGAATATTAACCATCCTTCAATCATCCACTACAGGCCCTAGGCTTGCTTGCAAAGGCATCTTCAGTCCAACACGTATGCGGATATGAGTTATAACTCATATCCGCATACGTGTTGCATCAGGTGGTCAGGTGGCCGATGCGATGGGCAAAGCGTAGCCCATCAGTTGCAAGGTGGCTTCTTCGCTAAAGTTGGACATTCTCAAGACTCTCAATAGTTCGCACATGTCGACAAAACGGAAGCCGTGGTTCCTTGGGGACTTTGCAACTAACTTTGTCTTTGGTGGTGGTTTCCATCGCACATTTAGGGGAGATCCGTACGATGCTTGGCCACTTTCTGTTTTGAACCTCCTACAGCGATGCACAATTTCCTTCCATTAAATTTCTTCCTTTGCGGGTCCTTCCGGATCTCCATGAGGCGAAAAATTGAAATGAAAAGTCAAAATTAGTGGATAAGTGAACTTCGTTCTCGGAAGGATTTCCGCACTTCTACGGTCGCAGGACTGAAGAACGAGGAAGAAACAGGCTTGTTTTGGAAGGCTGGCTAGGTACTAGTCATTCCGCCTTTGAGACAAGCCAATCCTTCAGATTCAAACTAACTACCCCAGTGCCTTGATGGGTTCAAGTGGCTCTACCCCTTGAAGTGTGTTGAGTGACTTGAGTTGGTGAAGGCCCAGACAGAATGTGAAACTCTTGGATAGGAGAGTTATCCTGTTCAGTAATTATAGGACATCAAACTCAAGGCACAAACTGTAATTTTGGTTATCAACTTCCGAATATTCATGCTCTGGCATGTGGCATGTACCTTCCCAAGTTGAGCCTCTGCTGTGCTCTGCATCTGTTCCTCTCATTAGCACAAAGTGAAACTTTGCCTACCCCATATGATACCACGATTGCACAAACTATATACTTCCAGAGGAGGTTGGTTAAAAGCAGAAGATAAGACAAGAAAGAAATTAATGTTGTGTTTGTCCAATCCGCTAAAATTAGGATGAATCCCGTTTATGTGCCGATGGATTCAGATATCTAAACATGCATACCCACATCGTCCGGGCATGGGCGAACTCAATCATTCTGTTCCATCACCCCGTCTCAAAATCTCTACAATTTGCTTCGAATATCATGCATCCAAATTATAAGTCAATTTGAAAGAGAGAGGATAATTCCTTCCCATCCCACTTGAACTATTTCAGTTATAATTCTAGAAGGAGCAGGAGAAGCGTGAATTTTCCACTTGAATCATACTCACTTCACAGCTCTCTAGAGCCAGTGTTTATCGCCAGCCAAATCTACAAACTCAGACGAACTGATCAGTCCTTCAGTTAGTGCACAGACTGCAGCGGCCAGCATAGATTATTCCCCGTTAGGATTCTGGAGCAACTTGAATGACGTATGCACATGATCCTGTCACTACAATTCAATGTACTCAGCTCCGAGGGTTTTAAACATACATCAGAGATTGGGGTTGAGGAACAAACAGAGGAATACTGCTTTTGATTGCTGGATATGTCGACCTCATAACATTCTAATCGTGACTAAGGCGTGTCTTTTCTCAACAATTTTGGAGAACTAGCATGATCAGATCATTTGCAGAGATGCTATTGATATGCCAGTCACCAACTTCAGATGGATTCCTTTCAAACCTACCTTCTGTGTCAAAAGTTTACACCTATTCGGACAAAACATTGGGATGACGTAGCCTGCGCCTTCACAGTGAGGAGGAGGAGGAATCCAGCCACATCCGAAAAGCAAATACTGTACGTTGGCCTCCGAAGAAATGATGGTTAAATAAATGTAGAAACTCATCACGAATCATTCTCACTTAGAAAGTGAGAAACTGTATCACCCTGCGGTTCCGCATGCATTGGCAAACACACAGACAATGAAACACGACCTTACAGCTGATCCTAATGGAGAACAACATGCAGTTCTATGATCTGCAATGTTGCCCAGTAGTGCATGACGACCTCCATTGGTTCGATGCTTTTCATGATACCACATTTAGAGGTAATGTGGAAGTTGAAAATACGGTAATAATAATCATGATTTACTAGAAAATTTAACTTGTCTTGTGTTGGGTCATCACCGGTGGAACTTGTGGCTGAGAGCAATTCATCTACTCTAATCTGACACACTCTGATTCTGTCTAACCTAACTCACGAATTCAATTCCGCCACAAGATCTGGTGTGAAGCATAAACCACTGATTCCTCGTAGACCTACCACAGCGATAAGACTCCCGACACGACAAAATCCTGAGAATAGTGATTCCTGTCGATCCTCTATACCGTACCTCGGCTTCCGAGCATTTCCACACAGTCATGAATGTTCTATTTCGACAGTCTTTGCACTTTTGCTTAGTGGGAGAGAGATGGAAGGAAATCCTTGTCGCTTAGCGTCCAAAACCGCGATTAGCGGAGGAAGTAGGGCAAACACTTAGAAGAATTCACAGCCCTGGCTACGGCCCGCAGCTCGAAATTGGGGTAACGTCACGCAATGTCGAGTATCTCCACGAATTCGCTTGCGAATTTAAGGAGGGTGCAGTACTAGTTGTAACCAGATCTGGCTGGAAATGCAAGTATAGGAAAATTGGGTTGAGAATGGCGAGTTTAGATAAAGAGTTAGTAGATTGATGGAGGTATAGCTTCCACAAAATCAGATTAAGGAATTAATAGATTTGAGTGAGTGAAGATTGAGCTCTCTAAATTCCCCAAATCGCCTACCAGGTTTGAGTGAGAAGAGATTGAAAAATATGAAGATGGAAGACAAATGCCTTACCAACTATAGAAAGATTGGCTGCTTTGAAGGAGAAAATGGATGAAGCTCAGATAAGGGACTCCCAACAGCCCTTGAAGCACTTCCCCAGTCATATGCAGCAGCCAATCTTTCTATGAAATCAAAACAAAATTAGACCCACATCTAGGCTGATAGACCCTGCAAAATGAAACAAACATGAACATAATACAAGAGAGTCCCATGAAGAGTTGGTGCCAGACTCAAAGGAATGTGAAGAGTTTTCGGCACTGAAATCAAGATGTGCAGTCATAAAAGAGAAGAAACAAAACCAAATGTTCGCAGCAATGAAGTCGATGGAAAGCATGAGAAGAAACTGGGCCAGATTTAATGCTGCTAGACAACAAAGACGAAACTAGTTGACAAGGAGCGAATTGAGTAAGGTAAAGAAGTAATGAATGCTACGACCCTAAAGACATGTAAAGATGTAATGAATATCAAGACCCTAAACATGCTTAAGGAGCGAAATCCCATGAAGGAAGTGGAGATCACTGCCAAGTTCATAGTGAATGTACAACAAGTGCTAAAGCGCTAGGAGGAGTTAAAGTCCAAATGTTTCATCCTCTACACAGCAGATTTTTCCCCTACATACAAAGTAGTAAAGGCATGGACAGATTTCTTGTTGAGAAGAAAGTATAAAATGAAGGTTTTATCTATTATTACGGTAAGCATAAGGTGTCGTGCAAACACACGAGCAGAGGTATTGAAGGCAACTCTATTGTAAATAGGATGGTGTTTGCCATCACCATGGAGCCCATGTTAGATCCGGCCCGCATTCATTCAAATGAGACACATGTAGGGTGACTTTGATTGGTATGACTCTACAATTTCATGGGATGGGATGTGAAGCACTAACCTTATTGGGTCGTGTTCGGCATGTGTGTAACAAGTTTTCGGAAGAAGAGTGGCATATTATCAAGGGGGTGGTCCTGCTAGATCATAGCAAATCAGTTCCAACATCTTTGGACATACGTGGTTAAATATCTAGCTGACAAGAAGGGTATAGAAGTGGTGAAAGATTTTTTAGAACCGGTAGAGGTTCAATTTCTGGACAAATGTTTCTTTTGCCATGAAAGAAGACATGTGGCTCGAGCATGTGACAAGCACAAGGATGTAAAAGAGAAGAGAGCAGCAAAGCCCAATGTCTTTTTAGCAGTAGTGAAAGAAGAGGTTAGAAATCAACCAACGGAGAATCCATGACAACAACAAGGAAGACGATCAAGGACAACAGTTAACAAGGGTTTAACAATAATAATGGTAAACAAATGGAAGAGAAAAGGAAGAACAAGTCTGAAAAGCATAAGCAAGATGAAACACCATTTGCTTGTAAAACCGGTAACCTTTGTTATTTCCTCATCACTAATTGAAACTTAATAAAGTTTCAATCAGTGATTAGTGATGAGGAAATAGATAATGAAGAGACTAATACACTAAAAAGCCAAGGAGAGCATATCGAGGAGAGGCTAACAAGTCAAGATGGGCTTGGAGAAGATAAACAGAAGTTGGGTACAAGTGTTGATGACTCTATAGTGAATGTCAACACCAGTAGAAGGAGAAAGCAAACTATAACAGACTTGGAAGCGGTGCTTAATTTTGATCAAGAAGAATTGGTAGGTAAAGAAATGATACCTATCGAAAACAGAATTCAAACTACTTGCGGAAGAGACATTCAGTGGCAGAGGCAATATTGATAGATTTGGGGGGCATTATTCCTATGGATTTAGAAGTCAAAGGTGAGGGGAGAATTGAAGGAGATATATGAAATAGTGGAATTCAGTCATCGTACCTACACTCCCCAAAAAGCAATTAATAAGGAAATGAAGGAAGGGAGAAGAAGGGATTTATGGCAAGTAAGAATCCGAAGAAGGCAAGGAATACAAGATTTATCTTAGGGCCTTCAAGAATATGAACAATACATCACACCATATATCAAAGGTGAGATCTTCACCTTTGATATAATCTCCGCTATAATATACTGGTGAACTACTTCCACCATTCTTGTTGGTGTTATGAGCTCACTACGCCTCTTATTTATCTTACACATTATATATTTTTCCTTTATAACCACCCTCTTCATTTGATTGTGGATGGAATAAATGGAAGATGTTGCAAGTGATTCATCACTGGATACTTTAGAGAAGTGATACGTGTATTTCAAATGATACTATTCTCTATCCTTTCCACATTACTTCTAGAAGATGCATCAATATTGTTGGCCTAGATAGAAGTTGTTCAACATCTTCAATTAAATATAGTTCATCATTTCATTTGCTTTTGACATATCTGCACTCGAAAAATAAATGTTTTATTAGATTTCTCATCTAATTCATATCTTGGACAATCAGCATCCATGACTCTCGATCTTGCTAAAAGTCTCCATGTGAGCAAAGAATGTTGGAGAATTTTCCAAATAAATATTGGTTTGTATGACATACCTCGCTCTCCTCAATTCTAACAATGAGAAGAAGTATTTAGAAGGGGCATCCAGCTCCCTTAATCACTTCTGACTACTAAACCTTCTCCATATTTGCCCTTCTTCTATATCAATAATCTGGATTTGCTTTATAAGAACTTTCACTCTTCTTACAACCTCCAGATTTGGATTAGAAGCCAAACTAACCCTTTCTTGTTCTAATTCCTCCTTCTCTTTGTTTATCTGTAGTCTATCATGTTTTCTCCGTACTTCACAAGCTTTGAAAACCCTCCTTGTTGCCCTCCATTTGAGGTCCAAGACTACCCTTGGATCAAGGCTAGTCCCTTACAGTCTCCATTCCCTTCTAGCCTCTTCTAATGTACCTTCTTTCAAAGTATATAGGCAAATGGGTTAACTTTGTAGTGGGAGGAAATCTTCCTTTCGTATTTCGTATTGGACTTGATGTGAACATTTATTGGATAGTGATCCGAATCACCTTGAGTTGTAACATGAGTGACAGCTCTAAAATCCCCTAGCCAATATGCACTCTACGATATGTAGACCTAATCAAGCCTAGACTGGTCTAGGGGATGTTTCACTGATCGTACATTTGGGTAAATAAGCCACCATACACCAAATACACCAAATCAAATTTACTCACAAATTCTTCCCAAAATCTTCTTACCTGACTTGTCTATAGTGCTGACAAACCTAAGCTATCCTCTGCCCTAATTATGGAGTTCCAATCTACACATCAAATCCATCTCTCTCTCTATAGCATGTCTACACAATGTTTTATGTTTTCACAATTCTCTTCTTGCGGGGTGTGTGGGCCATGTATGTAGTGTAAAAAACACTTTCAACTCCAAATAGTGATTCTGCTTGTAGCCATACTGCCACACCATCCCCGTTTGTTCCAATTGTGATTATCTTCCAATAGGATTTCAATATTATTGTTGCCCCTTCTCTCTCTTGGGGGTGAAATTTAATACTATTTGCTCTTTCACTCCGATTTGACTAAGCTTAAATATTGCCCTCCTATCCCTCATTTTTTCATTTCCTGCAAAGTGATGATTTATGCTTTAGGTCTCATCCTCCTGATCTATCTCTTAAACCTTTTTTATTTAGGTCTATCGCCA
Source organism: Marchantia paleacea (assembly GCA_014180765.2). Taxonomy (NCBI): domain Eukaryota; kingdom Viridiplantae; phylum Streptophyta; class Marchantiopsida; order Marchantiales; family Marchantiaceae; genus Marchantia; species Marchantia paleacea. Next base: position 12,527 of record MUAA02000108.1, on the reverse strand, counting down.
ATCCTGTACTCGGAGACCAGAACAAAGGACCGTGAAAATTAAAAAATGTCAAGTCAGTAGTCATGGGAATCTAGAGGGTTGATTTACTCCCCCTTGTCCAAATTCTCCCTCAACTTCATATGAAAATCAGGTGGAGCTCGCCACTAAGTCTATGAGGGTGATCACAAAGTGATAAGGAAAAAAGTGGTCCAAATATACTTTGGCTTTGCCACCCAAAGATCAAGGAAGAATGGATTAACGCAAGAAGTATGAGTAAATCTTTGGGACCAGTTTGATTTTAAAACACTCCCTACCTTTTATCCATTTCCGTATCTACAGTCATGACAGCTCCAATTAAAAAAAAAATGGTTCTTGCAGTTCAAGGGGATTAGTGATGATGATAATATAGATTCATATATCAAAACCTTTGAAGCCATTTTGACAGCAAATAAAGAAGATGAATATGTTGATCGTCAAATAATTTTTCCAAGGCTCTGTAGAAAAGAAGATGGAATATAGATGACTAATCAAGAGGAAAGCCATGCAGCTAAAATTGCCACCTTTGATGGATACAAAACCCATTTCCTGGCTAGCTTCATGGAGGTTGGTTATGATAAAATCCTCCTTAGAAGATTAGGCATCATAAAGCGAGAAAAGTATAAAAAACTCTAGAAAAACACCAAGCAAATTCTGAGTTTGTTAGATAGGATGTTACCCATCACGGCTAATACTAAGCTGTATTTGGCTGCCATGGCAATAGAATGATATGTGTCCAGTTTGGAGAAATATGATCTTAACCATGAGACTTTCTGCCAAAGGGCATATCCATCTACAGTGGATGCAACTATCCAAGCTAGGGAGGTTTATTAATTATTCAACATTCATCAAAAGGGATCACATGGATCCCAAGGCACTCAGAAATATCGGAAGAATAAGATCAATAGCAAGAGTCAATGAAGGAGAAGCCCGTCAACTAGTGAAATCTTGACAACCTCGGAAGAGCATGATTCTAGTTTTTCTGATGAAGTTTGGAAGTATACCCGATCGAAAGAGAGTCACCAGTTAAAGCATGCCACTAAAGGTGGATGGAAGGGAATTGATTCTAAGGTGGAAGAGTTGACTAAGTCCTTTAAGATATTTAAGGTTCACTTGGTAAACAATAAAGAACGGAGAAAGTCATTAATGCAAAATAGAGCTAATATGTGGTGCACAATTTACACAAAGATATGCAGCATGAATACTAAACATCAGCCAAGAGAGGGATATGCATCGCAACAAATGGAATGGGTATCAATATGGGATTATCCACGAAGATCACATGAAGATCAGTCATATGTTGTACATAACATGGTTAGATAATACCACAAGTGCAAATTCAACCATAAGCACTTAACATGTTGTAGAATTTGCCAAAGAAAGTATTGGAAACTTATTTTCAAGAAAGAGAATACTCATTGGTTCCAGCCTAACAAAAGATTATCATAATACATGTAGAATTAAATTATATAGATCATACAAAGTTGCCCAACCTTTCATTTCCAGTTCAGGTAAGGTTATGTATGCCAAAGCGGATGATTATTCCGTGGTGGCAATTGAGAAGGTTAGATTATAAGAGGTTGGGAGGTCAGAAGATTATTTATTTAGAGTCTAGACTAGGAGTTTCCTCTAGTTGGGCATATGGAACCAAAAAGTTACCTCTCTACCTGTCTTTAGGTGAGTCAACGTTCTCTATAAAGTTGGCCGTTTGTTCTCTGTCATTGTGTTTTTTATTTGTTTTCCTGGGATACCGTGCCCGTTATTAATTTAAATAATTTAATTTAATATTTCAACAGTCTATGGACAGGCGAAGAACATTCTGGCAAGTTTACCTCACGCTCATGATCTTCAGCCGCAAGGAAAGGAGATCTCTACTCGCACAGGCAGTTACTTTTCTGAAGGGTTTGTACTGTGATGGCAGAACATTGTGAGCGTTGTCTTGTAGCTTGTATATGGATGTGGTCAGAGTATAAATTGGTGATTCCATGGAGATCTGCATATGTAGACGCAAACAGATAGACACAGCGTTTAATTGTGTCATAAACAAGGATCTGGACAACCCCTCATTTCAAATAGCTACATGGTATATAATCCAAAGAGAGCTTACAAAGAAATTCTCCCTTGCCTTCATGCATGCAGTCAACGCCTAAACATCTGTTGGGGTCAAACTATGTCATTAAAATGCGTTCACAGTGACGCACATTGTTCCCTTAAGTCTGAAGCGATCTTCATGAAATCACACCAATCCAGAATGATTCACTCAGAATAGTGTGGAGTTCATTTGGGATCACATTTTCCCGGTTACAACGTGGTATTGACTTTCATTTGTGAGGACTGATGAGCCACTACGAGACAATTTACAGATGTCTGACAGCGGGACACTACTATTTACACCAAAAATACATGACAATCCCCCGACTGTTGCATGATTGTTCAATCGATCTCAGAACAATTTGGCGATGCTAGAGGGCAGTTCCCAATATACACGCTGACAGTATATTTGTGGATCGGAACCAATCATCAGGAGTGAATCCTTGGTTGTGCACAATCGTAAATTTTGTTGGATTGTGATATTTGAAACGTAGACCACGCCACCATTACAGATAGTCCATGCTTCCTCGGATCTACCCAATCATTTGAAGTTTCAGAGTATGCAATCGTGGAAGTAGCTCGTTCCCATCAAGCGAACATGGCGTGAAGAGTACCCGTAAGATGTCCAATTGTAGCCAAATGTGTTTCGTTGACCGTCTTTGCGAAGACAAGGCGACGCTACAGACAGGCAAGTCACACCGCATGTCGGATTAACGGTCCACTTGATGATGTGGCTAAGTCTTAGAGCGAAAGGTCCAGATCATATGAAACAACATCTGATGCGCAATTCATCTGGGTCGGATGCATCTGACAGGAATTCGCTTGATCCAGATGATTATGAAATTCCCATCCGTTTGTCACTTATCTTTCACATAGATATTTGGTCACAATGTCGCTGACAGAAAAAATTTCTAATGCATAACGTTTCTTTGAAAGAGTTAAGTGATCTATGGAACTCAAAGGATCTTGTTTGAGCATGGCATGATGTTACATTTCTTAGAAGTTGGTGCGTTATCGTCTCATGACTGGAAGACTGTATGAAGTGTGGGACGTGCATCTTGACAAATTGAATCATGTCATAAATGGTCTGCTGTTTAACGAGTCTTGTGTACACGAATAATTCAGCTGCAGTCTGATTTAAGAGAATACCGGCCTTAAATAGAAGATAACGTATTTGATCCCTTCTGAGCACGGAAACAACCAGCTCACTCACATCAAATCCACATGCCGTGGATTGTGAAAGAGCATGCAACATAATCCTGGGCAACTGAGGTTCGTGCCCATAACGCAATTGGAGCCTGGGTTACCCATGATTCACAGAACGAATAGATGAGTCAAGAGGTCTAGATATACCAACACAAATACGAAGTTAATTTGTGTTGGTATGTCTAGACGTCTTGACCCATCGTCATCAATTTTAAGATTACTAGATTCAGAGTGGACGAGTACCAGGCTGTGAACCGTCGTTCGATAGGAGGAGCTAAGAGCTTAAATTCAAGAAATAAGAATTCCCACAATTTTGTGTCCAAGATAAGTGTATTGCATAATGGATGATAGATATATACAATGCAGGACTCAAAAAATGAATTGCTTACTAATTCTCACCCCATTTCCGAGAATGACACATGAGGACTAGGTGGGATCGGTCTTTATTTGACCAGATAGTCACTTTTACGAAATTGTTGAAGTGGTTTGCAATCCAAGTAATTGGCATGTTTAACTACTCACAAGCGAACATGATAACAAACTCAATTTTGGAGTTTTCAAATGTTTTACATGGCTCTTTGTGATGTGAAGGTTGATGAATGGATATAACAAAGTATAACATGACACACATAGTTATCTAGAGCTTCTTATTGGTCTAAAATAGGAATACACGAAGGAACACATGCAATCAAGAGACGACACAAGAAATACGTGACTCACCTCAGTGATGCTATGTCTATGGAACACACATAGTCACTTTACTGAATAACTCTAATTGTGTCGTATACAGCTTCGGCTAGCCCTCTTATATAGTAGTACCAGCCCTAGTATAACTAACTAAAGTAAACTAACCAGAGTTACTGTTAGAAATTAACTCAGGTCTTGAGTAACTCTGGTTAGTTTGACTATATTTAGTTAGGCTAGGGCTAGGGCTGGTACTACTATATAAGAGTGCTGGCAGAAGCTCTGTGTAACACAAATGAGGGTTATTTAGTAAAGTGACTCTGTGTGTTCCGTGGACATAGCCTTAGTGAGGTCAACCACGTATTTCCTGTCTCGTCTCTTGATTGCATGAGTGTTTCTGTGTATTCATAATTCGGACCAACAATTGGTATCAGAGCGAAGAATTGGAACAGTGGCGGAGTGTCGTTGTTTGTGAAGACAACTCGGACGGAGGACGGAGGGCGTTTTACACACGAGAAGCTCCTGACGCAGCGTAGCGTATTTTGGACGGATTGCGCAAGTATTGTTTCGGAGTTTGGGAGTGTCCGGGTGCAGATATGGGAGCCCGAATCATTGCGGAAGTGCAGACATTCAGGGTCTGAGGATTTGGTGTGAGGAAGGAAGTTCAATTGCCAGGGCTGAGAATCAATATCTTGAGTTTTTTTGGAGGCGTGGAAGGAAGTGCGTGCGTGCAAATTTCTAACTGGAACGAGATCACAAGTTGTGGATTTTGGAACTGAGGTTTGAGGCTTGCCATGCGCACACAACTTTCATGTGGCTTCTATCGACGAGTGGTTGCAGCTGAACGTGAAATGCCCTCACTGTCGCTGCCCCGTTTTTCCAGAACTTGATTTTCTCAACTGGCACGCCATCTACCTCTCAACCGCATCCAGCAACTGAGCGTGGAAATAAGAGTGGTGAAATGGATTCAATCCAAGGTTCGATGGGTTCCTCTTGTCAATGATGGCAAGCGCTATTGTGGTATCAGTGAATTGGCAGCGATATAATAAGTGTGCATATCCACATATGGATTGTGGTGGACTATGCAACAGTTTTCCTTTTCCGTGTAAGTCACTTTTAGCTGTGCAAAAGATGCATGAATTTGGAAGAGCACACGAATTAACGATTCCAAATCCGCAAAAGATACACCGCCTTTTTCACCTAGCGGTTTCTCAAACGTGAGGCGAGGGAGTGTATCTACGTGCTTGACCTTGATTACATGAGCCATTGTATCAAACTCTGTTATCTTCAAACAAATCTTCCTTGCTTTGGTGTTGACATAACTCATTCATCCTTTGGACGCATTTCCCGGTTTTTTCTAAGTGACGAGATCAAGGAATTCCCCGGGCATCCTGGGCTTCAGGTCATGGTCTTTGGCACCCGTGGTGTTGAGAGTAGAATCGAATGTGCTAAGGAATGACGCCGATGATGGCTGATACAGAATTTGTGAGTGTGGTGTTGCTGCATGCGAATGCATGCCAGAAGCGCAACAAGCATGACAAAATGGCATGCTATACGATTAGTAACGGCGGTGAACCGCAGTGCTCACTTGTTTCTTTTCTTCAAGATCATCACATTTACCATTTTTTCACTTTTTCATCAGTTTGTGAATTTTCACATACTTTGGAAGGAGGGGGCAGGCAGTCGGAGTACTTCCATTCATTCATTCATTACATTGTGATACCTACAATCCACGTAGAAGAAGCCTGACTTCACTGACCCACATGCTGGCTGTACAATAGATAGTAGCCGTGGACTGATGTACCCGATATTTTGGTTGTGCTAGATGAGCATCAAAGAAAGAGTTTTCTTCCCGTTAGCCTACTTGGTTAGAGTAGAGTCTTCGACATGATTTTTCTAGCATAGAAGCGGCAGTAGCTTGTGAGAAAGAGCAATTACCGTTTCCGTGTCAAGATAACAGGAGAAAGTGAAGCTGATAATAGATTGTCACACAAAGTCATTCGACATCGAGCTGCAAAAGCAGTTTTGTGGACGAGGTCTACTGGAGCTGAGACATAGAGGAAGGATGCGTCTGCACATATGAGTGGAAAGAAGTCAAGTTTGGAGGTTCCATCTGACAATCGAACGACACAAGGGACTAGTTCAGCGCCTAGATGAAGCAAGATGGTAGTCATGAAGACAAGAGGAGCCGGATTTGACATTGTCAAATATGATGGGCGTGGTGACTATCTTCTGTGGGAGAGGCAAGTTGAAGGCTTCCGGTTTGGGCAAGTCATTGAGGCCTAAACCCTCTACATTCGATGATGAAGACTGGAAGGACCTTCAGGAGCAATCAGTGAGTATTGTTATACTCCATCTACAACCTTTAATTCTGAAGCAAGTTGATGATTATGATAATTGTACATTATTGTTTGAGGCTCTTCAGCGACGGTTTCATCGCAAAGAGTTATCAAACAGGTTGTACACCTCCTTGAAGCAAATGAGCTTCAAGATGAAAGATACAGGTATGAAGATCCAAGATCACATTGATGCATTTGGTGATCTTGTTATTGATCTTCTTCAGAATCTAGGAGAAAAGATAACTGATGAGAAGAAGGCCCTTCATCTGTTAAGTTGATTACTTGCTTCATATCAGTCATTGTCATGAGTGTTGCTACATCGTGATAGACAAACGATCACTTATAATGAGGTTGTAAGTGCTCTATTGGCTGATGACCTACAGCATAAGATGATGTTGCCCTCTACTCCATCCTCTTCATCTGGTACGGCACTGAATGTGACCTGTGGACGGTCACAATTGAGGAGTGAGAAGGATCAGAAGAAGTTTGGATCTAGAGGTAGATCCATGTCTAGGGGTAAATCCCAAGATAGAAAGATGGTGGTCTATTGGAAATGTGGCAAGAGTGGTCACTTTAAGAAGGATTGCCGTGTGAAGACCAAGGCTACTGATCCTCCTTTGGCCAATATGGCTCAAGATTTTGATGAGGAGGATGACTTGCTCGAAGATGGACTATGAAGCCAGAGGTATGCCCTATTCAACTCACCAAAGGGTGTTGGTGATGTATGGATTATGGATAGTGCTTGTTCTTATCACATTTGCTACATTAGAGAGTTTTTTCATACTTTCTCAGTATCAAACGGTTTAGTTCTTATGGAAAGTGATCAACCCTGTAGAATTGAAGATGTTGGATCTGTACAGATTCACATGTTTGATGGAGTCAAACGTACGTTGACTCACATCAGGTTTATACCTAAAATGAGAAAGAATCTTATCTCTCTTGGAATGTTAGATTCAAAAGGCCTTGAGTGGAGTTCTAAACAAGGAGTACTTGAGGTGAGAATAAGTGATAAGATTATCTTAAGAGTACACAAGCATAGTAATATTTATGTGCTAAAGGACAATACCATCTGTGGTGAAATCAATCTTACCAAATCTTGGCCTGAGATGGCTCATGTTTGGCATTCTAGAATAGGACACATGAGTAACAGGTACTTCATAACTAAAGGTTGTAGATGGAGTATAACAGGAGCAAGTAGTCAGTATAACAATACTGACTACTTGCTCCTAAAGGTCCTTCTAGTTCTCATCATTGAATGTAGAGGGTTTAGGCCTCAATGTCTTGCCCAAACCGGAAACCTTTAACTTGTCCTTGACCTGCCTCTCCCACAAAAGATAGTTACCATGCCCATCATATTTGACAATGTCAAATTTAGCTCCTCCAATCTTCATAACTACCATCTTGATTGGTCTAGCCCTTGAACTTGTCCCTTGTGTCGTTCGGTCATCAAATGGAACCTCTAAACTTGACTTCATTCCACTCATATAAGGAAAAAAGGGAAATTTATCCTGGGTAAAAATCCCTAAACCACAAGAGATATTGCTGCTCTGCTTGCTGCTACCACTACTACTCGACCAACCAATCTCACTCACTCAAATCACTCGGCGAGTTTTAGGATAATCTGGCACGTCGATAAGATCATTTTGTAGATCTTTTTATCCACACCGTGGACCACAAGAAGTCTAACATACGAAAAGATTGAATAATCTATCTGCGCTCCCGTTTCTTAGACCTTCCTTGTGCCACCAACTATTGATCAAAAAGCCTCTACACTAGATAAGCTCTACAATATTGAAATCCCTTTCCACTCCCGTGCTCGTCCTCCGCAACAAGTCCATGTACTAAACCTCCTTTGTAGCTACCCCCGTCTTCACAACAATATTCTTCGTTGTTTGGCTCCCCTCTTGCTCCAACCCACATCTCAGGACTACGACTTTTCAAAAAAAGGAAAAAACCATTTTTGTTGGACGCAGTGCATTCCGACATTGGAAACTAGCAGGCGGACTCTCGATCCACAACATCAGATAAGGAGGGAATCTGGCTCAAAATTGAATGACTGTAAACTTAGATGATGTAATAGCACGGTAGGCACTATTCAGTCCGAATTTGTATAGATTGATTCGTTCCCAAGGGAATGAGGGATCAAACCACACTAGCGAAAAAGGGAAATAAGCATTTAGACCTCTTTCTAACTCTGGACTGCGAAGTCCGAAGAGCATGCACAAAGAAGGTAATCAATTCAACATTAATTCCTTCACAAACCCATCACATCACCAATTCCACAGACACAACAAATATAGTTCAGCAATTTGCTTTACTTCGGGATGGGGATCTCTCTCATTACAAGTTTGCGTCTCGGCGAAACACCCTTTAGAGTACTTCTGATGCTACATACAGGCTCAACTCGTGGACGAATATCCGGATAACTTCACGGATACACGCTTCAGTCGTCACAATGTCAGCCTGCAGACACCAGCTCCTCGAGTGCTCGTTCTACCCTGAATACAATTTGCAATCCAACAGCTTGGACACTTGCAAAGAGAAAAAGATCCATCACTTTATTTTCTACGACTATTTATAATGAATGTTCTAACTGCTACTCCTAATTGCCAAGCTAACCGTCTCCTACACGGATCGCTCTCTCCTAAGTCTTCTACTCTGATCTAAGCCGCTCGATCGCACTTCCGCTGCTTGCGTGAATGCGTCGATTCCTTACTACATCTCCTGTACATCTGCAGCAATCTCCTGTCGATGAAGAGCCATGGCTTCTCGGAAATCTCGACCCAATGCCTTGTACATCTCCTTCGAGTCTCCAGAATTTTCCATCGCTGCCACCAACAGCTCTAACCGCTACGTCTCAACACGATCACACTGTGTGAACAGCATGTCTTTGCGCATCTCCGTTAGCGAGGTTCTCCAAATTTCCGGTGTCTCCACATCCACCTGAATCAATCTTCGTTTTAGGTCTTGCACTGTCTCCCGAAGATGTGCATTCTCCTTCTCCACAAAATGGATCTCCGCACCCCGAATACGACAGATCTCTTCGTAGGCCTTCTTCGCCTCTTCAACCTTCTTCTCCATCTCAGCTTTCTCTTTGGACAGCTTGTCCACATTCTCTGTCAACTCCTTCACTGTGAAAGACTAATCTTCCTTCCCCAACGCCAGACGGTTCATCATCTGGATCAACTCCATATACCCGTTTGATTGAGGGTCCCACCTTGGCATATACATTGACCCCATCTCGTTCAACTCCAGCAATACTGGGACCACCACAGCTTCCAACTTCTGCGACAGTTGTAGTACCGATGCCATGGGTTCCGCAATCTCCTTCGAGGCTTTCGGGCCCGGCTTTACTGCCATCATCTTCGGACGAGAGGTTTTGCCGGTCCTACTTCTTCCATCTTCTTCTTGCCTACATCTTTTCGAACAACTAGAGTGGCGGGGGGACGGTCTTCCACTACTCTCTTCCTCTTCCTCGATGTCCCAATCACCTCAAGGTCCGAGTCCGAATCAGGCTTGCTCTGCACCGCCGGTCTCACCTCTCCCATTCTCTTCGGCTCAGGAGGCGCACTTGTCCCTAAACTCCTCGTCGACCCACTGCTAGCGTTGTCGATGTCCGCATCCAAGTCTGACAACCCACTCTCCAACCGATACAGCTGCCTCTCCTTAGGCGTCAGCCACTCCAACTTTTGCATGTGTGTACCGAGAAAGACGAGAGATAGACTACACTCTTATCGTTTACCCTTAGCTTTGTTGCCATGGCCTGCACATTTCTCGCAAAGATCTCTCCCGCCTCACTCGGATAGTTCCTCCGATGAACCCTTCCACGATCCTCACCTTATGCATACTCACGCACGTGGTCCGCTATGTGAGAATAGCTGATTCAAGGTGAGTGCCACCTTCCTCCTGAAGACATCTTTCATCAAATCGAGCTTGTAGCCATTCGTCCCCTTCCTCTCCCCTCTTGAACCACTTCCGCCCGTCGAAAGTGAACGCCGTATGCATTGCCGATCCTCCCAATCGACTCCGCCTTTATCCCTCTTCATGGTTAAGGCCCTAAAGCCTTCGCCCATAGCTTTGCATCCCACTTCTCCGCCGGCTCGCTTCCAATTGCCGCCACTTCCCTCTCCGGACTTCATCGCACAGCTCCGGGCACACATAGTCCCATCGCCATGACAGAAACGCTCCACCGAGGTTCTTCAACCTCAACAACTCCGCTGGAGTCCAATCCGCCATGAGAATGAGCGGTCGAATTCTCCCCATCGTCGCACTTCTTCCTGCTGGAACTCCTCCGGTTCGACGCTTCGACATTGCAGCTAGCTTTCCTTGCTCTGGAAGCTCGGCAAGTTCTTGGCATCGACTTTCTCTCGACAATTCCTCAATCCGTCGCCCAAACGCGCGCTTAAATTCCCTCGCAATTCACTCGTGTGAACTCCCTAATGGTATTTTTAGCTAACAAACATATATTTGGACGAATACCTTCAAAAGAACCCGAATATAACTCTTTATTCACAAAAACAAAAAAAATCCTACTTATCCTAAGAACTACGCTTCTACAGATGATGAAGTAGCAAATGAAGACACAAACTCCAATTCCACAGCAACAATGTCTAGCTGACCTTCGTGTATGATCTTCTTCTCCTTGAGCTCACTATGCACCTTGAGATACAGGTGGTAGGAATTCAGCACCTCCACATGCGCCCTATGACCTCCGGGCTGACTCTCACTCAGGTTTACCTCCGATGGCTTTTTAGAAGCTCATCATGAATCTAGAAGGACTTAGTCCCACCCTATGACCATGACCCTAATGCACACTCTTACACAAACTCTCAAAGTCCAAGCTCCATAATGCACATTCTCACCAGGAGTAAGATATCACTCAAAAGGAAGGTATACTTTGGTAATCAAAGTCTTCATTGAATCAAGTCTTCACTCCGAACATGACTTCTCCAAGAACCAAGCTTCCCAAAACTAAGATCACCACACTATCTTCTCCCAAAACTAACTTCCATTGAAAACTACTTGAGACGTGCTTCTCAACCTCTCTATTTATACTACTTAGAATCTTACTCTAGTAACTACAAGTAATCACCATGTAACTTCCTCTTACCAAGTTAAAACGAGGTAGAGATCACAAACCCCAAGGAAAATGATACATGGCAACATGCAATTGGTCCACTTGGATCTTCTAGAAGCTCAACTACTCCCTAATTGACTTCTAGTGTACCAAGTCAATCTCGCCCCTAGATTTAAGGGTCTTCACCAAGTCCAACCAATAAAAACTAGTCCAAGTCAAGGAAAATCAAGATACCCATGTGATGGAATCTATTTCTTGATTCCTACTAAACAACAAAATAGTAGTTCTCATCTACCAGACCAAAAATTACTCTATATTTTCCTCCAACTTAACCATAACTAGCTAAACATAATCATGACTAAGATAAACTTAGTCACAATTTAGATATACTTACATTTTATCCTATATATACAACCCTGAGTCTAACATTTACCCCCGGACCAAGATTTCACTCCGTCCTCAGAGTGAAAGAATCTGATCGTCGATGAAACAGCTTCAACTTGTCGTGATTCACCCCGTCAAAATGTCGTCCTCCCAACTCCTTCAAATTGTAAAAAAAAGGTTCCCCACACCTTGTGAACTATGAAAGGACCAAAGTACTTTGGAAGAAATTTCTTTCTTGCTCTCTTATATCTAATGGAGTCGTAAAGCATTACCCAATCACCTTCTTTGAAAGTCTTCATCTTCTTCGTCCCAAGTCGATTATCATGATACTTCTTCTGCAATTGTAGAGCCCGCTCCACACATACCATTACCACAGCTCGAGCCTCCTCCAACTCGAACAATTGTTGACGTCTTGATTTGATAGCTTCTGCTCCATTCGTCCTCTTTAACTTCCGTTGGATAGTTAAGAAGGTCGTCAAATCAAATTGAATTGGAAGCTTTGACTCGACACCATATATCATACGGAAAGGTAAATACCCTGTTGATGTCTTCCAAGTCGTACGATACTCCCACAAGATAGCATGAAGCCTCTTGTCCCAATTTTGCTTGCTCTCGTCAGCATCCTTGGCCAACATCATGCAAAGTGTATAGTTGGTTCGCTCTGCCAACCCGTTAGCATTTGGTTTATAGGAAGTAGTCACCCGTGGCTTGATGGAGGAATGGCTTGATGG